>OZ008347.1:15920167-16623801 GCA_963931975.1 Cataclysta lemnata | reverse complement strand
CCTGCGCCCTATGTACTCGCCACATGCCCCACCTTCCGACCCACCTGTCTCTATCTACCGATTCACAGGCCATTTCCTAAGAGTTCGGCCCAGGTGTCCGCTGTAACTTACTTTTGAGACATAGGTGACGATCATATAATTTTACCTGCGTAGTCATTATCTGATACCCGTCTGGTAGGTACTAGTAGTAGACATAAAATTTTAAGCATCTACATAATTATCAATATTATTTAATTACCTAATGCTTAGAGACTTTAAGCAAACGCAATATTCAAATTAAAAATATTTCAATACGTTATGTTACCTTTGAATCATTGTTTTTAATTTAGAGTTTGAGAGTTGTATATTCAAGCAGTCAGTCCGTAGAGCTTGAAATACGAGTTTAGTTTAGCTTTTGGTCACTAGATGGCGCTATGTGCCTCGACGCTGTCGGGCTCTACAAACGGGAATCTCTAGGTTCGCGTATTTGTAATGTAGATTTTCATTATAAATAACTTTTGTTTTTATTATTGTTTTGGACGTGATATTAACAGTTATATTATTATGTGTGTGTTTAATATCATTATTGGGCGTGGTATGGGGATCGGGTGGGATCCCAGTGGTTTCTGATTGACGTCAAAACATTGAATATAAATTATACTTATAATTAGAATAACCGCGCGTGTCTAAGGAGATAATGTCAATTATTAAATTATTGTCACAGTTTTAAACTTAAACAAATATTGGTGTCCTGTAATCATTACGTAATATAGAGTCAGTTTTTCCTTGATATTCATTACATTTTCTTAATATTTCCTAGTGGTTTAATTTGATTACTTCCTTTATTGATGTAATCTTAGTTTGTTGTAATATATTTGTTACATTCTGCTGAAGAAATAGCAGCGAAATCCCCAGTTTTTATTAGGTCCATCAATTGTCTTGGAGTTTATCTCTATGATAAAGACAAAAATAGTTTTGTGCGTTACATTTTATCGAATATAAAAACTATAGTAAAACATTATCAAACAGTGTTTAATATAATGTAATTGCTACAAAGTACGTAAATGAAACTTAGTTTAATATAACATTTAAATTTAAATTATGTTTAGTTATGATAGATTTTTTGTTTTTTGAGTTAGGTAGATTATAAATCTACTTTGCATTTTTTAAATTTATATGCTTAATTATGTTTTAAGTAGTATAAGCTACTTGAGATTGTGTAAGTAATAGTTGATTTTAATTGAACATTTTAAAAATGTTAGAAAAAAATATTACAAAGTAATGTATTTTTTTTCTAATTTATTGTTGTTTGTTATAATTGTAAGTATTGAGAGGCCACAATTTATGATATTGGAGTTTCTTTTTAAATATTTTAAAAGTGTTATATGTTATTACGTAAACATACCTATTATTGAGTAAAATGGATTGCATGAGTCCCTGTAATATTGGTCTTAGCACAACTCGTCGCTCTAATTTACCTAAGCTATGTAAATACAGAGTCAGAGTGCTCTGGTATTGAACCGTCGCGCGTCGAGACAATAGCACCTTGTCCCACGTGTCCCACACGTGCAGCGCCTCGGAGGCCGGCCATTACAATCGAAACAGAAAGAAATATGGCCGGCGGCCATTAGGTGAGCTCGCGGCGGTTTTGTCTCCTTGACGCAGGGAATTTTTTATTGCACTTTTTTTACATGAATCTATGTCTAATTTACATAGCATGTATTTCACTATGAGAGATTTTTTGTACCGATAAGATTTGTATCCCGTAGGCATTCATTTATGTGCTCGCTGTAGGTATGATGCGTAGGCAAATTATGATAAGGAAATACAAGAGTAACTTAGTTCTTAATAACCCAGACATTGCTTAAGGTGGTTTCATTTGAACAAAATTAACTTTCAACACATTAAAAAATAATACATTGGGATTTTATATTGTGTATTTCTTAATGTTGTCTTTCAATTTTATTATTTTATAAAATATTCTGCTCATGTTAAACTGGAACTTTTTCATTTAACCAATCAAGACATTAATATATGAAGGTAGAGTCATTAGGTAAGTAGAGTCACGTATAAATACGTATTTTTATACTGGAGTTTAAGTGCAGTGGGTTTTTTCATAACTTCTTCTTCTTCTCCCTGACCTGTTCCCAGTCTATCTGGGGTCGGCGCAGTATGTTTCCTCTTCCATTCATATCGGTCAGACGTCATCAAGCCATCCACTCCCTTTTGATTCATATCATCCATCACACCGTAAAGGTGCTAGTGATGAATGAATGTATAGAAACGAGATGGAACGGACCATGTCGAGAGACCGATGAACGGAAAGAATGATTGTAATGACAACATTCCAAGCCATACTGCTTAACATTTTGGCTTAGATTTTACAGCCGGCCGCCTGCCTGACACTAAACTTTGGGTCAGTGTCAGGCATGCTTTGCGTATGCTGTTGTTGGTGGTTTGCCCTCCACCATTCCGGTGCCCCAAGGTGCTTATTGGTCTACATCGGGCATTCTCCCTTAGTCGACTTTTACGACACCCATGGGATGAATCTGGGCTGGCCTATTCTACGTTATTTGTTTGCTCCCAGGCCAACATAGAGGTTTTTTCATAACTAATCAAGACATATATTTTCAGGTAGCCATAGTCATTCATTTATACCTACATATTTATACAAGAGATGTTGGAAAATTATCGAGAAGAGCACAGGACGTCAGCGGCCGGCGATAAGTCGCTGCTGGCTGTTTTTTAACTATTTCACATTAAATCTCTTAGGTGTAACATCCGATAAACGCGACAGCCAGTCAAAAAGCCACTCTAAAGCTAGGGAAGGAGAATTGTTTTTGTTAAGATAGGGACTCGCTCGTGTACAGGAAAATGATAGTGTTGGTCGCGGTTATCAGCGTATCAATTGCCGGGCTCGCGTGTGACGCATCCGTGAAAGTCGCTTTCGTTGTGTGCGTGAGCACGCTTCGTTCTACTTATGTAGTGGCGGGTCTTTAGTTGCACTGTTATGTCATTTATGAGCGTAAACTCTCAGTATCTACATTGAATTATTCCGTGTTTATTTTACTTGTTGATACGTATATTACAGGTAAGTTAACATGAAATATTGCACTACGCAGATACACTGTATACGATTTTGAGTAATGTATATATCGTATCCTCTCTGCAATAGGGACGAATAATCCCATAGAAAATTGAATAGAATTAGAAAATAGTTTTCATGAATTTATGACGTATTATTTTTTCTCACAATGTTCAAGTAACACTACCTAATTGGTAACTATAAGATACCCAGCGATTGTCATAAATCTCATCATCATCTCTAAATGTAGAGCTGTACCTGCTTCCTATCTCTGCTGTAGATGTCGTAAAAAGAGTAAGGTGTAAGACGAGGAATAGGTGGCATCGTTCTTCATATGCATAAACCACTTAACAATACTGCAATTTACTTGCCTGGGTAATTGGCGAAACGTAGGTTTTATTACACCTCTGCTTACCCCTTAGGGGATCAATAAGCGTGATTTATGTGGTACTCCCATTCCCAGGTTACTTTAATCGCAGTAGCTTATTAGTCCGATAAGATCAAAAACATTTACTATTGAATAATATTGTAGAGCCCGTATTATTTTATAAAGGGATCTGCGCAGACTGTGATTAGTTTCGATTCAAAGTTCAATAGGTGTACATTAAAGTTTGTCGTGCCGTGTCGTGTTATTAGGGTTTTTTTTCCAATATCGATCACACATGTGGGTGATGCAGGCTCATTGAAGGTGCACAAAGGGCCGAGGTGGTCCCGCGAAGCGAGGACCGCCCGCGTACTCATGTTCGCCGAGCATTGTAAACAATACCTACTCCATCTCAATTGTGAGTATCAAATGCTTTAACAATAAGTAGGCAGATCGCTCTTTCATTTTTTTTATGCTAGACAGGGAAGCTCTTGCCGTTCATCTCACCTGGTGGGAAGTGACGATAAGGGCCGAAGACGGAATCGAGCTTCACCTGGAACCCTCAACCACAGAGGGACTGGCTATCTCATCACACATTGTCGGAACACAACAATGCTGTTAACGTTATTATTATGGCGACTGATTTTGATAAGATGGTGGTAGCTAGCCAGGCGGACTTGAAAGATGTCCTACGACCAACCAAACCGAGCACAAATTTGTACGCCCCCTGATCGAACCCGGGACCTCTGGATCTTCATTTCGGTGAGCGAACAACTAGACCACGGAGGCGGTTAATTTTACTTTGAACTGTCGTCAGTAGGCCAGGCAGCGCATTTTATGATAATTTTCTCAAAAAAAATTTAGGGAATACAGATTTTATAAGGATTTGATTTTCTTATTTTTAGTGAGATAATATTTTAAGACAATTTTTTAGTGTATTGTTATTTCTAGTTTGAAATATGAAACATTGTAAAAGCGAACACAAGTTTCATCGTTGTATTGATGGGACATCAGCATAATTTAGAGATTTTTTTTATTGTCAACAACAATATAAATAACAAGACATGTAACCATAATAATTGTTACTGTAAACCAATATTTGTATGCTGAATTCTCAGCGAAACATGTTAAGAGACTAAGAAATACCATATAACAACTGACCATGTACCATGTTTCTAACAAATAAACATATTTCATTATTTCATTTCATTTCATTTCATTGAAATCTTTGATGATTGTCAAAACGGCTGCACAACGATTATGTACGGGATGTGGAAATTAGATTTTCAGATCCAATTAAAAATCAGCGCAAATACTACGTGCTTTGCTTTTGTCCGATATTAGTAAATTCTTCTTATCAGCATTTTCATCGCAATCACTAACCTTTTAATGTCCCCACAGGCCTTCCTTAAAGATGGAAGAATACCATAGGGAGAGTGGGAGAGTGCGGATTGGTTACTCATTTTTTTTAATTCAATATTTTCTTGATAGAGCTAATGAATGAACATCAGAATCGTGTCAGCCGCATGGTGGTTTGTTTACGAAATGTCCACGCGCTTGCGCAAGCCGGTTCTCACGGCGCGCGAATGTGGCGACCACATGCGCGCGCAGGTAACCGGTTGTTTTACGGCCGTAGTAGTCTCACCTATTCACAGCGTCCTTAGACCGCATCATTGTCTAACGTTGATATATTACCTTTTTGTCTCAACGGTTGTAGGTATCGTAATTTTCATTGCAGTTTTGATTTATTTGAGCTCTAGAAGGCTTGTTCGCTCGTTTAGTGACGTTAATGGCGTTGTTTGTGGGAGATTAAGAACACTACAGTCGTATATTATTAACTGAATATCGTGTAAACGCAGGTAATTACCTACTATACGACTGTCGGGTGGGAAGTACGGTAGCTGTTTTAAAATAAAGATTATGATTTGAAATAGTTTAATTAGTAGGTATGTATATCTGTATCACTATTTCGGGTGTATTGGTCTCTCCGCCTGTCATATCATATTTGGGGTCGGCGCAGTATGTACTCTTTTTCCATTCTCTTCTGTTACTCGTCATCTCCTCATTCACATCCATCACCTTCATATCACCTCACATAATCCATCCATCTTTTCAGTGGTCTTCATTCGACAGCCATCAACATTCATGTCCATATCTTTTTAACTCACGAATATCAAATACGAATACTATGCACAATTTATCTGTACTAAAGAGTACTCAAAGTATTAAATTGATATACACCAGCCAATAAGTCACCAGTCGCCACATTTGACAATACTAATTTTGCTCAAAGGCGGCATTGTCGGAAATTAGCACTGAATAACTAATTAATTTATTTATATTTACTATAAATTAAGGGGATAAACCCAGTAAGATAATTGTGTGTACCTTTAATGTAGCTAGTAGGTATATACCTACAATATAATAACAGATTTTGACTAAATTTGTTACTAAAGATTTTGCGTCGATTGATTGTAGGAAGGGAACCATATCGCACCTTTATAGAAATTAAAGATCCATAATTATTTCAAAAAAAAGATGAAAAGAAAAAAGAGAATTTCGAAAAAAAGCCATATTACTTAAAACTTATGAACCTGTTATTGGAGCAGTGTGGTTTGGTGATTACACGACCAATTTATAAGTTGTGCTTCCTCAATTACGTTTATCAACTTTATAATTAAATATATAACATGTGTAATATCGTAATTTGTCAATTAACGTATGGCTGATTAGAGCAAAATAATTTTAATTAGTATTTCTTAATTTTTTATTAAATAAATATAAGGTAGTTGTTGTTATGTTTAAGGCCTACTTGACAAATATTTTCTAAATCATAGGTGTCTATATAATTTTAATTACATAGGACATAGTGATTATTCTAGCATTCTGAATCTATTAATAATTAATAATGCTAAAATTATATTCGCTAGCTATGACGCAAATAAGATAATAAATTCGGATATTTCATTATGGACTAATTAATGAATGGGTTTACCATAACAAGTGTAATGAATTCATGAATTACATACCTAGCTGATTGTAGGCGTTTATCGTCTCGTGTGTTGTTGTTTTTGTGTTTAGACAACGCAGCCGCTTCAAGCGACGCGTTTGCGTCACCGGTGACCTGAATCGTATGAATATGGGATAATAGTTTAACTGTTGTAATATATAATAATTTACAAACATTTTTGCATTTGTCCCAAATTATTGAGTTTTATTTATAATATGTAATACTCATGTTGGTACTTCTTGACGGTCAAATCTCCAATGAAGCACTAGGATTGATACGTATATTTAGTTCTGACCCAATTTCACGTCAGATATCAAGAGAAGATTGTGTTTAATGCCGCCATAAACGTGAGCACGCTAAAATATATGTTATCGAAATAGGTGAATGACGAGAGAACGCTAGTAAAATAATAATTTACAGCGCAGAAGGTGACACGGCCGTACTAATGAAACATTGGCGCAGTTAGGTGCGGGGCGCACCGAACGCACGCCGCCCAGCATGATTCGTTTCGTGCGCCGGTAAATGCAAGAATGCGGCGGAAGTTCGGGATCTGTGCTAACGCCATGCATTCTGTTTGCTAGTGGTTACAAACATGAATTTAAGCCAATGATACCGGGGAGGATGATGTAGTTGCATACTAGGTACCTTTAAAATGGTGTGTAACAATAATTAATAATTATGTGTTTATGTCGATACCAGACATTATGACAGAGAGAGATAGAGATACACTTTAACGTATTTATTCCCGAATGAAAGGTAGAGGTGGATTAACACCCACGTTTCGCCAACTATGGTAGGTCCCACATTATAGATGCCGAGCTTATTCCATCTATCGGGCACGCAATTCGCAGTATTATATACCTAGGTGGTACGAGAGGGCTTCTGCTGCTCTTAGGTACTCTGACTGTTTTTACACGGCTAAACTTTCAGCTTAACTTTTCAACCCTAATACAATATTCTTTCGTATGAATGATTGTAGAGAAAATGATGAACGATGTTCTAAGTAAAATATTTGAAGTTCGAGCTGTGCAAGTGAGCAAGTTGATCGAGGGCGCAGCTGGTAGTGGCGAAGCGACCCTGAAATTAGCTCGCTATCGCTCCATCTTCCGCTTTATCAGCGCCAGATCGCGCCTCGCCCGCACGCCCTCACCTCACCTATGCGCCGAGGCCACTGCTGGCAACAACAAAGGAATTGGCGAGGGGGATTTGGTTCTATTACGAAACGACCGTTACACATTTCGTATTTTCAAATTATTGGTAGGTAACGACCGATTGATTGATTATGCACGGTTTTTAAAAAGTTCATTGTTGAGCAAATTCGATTTTATCCTCCGCGTTTATTAAAGATAAAGGTGTGGTTTTTTAAAGAAAATTAATAATTATTTACTTATTAAATAAGAGAAATTTAACTATTTAGCAGTACTGTGAAGGATGCTAGTTAAAAGCAAGTATATAGATTTTTTTTAAGTCTTAATTAAAAAAATAATCAAAAACTCCCGACCGATCATAATTAACAACAAAAATAGTGTTTAAAGATGTATAGGTAGTTTTGTTTTGCACCTATCTAATATAATATATTTATATAGTACACTTCGATGTTTATTTAAATTGAAAGCAAAAGTCAGTGGCCGCCCTAAGTGCTTTCGCAAAAGTTCGTTAACGTAACAAAGGATAAGCAACTTTGCAATTTTGACTACTTAATGGTAATCAAACTATACCTCCATTTATGAGTTTACTGTTTTTAAAAGATTACAAATTAGGTTTGCTAGTCTGTATCAGAGATTGTTACAACCCAAAAAAGAAAAGAGCGACGATCTTCACGACGAAAAAACGTCATTACATTTATTATTTACAATAAGTTTTATACATTATGTTTATACAAATATTTCTATAACAAATAATTTATTTCATAATATGAGAGGATAGATGACCTCTCGATAATAGAGATGAAAGCGTAAACAATGGGTAGCTGGGTCGTTTTTAGGTAATGCTGCCTAACAGATTGATGCAAATAGATTTAGGGTCTTTGACAGATAAAAAACGGAAACAAAACATAAGCGTCAGTCAAAATTATCTGTAAGCTGATAGGCAATGGGTAATCGTTTTAAGAGCCCTCGGGAGGTTATCGGAGGCTGCGCCTGCGCATCCCACGGTATGTGTTTGGTCCTCATTGACCCGGGTTCTCGCAGCGAAATCACATTATAGTTTTAGGGGAATTCAGCCCAAAGTGAGGATACTGCGTAAAAAAATAAACGGAAACTTGATTAGGCACTCTGGTCTATATAATGTACGAGCATTATGCCTGTGAAATAAAACGTCTTAACGGACATAACTCTATTTTTAATATTAATAATATATTGATTTTAAACCGATGTTTGGATCACTTTGCAGTGAGATTGAAGATGACAGGTGTCTTCCTGTAAATTTATAGTTATCTACCGTCAAATTATTGATTATTTAAGTGGGCCGATTTAAGGATAAAATAAATAAGATAACATCAAAAGTAAGCCTACAGGAAAATAAAATGTTTTGACTCGTTTTTATGTCCCGTAAGTGCCCGATTTAGGCAGAATACCTTACGTATTTAACGAAGCTAGACACGTGGCTGTGTGAAACCAATACCCAAACAAAGAATGTTCCGATAGCGCGTGTTTTGAGACAGATTTACTCGTCCTTTGTTAGGTTTAAATGACTCTGGTGATAGATTTCTAGCGTTTTGAAGATAATGAGCGATATAATAATGATGAAAGATTTACAGATGATTAATTACTATTTTTATCCGCATGTAAAAACTAGGATAGGTATAAGAGGCATATTTTGTTACTTTTAATATATTTTAGCTAGGATAAATGTATTCACGAACTAGGAGTCAAAATTAATAACTTATAATGTGATTAACGAAGTCTTTTCCAAGCACAAATGACACAATGAAAATTGAAGAAATCTCTCAAAAAAAAAGAGCGTATTTGTCAGAGTATCAATAGCTCAGGCTCGAGCACATGTTCCAAGGTGAGGCTTAATTAGCGACAAACACTGCTGAAGCACGACAAAGCCGATTTGTTCCTTTGTCTCTTTTTTTTCTCCGAGGCTGCAGTCCTTACGGGCGCAACTGAGACGTATCTATTACTTGGACACGTCCGACGTGACACAAAGCCGGCAGACCATCTGGCGAGGGCCATGGCACCTCGCGGGTGCACCGGAGTCGGGTCGTGGCCGGTGCGGAGGCTGTGATTGTTTAGGACTTAGGACAAAGAGTTGCTGGAACAATTAGCCGCGCAGGTCCGGGCTGGCCGCCATGTGGCCGGACAATGCGAGCACATGTGACATCTCGCAACAATGCCCTTTTTGAGGTAATAACAACTGATTTCCGTTGCGAATCGCTCCGGTGGCCGGCACACAGCTCTCACGGGATCGGTACGTGTTTGGAGGACACATCCGCGCTCACGCTAATCGCCAATATGTGAGTCACTAAGTTTTTGAACAATAAAGGGGTTAAAGTTACGCCGTGTGGTGACGGCAGAGTAGAATACAATTGTAACAAGGCGATTGAAGGTTATAGATATGATAAGGAACGGGCATTAGCGCTCTAGGTACACTATGCAATACTGCGATTAATGAAGCCAGTGTAATAGACATGCATCGGTCCTGATTTCGGAGATAAACTAGCATGCATTATGATGCCTACATTTGTCTATACCACATACTATTACATCAATTAAATTTAATCATCAGGCCGTGTGGTGACTGCAGAAGGCCGTGTGGTGACGGCAGTGTAGAATACAATTGTCACCAACCCAAATCTCTCCCGTGGGTGTCGCACAAGGCGACTCAGGATAAATCAGCGATGAGGAATGGGCAGCAGCGTTCCTCTTATACCACCTAGCAATAGCAATGTACTGCGACTTTTGTGCCCGATAAATGGCAATAGGCTCGCCACCTATTACATGGGACCCAACATAATTGGCGGAACGTGGGTGCTAGTTCACCTCTGCCTACCCCTTCGGGGATAGGCGTGATTTATGTATGTATGTATGTATATGTAATCATCATCATCATTAAGCCGAGAGACGCCCTGTTGGGCATAGGCCTCCCCCAAGGATTATGAATTATATTTTTTTTATAAATATATAGTGTTTAAATTCCAAGGTTAAGGTTTTCACTCTATTAATCTACTAGGAAGTATAGTCCGTAAAGTAGGAATACATAAAATAGAGTGCCTACGACTATCAATCCAAAATAAGGTACTTTAATTCTTTTTTTTTCGTAGACCGTGTCCTTGATATGCCTTGTCAGAGGTATGTGCATAACAATGTTCAGTCCAAAAGTTAGCACATTAATCAGTATTGTAATGTGTTGCCACTTGCCACCCTCATCAGGGGAAAGTTTGACGCGGTCCACCTCGGCAGCTCGACGCATGTCCAGCCATTGTGCGCACCGGAAAAAAGGGCCCACTATTGTTTTGTCAATTAATTATGGAGTGCTCTTTGAGGAGCTCTCTGGGTCGAACGCCGCATCAGAAACGTCGTCGTCACGTCGCCGTTGGCAGCCCGCTTCCTTAGGGAGGCCTTCCAACATAAATACTTACCTACAGTTTAAATTATGCATGCCTGTTATAGGCGTTCATATAAGAACTGCACATTTAGGAAATCATTTTATAAGAAAGTATGTATGTATACATGTTATGCTGTTGATGTACCTTAATAAAACAACACAGCTAATACAAAGTGACATTTTCATATTTTTTCTAACATTTATTTAGTTTTTGTCGACCTAAAATATTAAAGCCTTTTATTACACCCACCGAAGAGAAGGGGGCGGTGGTAATTTATTGTAATGCTGCTTCACCACGTGGTGGAGGTGGAAGGATACTTATATAAAGAATAGAGCTCAATTAGTTCCACACCTAAGCGTAGGGTTAAAACAGTTGCAGATGCAACAGCATAGTAAATTGATTGCGTGCATTTTATAATTGAAAACAGTTACTGCTAGAGCACTGCTTCTCAACTCTCTCAAGTACTTAGGTATGTTAATCACAACAGAAGCGTAGACCACTTGGCGACGGAAATTGTGATGCAACTAATAACTAGTTTAATTTTTATTGTGGTTGCGATTCAGTCTTGTGGTAATTGGCATTAAATTAATTTTAAAGCAATTTTATATCCGCAAACATTGCTATCATTGTTTTGAGAATAATAAGTTTTCCCGTTGAATACTTAGTCTTTGGGTCATCTTTATTAATGTCTTCCTTTCTGTGGTCCTTTCCAAAATAACTGCTACTTAACAAATTCTTCGAGTATACTATGACTGTTTATTGTCTAATACTAATAACCTTTTCTCTATTTCAATTTTTGATATAGCTGCCCTCTTTAATGGCGACCACTATTCACCATTTCCTTTAAATAAAATTAATTTTTTTTTCATCCCACCATCTCGGAAAAAGCGTTTTTGCTCTTCGATATCTGAGTGCAAAAGCCGTTTTTATCCTCTAGAGGTTAAAGTAAATTTGAATTTAGAACATCGTGTGCAATGAGTTTGTGAATTCAAAACATCATTATACATATTGTAATTTGTAATTTGCTTTGCGCGCGCCATTTTCTTTTCACGTCATAAATTTGTTAAAACCTAGGAGTTCCGTGACGGTCAATCAGCTTGGCGTCAATCTTGCTTTAAACATTTTGATCGTCTACAACGCTTGCTGGATGATTGAGTCAAGCATATAAAAGCTTTTTAGGTCTGTTTGATTTGTTTACGCTAGCAACGGAACAAAAACATACAGAAAATTAACGTGCTTGACGCAAGCTGATTGACCGTCTCGGAACTCCATTAGGGACAGTAATTTTTATTAGGTACTTACAGATGTGTCTGGATGAATGTTGCGAGTGTGGCTGGGTGGATGGGTAGGTGTTGGAGGTGTGTCTGGGTGAATGGGTGTTTTGAGGCTGTGTCTAGGTGAATGGGTGTTTTGTGGGTGTGTCTGGGTGAATGGGTTTTTGTGGGTGTGTATGAATGGATGGGTGAGTATTGTGGGTGTTTCTGGGTGATTGGGTGTTTTTTTGGGTGTGATTAGGTGTTTTGTAGGTGTTTCTGGGTGATTGAGTATTTTTTGGGTGTGATTGGGTGTTTTGTAGGTGTTTCTGGGTGAATGGGTGTTTTGTGGGTGTTTCTTGGTGAATGGGTGTTTTGTGGGTGTTTCTGGGTGAATGGGTGTTTTGTGAGTATTTTAGGTGAATGAGTGTTTTGTGTGTGTTTCTGGGTGAATGGGTGTTTTTTGGGTGTTTCTGGGTGAATGGGTGTTTTGTGGGTATTTCTGGGTGAATGAGTGTTTTGTGTGTGTTTCTGGGTGAATGGGTGTTTTTTGGGTGTTTCTGGGTGAATGGGTGTTTTGTGGGTGTTTCTGGGTGAATGGGTGTTTTGTGGGTATTTCTGGGTGAATGAGTGTTTTGTGTGTGTTTCTGGGTGAATGGGTGTTTTTTGGGTGTTTCTGGGTAAATGGGTGTTTTGTGGGTGTTTCTGGGTGAATGGGTGTTTTGTGGGTTTTTCTGTGTGAATGGGTGTTTTTTGGGTGTTTCTGGGTAAATGGGTGTTTTGAGGGTGTTTCTGGGTGAATGGGTGTTTTGTGGGTTTTTCTGTGTGAATGGGTGTTTTGTGGGTGTTTCTGGGTGAATGGGTGTTTTTTGGGTGTGTCTGAGTGGATGGGTGTGTATTGCGGGTGTGAATGTTGTGGGTGTTTCTGGGTGGGTGTTGAGAGTGTGTTTGGGTTGATGGGAGGGTGTTGTGGAAGTTTCGGGGTGAAAACAGAAACTGTTGTGATTGTAATTTTTTTTTGTATTTTGCAATTTCCTCGTTGGGGGGGATGAAAAGTTACGTGTTGCACTCGAGTGCAAAGATTTTTCACCTTGTGCTCTTTTGATTCCCTCGCCATCGCTCAGGATTCTAATTTTTGAATCACTCGCTACGCTCGTGATTCAATTTTAGAATCCTTCGCTAGCTCGGTCATCAAAATTGAGCACGCGGTTAAAAAACAACTTTGCACTCACGTACAACAATAGTTATTTGTTGTACGTGAGTGCAAAGACAACATCTACACCCGCAATACACACCCATCCACTCAGACACACCAAAAAACACCCATTCACCCAGAAACACCCACAAAACACCCATTCACCCAGAAACACCCACAAAACACCCATTTACCCAGAAACACCCAAAAAACACCCATTCACCCAGAAACACACACAAAACACCCATTTACCCAGAAACACCCACAAAACACCCATTCACCCAGAAACACCCACAAAACACCCATTCACCCAGAAACACCCACAAAACACCCATTCACCCAGAAACACCCACAAAATATCGAATCACCCAGACACACCCACAACATCCATTCAGACACCCACAACTTCCACCCAGTCACACCCACAATACTCACCCATCCATTCAGACACACCAACAAAACACCCATTCGCCCAGACACACCCACAAAACACCCATTCACCTAGACACACCCACAAAACACCCATTCACCCAGACACACTTCCAACACCCACCCATCCACCCAGCCACACCCGCAAAATTTATCCAGACACACCTGTAAGTACCTAATAAAAATTACCGTCCCATAATGGAGTTCCGAGACGGTCAGTCAGCTTGAGTCAAGCACGTTGATTTTCTGTATGTTTTTGTTCCGTTGCAAGCGTAAACAAATCAAACAAACCTAAAAAGCTTTTAAATGCTTGACTCAAGCATCAAGCAAGCATTGTAGACGATCAAAATGTTAAAAAGCAAGATTGACCGTCACGGAACTCCAAGGTTTTAACAAATTTATGACGTGAAAATAAAATGGCGCGCGCAAAGCAAATTACAAAAAAAGTACACCAAGAAGGTTCCGAGTCTGAGTTTTTAACAAATTAAAATAGGTTGCATCATAATTTCGGCACCATGGAGGTAGAAATAAATAGGTATAATGATGTTTTGAATTCACAAACTCATTGCACACGATGTTCTAAATTCAAATTTACTTTAACCTCTAGAGGATAAAAACGGCTTTTGCACTCAGATATCGAAGAGCAAAAACGCTTTTTCCGAGATGGTGGGATGAAAATAACTATTTTTTATTCGTATAAGGTACTTCACGGACATTACATACAATAATGATGAATTAATCGTAAACAAATACGTTAAACATTGGAAAGGCGCGTTTAAACAGACACTGCGTTCGTAAACTACCTGAGACGTTACTCTGGAAGTTTATTTCGTTCGATCGATATTGTCGTGATCGTATTTGCGTCTTTGTAGCTCTTATTTTAACACCCAGTGGCGTGAGAAAGACGGATAGATGTGAGTTAATCGTTCGGAGTTTCAGAGTCACCTCCTGGACCTAATAAACCAGTCAAGAAACAGTGCTTACTTTGAAAAATTAAGGCACTCAGTCGAGCGGTTAAGCAAATGTGAACATTCCTTATCACTTCTGCCCCTCTGAACAAGTGGCCAATATATTCGAATGAACAAAATACTAAAAAATACTGAAAAATACTGAAACTGAGAAAACGACGTGGCGACCGTCGTGGCAAATGAAGTTGTCAAAACGCCTTGGTTGGCCGAGTGGTATAGGCATCCATTGTCGAACCTTGAGTCTTGACACGGGTTCGATTCCCGCATCAAGACTATAATTTTTAAACTTTGTCTAACCGCAATTTACCTTCACAATTTGTCATTTGTCATAAATTTTGGCAATTTGTCATAAATTTACATTTAAGTATTTCCTTTCTTTCCTTGTTATCTTTCTTTCTTTCTATTTATTTGTTTGATCTATAGATGAAACGTCGTCTCGCTTGCCACTGGCCCTGGCCGCACCTTCCCATTGACAGCGTTCCCAAGAAGCAATGGAAACAGTTTTCCTCCGCGAAGTAAATGTTTCGTAAAACGCAGCCAGCACTTCATACGATGAGTCCTGGTGGCTCTGAACGCCCCGCGGCACCCAGCGGAGCGCACCGTTTTTTGGCGGCGGGTACTAATGACCAGGGCTGCATACATTCCGACACCCAAACATCTTATCATTCCCTAATCAGGGCTTTGCTGGTGCTACTTTCAGAGTGAATTCAGTGAATATCATTTGCTCTATTGGAAAAGCGAAGCCCCAGCAATGGAGGCTATATAACATAGCCTCCATTGTTGGGGCTTCGCTATATAACACTAGACAGTAGGCAGATGAGGACGTAGCGGCCACGGCATACATACGCACGCTTCGCCAATTGTGTTAGGTGCTATGTATCGCCTAAATTGCAGTGTATTGCTAAAAGTATAAGAAAGCTCCAAGCTCCTCTCGTAGGCAGTAATTTTATATGATATCTACGTATTTCTGCGTAGTACAATTTCCTTGTTATTGTTACTTTGTGAAGAAGCTCCCTCTCCCCCGGCAGGTGGGCGCTGGCAGCGGCCGCGCTGTATATACCATGAATCTTTAATACAGATTCACTGGAACCTCACAACGCCTTTGTGCATTCCTTCGCTACTCTTTTTAGCGCTCTCGCTCCCGTTCCTCCGAGAAAATTAATGTGTAGCGAATTTGGCGCGGATTGTAGC
The DNA here is from genome assembly GCA_963931975.1 of Cataclysta lemnata. Lineage (NCBI taxonomy): Eukaryota > Metazoa > Arthropoda > Insecta > Lepidoptera > Crambidae > Cataclysta > Cataclysta lemnata. The sequence goes on along the minus strand of OZ008347.1, from coordinate 16,607,775 downwards.
GAGTTCTGTTAGACCCGGGCTTCCGTTGTTCCTTAAGTTAGCGAAGAACTAGTTTTTCCTGTTAGGTCTAGCGAAAGGACTATAGAGGTGTGAGGTAATATTTGGTTGGTCGTTACTGAAGATAGGTTTCGGGGACCTAGCCATAACCTGCCTGAACTTAGCCATAACCATTATTGTTTTTGCATTATGATTGATTTGATATCACATTTATATTTCAAAACTATGTATTCGATGTAAAAATGTTGACAGACCTAATAAATAAATAAATAAAAAACCTCGGTACTTCGACATGGTCCGTTCTATATCACTTTTCTATACATTCATCCATAACTAGCACCTTGCTGAAGTGTTTTATGGTTGTTTGTTCGTTTCTTGATTTTACCTAAAATTGGTTTAACGACGGCCAGTACCTACTTAACGTTAATTGACGGGGATTCCCAGAACTGCCGCGGTACAATATCGCCAATAATATAATGACAAAATGCATAGTTGTGCCACGTGAAACGGCAACTAGTAAACGGGATCTATATCGGGCGTCGCGCGCGCGCGGCCCAACCTCTGCGTCGCGTACATTTTTATTGAGTCGGAGCGTGTTTAAAGTGTTTATTTGAATGGAAAGTTGTCCGTGGTCCGCTGGCGGCGCGCCAGCCCCCGTAGCACGGGACGTGGACACATCTCTTTCCGGGGACAGAAAATCTTTTCCTCCCGCTCTAACTCCCACTGAATCCCGAGACAAAATACTGTCAAGTGGTGGAGAGAGACTTGTCCACGTCCCCGTGCTAGGCCCGCAGCCACTCTTCCGTCGACTCTTCTTCTCACTAAGGTGTGACTAGAATTGAGAGTATAATATTTTGTATACTTCTTTTGTTATGCTAGACAGGGAAGCTCTCGCCCATCATCTCACCCGATGGACTGATGGTAAGTGACGATAAGGGCCGAAGGGCGTAAAAACGCTGGCAAAAATTTTGTATCGAAAAATTATCGCAGAGGATGCGGCTTCAAATCTCGCCTCGAAATTTTCGTTCCTAATCTGTCCGTCCTATTTGTTTAGCTAAATAAAAAAACAAATAAAGAAATTAAAAAAAAGAACTTCACAATTGAGATTTGTATGAGTACTGCGACTTTACAATAAAACACTAACCGGGTTAAAATAATGGTCCCAAACAATGGAGGTGTTAAGCTAAACGAAGCGTGCCGAACGCCGATGGCATCGTCGGCGCCGGCGCCGGCTGGCCGAGAGCCAGCCGCGGACGCGCTCTCTTCTCTGGCACCTTTACCACACGAGTCGCGCTTTACGCCGGTAATTACCTACCACTCCGGTATTCACGACAATTTTTCCAAATTGACCGGTGCTGTGAATGCCTACATTTACACACGTATTACAGTTTTCTGAACGGACTGACGCGAGACTCTATAAAGGAACATCTTGAGTGAATGTTTTTACGTGAAAGGGAAGAGAAAATGAATGGAAATGGATGAAAATTAATGCATTTTGATGATGATGGTGAAGCCAATTCTACCTTTTATAGTATAATCTCACGAGAAACATTTTTTTATAATTTACTTAAAGGCTGAGGCGTTTGCCTACAATTTTGCCTGTTGGAAAACGATGCTGAGGCCTACGCTCGCCTAGAAGAAATAAGAAGAAAAAGTAAGATACGCCTATGTATTCCCTATTATGATTTGCTTTGTTTTCGACCGTGGTAAAAATCAAGGTTTACTTTCTAAAACCCTTGGAGATGATGCAAATGAACGTAAAAGACGGCAACAATGAAATGGTTCGATCTAGAAGGTTCTAATTGCATCTAACGGCCGCTGGTACATTCGGGCTGGCTTATAAGCGGCGTGCGTCAGCCCAACAAAGGGCAATCAATCAACCGTATCTCTCGGGAGCCGACACGTGAGCCGATCCTTCACCTCGCCACCTCAGCTATCGGCAGATAGCGCGCAAATAGGCTACCGATTGACGTCAACTGCGAGGTAACGAGCCCGGCTTGACATCCAGCGCGCTCTTATCACCGCGCCGGAGGGGCGAGAGTCGCGCGGCGCCGGGACCACCGCCTGGTGTTTGCTACACCTCGCTGACATAACCTCGGCCCGCTGCTGGCCTCGTTTTAGTTTTCACAAATTAAGCTACTACGCAGTACGAACAATAACCCTAGAGTATCTGCAGTTCGGGATAAGAGCGGTGACGTCGGCTTCGGTTGCGTGCATTTCTGACCTTCTCCTTCTCCCTGACCTGTTCCCAGTCTATCTGGGGTCGGCGCAGTATGTTTCCTCTTCCATTCATATCGGTCAGACGTCACCAAGCCATCTACTCCCTTTTGATTCATATCATCCATCACACCGGAAAGGTAGTGATGAATATTATGTATAGGAAAAAGACGGAACGGACCACGTCGAGTGACCGATGAACGGAGAGAATCTATATTGCCTAAGGCTTTGGCTTAGGTTGTAGGTAGTTGTCGGTGGTTTGTTTTCCACTATTCGGGTGCCCCAAGGTGCTTATTGGTCCACACCGGGCAATCTCCCTTAGTCGACTTTTACGACCCCCATCGAGGCTGACACTTTCTACGTAATTTTTTCACTCCCAGACCAGCATGAACGACGAATGCGTGCATCTGTGACCGGCTCGCCAAATCTCAGCCGCCGCTATTTCGGGGGTGCATCGCGACACAAAAGAGTGACAATAATCGCGCGCAGTCTCAATGTGCCGGTGATTCAATCGCGCATTTGTCCGCCGGACAGCTTACGAGCTATTTACGTTGAACTAAAGAATAAAATACGATTACATTTATTACTTTTATATCGTCTATATGTTTTGCGAAAAAATGCCAAGTATCCCAATGTGATTGTTGAAACAGGGCCTCGAAACACTATTGTCACATAATCCAAGATGCAATATTTTATCTCAATCACAATTAACGAAAACATTTAGATTACCCAAGGAGGGTTGGTGTCAGGCAGGCGGCCGGCTGTAAAACCTAAGTCAAAACCTTGAGCAGTATGGATTGGAATGTTGTCATACTAATCACTCTCTCCGTTCATGGGTCTCTCGACATGGTCCGTTCCGTCTCTTTTCTATACATTCATTCATCACTAGCACCTTTACGGTGAGATGGATGATATGAATCAAAAGGGAGTGGATGGCTTGATGACGTCTGACATATGAATGGAAGAGGAAATATACTGCGCCGACCCCAGATAGACTGGGAACAGGGCAGGAAGAAGAAGAATTAGATTTTTGGAATTTGAATTTAGTGGAAGTTAAATCTATATCTACTGCTCTTCTGTAACTGCCAGTTTACAACTTGAATGACATAGCCAAGAATGAGTTAATATTTGATCAACACAGATCAGAGGCAATCTATTACGTAAATAGATTATCGAATTTCCCAAGTAGCTTCACCGAATCCAAAAGACGACATTCGGGATGCTCTTGGTGGCATTTACTTTTTTAATTTTGGTTAGTAACATTTATTTTCTCTATATTCTTCCATCCACAGGGAAGGCCTTTGCTCTAGCAGTGAGTACCTTAAATCGCTAGTGAAGACAATGATAAAACTCAGAGGTTAATTTCACGAGTACCGTTATTGACCAGAGACTAGAGGAGCTCGATGGCACAATGGCTTAGCGCGCCCAGTCTGTGATTGCAAAAACTAAGTAATGTTTTCTAAGACAGGTCATTGGATGGGTAACCGAAAATATATTATCTTGAGTTCCTCTGTGCTTCGGAAGTCACGTTAAGCCATTGGTCCCGGCTGCATCTGCCGTCGTTAATACCCACCTATCCGTTATGGCCCAATCTCCCTATATTCTTCCACCTATAGGGAAAGCCCGTGTCCCAGCAGCAGGGACATTAAAGGGCTGGTGATGATGTGATGTTGTCGACTAATCGACGAGTCCAAGTATCCAGTGCAAATGCCATCAAGGTGCCCGCCAATTAGCTCCGCCAGCTAAGCAGTATCCACAGCGACCATCCATCAGCGGTGGCTATCACGTCCACAGCGCGCATTACCACAGACATACGGGCTGGGTTTATAGCCATCCGCAGCCGCGTTTAGCACCTTGCCAATGCTCTCCTGCATACCGACACATGCGGTGGCTGACGGGTTACTGCGAAACAGACTTTGCGCATACCATTATAATAACACCCGCATTATAAACGCTAACTGATCCTGGCGTTCTCTCCTCCCAAAACATAAAACTAACTGATGCCACTGGCATTTGCGAGAATTTCTTGATAAAATTTAACGATAAGGGTCAATTCACACCGAGACGCAACGCGACGATGCTTAAAGATGCCAGTGCGAGGCAATGTGAAATTCTTGCAATGTAATGTGTATCTTTTTGTGTAGTAGTAAATAAAGTTATATTTTGTATCGCTATATATCTTAAATAGTGCGCGCCTCCTCGAAATCCTCTGAACAAGATTTGACTGGTAAATGTGACCCTTAGGCACATTTACCAGTTAATTGTCGTTACAATTATCAATTATCTATTTTGCAATAGACCTAAACACAAAACAATGCTTGCGGGATGACCTTGCGGGATCACCTAAAAGGTTTCTCCATGAGTTTATTTTGTACTTGAAGTGACGTATGCTTTTGTTTCATTGTTCTAAGTACAAGTTGTGGTAATATTAATTACACAACCAATTGTTTATCGCAGCATCAATTCACATTCATCGGAAAACGAGCAATTTACAACTTTTTTTGCTCGATTTAATTGAGCATTAAATTGGACATTATTGCTAGGAGCAGCAGTAATAGCCAGTTACATCTGGCACGTGTCAACATTTGTAAGACAAGACAAACAATATAGTTCGATTGACAGAGCAGAAGCTAACAGGAAAACTAGACTCGACCGCAAGCATTACGTTTTGTTACAATTTAATCACCTTAGCGGGAAGTACCTGTCTTAACGATCGTATTGTTTTACCTTTGCTTCTAATAATAATCATATGTCACTTCAGATACAGGAAACCTCCCGCTGCACGCAGATTCCGTTTTTGTTTTGTAACTTCTGTTATTTTAACTTTACCGGTATTGATAATTTATGAATTATATGAAAGAATCAGTTTAAATGAAATTATTGGTTCGTTAGCCATGAATTAAACGCAAGGTTGTAGTTACGTCTCGGACCTCAATACTACTTAGTGTCCGCTGATATAAAAAATAAAAATCCGTAGGTACTAAATTGATAAACCACTCACATTAGTGTGGATACATATGCATATTTAAATGAAATTGTGCTATAAATAAATGACAATTAATTTACTCAAGTTTTGGCGGTAGAGTTAAATGTGTTGGTATTTTGGTTTAGATTGGGTCTTCTGTTTGTACAACAAGAATCCCAGCTCCCCATAATAGCCTCACTTGGTTCCACGTTAACTAGGCGGCCAGTACATCTTCAAACTTTATTATAATTGATTACGAAAGTGTGAAAGTGTCTCTGTGCTCTGAGTTACAACGCACTCGGCACTTGAGCAATCACTTTAATTGTGAAGATGCGCAGGCGTATGTTGCGTAACTATTAGGATGCAATGTAATACGAGTAATGTAACAATGCCGAGCCCTCATATAGTAATTATATTGTCGAAGAAAGCTAACCTAAAACCTAAAAATAATTAAACGGCAGTATACTAGTTTCACAATACACTAGATACTATAGAGTATCATTACAGATGACCCTTTCTTAGACAATTTCTTCCATGGGACTTACTTTAAGACATTTTATAAAGTTAATCGTCTTTAATTATAATTACCTACTATTCTTGGATGTTTAACAAGAAATAAAATAAAATATTTTTGCCTTGACTATTTAATTAATTACAAAATATTGGTTTACATTAGATTTCATTTATTATGTAATGAATAATATAATTCTACTATACTGAAATAACGATTGATATTAGTGATAAAGGCAAAACTTTATTGAATATATCCAAATTAAATTAAATTGCAACCATATTTTCCTTCTAATAAGTATCATAATTTCACTACAGTGTGATACAGGTTTTGTATATTCTTCCGATTATCTACTATGCTCCTGACGATGCACCGAACAGGAAACTTGTGACACCCACATATCAAATAGTATACAGAGTTATTTTAAAATACCAAAAACCTCGCAGCAGTAGATAGCTAACATCATAAGCAACAATGTTTGTTCTACGACTTTTGATGATTCGTAAGATTGTACTTTCATACAAAAATAAATACTAATTTAATGCTCTAAAAGTCAATAACTCTACGTACACCTACTTGCATCGGCATGTCGTCCTTTCGTTTATGAATGAAAACATAGACGTATAAATGTCGCACCGGTACAATAAAAACTTAAAAAAAATCATTTTGCGCAATTTGCGTTATATTAAAACTCATAAAACAAATGTTGTTGTTTATGATGATAGCTATCTAGTCACGGGAGGTTTATGGTGTTTTAAAAATAACCCTGTATAGTATATTGTGTTCTATCATCAGTCTAAGTCCAGTGGTCATAGGTCCCTAAATTGGAAATACAGAAACGACATAGACTAGTCAGCAGGACGTATACCTATTGGAACAGAGGCGACGATATACTCGTGCAGCTGCCAGAAACTGAGCTTGTTTTGTCGACATTTTTGATTCATTACATTTAATTTGGGTATTCAAACGAGTTACGAATATCTGTAGGTACGCGCAACAATAACATTAGAAGTATGATAAACATATCAAATGACTTAAATACAAATATAGTAGTTAGGGTAATAAACCCTAGACTTTTATTAACTGAAATCATGTATTATCTGAAATGTGTCTGTTGACACATTGAGGACTTTAATGAGTTTTTACTACGTTTTTTTCTGTTTTTATATCACAAGAAGTCAGCAGCAACGATGAAATATGTATTTATTTTATATAAGTGACGACAAGTGACATCGCCGAGCGAAACTCACATTTGAGCACTTTATTTTTTATACATACATACATACATAATTCACGCCAATATCCCCGAAGGGGTAGGCAGAGGTGAACTAGCACCCACGCTTCGCCAATTAGGCTAGGTCCCTTGTAATAGTTGGCGAGCCTATTGCCATTTATCGGGCACAAAAGTCGCAGTACTTTACTAGGTGGTAGGTATAAAAGGAATGCTGCTGCCCATTCCTCATCACTGATTTATCCTTAGTCGCCTTCTACGACACCCACGGGAGAGGTTTGGGGTTATTTTTTATAGCATTTTAAAATTATTACTGAGAATTAAATCAGCAAATTCGCCAAAAAATAAATAGCTAAAACAGAGTTACATTTAATGAATTCCTAAATAAAAAAGGTGACGCGCTTTTACTAGGCTTCCAGATAATTTGACCTGCGACATCTCCATCACGCTGACCATCGGTTGCTGACACTTCCTGTAATTACATTCGTTGTCCCTGTTTACTTAGCTCAGCAACAAATGGTGTTATCTTTGGTCCGGTATTGTTATTTTTTAAATAACTCCCGATAGCAATTAGTGTCGACGGCCGGCCAGCGCGTTATCGCCCATTCATGCGCGCGCGCCGTCCACACCGGCAACCGTTTATCATATCATTCATATTTGAACGTCGAATCCAATTCAATGTTTATTGAACGTCGTGTAATTGTCAATACGTATTGAATATTATTATCTATTTCGCAAGATATACTGTTTACAAATATACTGTTTACAATTTTTCGATAACCCAACGAACAGCACGGATACGAGCGAGCGTAGCGAGCATGCCGAGGTAGCGGCCGGCTCGTAATTCGTACTTTTAGAACTTAACAGATAAATAATTGTTACAGATCACAATTTTCCGACAGTTTACAATCTTTCGAAATAGGCAAAAATATAACTGTATTTCACGAGGTTTAATAAACATTGAATTAAATGTAAATAAATTATAATTATTGCATAGAAAACAGACTGTACTGTATAATGTGCAAACAGTCTACAGAATTGGAGTTCACTATGAAAATTGAAAATTCTCAAAAGCAAGTGCAGACGGAGGCGGGTTGTTCTGAGCGCTAATAACGCGAGCTGTGATGCGCGCGCGCCGGTGTTGTGACCACTTCCTTATCTAAGCTAATGATTGGTGTGCTCTTATTTATGGCGTTGAAGTTATTATAAAATTAATACCTAACTTACTACGGTCAATGAGTAAACAAGTTGTGGTTCTAATAATTAATTGTGACACCTTTGTCAATAATTAAAAATTTATTAATTAGAATTTTTTTCTGGCATCTAATCATCTAAATCAGAAATAATCTTGATGAATTTATTATGTTCTTAGCGACAGTTCCAGGGTGATTATGATGTTATGGCTCACGTTTGGATCGGGCACGTTACAATTCTCACAGCTCATCGACGTTAATGACGCAGATAATTGAGTGTTTTATGCTAATTCGGCATCCGAATGCTGTTCGCTGCTCCGCCGGCGGAGGCCGGGGCGCCGCTGCCGGCCGCGGAGCCGCCGCTGATTAAACCGATCGAGTGTCGCTCGTACATTACGCAGAGACTACGCTTTCGGTACGCACGGTCGCGCGGCTCGGCCCACACGGGGCTATTTTTCACGTTACGTCTTACCAACAGAATTAAGGTCACACTCTCTTTCTATGATGCCATTTGAATTGCTGCTTTGAAATATATTGGACGTTCAGTATTTCCTATAAAGTCATTACAGTTATTTAAATACTCGTTCAATAGTAGATTTAATGCCAGAAGATAGATTTAAAACTTTACAATATAACAAAATAATAATAGAAACAAAAATTATTAAAATACCTATTCAAAAGCATGCAATTTTTTTTTCATTGGTTTTAATACAAATTGATTATGGTGACCAATATCTTACCACTGCACTGTAAAGGGCGATAGTAATTGAAATCAAAATATGCTGCTTTTAATAATACATACATACATACATAAATCACGCCTATATCCCCAAAGGGGTAGGCAGAGGTGAACTATCACCCACGTTTCGCCAGTTATGTAAGGTCCCATGTAATAGGTGGCGAGTCTATTGCCATTTATCGGGCACAAAAGTCGCAGTACCATTGCTAGGTGGTATAAGAGGAACGCTGCTGCCCATTCCTCATCACTGATTTATCCTTAGTCGCCTTGTACGACACCCACAGGAGAGATTTGGGGTGGTGACAATTATATTCTACTCTGCCGTCACCACACGGCTTTTAATAATCATATTGCAATTTACGTGTTCGATAAATGCATGGCAATAGAATCGCCACTTATTACATGAGCCTTATTCTAATTGGTAAAATGTGGGTGATGATTCACCTCTGCCTACCCGTATAAATATATAAAAGTGACATATGTATGTATGTATTAATTGTACAACTAAAAAGCAAAAGCACGCGATGTCAAGGTTGTGCAGTTTATTTTAATTTTGTAAAGTTCTCTAGAATAGCATAAATAAAACCAATCATTTAAAATTAGTTTGTGAAAACTGCCCTCGTGTGGGACCGCGGCGGGTGTCAGCGAATTCTTCCAATCTGTATAACGTCTGGTGATTCGCGTTCCACTTATTATCGTACGGTGGGCATTTGCATAAGAATAACAAGGAGGATTATTGATGTCTCCCCCCTCCCTGCCCCCTCCAGTCCCGCGGTCGCGACTCTCGCAGCCCGCGGACGGGAGTACAGCGATTTATATGGGATGAGGTACAAAAATATAATTGATAATTTAAACGTTGTCGATTAAAATTTATTTAAATTCATTGAATTTAGTCTTCTAAGCTTATTCAAATTAAACTCTGTTAAATCCTTATTAGCGCCAAGTATTGTGAAATCGGAAGCTGAGACGAAAATCGCATTATTAAGATGCAATGATTAAGATGATTCTGTTGGCAGCTCAGTTGGAGCGTACTGCGCCGTGAAATGATCAATGCCTAAGCCTCTGTTGCTTGTACCACTTGCCCGCGACCGCCGCTGCCTCGGCCCAGCGTAATGCTTAATTTTGTTCTCTTTTCATGTTTGCTCTGTATACATTATGGCTAAAATGGAATGGAATAATTCCGTGTAACGCACATCGACGTGGTAGCTCATCCGCCATGCAAATGCCTTCACTACAATAAATTACAGATTATTTGTACCTACTTAGAGGCTCTGCACGGCGGGCCGGCCGAATAGCAATGAGCTCGCTCGAACGGAACGGAGCCTCGCATTCAATATGTGCGAGCGATTGTACGCCCCAATCAAATTAGTCGGAGAGTTCTTTTTCTAAGCTTCGAGTGCCATGAAAATATAAATTGACAGTCGTGACGTCAGTTTGTTTGATACAAGACCACTCGCTTGTATTGTAGATGCTTTCTTTTGCTTTACACTTACTCCTACTCAAGAGTAAGTAGCTGAAGCGCATTTATATAAACTTATGAGGACAACAAGAAGTAATTTTAATTACTTATAAAATCACATTTAATGAGGACATATTATGGTCTATAGGGACACTGGTAGTACCTTTAATTTAATAATATCGAAATATATTACATGGTCATGGTGCAACACGCCTATATCCCCGAAGGGGTAGGCAGAGGTGAACTAGCACCCACGTTTCGCCAATTATGTTAGGTCCCATGTAATAGGTGGCGAGCCTTTCGCCATTTATCGGGCACAAAAGTCGCAGTACATTGCTATTGCTAGGTGGTATAAGAGGAACGCTGCTGCCCATTCCTCATAATGATTTATCCTTAGTCGCCTTGTACGACACGTTGTTGGGGTGGTAACAATTGTATTCTACTCTTCCGTCACCACACGGCGACTAAAGATTGATAGGCGTTAATGGTATAACACCATGTAATACTGCGATTAACTTGCCCACTAGATGGAAATAGGTTCAGTGACTATTATAATGGGAACTATGACCATTGGCGAAATATGGTAACCTATAAACCTATTTCGTGATATGTTGGCAGTATCTGAGCAGGCGCGATGTTCGTCCCTGGACACGCCCGGTCTACCAAATCGGTGGTCATAATAAATAAAGTAAATTCTTGATGATATTATAAAGTTTTAAAATAAATTCGTATATTATAATATTTATAATGCAATGAATAACCCCATCACGCTTGACTTTTAGCCTTCGTAGCATATCGTAGGCTGCACTACGACTTGGTGCTACGAAATCAGTAGCAATGAAGCGCGCGCGCGAACAGATTTCAGTGAAAGTTAGACTAATTAAATATTCCAGTCCATTGTACGTTGAGGGTTCCGTCCGGTCATCTAAATGGAGGTCCGCAATTAAATCACCTACCAATAGGTCAACCCCGATCGGCCAACTACCCGACCGCCGGAATCATCGAAATGAACCTTAAATAAACTGGGCCGCGGACAGGCCCGCGTTCCCACGATTAAAATTCCGTATTCCCTTTTTGCGGGCATCCGGCGACGGGCATCGGGCATGTTCCGGCCGGGCGAAGGTGCGCCGGACAATGCCCGTAATTCAGAGAGGGCTGCAATCCCAGAGTTGCTTAATTCAATCATGATAACTGCGGCCCGGCAAGAAATAAATTGACCAATGACCGCCGCCGCCCTGCTCCAGGGCTGCCTCACTCCAGTTATTTCCAATATTTTGAACTAATATAAGTCATACGTTCTGATACTTCTACCTTACTTCTTCTTTTTACCTTCTCATCAGTCAGCCAGTCAGCCGAGAAACGTCCACTGTTGGGCATAGGGCATCTCTAAACCGATCGGTCATGCGCTGCCCGCATCCTACGGCTTTCCGCGACCTTTACCAGATCATCGGTACACCTTGTTCCCCACAAGGTGCACCAACGATCTGGTAAAGGCCTACCGGCGCTGCGTCTTTCGGTAGATTCTCATCAAGGACATCATTATTATGCCTACTGTTTACAGATCATCTCTTTGAACAAAATAGTTCATCATCCTTAACTTGTGATTGACACGTTGCACAGGTGTGGGTGGTGGACGACAATTCATCCAAAAACTTCCATGCCTAATCTTTGGAAATGTTGTCTATATACTTCACAGTCGCTGGATTATACCAGTTACATGTATTGCAACCTTTTATAGTAATTGGCTGCAGAAATAGCCGAGAGAATTAATACTGAAAATTAAACATCTATCAGATAAATTTCCTTTGGAAAAGAGTTGGATTCTCAGCGAGTGCCCCTAAAAGACTTTTATTCACGCAACCATAAAATTTCAACATGTTTAATGTTTCCATGTTATAAAACAATCGTACGCTTTGTTGGGGTAGTGGCAGCCCTGCGCCAGAAGAAAGGGTAGCGGTACCTGACAGGGAGGCTATTGAGCGGCGACCTTGCAACCGCCGATAACAATTGAGAGCCGCCCGCCACCGAATTCAATATCACGAGGTGTCGTCCCCGCCCGCCCCGCTCCCCCGCTTCCCCTCCGCACTACACCTCGTGTTTAGTGTCCGCTGGCCGCCTGTTACAGCGATATAACCACTTAACGAACTCAAGTCTGGCTCCAATTGAATTTCGAGATTGTCCACCCGCTCTAAATATAACTGCCACCCTCGCATGCCTAATTCCATCCAGTAGACATTATCCCTTTTTCCACGTGCAACCGACGCAGGCAGAGGAAGCGATACGTCGGGCGCCAACGAGCGGCTCCGGCAATTACCGCCACAAAGGAAAATTACAGGAAAAATCCGCCCAAATAAGAAGTTTCCGAATCACGTATCGTGCTCTATCTGGTGGCGGAGGGCAATATATTTGTCGGAAGATAGTTTGGCGGGTCGCGATAGGCCGGCCCGGCATATTAAACGACGATTAACCCACCGGCCGCTCTGATTTATGTGAACTATTAAAATCTCCGAAGGCGCAGAATTAATTGCACCACTCCAGTGTTGGCCGCTTTATTAATTGGGACCGAGTGGCCTGTTGTTTATGGGCGCCCTTTCTTGGCCGCGGCCCTCGCGTGACCCGGCTCGTCCACTTTCGATGGTTGTTGGCCGCTACCTCCGCCGCGAGCACCGACCTACTTGATTGACTACGATTTCGAGCACCAGCGGACTTGAGAGCCGACGACGGAGGCTGACTGTGGGGAGGGTCACCCGTCGCCCGTCGCCCCGGTCAAGTTCCCGCATTTGCATTTAAATGCGGGCACGTTAAATATCACCTTGCGCGAGAACAAATTATGAACAACAATTAGAGAGAGCCGCGGCCACTACACGTGCCCTGAATTATCGCTTCATGTTTATGAATACGTGCGAGGGACGCGCGCCGAATACATTACGCTTGTTTTAAGCTAAAGCTTCACATTTGAGCTGTAATACTCCCTGGCGAGGAGTCACAATTATAAAATTTTCAGAGATTATTCCTTTGTCTTTCAGAGAAGAGGTTAATCAGTGGTGTGAGATCAAAGTTCAACAGAGAATTTTCATTGGAACAAGGGCTTAATTCTGCATATTAATGTTAACCTGACAATCTAATCTCAATGGTTTCAATAGTATTTATTACTTTTAGCACAGTTCCTGTTACTGAAACGAAAAATGAAAAATTAATATACATAGCAAACGACAGATTTGTAATTTTCGGATTTAGAAACAGCAGCTATGTTAAAAAGAAATGCTACGATGTTTCGTAGCATTTCTTTTTAAGTGATTTTTAATGATGTTTCATTATTGAGATACAATTGTTAAGTTAACATTAACAGAATTAGACCTTAAGAAGAGTGTAATGTCAAACAGCGGGAAATACATAGTACCTTATAAAATTTTCTAAAAAGAAAGTTATATCCATGTCTTTCAAAATCAATCAGTTCAATTTAATTCAGTACTTTGAAAGTAATTTAATTCCATGTGAATACTTATCAGAGAATTCTGATACTGCTGCTACTTTGGGGCCAAGTTTTCGCGAAATGGTTCACTTTGAATTCGCCATAATAATATATCTGTGGCGATGGAGCGAGCGCGTCATCTGCATACTTGTGCCGTGGTCCAAACAGATGGGTGCCCGCCCGGAGCGGCTCGGAATGAGATGTGGTCGGCGCACCTGCGGCCGCGAGGCATCTCTGGTCGGGGAGCGGCCCTTCCACCTTAGGCACCTTTGGGACTGAAGTTACGTTTTGCATGTATTAGGCTTACATATCGCTTCGTTGATTCAAATACGAACATGCCTGAATGCATCTTCACAGGTCAAATCAAACCATTTATTGCACTATTGATAGGTTTTGCATTTGCAGATTTCTCAGCCACACTAGGGCGCGATTTATGTATGTATGTAAATCTGTCTTGATAGTGGTAATCTTGACGCCCTAGTGTGGCTGAGAAGTCAGATCCTTTCCATCACTTTTGTATCTAACTATTCATCACTAGCATACGTCCGACGTCATCGATGATATCAATCAAAAAGGTGAGGATGGCTTGAGGCGTCTGACCGATAATATGAATGAAAGAAGGGTAAGAAGATGATGAGGATAAAAAAATCTGATTCCATTTTCTTTGCAATAATTTTGGTAAAATATTTAAAACGTTAAAATTGCAAGAGTCAGTTTGACAAGTGATGATATTTACAGAAGTTAATGAGACATGGAGAAAAGCAGGCGATAAGTGATAGCCGTGACGCACCTGATCTGCAAGCAGCGGCTACTATTTCAACACAAGCGGCGGCGCACGAGCAAACTTCGTTCTTTTAATGGAAGAGGGACGAAACTCAAAAAATACTTGGAAAGATTGTGTGTTCTAAATCTACGAAAATAAGACTTATTGTTGCATGAATGCAAAATCTCTTTTGTATTTGAGAAGCGACATGTTTACGGCGCACGCGCACTGCGGGGGTTATCGGCTACCTATCGACTGTAGCGACGTCAGACGACGTCAATCTACAAGGTATAAATGATATGAAGTAATACACAAACAGATACATAGCCTGTTTATTATATAAGCTGAGGTGTATTAAAAACTTAAATTTCGCTAACTATGTTGGGACCATGTAATGCTAGGTGGCTCCTTGTCATATTTATACTTTATCGTTGTACAATTATTTACAAGTAATGTAGATTGGTATACTTTATGGTTTGTAAATAGTTATGTTTTATATTTATAGATGGCACTGATTCTGACTGGTCTGATCTTGCTATAGTTACATACATACATACATAAATCATCCCTTTATCCCCGAAGGGGTAGACAGAGGTGAACTAGCACCCACGTTTCGCCAATTATGTTAGGTCCCATGTAATAGGTGGCGAGCCTATTGCCATATATCAGGCACAAAAGGGTCGCAGTACATTGCTAGGTGGTATAAGAGGAACGCTGCTGCCCATCCCTCATCACTGATTTATCTTTAATCGCCTTGTACGACACCCACGGGAGAGATTTGGGGTGGTGACAATTGTATTCTACTATTCTTAATTATGTCTTCTTATGGTTTTTATTTATACTTTGACCTTTCAGTCTCACATACAGCTGTAATGTGGTTTTATTGACCTTACACAAAAGGATTCGGGAAAAAATACATGGTCCTTTTAACAGGATTGATATAACAAATATATAATGATATATGTATAAAGGACCATAAAGGCTTTTTTCATCCCACCATCTCGGAAAAGGCGTTTTTGCTCTTCGATATCTGAGTGCAAAAGCCGTTTTTATCCTCTAGAGGTTAAAGTAAATTTGAATTTAGAACATCGTGTGCAATGAGTTTGTGAATTCAAAACATCATTACACCTATTTATTTCTACCTCCATGGTGCCGAAATTGTCATGCAACCTATTTTAATTTGTTAAAAACTCAGACTCGAAACATTCTTGGTGTACTTTTTTTGTAATTTGCTTTGCGCGCGCCATTTTCTTTTCACGTCATAAATTTGTTAAAACCTAGGAGTTCCGTGACGGTCAATCAGCTTGGCGTCAATCTTGCTTTAAACATTTTGATCGTCTACCACGCTTGCTGGATGCTTGAGTCAAGCATTTAAAAGCTTTTTAGGTCTGTTTGATTTGTTTACGCTAGCAACGGAACAAAAACATACAGAAAATCAACGTGCTTGACTCAAGCTGATTGACCGTCTCGGAGTAATTTTTATTAGGTACTTACAGATGTGTCTGGATGAATGTTGCGGGTGTGGCTGGGTGGATGGGTGGCTGTTGGAGGTGTGTCTGGGTGAATGGGTGTTTTGAGGTTGTGTCTAGGTGAATGGGTGTTTTGTGGGTGTGTCTGGGTGAATGGGTTATTGTGGGTGTGTCTGAATGGATGGGTGAGAATTGTGAGTGTTTCTGGGTGATTGAGTGTTTTTTGGGTGTGATTGGGTGTTTTGTAGGTGTTTCTGGGTGAATGGGTGTTTTTTGGGTGTTTCTGAGTTAATCGGTGTTTTGTGGGTGTTTCTCGGTGAATGGGTGTTTTGTGGGTGTTTCTGGGTGAATGGGTGTTTCGTGTGTGTTTCTGGGTGAATGGGTGTTTTTGGGTGTTTCTGGGTAAATGGGTGTTTTATGGGTGTTTCTGGGTGAATGGGTGTTTTGTGGGTTTTCTGGGTGAATGGGTGTTTCTGGGTGAATGGGTGTTTTGTGTGTGTCTGACTGGATGGGTGTGTATTGCGGGTGTGAATGTTGTGGGTGTTTCTGGGTGGGTGTTGAGAGTGTGTTTGGGTTAATGGGAGGGTGTTGTGGAAATTTCTGGGTGAAAACAGAAACTGTTGTGATTGTATTTTTTTTTTGTATTTTGCATTTTCCTCGTTGGGGGGGATGAAAAGTTACGCGTTGCACTCGAGTGCAAAGATTTTTCACCTTGTGCTCTTTTGATTCCCTCGCTATCGCTCAGGATTCTAATTTTTGAATCACTCGCTACGCTCGTGATTCAATTTTAGAATCCTTCGCTAGCTCGGTCATCAAAATTGAGCACGCGGTTAAAAAACAACTTTGCACTCGAGTGCAAAGATTTTTCACCTTGTGCTCTTTTGATTCCCTCGCTATCGCTCAGGATTCTAATTTTTGAATCACTCGCTACGCTCGTGATTCAATTTTAGAATCCTTCGCTAGCTCGGTCATCAAAATTGAGCACGCGGTTAAAAAACAACTTTGCACTCACGTACAACAAATAACTATTATTTATTTTAGACAGGGAAGCTCTTGCCCTTCGTCTTACCTGATGGTAAGTGACGATAGGGCCCAAAGATGGAATCGAGCAAAATATACCATAAACGGTCCAAAATAGTTGATTATGTCCCAAGGGAATAAAGCAGTGTCTTATGTCACGGGTGCAGACTGTATCCCGAGCGCATTGAAGGAGTCTACGGTTTACTCCCGAGCGAAGCGACGGATTTAAGAATAGAGTCCTGAATGGAGCGAGGGATTCAAGCGCACCCAAGATATAACACTGCTTTTCCAGAGGAATATACTCTGCTTTTCGTACCAACTGCGAGGAAATAAAAACAATTTTGATAGACTTTAATTATTTATTCAATATTTAATTTGTTAAATCAAAAGTATAGGTTTACATTGAAAACATTGGTCCAATTATTAATACTCAGAGTTGTTTTTATTAGAAACATTTAAAAATGCTTAGTACATACAGCCACGTCTTACTATTGCAATTGATATTTAAAATTTTCATGTCTCAATATTTATTCTTACATGATAGTTAAAAAGTAACCAAAAAATTTTACTTCTTGTCTTACTAATAAATATTATAGCCACGAAGCTTTTCTATTATGAAAAAAGTTACAACATGAAAGATTTGGCTGAATGGGCTTGATTCCATATTTTTCCACTTAAATTATAAAACCCTTGAAACTGTAAACAAACAACATGGCGGATGGCGGCACTAATTATAGCACTTGTTATTTTGTTACATTTTAGTGATTTTTAATATATATGTTGTCGATTCAAAATCATTACTTTTTTTCGCTTAACAATTTAAGACAGGTTTCAATCAATATTTGTGTTATGTTGGTGTTCCAAATTCAAATTACTTTATTTCCCTAGGGAAATAATGAAATTCAGTACAAAATTTTATCCCTGTTTTGTACAGGCCTAGAATGACTTACTTTAAGTTGAGGTTACCTGACCCAGGATACGTCATTTTTGAGCTGGTGGGACGAAAAGAAGTAAGGGGTGTAAGGGGTCTCATAAACCACCTCACGAGACCCAAGCCAACCTCACCTGCACGCGGTACACCCTGCCGTACAACCAACGAGGCTCTGGCGCTCCCCACCAACCCGCATTGGGCCAGCGTGGTGGGAGAAAGGCCCAAATCCCCCCTATGATAAGACAAAAAGGAAGGCCCCAAGTGCCCGGCGGTACCGGAGGCCGTGTCGGCGGTGACGGACGCAGGCAAGGTGCCGGGACCAGGGGTGCGAAGAATCCCCGGGCGGCGAAGACCCCCCGTCAAACGACTTTGGCCCTGGCAACATATAACGCGCTAACATTGCGGACCGAGGAGAAGCTGCTAGAACTGGAAGAAGAATTGAGCAGGATTCACTGGAGTATTGTGGGATTATCCGAAGTCCGAAGACAGGGCGAGGACACGGTAATCCTAAAATCCGGTAACCTGCTCTACTTCCGGGAGGGCGAAGATCTGTCCCAAGGTGGTGTCGGGTTTATTGTCCACAAGTCTCTCGTGAACAACGTTGTACAGGTCGGAAGTGTGTCGAACAGGGTGGCGTACCTTATACTCAGAATTACCAAACGGTATTCGTTGAAGGTTATACAGGTATACGCCCCGACCTCGACACACCCCGACGAGGAAGTGGAAGTAGTGTATGAGGACATCTCTCGAGCAATACATACGTCCAAGACTCACTACACTGTTGTCATGGGAGACTTCAACGCAAGGCTAGGCAAACGTAGCGATAATGAGTCGAAAGTGGGGCAATTTGGAGTTGGAATCCGGAATTACCGTGGCCAAATGCTAGCTGAATACATGGAGAGGGAAGGACTCTATATGATGAATTCCTTCTTCAAGAAACAGTTGCATCGCAAATGGACCTGGAGAAGTCCGGATGGTGTAACAAAAAATGAGATTGACTTCATCATGTCGACTAAGACTCGGATATTCAATGATGTCTCAGTGATCAATTCGTTTAACACGGGTAGCGATCACCGATTGGTAAGAGGCACATTGAATCTAAATGTCAAATCCGAAAGGTATCGACTGATGAGGTCTACGCTCCGCCCTGAAGCCATCCAAATCCAAAACCCCGAACGCTTTCAACTAGATTTGCAAAATCGCTTCGATTGCCTGGAGGACTGCACAGATGTGGACAAATATAATGACAGGTTCGTGGAAGCTGTCCTTACGGTGGGTTCAAAGTTTTTCAAACCCAGCCGTACCAAAGGTTCAAGAAAAATCTCAGAACCAACATTGAAGCTCATGGACGAGAGACGTGAGATTGTTCTGCGGTCTTCTGAAGACGCTCGTAGACGTCGGCAGCTCAGTAAACGGATCTCCAAGTGCCTAACTCGCGACATACGCCGATTTAATACAGATTGTATTAAAGAGGCCATCGAACGCAACAAAGGTTCCAAAGTGTTCGCTAGAGATTTGTCACTTGGAGAGAGCTTGCTGACCAAGCTGAAGACAGACGACGGCAGAATCGTTACGTCCCGGCCTGAGCTTTTGGCTGAGATTGAGAATTTCTATGGACAGCTTTACGCGACATCACACACACCTGTCTCTCAGGCCACTGACCCAAGAGCCAAGTTAACTCGACACTATACCGAAGATATCCCGGACGTCAGCCTGTACGAGATTAGTGTGGCCCTCAAACAGCTTAAGAACAACAAGGCGCCGGGTGATGACGGTGTTACAGCGGAGCTTCTGAAAGCAGGTGGACGAACCGTCCTGAGAGCTCTTCAGAGGCTATTCAACACCGTTATACTCGAGGGAAAAACGCCAAAGGCATGGCACGGGGGCGTGGTGAGACTGTTCTTCAAAAAGGGCGATAGAACCCAATTGAAGAACTATAGACCCATCACCCTCCTTAGTCACGTTTATAAGTTGTTCTCGAGGGTTATTACGAACCGTCTCGGACGCAGGTTTGACGACTTCCAGCCCCCCGAACAAGCCGGATTCCGAAAAGGCTTTAGTACCATAGACCACATACATACGTTGCGGCAGGTTATACAGAAGACCGAAGAGTATAATCTGCCATTATGCTTAGCGTTTGTGGACTATGAGAAAGCCTTCGATTCTGTCGAGAACTGGGCCGTGCTCCAATCACTCCAGAGGTGCCGAATAGACTATCGGTACATCCAAGTGTTGAAGTCACTGTACGAAAACGCCACTATGTCAGTCCGCCTTCAGGATCAGAACTCTAAACCCATACAGCTCCAGCGGGGTGTGAGGCAGGGCGATGTAATATCGCCGAAACTGTTCACCGCCGCGTTGGAGGACGCGTTTAAACTTCTGGACTGGAGAGGATTAGGCATCAATATAAACGGCGAGTACATGACTCACCTTCGCTTTGCTGATGATATCGTAGTCATGGCTGAGACCCTGGAAGACTTGAGCACAATGCTCGATGATCTAAGTAGAGTCTCCCAACAAGTGGGTCTTAAAATGAACATGGATAAGACAAAAATCATGTCAAACTCCCATGTCGTACCCACTACTGTACAGGTTGGGAACTCTACACTGGAAGTTGTTGACGATTATATTTACCTGGGACAAAAAGTCCAACTTGGTAAGTCCAACTTCCAAAAAGAGGTCAATCGACGGATCCAACTCGGCTGGGCAGCGTTCGGGAAGCTACGCGGTATATTCTCGGCCCATCTACCGCAGTGTTTAAAGACAAAGGTCTTCAATGCGTGTGTGTTGCCAGTGATGACTTACGGCACCGAAACGTGGCCGCTTACAATGGGCCTTATAAGAAGACTCAAAGTCACCCAAAGGGCAATGGAGAGGGCTATGCTCGGTGTTTCCCTGCGTGATCATATCAGAAATGATGAGATCCGCAGGAGAACTAAGGTCACCGATATAGCCCGAAGAATTGCGGACCTTAAGTGGCAGTGGGCAGGGCACATTGCGAGGAGGACTGACGGCCGTTGGGGCGGAAAGGTCCTCGAATGGCGGCCACGAACCGGGAGACGCAGCGTTGGAAGGCCCCCCACAAGGTGGACCGACGATCTGGTGAAGGTCGCGGGAAGCCGTTGGATGCGGGCAGCGCAGGACCGACCGGTTTGGAGATCCTTGGGGGAGGCCTATGCCCAACAGTGGGCGTCTCTCGGCTGAATGATGGGACGAAAAGAATGCTTTTCCGTTTGTCTGGTGTAATTTTTAGTTTTTTATTTATTTACGTGAAGCAGCTAAAGACTTGGCTCTTGAAAGTCGTTCAGACGCCTAATGCAAATAGGTTGTAAAGTAAATTTAGTGATCTATAATAAGTTAGCGTAAGCCGTCACACGGCCCCGATACTTGATTTAACGTCTCCCGAGATGAGCGAACACTTTAAAAACGCACAGCGCAGTTATTAGTGCAATAAAAGCGATGGAACGCAGTCGTTTGTGGAGTTATTTGTTTTACGGCCATTTAGTTCGGAAGATCATATCGGGGGCAATCTCGGGGCCGGTGACAGCACAATTCGGAGAGCGTGCCTCGGGCGGCACTTGGGCGCCGCCGCGAGGTGCCTCGTTACACAAAAACTCAATCTTATCGGCTCGCAACCTTTTACCACCGGGCGCTATTCTCGAATCAGTAGAAATGATTCAGATACTGCTTGGTTTGCAGACGCCGTATAGGAGAAGAAAAAAGGGATTTTGACTTGATTAAGTTCGTTAACTACTATGATTACTACGTGTGTTATAGTTATAATTAGCTTAACCACGGCAATAGGCATTAGAGAAACGCACACAGACCACATTTTGCAACTCTTTCAACTTCTGTCCCATAGGAGTTTGTAGGTGAATTAACTAATTAAGTCAGGTCTCACGTAATAGGTGGCGAACCTATTGCCATATATCGGGCACATAAATTGCTAGTAAATTGCAGTTCTTGTTGCAATGCTAGGTGGTATAAGAGGAATGCTGCTGCCCTTTACTCATAGCTGTCTTTATCCTTGCTTGTCTTTTCGGCACTCTCGGGACAAATGAAGGTGGGGACAATTGTATTCTGCTCTTCTTAAATTTAAGAGCAATCGAAATATTTGATCAGTTCAAAATTCGAACGGCAACGCGATCAGACTCCGCGCAAGGTGCTAAACTTTCTCGATCACACGTCACCGAAATAAGGAGCATTCCGCTGCTGCATGCAAAGCGGTTAGGTTGCCGATAGCGCGATAGGACTAGGTTCAGAAATGGCGGCCTCGTAAAGGCACGTGGCGAGATGCCTGATACGGCCCCGGGCCGGCCATTCCCGGATCGCTGCCACCCGGGATTACTTAGGGTTGACGACCGGATCTATCAGAGGATCGTACGAGGACATCGACGACAAGGTTTTATGTCTGCAGACGAAACGTTTTTAACTGAATGTTATTAAGGTTGCCGTCAAGAGGCGCGAGTGAGGCGTGCTCTCTTTAATGCCGAACCGTTTTGACTTTTACATCTTTTTGTGTGATAACATATTATGCTCGTTGATGTTTAGCTAGATGGCTCGGTAGGTGAGACGATAACTCTTAGCATTCCATAGATTCACCGTGCGGGTGCCGGGTCCATAGTGTGGCAGAGTCCATGGCAGCGCTTGGGACTTATGACCCTAATGTTGGTTTATGGGATTCCTTCACAACAATTCTGAACACTCGCTCACCTTCGGCACCGCGACTTGTCTCTCTGCTTAGCCATATTTGGATGTTAAGTACCTAATGTAAACAGTGACAAAGTATGAATGTACAACAAACATACATAAATCACGCTTATTTAACTATGAAGCTGAAGATGGAGAACACCAAAGTTTCGCTTATTATGTTAGGTTCTAAGTAATAGGTACATACATACATAATTCACGCCAATATCCCCGAAGGGGTAGGCAGAGGCGAACTAGCACCCACGCTTCGTCAATTAGGCTAGGTCCCATGTAATAGGTGGCGAGCCTATTGCCATTTATCGGGCACAAAAGTCGCAGTACTTTGCTAGTTGGTAGGTATTAGAGGAATGCTGCTGCCCATTCCTCATCACTGATTTATCCTTAGTCGCCTTGTACGACACCCACGGGAGAGGTTTGGGGTGGTGACAATTGTATTCTACTCTGCCGTCACCACACGGCCAAGTAATAGGTGGCAAGTCTAAAGCAACTATCAAGCACGTAAATAGCAGTATATACTTCATTCCTGTCTTAACCTGAGAGATGGAGGTGGACACAATTGCATTACTGATTGTAATTGTAGATGTAAGATGGCAGAAACTAGATCACTTCGAATACGTCAGTAGGCATGTTAAGTCGTTGGTCTCCGCTTAACACGTATTATGGTAGTGGATGCTTTTCGTCTGTTCTCTTAATACCAGTTGATAGTCAATGAATCTCTGGGTTCTTGAAGCAGTCAGCCTGTGGGAGTAAAAGAAAGCGAAGCAAAGCAGCCCTTGTCGGATCTCGCACTAATCTAATTGCGTCCTTTGTGCACCGCTGTTTGCGTACTCTCTCTCTGGGCGGCGGTACTGATATATTTTTTTAATATTCGTTTTTTCCGCGAGCGCCGCTCAAAGGCGGAGGCGAGTTATGAAATTGTTCGAGCGTTAATTGGAGACGTCCAGTGGCGAATATTAAAGTGGCTCTGTATAACTAGTTAACCTCGGCGGAGCATGACCGCGGTGCTAATACGGCTCTAAAACATCGCAAACGGAAAAATAATATTTAATTTGCCAAGTTGAGGCGCGTAGTTAGCGCCGTGTTTGTTTTGTAACGAAGTTAGTGGATGAGCAGGAGGCGGCTTAGACGTGGCGAGCTCTCTTTTTATTCCCGTCGTTTCACTTGGCGGCTCGGTGAAGGAGTTTGTGCTCCGATGAACTGGAATACTTATTTTACTTCATTTCGGCTCGTTAATTAACGTCTTGGTTGGCCGAGAGGTATAGGCGTCTGCCCGGATCGCTGAGGACGCGGGTTCGATTCCCGCATCAAGACTATACTTTTTTCGAACTTGTACTAACCACAATATTCTTTGAAATACTAAATGTTGTTGGTTAATATTGTAAATACTCTTTGTAATTAAAACCTTTGTATGTTTTTACAGAGGATTTGAATTTATCATAATGTAAGATATTCGATGTCTAACACTTATTTTAAAATAAAATTTCATAGACGCTATACAGTTTTTTTTATTTATCTAATACTAAACTAAAATATTGCATATATATGGATATATATATATATGGATTATATGGTTAAGAAGAAATTTGGTAGCAATTTCTTCCATTGGCAAGGCAGGTGGGGCTCCAGAGGCCGCGGTCCGCTAACGACACTTCTCGCGCCATTACCCTCGAGATAGAAAAAAACAAAGAAAGCTCTCCTAATGACTTCGACGATTACCAATCACCGGAAAAAATCGGCTCGCTTCGGCTCGCGGTGACGTCACGGACCGCCCACGGCGCCATCCAACCTTGATACGGTGGACGTTCTTTTTGGTGGAAATTAAAATTGGAATAGTACAAGATTTTATTTGCAAAATCAACTGTTAAGGAAGCCTGTATGTACCGAATTGCTCGTTACGTATGACAAGTCAAACGGGGAGCGAGCTTATTGATATCAGTCTGACAATATTAACTTCAACAGTATTAAAGGTGTAAAGGTTAATTTACACACTACTGTTTCTATTCATGGTTATAAATACGACGTGGAATGGGCACCAGCGTACTTGACACACTACCAAGCAATACTGAATTACTATATTCAGTAAGTAGCAATAGGCTCGCCCCTATTATATGTAACCCAGCATAGTTGGTAAAATGTTTATGTTAATACACCTTCGTCTACCTATTATCTGGTATATTTCTAGTCATTAGTTCCTAAGATATAGGGGTGGTTACGATTGTATTTTGTTTGCCGTGTCCCCTCATATCGTGACTTAACAATTGTATTTGATGCCATTTCAGCCTACGAGGCTTTGACAATAGAGGTGTTAACTATAAAAACCGTCACGAAAAGTCAAAGCTTTGTTACGTAGCGGCTACGTTAGGTACGTTACAGCGCTACACAAACAAGGTATCGAGTAACAGTCATATGATTGAGCAGCAAACGTGTGACAATATGTAAACAGAAATTAAGATAAAGTATAGATCGACTTCGGATTAAACACCTCAGAGGAAGGTCTTCTTTTGTAGCTGATGATGCGACCTTCACTAAATGTAAAATATCCACCAGAAGCATCTGAAGTGCTTGTTTCGTACATCGCAGTGCTAAAGCGTGCTTGTCAAAACGTATTTTTCGCCGCCGTGTTACGAAGTACGACACTTAATTTAATTTTTTTTCGGTCAGTAGAAGTGCGTTCATAAAATGTTATCTTTGATGCCTTTAATCTTTCTATTTTCGAATAGTGAATAATTAAGTTTGTTCCATCATCTATAATGTTTCAAGAACTACGTCTATAATTTTTTAAGAAGTTCTACTTTGAGTCCTTGTAATATTTAATTCTTTAGCGAATGGCATCGCTCGAGATGAAGTCGTAAATACGTGGAGGGCTATGAAAAAGTTTGAGTGGTTTTCAAGGAGTATTCTCTTGAGTTGTTATGTCTAGAAAAAATGCTATAAACGCCCATTGTAGATAAGAGAGACAAAGAAATTATTCAAGTGGCCTAGTCAGCAAGATCTTTTAGGTTAAGTAGAGAGAATGCATGTGATGAGTAATTTGGTAAAATAGATAGTAGAGATGTATTCGAAAAGACGCCCAACCTGTCGCCGGTGCGAAAGGGTTAATTTATTTTTTAACGGGCGAAAGTAGTCGTCGTCAGCCACCTCACTAGCTGTTTAATAACAAATCTTTTATAATATCCGAAAGGTTTATAAGTAATAAAAGTGGGCTGCGCGCGGGGCCGCGAGTTTGTAACTGTGCGTCGGCCATTATTTCATTACTTAGCCCAATAAAACGAATTAAAACCTAATTAGACGGTACGATTTTTGAACATTAAAAGAGGGGCGGAATTAATTAGTGGAGGGCAGAAGCAATGATTCCAGTTCGGCGAGTAATTGCCGCTCCACGGTTTCAAATATAAATCAGCAGATTCGCCGGTCACGGGCTTTAGCGGAACCGGACTCGCAGTTTTTGACTCACCTATTTGTTATATAAATAATATCTGACCTGGCAAACGTTATCTTGCCTTTATCACCTAAGGGTATAAATAATAACCTACGAGCTATTATCAGTCCTACAAAATATATCCAAAAAATTTCACAAAAATCCGTCAGTCCGTTTCGGAGGAGTTCCGTAACAACACTGTGGCAGGAAATTTTTTACAAAATACGTAACACCTTTTATTGTGAACTAGTAAAGAAAATAAATATTGATTTGATATATTTGCACTAATTTAACTAAGAATTTAGCAGTCTATTGTCAATACTGTCTTATACAATAAGCATTTTATGGCACTTAACATAAAAACTGAGAAGATCGTCTAATTTTTGGTCAGTGCCCATTCTCACAGAATTCATGCAGGCAGTTCTGTAAATTGTGCAAAAAATCAAAATAAACCTCTCTCCGCCTGTATCTTGGGCCTCTGGGAAGTCCAGGAAAAATCTCAGAGTGCTCAGCCTTGAGATTCACTTTGAAGGGTGAAGGAGGTGTTATTGGGCGGCGAATGAATTATTCCGTTTGTCCGACTTTTAAACGCCGCTCTCCTCCGTCTGTTTGTGTAGAGCGCTTTCTTTAATCAACCGCACAGGTATCCTTTGCTAATTACGACCGGTGGCCGTTTGGGGAAATGTAAATTAGCTTAGCTGATTATGATGACCTTTATCTCTTACTCAAATGGAATAAGGATTAAATTATATCAAGAATACAATGATTTCTTAATTTCTTAATATTTGTTGAATGTTTGTTATTGTTATTGAATATTAAAAGTTATTATTATATTGATTTACATTTAAGGAACATAAAAATGTTGTCATTTTCTTTGTACTACAAACGATAATAGTAGGTAGAGTAAGTACATTTTGGATTTGCTCTTATTTTATTATATTTTACGATGGTTCCTTGTAAATTAACTGGGTTATTTTTTACGTTGTTCTTAATCAATTGCATCTCCAAATTTTCTTTCGTTTATTTCAAAGACACTTTTTGTGGGTCAAAGCACAATTAGACAAAACAATTGAGCAAAATATCCCAACAGAACTAGTCGTAATTAAAATAACAATACTAAATCCCCATTAGAAAATTATGATTGAAGTTTCTCCCGCTCAAAAGTGGATTGTTCGTTAACGATCCGATAAATCCCAACTAGGGCTAACTGGCCGAATCCAAACGCTATAAATTCAATACTGGAACAATTAACTACAGTAATATTCCAAATGAAATCAACTTCTATTATTGGCGCCCTATAAACACCTTAATTCTCATTAAACGACGGTCATTTGGAGGAAAACAAATTAACTGGAGAAGCTTCCGGCCGCCATTTGCTTAATGGCGACGTTTCCGGAAGTTTGACAGGTCGGATGAAATGTCGCGCGATTTTTACTAATTAAGGGGGTGGAAGGGTTGTGGTGCCGCGGGGGGGGGGAGGTCGCAACTGGTCCTATTGTGAGTGGCCACTGCCTGATAGACATTAGGTGATTGCTGGCATCAGATGTGGGCACGAGACCTCCACACATCTCGGCGATGCGCTTAACACGTGCTCCGTAACAGTGATGAAATTAAAATTGAACTTTGATGAACTGATACTCGAGGTGCATTGTTATACCAAGATTTTAATACTTAAAAAGTATGACTGAATATCAGAAAATAACGGATAGCAATAAATATGTCGGCATTGACGAAAGAATAGAAAATAGTACGTTACTGTCACCTGACAAAAAGATTTGATGATGAGTTGAGCGTCTGCGCAATAATTTGGAACTCGATAGCTTAGTGGCTCAGTGCGCTCAGTCTGCGATTATGTAAACTAAAGCAAAGTTCTCTAAGGTCGGTCATTAAATGGGTGACTAAAATACATTTTTCTCGAGTTCTTCCGTGGTTCGCATGGCTCGTTGGTCCAAGGGGTCTACCGCCTAACTCGATTGCTGATGATAGCTATATTGCAATGCACTGCTTACGGCTATAGCAGCCATCTTGAATTTTTAGGTGGCACGGATTTTGTGCCAAATTCATACAAAATCATTCGGTGATCATTCGTTCGAAGCTATCGCTAATAGCTTAGGTACATTTGGTGCGAAATGACAGCATGACGTCATAAACTACAGCTTTTGCTTTAGCAATCGAGTTAGGCGGTAGGCCCCCTGGTTCTATCTACAATCGTTAATTCCCACCAATCCGCACTGGGCCAACGTTGTGGTCATTTGTCCATTATATTCTTCCATCCATAGGGAAGGCCTGTGCCCCAGCAGTGGGGTCATTAAAAGGCCGGTGACGACGATGATGATGCAATAATTTGAGTAGTATTGAGCTAACGACTGTTTCGACTGTCCCAAAGCCCTTAAAGCGCTCGCTCCGTCACTGTCAACCCTTGCGATTGCCAGAGTTATTTTATTTTTCACCCCCTTCTGGTCCCCTCGCACCGGACGGAAGAATGGCTCACCTAATTCGGGCCACAATCAAACTGCGCCACTCTCCACAAATTAGTTTTGATATTTAAATTAGTATCGCCAAAGGCGGTCTCAGAAGGAGCCTTTACATCGGCCGATTCGGAGCCAACAAGGTAAGCTCTCTTTATTTTGGACTTACGAAAGACTAAAACTGCTACGAAAGTACAGGGCGTTCCGAAATGCCTCTTGTTTGGCTTCTTACAATTAATTTTGTCATTAATGTAATGGCAATAGGCTCGCCTATTACATGGAACTTAACATAATTGGCGAAACGTGAGTGCTAGTTCACCTCTGCCTACCCCTTCGGGGATATAGGCGTGATTTATGTATGTATGTATGTACAGGTCCCATGTAATAGGTGGCGAGCCTATTGCCATTTATCGGGCACAAAAGTCGCAGTATATTGCTGGGTGGTAGGTATAACAACAACGCTGCTGCCCATTCCTCATCACTGTTTTATCCGTAGTCGCCTTGTACGACACCCACGGGAGAGATTTGGGGTGGTGACAATTGTATTCTACTCTGCCGTCACCACACGGCTATTACTACACGATTTATTTATGTATGTATTAATGTAAGTTTGTAATGGCCATTGCAATTTGGGTGGAGCTGGATAGCGCAGTGTCTTGCACGCTCGGCTTGTGACTGGGAAACTCAGCAATGATCGTTAAGACAGGTCACTGGTTGGGTAACCAAAAATATAGTATCTGGAGTTCCTCCGTGCTTCGGAAGGCTGCATTGGCAGTCGTTAATACCCACCAATCCGTACTCGGCCATCGTGTTGATCGTGATCATGGATTTAGTTCTGCGGATCGCGATCCAGATTGACTGTCTGAGGTCGTGCCGCGTGGTGTGAGCGCGCCCCGTCCGGCAGGCTCGGCCCAAAGATTGATTTCTCTTTCCGAGGCAACTACAAGCTGCCCCTCCCACCCCGCTCCGCGTTATTTCGCTAGATAAGTCCGCTAATTGCCCCGAACCGGCAGGTTGCTCACTCAATCGCCGATTATTGATCTTTGTCCAAGTTTTTGTATGTCTTCCGAGGGGATTGTTAAACGGTTTTTGTTTTTAATTGAACCGAAGTTTCTGTGACAAAGGGATTTCAGACCGGTGGGAATTTGGTTAGTTGCTCCAGTAGGACTTCGAGGGATGATTAAATTGCTAATAGGCAAGTGCTGCTTCGGCTTGAGAGCGCTGAGAGGGGTTCCTTTATATCTTGGCCGTCTTTTGAGGTTACCTAATGCTGCTGTAGAGGAATTCAATTTACACTCTACGTATTCTATCATTAAGGTGTTCCAAGGCTATGAGAAACGGGTGCAACTGTTTTGTTAGCGGAGGATTAGGCTACCTCTATTTAATATTCAAGACAACTAGTAATACTTTTTCTTTCAACTCGATTCGAAAGTATAACTATACTGTCCTCAATACATTTGGCAAATGGTCCCGTGTTCGAATCCTGGTAGGGGCTAATATATGTGTGATGAACATGGGCATTGGTTCTCAAATTTTGGTTGATTACATCTATTGTAGTGTAGTATGATTGTTAACTTATCTATGTGCTTATGTTAATTACTTTAGAATAGTTTTATAAGTAGTAGGAGCCTACTACCTACTAAGGAACGCTCACTGTTGTAGGTACTCGATATTCTTTTTCTTCGCCTAATTATTATTCAAGCACGCTTTCCTTAGTCAATATTTGAAACAAGCTCTTCCGTTAATTACTGGTTTTTTCAGGCAGCTTAAGTATTTATCGTGCAGTCCTCAAAAGAAACGGCTTTGCATTGCAATGTCCGGGAAACATTGAAATACTTTCTGAATAACAAAGTTACCGTCAGCTCGGTTGCAGGGCAAAAATGAATTCGCAGCCGCTACGGCGTGCAGCCACCGTAGTGGCGATCGTTCGCGGGAACCCATTGTGTGGACCTGAGTCGCATTAAGTGGCGGAGTCGCCGAGACGAAACGAAACACGTCCAGCTAGGCGGATGCATCGCCATCACGCTGGGACACCTAGCGGGTACACTGAGTATCCACTCAGCCAATTGTTCCCCCTGATAAGGAAAAATAATGCTAGTTCCTGAATTTGCAGTAGCTACTTTTCATTTAATGTCCATTGCATAACGCTAACTTAGCCGGCATTAAGTGCGTTTTAATTAACTTTACATTTAGGTCTCCTTTAACCTTTACATACGTTTTTTAAAAGATACGGTATCAGTGGTCATTTATTATTTAACTGGTGTTTCACTAGCCCATTGTCCCTATGTTCTTCCATCCATAGGGAAGGCCTGTGCCCTAGCAGTGAGGACTTTAAAGGGCTGGTGATGATGATGACTCCCATCATTAACAGAATTTAGGTGAGTGAGCTTATTTTTTCCTCAAATAATTCAATAAAATGTATAAATAAATCTTTGAAATCTAGACCATAGAACCGACAAGAATAGCGACTAGTTTTGAATTGTCATTTTTTGACATTAAGTAGTTAATTGACGTCTCTGAGTGCGGCAGTAAGTTGTGTATCAAGAGATGTACAATAAGTTATCACGGACACCTTAATCGAAAGAACGACTCATCTCCCTTGCAGTGGCTTCTTACTTATCTGCGAGTTATCGGCTCGCTGCTGTCGGGCGTGGTGGGCGTCCCTTTGTTCCCCGCAGAGAATTCTTTCAGCCCGTTCTCACTGAATGCTAATATCGCATAAACTGCTTAAGCCCTTTATTGTTCAAGAATTTATTGAATTTACAATCTGGATTATCTCGCGGCGCGGCCTCTCTCTTTTTTAATTTGATTTGAACGATACCCTTTTTGTTTTGGTCTTGACGAAGTTAGTTCCAGTCGTGGGACGACTGACGCAGTGGGCGAAGGTGTTGAGGTGGTGTGCTTTGATTGATGAACTCAACTGAGAATGAGTCTGAAGCGTCCATAGTGCCTAAAGTAGGCTCACCTGTGTTCGAATGGCCGATCTAGGCTAGAACGACTGTTTAATTAAACGAAATCATTCCGTGTAACTGAATTAAGACAGAGGAATAAATCGACTACAAATAGTCCTGTTTTAATGAGTAAAAATGTACAAGACATTGATAATATTAAATATAAATCTGGCAAGTAATTCTATAATAATAAATAGACATAGTAGATATTATAGAGAAAAATGAACATGCGTTTCAAAAAGGTACGCTTAATGCCTTCACGTCGATTGTCCGCTACGATTTCTTGCGTAGCATTTCGACTACGACGCTCTCGATCTTTCTGCTACGCAATATAGCGCCGCTGGCAGGCCATAGCTATGGCCACTTAGCCTGACCACTAACTATATTTGTTGAGTTTTTCTATACCTACGGGGATGACGCAATATAGTAAAATATGACTTTTATTATTTACCCTGTATTTCATAAAATTAAGTCATAGAAATGTTGATGCCTTATCGTAAACTGTAAGAAAGTACGCACGAGATTTCGGGCACTAAGCGACATCGCAGCCTCTTTTGTTTATCATTGAATTCCACAGATGATTTAATTAAAATCGAAACTAATCTCTTCGTCAATTCTAAATCTTTGCATTGTATGAAAATTGAAAAACTTTTCTCGTTTTCAACTGATTATATCGGTCCATGACGAAAATCTTTGACAAATATTTATCGAGAACCGTGGATTGTGCGGCACCGTGGGCCCGGCGGCCGTCTCGGTCGCACGCAGGCGGACGGGCCGCGTGCGAGCGGGACGGGTGCCGCGATAGTGCGGCGCTGGCGGCGCTCCGCTCCTCTTGTTTTTAATTAATTAATTTTATTATTTTTCGGGCGGAACGCCGTCTTGGCTTTATTGGCGGAATTTCTCGAGTAATTAGTCTTTTATTATGATATAATTTTTGGAAGGGTTGAGGTGGTCGCCAGATGCCCGCCGCGTAATTAAAAGTAGCTCTGCACCTCGCGGACCTGCCCGCCACCCGCCCGCCCACGCACTCTGCCACGATTTGTTTACATATTGCTCTTTGATAGCGGTTCCAAGTAAGTTTGTTTCACACGAAGAGGTAAATGACCTGCATACCTACCTCCTGCAATTTTAATGGATACGGTTGTATCTCATTATGAAAGCTTTTACTAAGTGTGGTGACGGCAGAGTAGAATACAATTGTCACCACCCCAAATCTCTCCCGTGGGTGTCGTACACGGCGACTAAGGATAAATCAGCGATGAGGAATGGGCAGCAGCGTTCCTCTTATACCACCTAGCAATGTACTGCGACTTTTATGCCCGATAAATGGCAATAGGCTCGTCACCTATTACATGGGAACTAACATAATTGGCGAAACGCAGGTGCTAGCTCACCTCTGCCTACCCCTTCGGGGATATAGGCGTGATTTATGTATGTATGTATGTTTTACAAAGTGTGTTGGCTCCTACTCCATACACATGTAATGGATACCAGCCAGACAGCTAAAGCCGGGTCCGTAGTGTGGCAGAGAGGGGAGTCAGTGGCAGCGCCTGGGACTTGCGACCCAAGTGAAGGTTTAAAGGATCTCTCGACAACTAGTCAACACTCACCTCCACCACCCCGACTTGTCTCTCTGCCTAAGCCATATTTGATAAGATTCTGTGTCAATCTGCCTGTAAAGGACTTAGGGCAGCAAACAGCACAGCGTAGCACTAAGTAACCTAAATTCAGTGGGCCGGTATTGATAGTATAGTATGTGGCACAAAGCGGCTATTAAAGCGGCCTTAAACAATAAAGAGAAAAAAGGAGGTGTTCCTTCAAGAACACGTGTGAACACATAGTGACACGAGATTTGTTTTATATTAGATAATCACGCAATAAATGTGCATAAATTGAGTAGGTAACATTTTAGTATACTTAGTTAGTACCTTACCTATAAAAGTTGATGCTGTAACTGGGTAAATATAAACAAATTCACATTATTCTAAAGTAGGTTATGTTCTGCATATTATTATATTCATGATAACAATAATCTTGTTTTCCCGCTGGCATATTGCACTGGGTACATTTTTAATTCTAGCCCAATTGCAGTTTTAAATAATAATAAGTCGTCCGCATGATGAAAAACCTTCGAAACACGATTTCATAATGCAGTAGTACAAGTGTCGGTAGGAATTATTTAATTCTTGATAAAATGACTCCAGCTGCTTTGCCACCACTTATCGGTAGGTTTTACATTAAATAAAAGCACAATAAAACTTAAATGAAATATAAGAAAACAGTCAAAACTCTCTACAGAACACACTGGGTATCAGACATTTCAATTCAGTAAGTATTTAGATTTTTTCGTACGCGAGTGCGGTCGTTGGTACGAGTTACACTCGTATCTAAACAGTAATTACTTGAGTAGAAGTCGTGACTTAAATTGTCCTTTTTATACCATATTCTTAATTTAGACAGTTCTTACTTAAGTATTGATTAAGTATTCAAGTATTTGTTTTTTAATACTTTAAAAAACAGTTGTTGCTTCATTCAAATTCTTGTTTAATGTTTAAAAATGCCAATTTACACAGGTGGAGTAGGCACCGGGGCAGTACCGGTGGGCGTGCCAGGTGAGGGCGGGCGCAGGTAGCCACGCCCACCGCCACCTGGCCCCGCTCACCTGGCGCGGCGCACGCTTGCGCCGGCCGCCGCCGCCGGCTGCCGTGGCGGGTGCCTACCACATAGTCATATCAAATAGTCGATTTCTTGAAGCATCGTTAACTCAGCCCACTGTTAAATTTATACTTTAATTTAACCGGCCCCAAAGATGCGAACCTTGTCAGCGCGCCAAGAGAGGGTTTTGGAGGCCCGACGTTATAGATTGAATACTGTATCCGTTAACTTTCCATAGTCACTTTGCATCTTTACGATAAGTAAATTGTAATAATAATATCAGCAACGAAAAAAAACAACTTATTCTTTACTAGTGGCCCGCGACTCCTATATAAAAATATTTTTTAACTTTGATTCAATAGTTCCTGAGATTAGCGCGTTCAACCAACCAACCAAACAAACACACTCATCAGCTTTATTATATATATAGACAGATGTATCCAAAAGAGAGATGAGCATGAATGTCAGCTAGATGAGTAGGTAGATGAAGGTCCTTGGGATCCAAAGGAAATGCAAGTATTGGGTGAAAGGCGATAATAGGTATCATGTTCATGTTAAGTAGGGGGGAAGAGGTGTATTGAAATGAGATAAATTGCACTATTATACAATCATCATAACAGGAACAGGGCCAGCGAATTATCATGAAAAAGTTAATAAATGTTACTTTTGACAACCGAATTCTAGATTTTATTAACTAGTAAGTAATCTAGTACTATAATGATTTACATGTAAAATTCAGATTAGGTGCTCAAATGCCGAGCGCTCACGTGCTTATACCTTTCTGTATTCTACACCACACAGAAAGTGTTGGCTATGATATTCTGGCCATAGTGCCCTCTCTTGCCGAGGGTCCTCAGGTACAAACGCCCTGGAGAGTGCTCAAGCGCTCCTATCTGTTGTCCGCTGGGAATGGGCTCGAACAGCCCGCGTGTCACCTTCGGTGGGACATAAATTTTTTGCCCACTCAACCCGGCGGCCGCTCGCGACACGGAAAAGGAGGTGCCGTCTTAGGCACGCGTCGTTGAAGGGTTGACCTCCGCGCCGCGCTGACCCCGCGGCCTCTTACCGACGGCTACGGAACGTTTGGTCGACGTACCTACATTTAAAATCACCTACTTTAACACACTAATACTATTCTAAGCCCATAAACTAACATTACTAACAAATACATACATACATAACATGTCACGCTTTTCTCTCACACACTATAGGTCTCTGCCTACCCCTGGTAGGCAGAGACCAATTCTTTCCACTTGCTACGACCTTTACATACTTCTATCACTTCATCCAATCTCATTAATGTGTTCATGCATGCCCGTCAGAGTCGGGTACTTTTGACCTGGTCCTTATGTAATAGACTTTCAGTTCTGCTTTCATTCATTCTTTTGACGTGTCCATGCGAACATCCCTTTCTTAATTCTTGTCATTACGACTGCTTTCAAACCACGCCTTTCTCTTATCACTCTGTTGTCCAATCAATCATTCAAGCCATGCTCCTCAACGCTCTCATTTCTACATTTATTCTACGTTCATGGTTCATCTCCCATACCCAATTCATTTCCATACATTAATATGTTGGGACCAGCACTCCATTATGAATAGCCATACAAGCCTTTCTGTAAAAAAATGTGTAAGGTCGTTAACATACATAAATATAGATAAAAATTAACAATATAGGGGAAAAATAAAGCTTAATTTATAAAAATAATTTAAACGCTTCATGTAAATTTGATTCTTTTAAGTAAGACTCTATAACGGTGGCACAAACACCTATTTGTCCCATAATAGTACCATTGTGATAAGTAAGCCAGCCCCTCTGTGGTTGAGGGTTCCAGGGGAACTCGATTCCATATTCGACTCTTATCGTCACTTACCACCAGGCGAGATGAAGGCCAGGAGGGTCCCTGCCTTGCATAAATAAAAAACAACTGAACCACCTATTACATCGAGGCCGTTCTGAGCGAACCAATTGAATCCTTGCGTCGGTAACAGCCCGCGCCACACCACGCGGAGCGCGCGCGAAAGCGGTCTTTTTGCCGCACGGCGCTGCTGCTTAGCATAATCTGTAGCGACCTTTGTTCCCGCTGTTGGCCAAATAACAAGTTGCCACTTATTTGCTTACAGTTTTGGGTTTTGTGGACTCGACGTTTTCGTGGGAAACGCTTTTAATAAAAATTTACGGTTCTAGTCGGCATTTCAAAGGGACATCGGGCCACGCCCCTCCTGACGGTCCACACTCGTAGATCGTGCGTGAAAATAATACACACACAATAGACAATACAGTTTCAACAGCTATTACCTACTAAAATAAACAACAAACTATCATCGGCAAACGTTAAATAGTTTTGGTTTTCGTACTAGATAAGTAATTTTTTTTTCATCCCACCATCTCGGAAAAAGCGTTTTTGCTCTTCGATATCTGAGTGCAAAAGCCGTTTTTATCCTCTAGAGGTTAAAGTAAATTTGAATTTAGAACATCGTGTGCAATGAGTTTGTGAATTCAAAACATCATTATACATATTTATTTCTACCTCCATGGTGCCAAAATTGTCATGCAACCTATTTTAATTTGTTAAAAAACTCAGACTCGGAACCTTCTTGGTGTACTTTTTTTGTAATTTGCTTTGCGCGCGCCATTTTCTTTCACGTCACAAATTTGTTAAAACCTAGGAGTTCCGTGACGGTCAATCAGCTTGGCGTCAATCTTGCTTTAAATATTTTGATCGTCTACAACGCTTGCTGGATGCTTGAGTCAAGCATTTAAAAGCTTTTTAGGTCTGTTTGATTTGTTTACGCTAGCAACGGATCAAAAACATACAGAAAATCAACGTGCTTGACTCAAGCTGATTGACCGTCTCGGAACTCCATTAGGGACGGTAATTTTTAATAGGGACTTACAGGTGTGTCTGGATGAATGTTGCGGGTGTGGCTGGGTGGATGGGTGGCTGTTGGAGGTGTGTCTGGGTGAATGGGTGTTTTGAGGGTGTGTCTAGGTGAATGGGTGTTTTGTTGGTGTGTCTGGGTGAATGGGTTTTTGTGGGTGTGTCTGAATGGATGGGTGAGTATTTTGGGTGTTTCTGGGTGATTGGGTTTTTTTTTGGGTGTGATTAGGTGTTTCTGGGTGATTGAGTGTTTTTTGAGTGTGATTGGGTGTTTTGTGGGTGTTTCTGGGTGAATGGGTGTTTTGTGGGTGTTTCTGGGTGAATGGGTGTTTCTGGGTGAATGAGTGTTTTGTGGGTGTTTCTGGGTGAATGAGTGTTTTGTGTGTGTTTCTGGGTGAATGGGTGGTTTTTGGGTGTTTCTGGGTAAATGGGTGTTTTGTGGGTGTTTCTGGGTGAATGGGTGTTTTGTGGGGTTTTCTGGGTGAATGGGTGTTTTGTGGGTGTTTCTGGGTGAATGGGTGTTTTTTGGGTGTGTCTGAGTGGATGGGTGTGAATGTTGTGGGTGTTTCTGGGTGGGTGTTGAGAGTTTGTTTGGGTTAATGGGAGGGTGTTGTGGAAGTTTCTGGGTGAAAACAGAAACTGCTGTGATTGTATTTTTTTTTGTATTTTGTAATTTCCTCGTTGGGGGGGATGAAAAGTTACGTGTTGCACTCGAGTGCAAAGATTTTTCACCTTGTGCTCTTTTGATTCCCTCGCTATCGCTTAGGATACTAATTTTAGAATCCTTCGCTAGCTCGGTCATCAAAATTGAGCACGCGGTCAAAAAACAACTTTGCACTCACGTACAACAAATAACTATTATTAAAAACAATTACAAAGGTATGAGAAAAAATTATTACTTAAAAGTAAGTAGGTATGAGCAAGCCATTTACAGGCGCGTCATACACTACACCATATTCGATGTCGGTTACACGCATGTAGGCGCTTATGTCAGTTGGCTCATAGAAATTCTGTTCTCTGTTAGCACCGACGGTTCCTCAGAGGATCCGCCCTTGAATCCTCAGGGAATATACCGTCACTTGATACGGAGATCCCTCTTGTTTGATCATTTGAATAACATGACATGACGTCAATGCGTGTGGTTGCTGCGGTGTGAAGTTAAAAATATGTGTTATTCTCAACATGAAATGGGTCAAATACATAAGTAGTTTTAAACAATCTTTTACTAGGAAACATGTTGTTTGAATGATGACAAATATAAAACCTAATTTATCATTCGCAACTATATTTTATAAATGAATGTGTTTGGTATATCCTGATTGTGTAGTTTTCCCGAATAAATATTATGAAAATATATATTAGGTTCAGGATTTTAAAGCTAAGGATTCTTTCAGTGCTTATATTCATAGGAGGACCCTGGGCCCTAGCAGTGCCTAACTTTATATATTTAGCAAGAAATATTATTGCCATTATTATGGAGAAAACTTGTCTAGTGTCTTTTCTCAGACCAACGTCCCTTTGATGATAAGTACTTAGATATTTAGTGTTTATACACAGAAAACCACATCAAAGTAGGAAAAAGAACTGAGAAGATTATATTATTAGAATATGCTAGTCCTGATGAAATTATTGTTTGAAAATAGATATTTTTCTGTTGGTGAAGGCAGAGCTGTTTTCACTCACTTTTACATACGTAAGTGTCGTAGTAAGTGACTAGAGCATTTTTGTAAGAACATTATTATTAAACTGTTCATAAAAAAATGTAATGCACGTTAAATTATTACTAAGTGCTTAAGTTAGTGTGGTGAGAAAGCTAGTGTTACCAATTTCTGTACTTATTCATTACATCGCACCAGAGATTCCACAGGCGGAGGCAAGAAGAGCATACACACAATCTTAGGGACGTGATTGTCAGACAGAAGACTACAAAAGTGTAGCTAGAGCAGAGCGACAAAAGGCCCCAAATAATGCGACAGCCGAGCAAGAAGAAGAATTTTGATTGTATGTCAATCAATGATTCAATGATTAATGTAATGTTGTGGATTGATATCCAAGTTGGTAGCGGAGGTATAATTTGTCAGTGGCTCAGAGGTGGAGCCTCGTGCCTGTGGTTAACACTCCGTTACTGTGGAGTTAATTGCAGGTTACAGAGTTCGGTGAAGCTGGCGCCGGTACGGCGGCGGTAGGGCTGGCACTCGTCATTATTGTTAATTATTCATAGACACGCTTCTGGACCTTATACGACAGTACTTGTGTTTATTAGAAAACAATAATTATACCACATATAAAAGCATTACTTTTGTACCACCTAGCGATATACATCAGCTTATGTGCCCGATAGATGGCAATAGGCTCGCCAGCTATTATAAGAGACCGAACATAATTGGCGAGACGTGTCTGTTAATTCACCTCTGCCTATATCCTTTTGGGAATACATTGGCGTGATTTATGAATGTATGTGTAACAGACCTCCTTGTCAACAGTTGACATTTCAGTTTTGATAAGTATTTTAATGACATGTAACCAGAGATAGAAAATATACGTATTGAGTGGAAGTCGTAATATTTATTTAAAATATCAAAAATAATATTTTGTGGCCTCGCGCTACAAATTGGTGACCCCGATCTCGAACAAATACAACAAAATGAATACAGAACTGGAACAACTAGAAAAAATTTCAATAAAATTACCGACGTTTTGGACCAACAAACCTGAAATTTGGTTTTACCAGGTAGAAGCTCAATTTTCTATTAATAATATCAGATCAGAAAACACGAAATTCAATTATCTCATCTCACAATTAGAACCGAAAATTATCGAAAACATTTGGGACATCATCAAAAGTACGGACAGCAACAAATACACTTTGGCAAAAGAAAGACTACTAAATTTATATACCGAAAGCGAAGAAAAACAAATTCAAATACTATTAACAGGACTAGAATTAGGAGACAACAAGCCTAGCCAACTATTAAGGCAGATGCGACAACTCGCCGACAAAAATATTTCCGAAAAAATTTTGCGATCCCTTTGGCTTGATAAATTACCAAATTATATAAAAAATATATTGATAATATCCGAAGAAAATTTAGACAAATTGTCAATCATGGCTGACAAAATGAGAGACTTTCATTCCACCGAAATACTTTCGAATGACATACAGCCGTCAACAAGCCAAAGTACAGTCAACAACATAGACTTGATACAAAAAATTTCTTCACTTGAAAAACAAATTGAAGCTTTACGGACGGATTATAAAGGACGTTCTCGTTCCAATTATCGTTCAAATGGAGCAAGATCAGCAAGTCGAAGTCGATCACGAAATCGAAAATATAATCCAGATGGCAAATTTTGTTACTATCATTTTCGATTTGGAAACAAATGCATACCTGAAAAGTGCAAGAAACCGTGTTCATTCAATTCGGGAAACGCTTCAAGGCAACAGAATTAGCGACGAATTCCGCTGCCAAAATATACTGTCGCAAATCAAGAATATTTATTAATGACAGCAAATCAGATATACCTTTTCTAATTGACAGTGGAGCAGATGTCTCAATCATACCACCATGCAAAACGGACAAACTCGACAATTCTTTTAAATTGTATGCTGCAAATAACACCCAAATTAAAACTTATGGCATCAGAATCATGACAGTTGAATTTGGATTACGCCGCAAATTTACATGGCCGTTCGTAGTAGCAGATGTCAAACGAGGAATATTGGGTGCTGATTTTTTGAAGCATTTTAATTTGATAATCGATTTACATTCTCGGAAAATTATTGATGGAATCACAAAATTATTTATTGAAGCAGAACTAACATCTATTGATGAAAATGAAATATTAAGCACTACTGACAAATCTTCGCCATATTTTGATATTTTACGACAATTTCCCGACATAACTATACCAAATTTATTACCAAGTAATTTCAAACATAACGTCAAACATTATATTGAAACCGAAGGTGATCCTGTGTTTTCTAGACCTAGACAACTTGATGGGAAAAAGACACAGATAGCCAAAGAAGAATTTGAGTTCATGATGAACAATGGAATCATACAACCATCAAAATCACAATGGGCTAGTCCATTGCACATGATCCCAAAGAAAGATGGCTCATGGAGACCGTGTGGAGATTACAGACGCTTGAATAATCAAACCATTCCGGACAGATATCCTTTACCACGAGTTGATGATTTCCAACATATTTTAAAAAACACAAAAATATATTCAAAAATTGATCTTTTAAAAGCTTATTATCAAATTCCGATGGCAGAAGAACATAAACATAAAACAGCGATCACAACACCCTTTGGATTATACGAATTTAACGTTATGAGTTTTGGTTTACGCAATGCACCATCTACATTCCAAAGATTTATAAATGAAGTCACAAGAGGACTTGGATATGTATTTGCCTATTTAGACGATATTCTGGTAGCATCCAGTGACGAGAAATGTCACGAAATGCACCTACAAGAATTATTTCAAAGACTAGATCAATATGGGCTACGAATGAACCTATCAAAATCAATACTTGGAGTTAAACAAGTAGAATTTCTGGGCTACCTTATAACTAAAGGAGGATTGAAACCTATTCCAAAAAAAATACAAGCTATCATAGACTATAAACTACCAGAAACCTACCGTGATCTTCGGCAATTTCTTGGTATCATTAATTTTTATAGGAGACATATTAAGAATGCTGCTGAGTCTCAAGCCTCTTTACATGATTATTTAAAAGGAGCAACGAAAAATGACAAACGAAAAGTACCATGGAATGAAGACACTAAAAAAGCATTTGAAAAATGTAAACAAGATCTTGCAAATGCAACCATACTAACCATTCCTATTTCAGATCTTCCATTAGCATTATTTACAGATGCTTCTAATACAGCAATTGGCGCAGTACTTCAGCAATTTGAGAACAAAGCTTGGAAACCAATAGCTTTCTTTTCCAAAAAATTAAACAATGCACAAACTATGTACAGTACCTATGATCGTGAACTATTAAGTATTTATGAAGCAATCAAACATTTTAAACATTACGTTGAAGGAAGAGATTTTACAATTTATACCGATCATAAACCATTAATATTTGCATTCAAACAAAGAAACGACAAAGCATCTCCTCGTCAGTTACGCCATTTACAATTTATTTCGGAATTCACTACAAAATTTCAGCATATTAGTGGAAAAAATAATATCGTTGCAGACACAATACCGCAAAAGGTATATGGAAAAACTATCCGACAACCCGGAGAATTTTTTCAAAGTCCAAAAACTGAAGTGCAAGACGACTTTAAAAAATCGCAGAACGTCATAAACGATATAAGGCCATTGCCTAAAAAATATAACAGAAAGAAAGTTACCTTCTTCTCTAGAAGAAACCAGGAGGGGGAGTGGTGTAACAGACCTCCTTGTCAACAGTTGACATTTCAGTTTTGATAAGTATTTTAATGACATGTAACCAGAGATAGAAAATATACGTATTGAGTGGAAGTCGTAATATTTATTTAAAATATCAAAAATAATATTTTGTGGCCTCGCGCTACATATGTATGTAATAATTATACCTATGAAAAATGTCGATGACTGTAGAATTACAATGACCTGGGGGCCTACCGCCTAACTCGATTGCTGATGATAGCTATATTGCAATGCACTGCCTACGGCTATAGCAGCCATCCTGAATTTTTAGGCGGCACGGATTTTGTGCCAAATTCATACAAAATCATTCGGTGATCATTCGTTTAAAGCTATCGCTAATAGTTTAGGTACATTTGATGCGAAATGACAGCATGACGTCATAAACTATAGCTTTGGCCTTAGCAATCGAGTTAGGCGGTAGGCCCCCTGGCCAAAGGTTAATCGGTAAAATGTATTTCAATATTCTGATTTGTGTCGTTATTGACAAGTTAGTGCAAATTGTACGTACCGTGACAGCCCTATGGATAGTTGGCTAACATTATCCGGACCAACAGATCATCAGTGGGGGGAAAGCGCTCGCGCCGGTGAAATACTCAAACACCTGATTAGAGTCCCTATGGATAGTTTAGTACATATTTACATAAACAATTTATTTCATCTCAAAGTCAAAGTCAAAGTCATTTATTTCATCTACTTCTACACATTATTTATTTTATATAATTGGCGAAACGAGGGTGTTGCTTGATTTATGTAT
Source organism: Cataclysta lemnata (assembly GCA_963931975.1). Classification (NCBI taxonomy): domain Eukaryota; kingdom Metazoa; phylum Arthropoda; class Insecta; order Lepidoptera; family Crambidae; genus Cataclysta; species Cataclysta lemnata. Next base: position 16,564,537 of record OZ008347.1, on the reverse strand, counting down.
GTATATTTTTTCCATCATAGGAAACAGCTATCGTTGAGAACAAGGTATTATTACGAGTTTGTGATATTTATTAAGAAGTTACGTTTCTATTCGTGCGGCTGACGTAATGTAACAAAAAATGGAATAATATAGAATTAAATGCTACTTGCGCTTTTAGTCTGACACATATCAATATGATGCATTATAGTTTATGATTATGAATTATATTTATGGAATTTCATTCATGGCAATCATTCGAAGAAGTTAATAGGTACTCAATACGTTAATGTTTTTCATTCATCACCGGGCTACTGACCGCAGTGCGTACCAGCTCGAAGGAAAGGGCAAATGACTCGGGTGCGCAAACAGACAAACTCCTGTAATTGAAATTTTAATGGGCGCAGGTGTGCGGTAACGGGACACGCGGCGCATGCGCAAACAGAAAATGGTCCGCTTTTAAATGTATATCAGTTTCCACTGGAGGGAGTGCTAATGCATATATTTTATGGTGGCCAAAAGTAGTTTTAGTTCCTTTTTTTATCTGCAAAATATTTATTAACATAGTTTCTGTATGAGTTCCAGTTGAGATTTTATCTTGACAGTGAATACACAGTTTTCCAAGAGTTTTTTATACATTACAATACATTTACATTTAATATGCTCTCAGGTTGCTGGTTTACGTCTGCGGAGTTAATAGAGGTCCGACGATCAACCGGAACAATCGGTTTAGGGATCCTTGAGGGAGGCCTATGCCCAACAGTGGGCGTCTCTTGACTGGAAAGATGATGGTTATATTTTTATGCTAGATAGAGAAGTTATAGGCTTTCATCTCACCTGATAGAAAGTAAGGTAAGGGCCGATGATTGAATCGAGCTTCACCTGGAACCCTCAACCATAGAGGAGCCAGTCCCTCTTATCACAAATTGTCGGAACACAATAATGCTGTTAACATTATTATTACGTAAGGGATTTCGGTGACAAGATGGTGCTAGATAGCCAGGTGGGTTTTAAGAAGATACTACCTACCACCAACCAAACCGAGTACCAATTTTTACTCTACTGGGGATCGAACATGGGACCTCGGGATCTAATTCCGGTGGGCGAACCCCTAGACCATCACGGGCCGCTTGAGCGAAGATACGCAGCGAGATTACATCAGCCAGAATCTTGTAAACAAAGACGGCTCCTAATAAACCGAAGTAATTTGAATACTCATCAGACAACGCATCAAACGCCGCCCCTCGTATCGTCACGATCTCCAATAGAAACAATTACTCCAATCAAAAATACACTTTGGAATTCCCGAAGTTCTCAAACAAGTTTATTGTAAGGTGAGTGAGTTCGCGGGGGCTTCCCCCCTCGGCAAACAGCGAATGTTTGCGCTGCCCTAATAAAATCATATCGACACGTACCTGTCGGGTGAACGGTTCGTTGCGTTTATTTATCGATAATCGATACCTATAGAGAAAAGTTCCTCGTTTTGGATGCAGTAACATCATAAACTACATACTTACTGGATCAAAAATAGTGCCTAGTAATGGCGGGCTTATCATCATCGTCTTGACCTGTTCCCAGTTTATCTGGAATCTGAAGGAGTCAAGCCATCCACTCCCTTTTAATTCATTTCTTCCTTCACACCGGCGAGCTCTTAAATGTATACACTGCTGGGGCACAGTTCTTCGCTATGCTTGAAGGAATATAGGGAAAATGGTTAATATATTTTTGGTCACCCATCCAACTACTGGCCTTAGCAAACGTATCTTACCTTACGCGATCGCAGGCAAAGCGCGCTAAGTCACAACGCCATCCAACTCTTAAATGTTGTGCTTGCGTCAATTTAATCACCATATCCCTGTGACAATAAACAGTGTAGAGGCTTACCAAGTACCTGTTTCGATTGGAAGAGGCTCCATCGCCGGCTGTTTTCGTTTGCGTACACGTAAATTGTATCGAGTAATGAGACGAGCTCGCTCACCAATCGCCTCCACGTGCAAACAAAATGTGCGGAACATTGTTGATTGCGTCGGAACCTGCCCTAATCAAATTTATGTTTGTTCGTCAAAGTCAGGGTGGCGGCTTTTTGCGTTGCTGCCGGATAAGTCCTGCGGTTTCTCTTTAAAGGTAACGACATTGAAACGTACCGAATACTGGTATTTTTCGGGTTTGTGCTAGCTAATAAGCGAAAATATTACCTACATTTCGTAGCAACTCCAAACTTGTCTAAGACGTCGTTTGTTGTTTTATGCGGTATTGTATTTCTCTGTGGTAATGTATTTCAATGTATATAAGGAAATGTTATGTGACACATTTGTATATCTTGAATCGTATTTCTGTAACAAAAGAAACTACTAAAATAAATAAATAGCATGTATGGTATTTACAGTCTCTTACATGCTGCTTTGGTCAACGAAGCACCTAACATGCAACGAACTATGCAAAGAACATCAACTTATTCTGTGATTTTATAGAAAAGGACTTTTAAGACTTTTTTGGCCAAGGTATTGGCTGCTGTCCGGATCGCGGAAGACGCGGGTTCGGTTCCCGCATCAAGACTAATTTTTCGAACTTTTTCTGACCTATTTTTCTGTCTAACAAGCTCTTACAATCATACATATTTCCCGTAAGTAAATAATGTGAAAATGACTTACAATATAAAGTAAGTTCGTCCCAGGCCTCGGGACAAGCATGGTGCCCTCACGCGAGGGTATCTCCGCAGCCGGTGAGCGTCGGAATTACTCCATTTGCACTTCAATCCAGGTTCTTTGCCCGCCGGCCATTTTTGCCGCGTCTTGCGATTTGATTGAGACGCCGACGAATGGCGGAGTGAAAGCTTTTGTAATTTGAACCTGCGCCTGTTTACACAGGTACTTGCTCGCTCACAGGCGAAATGAATTATTATATTGCTCTAAACAAAAGAAAATCTATCTATACTGATCTGGTTATAATATTTTAAGAAGAGTCTTAACCAATTTTATTTAAGCTAAGCAGTGGCTCTATTAGAATTCGGACTCTATTAGAAATCATAATTTGGTTGGTTTATCGAAGTCCACAATTCATGCCGTGAGGTCTTTAATTAAAAACTGGTAAGTAATGAAAGTTTCTTAGCAACTTCAAGCTGTAATTCTAGGTACTACATGTTCTTGTTGACTGCGCTTAAAAAATAAAAATAAAAATGACTAATAAATATTTAGGCACATGATACTGCATACCTATGAGTAATAAATTTAAAAAAATACATGCCGTATTAACGTTTGTACCCAAAGAGGGTTGGTGTCAGGCAGGCGGCCGGCTGTAAAACCTAAGCCAAAACCTTGGGCAGTATGGATTAGAATGTTGTCATTCTAATCACTTTCTCCGTTCATGGGTCTCTCGACATGGTCCGTTCCGTCTCTTTTCTATACATTCATTCATCACTAGCACCTTTACGGTGTGATGGATGATATGAATCAAAAGGGAGTGGATGGCTTGATGACGTCCGACATATGAATGGAAGAGGAAACATACTGCGCCGACCCCAGATAGACTGGGAACAGGGCAGGAAGAAGAAGACATGCCGTATTAACGTAGAAATTGAACACTTCCTATTTTTGGTGTGTAGGAGATAAGAGTTAAAACTGAGACAGCGTAATAAAAAGTACTTAAAGTTGTCGAGCGCGGTGTATCCCTTTAGTTCCTTTTGTTTCACGAATCCCTGGGATTCTTTAGGAATCCGTGGGGCAATATTCTAAAATTTGTAATGGGAATATTGTGTGTGATAGACATACAGAGTTTCAAATATAGTAATGTTAATGTGGTCATAGAAAAAAATATACATACATACATACATACATAAATCACGCCTATATCCCCGAAGGGGTAGGCAGAGGTGAACTAGCACCCGCGTTTCGCCAATTATGTTTAGTCCCATGTAATAGGTGGCGAGCCTATTGCCATTTATCGGGCACAAAAGTCGCAGTACATTGCCAGGACGGTGGTATAAGAGGAACGCTGCTGCCCATTCCTCATCACTGAATTATCCTTAGTCGCCTTGTACGACACCCACGGGAGAGATTTGGGGTGATGACAATTGTATTCTACTCTGCCGTCACCACACGGCCAACAAAAAAAATATGAAAATATGAAAAAAATATGGCAACTACTAAACATTTTTACACCACGTTTCATGAGGAAATTAATGTTCACTATTTAATTCACTTATGAATTTGTAAAAATATTTTAAATATTTCTTTAAGTGCTAAAACAGATAACTCAATTAAGATGATGAAGGGGATTTTGATTTGAAGAAATTGCATTTTTCGACCAATTCAAATTTATTATTCCCAAATTCGGTTCGGCCCCCAATAAAGTGTTTTTATACAGAACCTTTTCTGTTAGTCTCTCCTAGTCCTCTCTCGTAAGATCTCGCGAATGGTTTTATGATCAGTTTACAGCAGTTGTAATCGCACGGGGAAGATACTGTTTACTTTGAAATTTTCCAGTTTTGCAAACAACTGTAAATAATCCTCTCGCAGTATACCCACTTTTCAGAACCCTCGGTTAGGGAAATCAAAGTTTAAAAAGGTATTGCATATAACTAAAGTATTATATTATAAAAATCTATACATTCATGAAAAATCACAGAGAATTCAGACACAGTTGGTGCTATCGTATTATAGGGAGGGAGTTTTAAAGAGCCTGTAATTGCCGTCCCAGGTGTTATACCCTATTATTACTCCTCATGTTCCTCTTATACCTATAGCTGAGTCGAAAAAGCATTATTTGAAAAATTGTCAAATCCCTTATATTTTGTTCAATATTTTATTGACTTAATTTTAAGTGTGACAAGGCAATTTAGATAGTGCAGAAAAAAGTGAATAATTGAATAGGCGAATAATAGAGACGAATAAGAAATGTTGAATTTTATTGATAATACATACATTTTTATGGACTGCTTAATGTTACTTTATTTAATCTGTTTATGGTGGACCTGTCACCTATTATCTAATTGTACCTTACATATTTTCACATAAGTATACCTACCAAACGTATGAACACGTGACAGTTGCGCAACTAAATATTGCATAACCATTACACCACAAAAGTTTAATAATACTATGTTAAACAAGAAGCAATCAATATCTGTAGGTATCAGTGTAAGAATATTACTATATTATTGTGTGGAAAATACAAAGTAACTTTGCCTAAAGGAATAATAAGCAAAGCGAATGATAATTGCGTATGAAATCATTGAACCTCAATTTAAATTACACCTTACAATTTCGGACTTAACGTTGATAATCGACTACGGAATAAACTCTCGGAGACACTGTAAGTCGTTGACGTCGTATGACGGTTTGCTACACGAGGAGCGTTATCAACATTGAGGGGTGGAGGTGCTCTGGCTGCACGTGGCGCTGGCCTTGGCCTTATCACAGCGCCTTATGTCGGACCTGATCGATAGCACTTACATACATATGTTAGGTCCCAGCTTACAGTAATGAAGGCGATGTGCCGTGTGGTGACGGCAGACCAGAATACAATTGCCACCACCCCCATCTCTTCCGTACAAGGCGACTAAAGATAAAGACAGCGATGAGTAATGGGCAGCAGAATTCCTCTAAATCACCTAGCAATATCCTGCAATTTATGTACGCGATAGAAGGCAATAGGCTCGCCACCTATTACATGGGATCTAAACGCCGGTTTTGAAACACCTCTGCCTTAGGTGAGAAAGACGTGATTTATGTTATGTCTAAATAAACTCATCTTATTTTGCACTTCATACGACGATAAGACCAACCGTTAAACGGAGGATGAACTCCCTTCCTGTCCGTTACCAAACGGGAAACGATGGAAGAGCTTGCCTTCTTTCCGTCACAAAACACTCTCTCGGTGTCCGCATAAGACACGCATAGGGCGACCAGTGCCCCGCACCCCTGCACCGCAGATAACAATTCCACTTTCGCACTCGTACCTGTTATGTACGCCTACACTAATTACGCAGTGCGCACTTATCTTAATTAGTTCATAAATAACGTCTCCCAGTGGCCGTGACGCAGGCATTTCGATAACAGGCCGATGCAGGTTTGTTGGAAGAACTCCTACTTTTACAATGCAGTCAACAGCACGACAGGCTACCACAACATGTCAATTTTCGCAACTGACTTTGTGCTTTATAATAAACAAGTTCAGGTTGACAATCGATTGAAGAAAGTTGACAGTTTTAGGTAGTCTTAAGTGCCGTTGATCGTACTACAAGGTATTATGACCAGCTCGTGGACGCTCAGACTGCGAATGAGTTAACTAAGCAATGTCCGCAAAGACCGTATCATGGATGGGTGACCGAACTTTTATATCTCACGTTTGCCATGTGGTGACAGCAGAATAAATGTCTGTATTCATCATACAAACACTTACCCTCATCACTTACTGACCTGAACCTCTTGGCCGATAGCCAGCGATCTTGCCATTCGAATAAACGTGTCTTCAAATTGTAATTGTAAAGTATTCGGCATCCTAAATAGGAACGTTATAGTCCAACAAGATGATATATCGGGCAGTACTTAGCGCACGCGAAGATTGTTTCGACGTCTGAATGTATTCAGGTTATTGTCTGCGTGATTGATCGCGTCGCTAATGACTGCGGCATTTGCGTGTTGCCCGATCGACGGAATATGTCGGAGAGTTTACGACTCATTCTCTTGTCTCTGCTCCTCAGAGTGCGTTCGCGCTGGTCTAGTAAGCAGGACAGCTTACATAATATCACAGTAGGTACAATACTTTAATATCATAACATAAATACATACATATGTCACGTTCTCACTTTCTCCCACAGGGGTAGGCAGAGATCACTTCTTTCCACTTGCTATCATATCACTAATTTACTCGATTAATATTAAATGGAATGTGCCGCCCCGACTCTCCTCAGGGATGTTATAAAAGTCGAAGAAGGAAGATTGCCCGGTGTAGACCAATAAGCACCTTGGGGCACCCGAATGGTGGAGGGCAAACCACCAACAACAGTACACCCAAAGAGGGTTGGTGTCAGGCAGGCGGCAGGCTGCAAAACCTTATCCAAAACCTAACAGACATGATTAAGAAGAAATTCTCATTCCCAGGGTTAATGAGATCATTTTGATATTACTTCAATTTAAAAATAAATCTTACTAAAATATCACACAATGTTCACAGCAACTGATCAGCCTAACCCTTGGAATATAACCAGAGGCACCCCACGTCAGCTCGCGGCTCGTATTATAATCACCGTGGAATGAGTATCTATGACGTTTGATGTATCGTTTTTCGGTATTCAGGTCGAATGTATTGCTTTAGGCAGACTGGCATCTTAATAACAATAGCCTGTGAGCCCGATCGTAGTAGGTATTCAAAGAATTAGATGTATTCGTAAGTTCTACTCTAGAACGTGTAGAAGGCGGCTCTCACAGGATCTTACCAAATGTGGCTGGACAGAGAGATAAGTTGCAATGGCGAAGGTGAGTGTTGATAATTAGCAGGCCCCGTAAACCTACACTTGGGTCACAAGACCGAAACTGCAGTCCATGGAATGCTAAGAGTTTTTGTCTCATAGTAATATATTAATGTACGTTCTGTGGATTTATTTTTGTTTGACGTTACCTTGACCTCATCCGACATGAGTGGTTTTCTTTCTTAATTAACTAAGATCCTGTTAGGTAGGTACTTTTAAGTTGGTCAGTGAGAGGTGATCTGGGGAATGTGTCGTCACCTTCTTGACCCTTGGCTACAGGCCGCAGCATGCGAAGTTTCTTTCGTGTGCTCGGAATTAATTCCCCAATATGTAGTCGCAGCAGAGAGGCACTATGCCAATACATATGGATGAGGAAACTTTGATTGCGGCCCAAATTACGGCTCGAGCACCTCGGCACGCCGCGCTTAAGCATGCACACCTAAATTTGAACTCAATTATGAGTTTGAGATAAGACTTCTTTTACCCCACCCGCTTACTGTGTGTTTGAGATGATAATATACAACTGTTAAAATTAATTCATTTAGTTCTATATTTAGTATCTTTTGATAATTATTCCAGCTATACAACGAAGTAGAATTTCCACAACCACCAAATGCATTGCGCCCTCAATAGACAGACTATAATTATGAAACTGTCAATTGTCATATATCTTCAAGCGATTATTAAAAACGAAACTAGCGATTATTATTTAAACGTCGGTTTTGACATTTTAACATATGGAAGAACTGTCAAAAACTGACGCTTATCTCTTAATCGCTTATTTTATGTTTTCGTGAACTCATGCCTAAGAAGTTGTAATTGGTATAATAATAATTATATTGCTACTATTTATAGAAATAAGCCACTATGACCGGTCTCAAAGTTGTAGCCATTGATAAGATTCATCAGAAGCGAGCTTGCAATTACCGTTATTAGTTGAGGTGGACTGGTTCGGCTGTTCGGTCCATTTCAGCCTGGCTTCATTAAGGACTAATTGGGTCACCGCCCGTACCTGACTCTCGATGGTCAGTACTTACTAATTGGGAAATGGTTAAGATCAACAGAGATAACTTCTTGGAAGTTTCTTGACATTTTGGGAGTGACAAGTGTATTGGTAATGAAGAACTTAAGACAACAGTGGCATAATATATAATAGACATAAAAGTACTTTGACTAAGTTTTAAATAGTAGGCATTAAAAATTAATTGTAAATAATAGATAGAGTATAAAAGAAAAAAATTCTAGACCTTTTTTATGTCTGTCATATTTTAGAGGATGATATTTTAAACCTTTATAATATCACAAACATAAAAAGTAGGTATCGAAAGACGACATTCTGTAGGGAACAGTGAACGTGCCTTGAGTGTTCATAGTCCATCTTCCTTTAGGTGAAAGCATAATTAGCATAATTAGAATATTTCTGATCGAATAAAGTTATAGAGAGTGCGCTATATCAGCTATACATATAGCCCCTGCACATTACACATATACATTTTTTTTTGGTTGGATCTTTTAGCTCACAATATGCTTTCAAAATTTACATTATTTCAAAAATGTAAAATACCCACAACTACATTTATAAAATATTGCAATTCTTCGAAAATGCAATTTAATTTATATGGAACACGAGTGGATTTTTCACAGCGCGCAGTTGAAAAATCTCGGTGCTGGACCAAAAATGCTCCGAAATAAGGGTTAAACATCCCAATGCACGCGAATAGCATTAAAAAGGATAATGAAAACATTACAATGAGAGTTAAATAAAGGAGCGATTCCCGAGGAAAGCGGCGCGCTGTATAAATTAAGTCGCGCGTCGTCGCTGCGTGACGCGCGTCACGCGGCTCGCCGCTGCTTCCGTCCGCCAATTCCAAGTTTGAAACCTTGCTAGAAACTATTGTTAAATTTATCAGTTTTCTAGCGGAGATAATCTTAGTCTAGAGTTATTCATCAAAATAACACCACCTTCACTGCACAAAGTCCACTATTAAACAAATTTTGAATGATTGAAACATAAAATTGACTGACACCATTGAAAGCCTGCCAAGCACTCTGAAAGTGACTTAAAAAGAAAACGTGTAGATTAAATTGTACCTATATAGCTGTATGTCATAATTATCTTCATAATAATTGTAACAGACTAGTCCAATACCCTCTGTATTGGATGATAAAAGTCAGTACCTATGGCAACAGGTATTGGTCGTTCATTTATCTCAGAACAAAAATAATATCTGTATTCTACTGTTACATTATGGCACGAAGGATAACCTGAGATGGATTATAGCACAAGCGTAATGTTAGTATGATAGAGTAGTTAAGATATAGGTCTCCCTAAGGGTCTTACCACACAGTACATAACAAAACCAGTGAATGCAATGAAGAAAGAAAACTATTGCCATTAAACACAATAGGGGTTGAATAAGTATTGCATTGGGCCAAAGGCGAGCCGTAGTTCACATTCGATTTAGGTAAATTGACAGCCTCTTGTACCGGCGTCGCCTCCTTGGCTCTCGAGCTGCAATTAATATTAAAACCTTCTTGTATTGGGCACTGGTCAGCTGCAGATGTGAGTAACATACATTTCGAGGTTCTTAAAGAAACAAAATTCTTTCTATGAAATTTTTTCCTCAGATCCTTTAGTCACCGTGATAATAGGAAATACCGTTAGATTATAATCTTCCTATCAGCTCTTGTATCGCAGTATCATTTGTTTTGTAGATAATAATATACTTATTAACAGTAATTATAGCATGGTCTGTTTTTGTTTGGAACCATCGGAGTAAAAGAGGAGAGAGAGAAGTAAAATAATGATTGATACAATGGACTTGGACAGAGAGTGTGAATGCGTTATGTCTAGATGTAGATGTCATTGCAGCAGCGAACTCTTGCGAGAGAATAAAGGTGTCAAAAGTTATTGCATGATTAGGGGCAATATGCTACATTTGCTACTCCGGCTAGATGGAGAGCTCGGGGTCCGTTCGGTCTCGGGGTGTTACAAGTTGGTGGAGTTATTGCAGGGGTTGAGTGTACTCCTCGCTTTCTGAAGGGCGCCACCAGTACTAGGGATACTGGAAATTAAACAAACAAATACGGCAGACTCATATATTGTTCCCCCCCCATCACATTACAATTTGAGTAAAGACCATGCTTATTCTAATATTCTGGAATCGTACAAGGTTAATTTTTATATAATATCACGTTTGGTTAAACTAAGTTACAATGACAAAATATTCTTATTGTTGGAAATATTCTTATTATTTTATTATTACATTAACTACGAGAAGGATCCTTTCCCTTACCACTTAACTAACGTTATATTTAAGTTTCATGATACCGTATTACAATATTCTAACACAATAATGTTCAAATACACCATTGTCACCAACACTTAGGTCCTCGGTGTCATACAGATGGAATCAACACACCATGGGTCGCTTACCGGAGGTCATTGGCACATTACCAAAGTGGTGGTCACGATGACAGGGGCTTTAAGATGGGCATCAGTGTTCACCCAGACACTGGCACATAGGGGGGAGGAGAACCCTATATGAGCCTCCCTATACCATGAGATTGGTAGTAAAAATTTGAGTAAGAAGTTGGAGCGGCAATCTGTAACAAATCGTAACAATCCGTCACAGCTTGCCACAATACAAAACAATTCTATTCTGCCTAATATTTATGTGGAGAGGAAACTAACCTGCCGCTCCTTCTATTCTAATTGCGCGTTAGGGCGCGCGGGCGCATGACGCCGGCCAGGACACACGTCGCATTTCTGAAGTTGTGAGCTCCGGAGCGGCTGCCTACAAAACACAATCCGCTTAGGAACTAGCCACGAAGACAATCACGGCAAGAAAACACTAAAATCACCGTACTTACAGCGAATTTCCTTTATTAATTCTTTGCAGACCGGCCTCGACGGAGCCACATTGGAAAAGAAAGGATGGGACACAATATCGTACAACAGTGTCAAGTCAATCTAAGTCGATAGACTAATAAAATCGGTTACAGGCAAATACGTCTATTTATTATAAAATAATACAACGAAGATACTCTGATGTTCACTGAAACGAAATACCTTATTCTCACTCCTTGAAGTAAATTCTATAAAAGGAGAATGAATTTTGAATATCCGAATATGCGATCAATAAAGCTAATCTATAGACTATCACCTACTTCGCGTACGCGGCGACGTCACTATAGGAACGGCGGCCGCGCCGAATGACTGGCGTTAAATGTCAAAAAGACAGTTCTTAACAAACGATGAATTTGTTGTTTACGAAAGCGTTTTTGATGAAAATCTTACGATAATTTATGTTTTGAGTATGAGAAATTGATGAAATGCAACAAGGAAAACATTACGCAAGTGCCATAATAATGACAAGAGAGATTAAACCTCAAATACTATGTGAAATGTGATAAAAACAAACTGTAAGTTAGTCGATATTTGTTTACGAATTTACTGCTTCTACTTTGTTATTCTATTCCCGAAAACGTATTTAAAATACAGAGACACTATTGTTTGACCACATCCCAAACTATCAATACATTTTTCAACTGATTTGTACAAAAAATCATTAGACGAAAATAACATGCAACAAAGTTTAGCTCGTAACATTATCATGCTAGCGTTGGTGAGAGCACTGTAACCGGGAGCAGCACGGAGTATGGAAGAACTTAAGGAGGATGCATCTTTGGTCAGACAATTTCTATAGGTAGTAGCTGAATAGTCGATTTCGTCGTACACCTACACCTGAATGCTGCTCGCGAGAATACTTTATTTATGGGTCTTATTGTTCGTTTCAGCTGTTAGCATGTCTGCGCAAGTACCTACCCGCGCAATGTAATGCGCGGGAAGGCTACTTGCGCATGTTACTTGTGCATAGTATATCCTCGGACTCGCTGGAATTGTTTACACGATGCATATAAGCTGCGCAAGTGCTTCAACATGCGCAAGCCATTTGCACCGCGTAGAAGCACCATCAGAGTGCAACTGCCTGTTCACTTGCACTCTGATGGTGCTTCTACGCGTTGATTATAGCATAGAGGTAATTTTGAGAATTTCAGCGACTGAATCTAGAGTCCAACCGAACAGGCAGTTGCATGGTTGTGGGGCGTGGGTGTGGCGCGAGCCGCGCGGTGGGCGGACACGGGCCGCTCGCGCGCGTAACTGGCGTTGAAGCGCTGGATTTATGGGCGAGCACTAATTTATGTGCTGCACCCACGATTAATGGAAACACTTATACAGACTTTAATGCTATTCCGATTCGTTATTCTCAAAACAACTGTCGGCCTCGTGTTCCGCCTGTAGGGACAAACTTGGATTAATTGCTTTTCGGAGAACACACGACTTGGTAGCGCTGGGTCCTGAAATCTTTTAGAAGCCGCAAGTTTCCAGCGATAAAGCTGGAAATGGCTAATGTTGAATATTTCAGTGTGCCGTGTGGTGACGGCAGAGTAGAATACAATGAACACCACCGCAAATCTCTCCCGCGGGTTTCGTACAAGGCGACTGAGGGTTAAATCAGTGATGAGGAATGGGCAGCAGCGTTACTCTTATACCACCTTGCAATGTTCTGTGACTTTCGTGCCCGATATGCCAATAGACTTACTAAGTTGGCGAAACGAGGGTCCTGTCCACCTCTGCCTACCCCTTCGGGGATATAGGCGTGATTTATGTATGTATGTAGGTAAATTCTGTGTCGATTCCCTAGAAACAGCTATAGCCTCATCGGCCGTGGTTCAGTACAAGCAAATAGCCATCTCTGACTCCCCCAGTACAGTACTACCGGTCCCAGTGACGGCAATAAATTGCAAAGTTCCGCAGCTTGGCCGACTTATAGACTTGATTATGATGTTTTTACGAGCCGATGGCGGCGCGACGAATAATTTGCCGTGGAAAATTTCCTTAAAACCTGTAGTTGACATGGATTATGCAAATCGATCGGGAGAGTACTAAATAAACGGGATCCGCTTGATTTGTGGGCCGCGGGGCTGGCTTGTTTATTTTTCTCCTTGTTTATGTTTTCATTTGGAAGAAAATTGTTTTCGGACGGCCGCGAGGCTCCTTTGTGGACTTGGTTCCTGCATTACCTACCCCTCATTTTCGTTAGGTTGTACGTCGGGTGATTAATATTTTCCCCATAGAGCTTACTGATAATCATAATTACAAAGGCACGATGCAACCCCAAGTAAGACATCAAGACGTTACTAACTTTTAACTTCAAAATTAGGTCTGGAAAGAAGATTTCGACGTTTATCGAGTGCACGCTCTTAAGAATAATTAATTTACAGTCAAACGTCCGTACTAATAACGGCAATTAAGTTAATCAGTACTTAATACATAAAGTGTTCATATAAATCTGGAACCTGGCAAGAATAGTGAATAGTTTTGAATTGACGAAAAGCACGTTAAGGAACCCTTCAATTTAAAGTCATGTCCCATGTCTGTACGGCTGTATGACTTTTAAATTTAACTACATATAAAAAGATTAGAAGAAGGTGGTCAAAATCTATTGCCTAAACCCGGCACTTGGAGCCAGACCGAGGTCTTTTGATAATGTATTAATTAAGAGATTTAGACAGTATAACCCTTGTACCCACCTCCGCTGCATAGAAACCAAAGTACGCGCAGCGTCGAGTTTATTTGTTGTGCCTATTACAATTTGGTCTAAGTTAGACAGTCTTTTTTGTACTAAGTGTGTATTTGGTTATAAATATGCAAATGCCCGGGCTTCTAATATTTTTAAAAGGTTTCCATGAATATTGAGGTGTCCAGTGGCCCGTGAAGCCGCCGTCCGCACCTATCGCGTCTCCACTCCCCGCAATTGACGTCAAATTAACATTATTTTGCGCTTTTATTTGAGGCGAGGTGTACACCCACAACAATTATACTTTTAACGATTTTGTCCCTATTATGACAAGATATTCGTTTTTGTTAAATGTGAATGATGACTCATCAGGTAATTTTTGCAAAGCTTATAACACATTTTTGTTAACTTCAGTTTCCTATCACGTTTCCTAAAAGTGTCATTTGTTTTGTATTAGAATGCTCACAAAGTAAGTATTATAATTTTGTCATTTAGATAACTAGTTGCGCAGTAATGGTCCTACTCCAAATATTTGATGTAATGAAAGCTCTTGCGTGGCCATTCGGCACAACTACACAGAGCCCGCTAATAAATATGAATGTAGGCAAATTGTCTCTTTTTTCTGGTGTATTTTCCCCGGACATTATTGTTTGCCGCAAAATTAGTCGGGGTTCTTTGCTTGCTTATCTCCCTGGTTTATGGTGGTACCTACCGCCATATTGCGTATTTATGGTATAACTCCTAATAACTAAGAAAAAATGAATGAATTCGGTTGAATAAAAGATACATGTGTAGCGACAGCAAAAGTACAGTCTTTGTATTATTCCAATTACTGAACTAAGAATAAATATTATCATAATTATTTCTAAATTCCATTTTCTAATTTTCATCTGTACATTTATGCCCATATTATTCCTAATATTTCAAGCAATGCATAGGTAAAACCATGGTTCAGTGATTCAAACACTTTACCCGATTCAGAAGTGACATGTTTCATAATCATACGTTATATTGCATTTTTAAATGTTTCCGGAAGGTTTCCGTCCAGTATTGGGCGTTTACGAGAAGAATACTCGAAACGATAAGTATCATGAATATTAACAGTTATGGCTTGGATTACAATGGATATTTACACATTCATCATGGCTGTATATTTTCGAAGGGATAAACAGGGTGTATAATCGTCCACTGCACCATTTTATGTTAGGTCCCATGTAATAGGGGCGAGACTTAATTATTTTTTAAGAATATTTAAAATTATGTCTCCAAATCTCTCCCGCGGGTGTCGTACAGGCCGACTACGGGTTAAACAGTCATCGGGAATGGGCAGCAGCGTTCCTATTGTTCCACCTAGCAACATACTGCAATTTACGTGACTGCTGCAAGGCATTAAGCTCGCCCCCTATTACATAGGATTGAAAATAGTTGACGAAACGTGTACACACCTCTGCTTTCCCCTATCGGGATGTATAGGCGAGATTACCGTATGTATGTCTCGACACTTTCCAAGAAAGTGCTTAAGAGCTGAGAAGGAAATCAATTGAAATTGATTCGACGTGCTCTGCTATCGGTACGAAACAAAACGACCACCGCGGAGGTAGCGGGGCAGTTTGGATGAAGCGTACGATATTAGCATAGAAGCGGCGGCCACCAGTCACGTTTATCGCTGTATTTGTCCGCCGCAACTGTCGCTGCTCTCCGCGACTGAGTCGCGCGATTTACGAGCGGTGTAATGACTGTTCGTAGTGCGCTGTTTCGAGTGCGGACTGAGCATGGTGGGTTATGGTACATTCTCCCTATGTTCTTTTATCCATATGAAAGGCTTGAGCCTCAGCGGTGGGGGCTTTAAAGGCCTGGTGGTGACGAAGTGAGCGCCTCGTCACTACTTCTGCTAGACCTGCATGTTATTAATATGTATCAGGTTTCAGAACGTATGTTACGTTTCCCACCCTTTTACTACTGTCATGTCAGACGTAGAGAGCAAGTCGTTGATTCAATGTGTCTGTACCGCCTTGAGTTAAGCTATAATTTTATAAGTAATTAACAATAACCAGAGTGTGTTATTTCAAGGACACAATAGTTTTAAAATAATATAGGTTCTTGATGAAACTAGTCGTTGTACTAGCCAGGCTGCGATTGCGAAGGTTGGGCAATAATGGCATAGGCCTTTCTTTGGATGGGAAACTAAAAAAAAGTATTATTTTGCTTCTAGATTAGAGAGATAAACTCTCTAAGACAGTAGCAGCAGGAGATGTTTTTACTCTTATTTATTTTGTAAAAAAAATCTAAATACTTAATTCATCATGTTCAAGTGTTCTTGGACAGATAGATACACATGTTTAAAGAGAAGTTTTTCAAAATTGGTGACTTTTTAAATTGGTGTTTGTTTACGTTTCCAAATATTCTGAATGAAAAACATAGCAATTGGAATGGGTCAATCACGAGACGTCGTGTGTCGCCAATGAATATCAATTTCACTAATCTCAGAAACTACTGGATTTAAATTAAATAATTTTATTTTCTGTTGGATAGTCCATTTAATGAGGAAGGCTATACGCTATATAACAAGCGACATTAACGCACGCGAAGCCGCGGGCGACCACTAGTTTCATTATAAATTAATTCAAGCAACTGGGCCTTGTCCATAAGTCGTGTGATGTGATGTCCAATGATGCATAGAGGGATATAATAGCGTGGGGTGTGTCGACGCATACGTACGGGGAATATACCGCCAATCGGATTTATTCTCTTTTACGAGATATATTGCTAGAAATAAAACGTGCCTTATTTTATGTCGTGAGAGGAAAGGGATTAATATAAAAAAAAACATTGGCATAATATCTGTTATGCGGTGCTGTTACATAATCAGGATTCATATGAAAAGTAACAGTGAAGAATAATTACATTAAAAAAAAAAATTTAATCACTGCTACGAACGGACGTAAGATAACTAGGTATTGGCGGCCAGCAGCAGGACTTAATTTTTGGAGTTTTTTTTTTATTTTTTCTTTTTTTTAAACTTATTATTTGGGCATGATCATCATCTAATCATCATCATCGGCCTTTTATCATCCCCACTGCTCAAGCACATGCCTTCCCCATAGATGGAAGAAAATAGGGAGAAGCCCCCAACCCAACACACTCGGAACAGGACAGGAAGAGGATGATCAGGCACCATCAAACTCACACCCGAACAGAAGTGAAAATAGCTGGTGGTACAAATATTACTCCATTCTGTCCTCGTTACAAACACGTGCATAACACGTGTTAATTTACAATAGAAGATGAAGATGATAATATCCATTACTGAATGAGTGATGTAATGAATCCTCCAAACTCAGGGCGTGCCATCTCCACACTTAGAAGTCGCCACCGGATTGGTACCAGTATCGAGCAGAGCTACGTTACTTACGCAAATTGCGTTGTATGCATCCGAGGTAATTCCCGGCTTTACTACGACGAATAAAAATAAACACGTCTCAATCAGACGGCGCAATCAGGTGCTTTTATTCTCATACACTGCGAGGCACCCCTAAGAGGAGAGAGCTATGTGCGGGGCCACAAAAACAGCGAGTCGATGTCTAATCTCTTGTCGATATCGTAGGCGTTGAACTAGCAATGCCACAAGCCTTTCAATCGTGCTCTACCAACATCAATTGTTTGGTATACAGTTTTGTTGGTGTTTAACAGTTACGCTTGCCGTTTTGGTTACAGTATTAGTATAATACTTAAATCGTACTCGCCTACTATTTTTATGTTTTATTTACAATTTTTTTTCGGAATGATATGGTTGTTACAAAGACAAATAGACGGGTAAACCATTCTAAAGGTTATAATTATGTTACTTTCTCAATTAGTTAGCAAATGATCCGAATATAATGTATACGGGACAGTTAGTAGTTACTTTAATAACGCGATAATATGCTTGCTTCGTGGCCCCGCTGGATGTGTGCGCGCGTCACGCGCCATTCCGTCAGCAATATTGTCTAAAGCAATTTGTATGTAAATCAATTGTTGTTAATACTATTTATGTCGATGGTTATTGAGCTACACTACTTTTGCCGCGAAAAACTTAGGCGAAACGAGTTCGTATTGTGACGGCACAAGGGCCACATTTGCATGTTGAAATATGGACCACTTAAAGATGGTTGACAAAAAACCATCACGCTAAGACGTGCTGTTTGGGAATTGTTAATGGCGGGCGGTCTATCGCGCGAGCCATAGGATTACGGCGCGTATAAATTTTATTATATTATAAATAAGGGATTTATGAATACGCGATTTATTAATATAAGGAATGCGTCATAAACATGTCATATCACATTTTAGCGGGTTTAGCTGCGCGGTCTGGTGTTAGCTGTTTGTTTTAATCGGATTAGCTGTGGATACTAGATCTTGGCTGATAGATACGAGACTATAGCCTTCTAAACGGTTGTTTAGATTACCTATTTCGAAACGATGAAAATGCCATAAATTGTAATCAGAAGGTATATTAAAAGGAATATTAGATAAATAAAATGAGTGCAACAAACAGGTACGCATTGCCTCATAAGCGCAAACGCAACCGTAAAATTTCTCCAATATTATGCCCTAAGAATAGTTCAGGATTTGTATAGAACCATGTGTACATAAAAAAGAACAATTTCAGTCAAGATAAGCTATAACGGTTGCTTTTTGCCGAACTTCCCAACTAGTAGGAATATGGGCATCTGCGCTAAATGAAGACAGTGTACCGAATAATAGAGTTTATGTATGCCGCGTCCACCGACCGGGCATGAGTAAACAGGACAACAAATCACGATGTATCGGATTGGAGCCATACGATATTTATGGCGCCGACTTGCGCGCCATTGCCGCTTTTTGTCCTTTTAATTATAACACAATGTAGGACATGTAGCGTTTTCTTATTCTTGTCAGCTGGAGATAATGCCACAAAGTTATTAGTAAGACAAATCTCTTCACTTTCCATGGATTCATCGCGCGAGTGCCTTCTATAGTGTGGCAGAGAGGGAAGGCAGTGACAGCGCTTGGGACTTTTGATCTAAGTGTAGGTTTAGGGAAGCTATTTAATACTTTCCAATAAAATTCTTATTGTTTTACTGTAGGTTTGATTTGATTATAGAAAAATAAAGTTCTTCTGTGGGTTCCGATCCGACAGAATACCATTACCAATTTATTTAACATACGCAATCAATCTCAAAAGTACACATCAATAAAAACCCTATTTCAATTGCATGTATTGCTAATTTAGATATGCTCACCGTGAAAATATGACTGATTATGTAATAAAGCTTCTTTTAGTTAACCAGACGTTACTTAATCAGGCTATATATGGCATTCGCGAACCTACTAGACAAGACCTGTGCTTTTACTCTACATTTAGTTTTCACTGTGGAGCTTTAAATATGTTGTGACTTGTGAGTTAATAAGTAAGGCGTTTGATAATTTATTGGGATCGACATAGAGACATACCTCATTAGAATTGCCCTCACCAGGCGAGTGTCGTAGCAGCGTCTACGAGCGCCTAGGCCTGCGTCGTAGCGCGTCGTAGATAGCTACGGCCGCCCGGCGCGGGTATATCTGCCGCGTATTAGTATAAATCAGCTGGCTGACAGCGCGCCGCCGCCATACGCTTATTGAAAATACGCCCAATTACCCGCGACTCGTCTGATTATTATCTGCGCCACGCGACACAGCCTCCCATGTATCCTCGGTGACAGGAACAGTGCTCCTGCCAGATAAATCTTGGTATTGTCTCCGAGAAGCTGCGGCACCATTAATTGATGGCGATCGGATCGGAGCCTGTTCCCGTTTGGCCCCTGTTTGCTTCTCGTCACCGCCGACGACGCAGCGGCGAAACCCTTTAATCAACCAGATGAAATCTCAGCTGGAGGTCTCGGGGGCGTAATGACAGTAATTTTTTATCTCGCCATCAACGTGTCTAGACGGGGATGATGAAAGTTTTACGGCCTCACCGCGCCGCAAGCACAAACAGTCCCCGTGAAGATATTCATTGGAGCGAATAAAACGATGGAGAAGGAGAGCTTTCGCTGTACTCTAATCAAGTTCAGAGGCGAGCCTCTGCGGCGGGTTCATAAATCAAAACGCGAGTAAACGTCACTTTTGGACGCTCGTAAACCGGCCGCGGTACGAAACAACCAGCAACAGAATTAATACTACACAGAACGTGAACTTTTCCATCGATGCCGGATCAGAGGCGCAGAGGGAAACGATCGCCCCCGTAACCTCAATAGGCTGTGGCATTTCCCGATGGAAGTGTCTGGTGCTGTAAGTGCGCAAATAAAAGTGAGGGCATTAAAAAGGCGAACGATCTGAAAAAGAGCAGCGCCGATACTATTTTGTGATTGGTCTTAAGGCGGCTGCACATCGACAGATCGGCATCAACAAGGCATCAACAACAATGAGATGGACGGCCAACTTAGTTAATTGTTAGTTTAATTGCTATGCGTTGCTGTGTGTTTAAACCTTACAGTTTAATAGTGATAATATTAATTGTGTATTTCGGAACGAATCGAAGCTTCTCGTCCAATTATTAATTATGGAATCTTTCCTTTATCCTTTAACTTGGAATAACCAACCCTTGTTTTTCTGGCAGGGGCTGCCATACTTGTTAGTTTATTTCAGATTTCTGCCAATTAATGTATTCATACATAGTAAAGGGTAATATTTAACTCAGGCGCGGGCTTCTAAGGCCCCTAGTGTGGTGAGATATGCGGCTGCGAGGCCAGCATCCCCCATTAGCCGGAACAGACCATGCTGAGGCCATTTCATTATGGATATAAAAAGGCGGCATAAGACAAGCTCCCATTTCGGGCGTCTCAATTCCACTCATTTGTATTCAGCGGCCACCGCATTATGCCAATAACATAAAAACACAATAAAACCATATATTTAGTGGGTACATAGTAGACACTTAAGACGTTTCGTTCCAGAGTCCACTTTATAGGCATATCGTAAAAATTTTTGTTGCTTCCTTACCTAATAACTGACTTTGCCGCGGTTTAGGCAGATATGTGTGCCTGTGAACTGTACAAGTTTGTTACTTACCTATAAACTAATAGTAACTTGTTAAAAATTGCCTAAACAACCCGATGACTACAAAAGTAAAATGTTTGCACACTATGGAGAGGAGGAGGAGAGGATGACAGTGCCTAGCTTGCTACCATCATCGTGTAACTTCTTATGAATTGGCGATAGCGAATAAGATTCTGTGAATTCTAAAACGCGAATTGATGCGTCTCGTGCCTCATCTACACAAAAGAAGTCACACCTAAGTCGACTAAGGTGTGACATTGAACGATCTTCCAGATATCATCCCGAAACAGACCTGCGAAACATTGCTTCATTTGTTCATCTCATCAGTTTGTCTGGGGTCGGCGCAGTATGTTTTCTATTCCATTCATATTGGTCAGACACCATCAAGCCGTCCATCTCCTTCGTCCGTGCTCCCTTTTGATTCATATCATCCATCACACCGGAAAGGTGTTAGTGATGAATGAATGTATAGAAAAGAGACGGAAAGGACCATGCCGAGAGACCAATGAACGGAGAGAGCGATTCTGTTCAAGGTTTTGGCTTAGAATTGAAATTATCCCGTATCAGACAACTTTAATGGTTCGACCGCTTAATTCAAACATCTCTCACGTAATGTTCAAGCTATTTATTAAGTGCTTTCAGGCAATTATTTTGAATTGAGATATCATGAAACATCAATAATCGCAGACATTGTATGATTTCATTTATATTAATAAACACAGACATTTAACGAACACGAAAAATCGATGTTGGCCACCCGTAGAGAGGTTTCAGACGACTATAGCACGCATAGAGGCAATAAACTTAGACAAACGCCTTACCACAGCGTACGTTCTTGAGCCATTTTGCATGTACTTTTCCATCCCTCCCCCCCCTTTCCCACCACAACACGCGGCAGCACAGTACTTCTGCACGGTGACCGCCGGCCAACGCCAGTTTTAAGATTTCCACACACAAAATACGGGAATGGCTATTGTAAATTGGTTCGGCGGGAACAGACCTGAATTGGCTTTTCCGATGCATTGTCTGTTGTTAGAGGCTTCTGTGGATATTTAATCTGGGACTGCATTTGGCAATAGCCTCGGTGCACAATATTCAGAAAGCTGCTATTTAATTATATTGGCATTAAAATAAACGCAATAGTGTTAGAAATACAAACATTAAAAAAATACCAGCATCTACCAATTTACTGTAATTAGTCAGATACATTCATACATAAATCAAGTTTATATCCCCAAATGGGTAGGAAGAGGTGAATTAACACCCACGTTTTGCCAATTATGTTTATGTCCCATGTAATAGCTAGCGTGGTAGTATGTAGTGGCGAGCCTATTGCTATTTATCAGGCACGAACACACATTACATTGCTAGATGGTATAAGTAGAACGCTGCTGCCTATTCTTCATCACTGTTTTAACCCTTAATCACATTGCACGACACCCACGGGAGAGATTTGGGGTGGTGATAATTGTATTCTACTCTGCCGTCACCACACGGCAAATAGGCTCGTCTCTGGAATAATAGGTGTGATTTATGTATGTATCTATGTATGTAATCTACACCGTCCCATATGCCAAGATGTCTGTCAAGATCACTATTGTCTTGAAACGCATTCTC
The DNA here is from genome assembly GCA_963931975.1 of Cataclysta lemnata. Lineage (NCBI taxonomy): Eukaryota > Metazoa > Arthropoda > Insecta > Lepidoptera > Crambidae > Cataclysta > Cataclysta lemnata. The sequence continues at coordinate 16,541,836 of OZ008347.1, read as the reverse complement.
ATAGTTATAATGTGATAAAATAGGCAGCCAATCTGTGGTTGAGAGTTCCAGGTGAAGTTCGATTCCATCTTTGGCCCCTGGTGGTAAGTGACGATCACTTACCACCAAGTGAGATGAAGGGCAACAGCTTCCCTGTCAAACATAAAAAAGAGCATTCAAAAGTTGCCTCATTGTACGCCAATCAAGTCCGTTCAGTTTTCTCCAGGACGCCAATCGCATACCGCGGCGGGGAGTGGTCCGATTGAATTGAATCGGCAGTAAACTCCAGGTCGGCGGCGGCCTCGGCCGTTACTGCGCATAAACAAACAGTTTGCGCTTTTTACAGTTTACAGCGACCCTCGTAAAACGGCGACAAGCCGCACCGAATCAGCGGTTTGGGATAGAGCTGGGACGAGCTGAGGAGCTGAATAGCGCGGTGGATAGACGCGCTCGACCTGCGGTTGCGGAAACTAAGTAATATTCGCTAAGGTCGCAATGAACAAGAACTGGCAGCGTGCAGCGCTCTTCATAATTATTAAAATGCCCGGGTAGATGGCAACAGGCGTGCCACCTAAAACGGGAATTTATCATAGTTGGTGAAACAAAGGTTAATAAACCTCTGTCTATCTGTTCTGCGATAAATAAAGTGTGAATTATTACACGTGCTATTGACTCATAATTTAATTATGTCATATCAGAATGTTGTATAGACGGTTCATTTTTCAGACCTGTCTTACACCTGGTAATTTTCATTACTTTAAATAGATTGAGATATCTCTTCTTTTTAATTTGCTTCGAAAATTATGAATGCACCACAATAAGATCATGGGTGTTAATGCATCTCTGCCTACCCTTTCGGGAATAACGAATGTTTATATTTTCCAATAACATGGAAATTAATAAAAGTGTATCCAAAACCAGCGTGTCCCCTCCCTACGTGTGCCAAGCTCTTGCACCGTCCACCGCCGTGCAGGGAGCGGGCGCAGAACAGATATTTGCATTGGACCCGCCCGGGGCCGCCCGGCTCGGACGCACTCTTTATGTGCTCCAGGTAATAACGTCTTTGACGGACGTCTACCCTACGAGACCACATCTCGCAAGAAAACTAGACTCTACCACGATGGCAATAGAAGCGTCGGCGACCGCACGCTATAACGCCGCGGGACCAGAAGGGGCAGATATAAAAGTAAACGGATTATTGCTCGTGTATCGTCTCAGATCTGCTCAGTCGTTTGTCGGGATACTGTCGACGTACGAGGTACGTAAAGCCGCCGCCGATCAGGGTTTTATGTTTCACCCGTTCTGTATTTCTAAGTGTTTTCGGATGAGATTCGCTGACGATGCTTCGGAGAAAGTTACGGGGCTGTCCGGCCGAAGTATTAATTGAATAAGGACAAATGCGCTGCTCTCATTACCATCAAGAGCCCACTGTTTTAACCGCCTCCTTAGACTAGGGGTTCGCCTACCAGAATTAGATGCCGAGGAGATAAGATAGCCAGCCCTGTGGTTGAGGGTTCCAGGTGAAGCTCGATTCCATCTTCGGCCCTTATCGTCACTTACCATCAGATGAGATGTAGGCCCAGAGCTTCCCTGTCTAGCTTATAAAAAAGGGGAAGACAAATATTCTTCTTCTTCTTACTATCCTGTTTCCAGTGTGTCTGGGGTCGGCACAGTATGTTTCCTTTTCCATTCATATCGGGCATCGCCGGACATCATCAAGCCATTCCCTTTTGATTCATATCATCCATCACACTGGAAAGGTGCTAGCGATGAATAAATGCATAGAAAAGAGACGGAACGGACCATATCGAGATACCGATGAACGAGAGAGTGATTGGAATGACAACTTTCCAATCCATACTGCTCAAGGTTTTAGCTTAGATTTTACAGCCGACCGCCTGCCTGACACCAACCCTCTTTAGCTACCACTATCTTATTACAAATCTGTCACCATAATAACATTTCTATAATTTTGAAAGCCCTGTGGTTAAAAGTTCCAGATGAAGCTCGATTTTACCCTAGGCCCTTATCCTCACTTCAAATCAGGTGAGATGAAGGCTGAGAGCTTTCCTGTCTAGCATAAAAAAGTGGAAGACAGATGTTCTGCTGGCGAAAATATCGCCGTGCGGTGACGGCAGAGCAGAATGCAATTGTCACCACCCCTAGCTCTCCCGTGGGAGTCGTACAAGGCGACTAAGGGTAAACAACACAGCGATGAGTAATGGGCAGCAGCATTCCTCTTATACCACTTGGCAATATGCTGCGAGACGATGTGCCCGATAGAAGGCAATAGGCTGGCCACTTATTACATGGGACCTAACATAATTGGCAAAACGTGGTTGTAGTTCACCTCTGCCTGCCCCTTCTCGGGGATATAGGCGCGATGTATGCCATGTATGCAAGTTGTATGTAAATACCACCGCGGCTAATTAGTGCCGTCTTGAGTGGGAAATAAGTTATTCAGTGATCACGTCGTGGCAGCGGTGCAGCGGCGGCAGTCGCGCCCCTGCCGCCGCAGTCCGTGTAATTGTCGCCGTAATGAGCGTCGGATGCGGCGGTTTTTATCACCTCACTATGCAAATCGAGCCGCTGGTACCTGCCTTGTGAGTATGCTTCTGGTTGCTCGACCAGGGTTGCTTCAAGGATTTCCGTGGAAGAAAATTTTGCTAGTGGGCTTTCAGCTAGGAATGGGATATTTTATGTAGTTAACCATAAAAGATCGACATTTCTGTCATTTTCATACCTATTAACCGTTATACAAAATGTATCATAAATAATGCGCACACTCCCTGAAACCTATCCATGCTAAAAACTATGGTGATATTCGTAGAATTCATTTCACAATTTAGATTTCTTAATAACACTAGGTATATAGTATTTATCAAAACTCACCTTCGCCATTCCGCTTTCGCTCTCTGTTCAGTTATATTTGGCAAGAATCCGTGAGAGCCGCCTTAGACTCACGTTCAAGTGAAGTACTTACGAAGTTCTAGACAAGCCAGGACTGTTTCTAGCATCTATACGTTAATTTTAATGCTTAAATAAGTAAATATACCCTCTGTATATTCGGGAAGCAGTCGACACCTCTTATACACAATATTTGGCGAGGAGCACCAACCTGTCAATACTTCCACGTGAACAAATGACATTCAATTTCTATTATCTCCATTATTCATAACGAAAGCTCTCCGCGCCCCAAAAATTGGGTGCTCGAGGACGAGACCTGACGGTGACGTCTTGACGGGCACAGGCGTCTTCTCATTATGCCGTTAGACCTATGCAGAGGTGACGCTGTATTGGATTTCATTCGTTTAAGTCTCGATAAAAGGCAATTGAAACTAAAGGTTTAAAGTAATTTTTAAAAAATGCAGTTTTTATCTGACGTCATTACAATTTGCGTAGGGCCTTTGTACATCCATATTTGGCCGGTTCGTCTTTAGATAGGACACGAAATTTGAATAAAAACGTTTCAGTAAGTAAACGTGTATGTATGTAGTCTTAAAATTACCAATTGACAATGTATATTAAAGTTCGTAGTAAATCAAGCGCTGGGACTGTAACATGTGTTTATACTATATGCTATTTGAAGTTAATCATTGAAATATTCCTAGCTCATTTTAATAAAATATACAATGCGTTTGAGAAGATTAAAACTATTAACTTTTTGATTTTTTCTGTAATATTTATATATATATACAGCATATTGCTGGGCTCGAGTTTCTCCCTAACTCTACTTATACACCATCCTCTACTAGACAGATTATTGGTATAGGATATAGGTATAGGTGTTAAGTTTTCTATCTATAGAGGTAAAATAGGATAAACTCCCTTAGATATGCTCTTACGGCATCCACACGAAGAATAGACGACGAAGATACATACATACATACATAAATCACGCCTATATCCCCGAAGGGGTAGGCAGAGGTGAACTAGCACCCACGTTTCGCCAATTATGTCAGGTCCCATGTAATAGGTGGCGAGCCTATTGCCATTTATCGGGCACAAAAGTCGCAGTATATTGCTAGGTGGTTGGTATAACAGGAACGCTGCTGCCAATTCCTCATCACTGATTTATCCTTAGTCGCCTTGTACGACGTCCGCGAGAGAGATTTGGGGTGGTGACAATTGTAGTCTACTCTGCCGTCACGAAGCCGTCAACGACGAAGGTAGGTGTGGCTATTATAATTTTTTATAATGTTTGCTATTGCAGGTTTTATTGAAGTAAGCAATACGTTCATTAATATAGAAAGTATATTTAAGTGAGCGTGGCACCCCTGATCCCGGGCATCCGACGCGACGCCGAAGAAAGCAATTATGAACATCTACACACTTAAACGGAATGAGTTTGGCGCTAAGCAGCGGCGACCTGCCGCTGACACCTTTACGCGAATGCCGAGCGATGCTCTTAATATGGCGCTCAAACATTCGCCTAGCTGCTGGTAATGAGCTTCAGTCTGATAATTGTTTTAATCTGAATGCTTGAAAAAGAAAACGTAGAACGGAAACTGGTCTGGTAAGTTACAAAACGTACAATGCAAAGCGCTGTACAGTTAGAGTTATGATTTGGTAAACGGATATTAAGATGAAGTCACTTACTTCAACGGGTTTAAAGTTTTTGACACATCGAGGGCCTTTAATATTTGTGACAACAAATCAGGTATACTTTGGGGTTGGGGTTGACTATCTGCTTTTAAACATATTAATCTTAAGTTTTTAAAAGTCATCAATTATTTAACCACTTTCTTTGACCCTTTCTTCCTGCCTCAGTCAGGCCTATTCAACGCCAAATTTTGCTAGCTATGTTAGGTTCCACGTATTGCACCAAAGGGCGAGCCTTTTGGTGATTACTTTAATAGCATTATTGATAGGTACATATTAAAGAAACCCTGCTGCCGTCAGGCGAGAGAGACGTGCGGGTTGACGTGTTGACAATTGTTGGTATCTATCGGAACTGTAGTTTATATAACTTAACGATTTAGGTACAGTCAACAGCATGACAGACTACCACAAAATGGCAAAAATTCTCAATCGATTTTGTGCTCTATTATTATCAACTTAAGGTTGAAAATCGATTGAAGAAATTTGACAGTTTTGGGTAGTCTGAAGTGCCGTTGACTGTACGTATTCAAAATAAGACTCGTACCTACTGAAACTTATGAACCAGCTGTGTTACATTTTGATAAAACTTAATGTTAGACGATTAATCATGATGTCTTGTTTTGAATAAGCCTCTGAAACTATCCAACTTATTCAGAGAACCAAACGCTTGAGGTATTAGGTGACGGCGCCGCGATGTAGGGCGCTAACGCTGCCAGGTTGAGCACCGATCAATGGCACAAATGAAATAATGCCGCCGTAATTAGAGATTAGGCGTAAAATCGAGCGGTCATCCGCACGCGGCCGCGCCCTCAAATAGTGTCACAGGGAGGTAGCGGCCAATGAATGAGGCAGGCGCGTCTATAAGTTTGCGCTTACCATTTCGATTATAAGGATACATAATGTGGTTCTTCAAAAATCATTATCAAGATCACAACGATTCTGAAAGCCTACAGATTTGATCACTGATAAACGTACATTTGGGTACCTTGTCACTTCGCCCTTTACTTCTCAGCAGAGAGAGTAAGTTGAATAATTCGTTAGGAATGAAGTAAGAACCTTTAAATTTCACACTCACAGAGATTGACTCTGTCCAGTCATTGGTGAGATCGTTCGTTCTAATAGTTTCATACATACATACATAAATCACGCCTATATCCCCGAAGGGGTAGGCAGAGGTGAACTAGCACCCACGTTTCGCCAATTATGTCAGGTCCCATGTAATAGGTGGCGAGCCTATTGCCATTTATCGGGCGCAAAAGTCGCAGTATATTGCTGAGTGAGTGTGTATAACAGGAACGCTGCTGCCCATTCCTCATCACTGTTTTATCCTTAGTCGCCTTGTACGACACCCACGGGAGAGATTTGGGGTGGTGACAATTGTATTCTACTCTGCCGTCACCACACGGCTAATAGTTTCTAATAGTTTCACTTACCTTATACAATGTTGGTACCTCTTAACCCTTCTTACTTCCAGATTTCAGGATTTCAGGTTCAGATTGAAGCTGCTCCTTTGAGGAGTCAGTCCTGGTGGTGCCGGAGTCGGCGCAGGTGTCCCTTCCAGAGGCTGGTTCGCTGCGGCACGTTGATTGCGACCGCGCCGTGACAAAGATCCGGCGACAACAATTCCCGTCAATTTGCGAGCTGACAAGGTGCGGTCGCGATGAGCGCTCGCTTGCACTCGTCACGGCTGCGTACGCGCCTATGGAGTCGCCGTGAGAAGTATTTTTTTTTATTCGTAAGCGTCACATTTTGAATCAAAAGGCAGTGGATGGCTTAATGACGTCTGACCGATATGAATGGATGAGGAAAAATACTGCGCCGACCCCAGATAGACTGGGAACAGGGCAAGAAGAAGAAGAATACGTCTCATTATAATATGTATAATCGCGCTTCATACATTTTTGGTTTTTATGGTGTTGAGGTGGGTGAACGAGGTGAACGTGTATCTAAGATACCTCTCACAGAATCTTACTAAAATATGGAGCTGAGAGCTCTGGCGAGCAGAAATATAGCTCTCGCGAAGGTGAGTGTTGACACGTTGTGAAGGGGCCCCGTAAACCTACACTTAGGTCACAAGGGCGTTGCTACTGACTTCCCCCTCTGCCGCACATGGGGTCCACAGTTCACCCACACGGGAATCCTTGGAATTCTAAGCGTTTTCATCTCTCTTATAAGTCAATTTAATGCTAAGTTTGTTAATTACCATTATTAATTTATAAGTGGTCGCTGATGACCTTGTTGCATGAATTGCACACATCTATTTTTAGGTGATTCAATCAGACAAATATTTACAAAATTATGTTCCGATTCGTTTTACAGTGGGACTTCATTTATTATATTTTTTAAGGGCATTTGAATCTTAATATTGCACCACTTACAACCTAAACACAGCACCTACCACCTGCTTATAATGTTCAACGCCAGAGCTATGTGCCAAAAAATGTTGGAGTGAAAAAGACAGGCGGCTCCACTTTGACCCTGTTCCGCGATCAAACAGTCAGGTCGCCAGTAGTTTTGAGAGGCAGCCCGGGCGCCGTGTTTGGGCCCGACGCGCAATCCGTTTAGAAATGTCCTGCGCTGAGCTGGCACTAATTTATCGAGGTGGAATTATGTGCGCCCGAACCCATTTGCAGCACGTCACTGCCTCGCTTGGAGTACGCGGCTTGTGCTGGACTTGTCATCTGGTTCATTGGTGGAAAACGTTCCACTTCAATTGACAAGTGTAGTTAGAAGAAGAGTGCCATGTAACAGAGATGCAATTATGTTAAGATGGATGGTGTGACACGGAGACATAAGGCATGAGTATTTCCTGTGTACTTTTTTTTCTAATTTTTGTATGATAATGTTTAAATTAAAATAAAATAAAATCTTATTATTTTTAGCTAAAAAAGAATTACAGATATAAGTAGGTAGATTATCAGAAGGATATTTTGTTCAACAGTTAAATAATTAATACTCCTTGATTGGAGTATTTTCCACACAATCTACAACTCAACAATTTTATTTATTATCTAACTTATCTCGCCACATAATTATGATCTCTTAAACATCTTTAGGTGTTGCACAATTAATTAAGTTAGCTGATTGCCCGCGATCACCCGATCTGCGATATCTGGCGCGCCCCGTCCGAGTCACGTCCGTGATTATTTGATATTTATTTACGGGATCTTAACGAGTCTATGCTTTCCCCGTGGATGTGGTGTCTACGGGAGTTTATTGCTATCTTGTAGTATTACATTTATCTTTAAGAAGACGTTAGTCGTAGTTCGTTCAGACCATCAAACTGAACAAATTTCACAATGGAAGCAACTCCAAATTCACGAAAAAATATCAGCCGTTTCATACAAAATGATACCTACTTGACCCAAATGTATGAAACAGCTGTTATTTTTTTCGTGAATTTGGCGTTGCTCCCATAGTGCAATTTGTTCAGTTTGATGGTCTGAATGAATTCCAAAAATTTTTGCAGTGACCAAAAAGTCTCCATAATTAGTCCAAGATCTACTGTACTTTGCACAGCATGATTTCTTCTTTGCAGAGTATTACTATAAAATGATTTACCATGAATAGGGGAATGTGGCCCAGATCGGGATCTCAAAACATGTCCGTTTTGGGTTCCCGCTCGTGTATAAAATAATTTTTAAGATGGATACAAGAATGTATTAAGGCACTAAAGTTCCCTTATTCTCATGGGTATTGGCAAATACTTTAATACACGGGAATCGCCGCCTTAGTCAATATGCCCGCATTGGGCTACGTTCCCCTTATCTATAAATTTACCTCGCGGGTACCTATAGAAAAGATCTCGGTAGTTAATGCTGAAACTCGGAGCTCAGTGAATCAGAAGACCTGGACGCATTAGCACGAATATAAAGCATGCAATTCCGACACCAAGAAAGCACTTAAAACACACATTTTAATAAAACAAAAGCAATAAACGCTCGTCTGCGCCGCCATAAACCACGGCCACCCCCTAATCAAGCAGTAATAATTATTGCCGTGTAATCGCAGTTATGGTTAAAGTAATCCCGGGTTACATCGTCACCTCGAACGGTCCCGGAGGCGTATTTTTTGGAATATAATGTTTGCCATGGCACCGTTTTAATGTGTAAAGTTGAAATTGAAATTTGATCTGCGCCCGGATGAGGCACGCTAATGAAAGCGCCTCTTGTTATGGCTAGTAATGAACTTGCCGATTATTGCTCTACTGCACCTTCGTGTGCCGTTAGTTTATTGAATGGGTTTTGGCATAGTACTCAGAATGTCAGGATAAATATTTCAAACCACGTTGAAGAGTCGAAATTAAATTAAATTGAATCAAAAATTAAGTTATATCGATAAAATTTTGGTCCTTCGAGCCGGATCGTAGTACCACTCTGTTATCGATAGCTCAGTGGAAACGGGATAGGAGATGAGAAGAAAAGAAAGAATGGGAATATCAGAATCAATCAAGATATTTTTTCGACAATAATAAATGAAAACAATGAGTTCTTAAAAAATAAAAACCACTACAAAAAGGATTCCGAATAGTAACAGTATCCTTAAGAACTAAAATAACGTACCTACGATTTCATCATCATCACCAGCCTTTTAATGTTCCCATGGCTAGGACACAGGCCTACGCTATGGATGGAAGAACATAGGGAGAATGGGTCATAGCCCACCACGCTGGCCCAGTCCGCATTGGTGCCTTCGAAAGCACGGAGGAGCTTGCGATAATATGATTATTTTTGGTCAACCCTTCAAAGACTGGCCTTAGCGAATATTGCTTAGTTTACGCAATCGCAAGCCAAGCCCGATAAGCCACTGCGCAACCGGACCACAATTTATTACAGTGAGAGTAGATCATTTATTATTCAAATCACGCATGTCTCCATAACGACTAATTGTCAATAAAATACATAACTCGTGTTAGAATTGACGCGCAAAGTGTATGGGGTTAATAAACTTTCCTCAATTAACATATCTGCGGAGGTAAACAGCTCAATTAGATAAGGGGGCCATTTACCGGCCGCCGTAGCGACAAACAGACCTACTTGGTGAAATGAGGCACTGTTTGCCTTAGGTGATACAGATGAAGGTGATGGTTGCTTAAGATAACATAATTGTGGAATTAGGTAAGTGCCCATTATAAATCGGAAACCAAAGTAATTGTAAGCAAGTAATTAGGACATTTTGAATAGATATTATTCTGACCGCTTTAAAGTTATTGGAAGAGGTTCAGAAATATTCGATCGATCTTATAATAATTGATGTTAAGTTTATACTCATAGTATTTTTTTTAATCCATATACATTTTTACTCAACGCATTTGTATTCAATACGTATAGTGCATCTGGGATCAGTATTATACTGATCGGACAGAGTGAACAGGATCTTCTAGGCGTGAGTGTATCATCTTAGTCCCATTATTATGGTCAAACTCTCAGTCTAGTAAATATAAAAAATACGTAAAACATAAAAAAAATCACAAGAGGAACAGAATTGAAAAAGGTTTTATTAAGCGTTACACTAGTTAACCGGTGATAAATGTATCTACGTCATAATATAAACTTATACGAATACCTACTCGTACTTAATTTTTATTTGTATATTTAGTGACCTTACCTCTAATATAGACTACTTAAACAGTAATTATTGATTGCGGAGTAGGTAATAAGTGATTAAATAATGTTTGAGGTGAGAAACAAATAGTGTAATTAGGTGTCTACGTGATTAGTTATTATTCTTCTTCTAACATAATAGTCATTGCTTTGTTTTGAGTTTGAAATTTAAGTGAACAAATGAATAGAGCAAGATAAAGAGCTGGTTTTTGCCACGAATAGTGATTGTATGTAGTTTCGTATATAAAATCAAAAACTCATTTATATTCTCTATACCAGTATGAATTTGGATCTAGAGAATTGAAATAAAAAAGTAACTTTTTTTAACCTTTCTAATTTTGGCCATTATATGACTTAATTAGTCCGTACTCATAACGTTAGCGCTCACCTTATAAGTATTCTATTTTCTATAACTATCGTATGATAGTTATAGAAAATTTCACGACGTTTTTTAAACAATAATTATAAAATATAAATGTTAGGAAACTGTTACAAAGAAAAGGATTACATATAATTTAGACAATATTTTTTTGTAAATTGCTCTATCTTCCTTTTCAGTCTTACTTAACGAAAAAATAAAAATATACTACATATAATATATTTCACTGCTTTCACTAATGCACCCATGTAAGATAAATCAAATGTCACATCATGGCCTGTTATTTCACGGACGCCATTAATCCGACCGTTGCATTCAAATGCGCGTCATAATCCTGCGCGGGCGCACAAGCACACATGTTGTATTAGCATAATACGATGCTCCATTGTGACCTAATGGGGTTACCTGCCACATGAGCGCTCGTAGCAATGGTTTCGTATAGGGAGTAATGCAGCTTTTCTGTGCTCGACAGTTGAAAGCATGACAGTAGGAACTTAAACCTCTTTAATTGGCTGGCTCCTAAACAATTGCGCAATATATTATAAACACGATAAGTTTTAGTTTATCTCAGCTTAAAAATATTAAGCTTTATATCTACTGAAGAATTATTTGGAATTAGAAGTATAAAATCGGCAGTCATAAATGATACACCACACATATCTTTAAACCTTATGTAATTTTTTTTCATGCAATAATGGGATAAACGTACCTTCCGAGGCATGTAAGAGGTTGATGTTCGCAATCGCTTTCTATACTTTACTTGAACTATACAGACAAGATAAAAATATTACACTTTAAATGTAATTTGTTTTCAATCAATTGTTTATTTTGTGTTATACTGTACAATGAGGCATGAAGCGACCTACTGCCGTCAGTTGACTGTGGCGGTATCGCGTTACCTGGCCGCGCGCGCCATCTGCCGGCGAGCCGCTGCGCCGGCGACCACGGCTCCGCTTTTTGTCTGCTATCAAGTTTCCATTAGCTAATTTCATATCGATCGCGCAAACTTTGCTCATTGATGGATCGCTCTTATTCATTCCCCACGTAAATTAATGCCAACTTTTTTATGCGAGTCCCTTTGCGTGGCTGTTCGCGCGCTGCTCATTTGCATGAATTCGTTATGTCTTCCGATTCGGTTTTGTTTGTAATTCGATTTCGGTTCTATTTTTAATTCGCCTTTCATCTGTTTTTTTATGAGGACGTCATGCTTGACGAACTTAAACCATTTTGCTAGGCGGTGCTACTTTGAAAAACTCTTCGTTATTTGAAGAAAATAATCTAATTTATATTTTTTTCTTTTTACATTTTAAATGCAGCTTTCTGTTAACTACTTTCGTGTAATTACTTAAGATGCTCGCAATCCTCTCGATATAAATGCCTTAACGACTGTTCTGCAGTTCTATTTCATTCATATTAATTGAAAACGTCCAGTTAAATTGCTGCTGTCATCAGAGACGCACGTTACAGGGAGGCACCCTCCGTACATCTGCATTATCTTACCTCCGCAGCCCTCACGCGCAAAGTGCATTCTGCTCTTCACGGCGCAAAATACGAAACAACACTGTATGCACCGAACTTTATAGTTCAATTTTGGTTGTCCAGTTCGCAGCTTAGAAAGTGGCGTCGCTAAACGATGATAACTTATAGGTGCTCGGTCACACAAGACTTTGAACAGTGTGTGGACTGCGCAAGGTCCATATTTGGGTGAGAGGTGTACTGTCCGCGGAATACAGTTTAAGTAAAGAGGGTAGTTCGCATGTTGGCAATGCGATTTATCAAATTTTATACGTTACGGGGCAGCGACATGTGCGCGGACAATTGCTTAGGTGCACCGGGGGGTGAAGGGGGCGGCGGCGGGTGAATTAAATATGGAGTGAGGTGGTTAATGGATTAAGGCGACACCTTATGGCGCAATCCGCGCAGATGTGCGGTGATTGGATCCGCGAGATGCGTGTAATCCCGTTTGGAGCGATGCGGCCGCATTGTTTTATAGCTGCGGTGGGCGACGGTGGAGATTGCCATTCGAGGAATAAAGCAATGTGTTTAGAGTATTGTTTTCAGACGTTTCAATCAGTAAGGAATGCGATTGAGCGAAGCAACACTTGTTAGGCATTAAAATTGGCATAAAAATTGTTTTTACCAATAATGTTACTTATTTAGGAAATGTGCCGTGTGGTGACGGCAGAGTAGAATACAATTGTCACCACCCCAAATCTCTCCCGTGGGTGTCGTACAAGTCGACTAAGGGTAAATCAGTGATGAGAAATGGGCAGCAGCGTTCCTCTTATACCACCTAGCAATGTACCTTGTGCGACTTTTGTGCCCGATAAATGGCAATAGGCTCGCCACCTATTACATGGGACCTAACATAATTGGCGAAACGCGGGTGCTAGTTCACCTCTGCCTACCCCTCCGGGGATATAAGCGTGATTTATGTATGTATGTATGTATTTAGGAAATTACCACACAATTTCAATTTGTAAGACTACAATTAAAAGAACACTTTAAATGTAAGTGCTTTTATTGTACGGTTTGACTATAGTATAATTTGTAACCATTTCGAGTGGGTCACCACTCGCAACGGTTACAAATTGTGACCACCACTATCTCTCTTGCAGGTGTCGTATGGCAACCGGGTAAAGACAGCGATGAGTAATGGGCAGCAGCGTTCCTATAAACCACCTGGAGATATACTGCAATTTACGTGCCCGATGGATGGCAATAGGCTCGCCACCTATTACATGGGTCCTAACCTAATTGGCAAAATTATAATTAATACATCTCTGCCTACGCCTAAGGGGACAAACAGGCGTGATTTATGTATGTATGAAAAAAAGCATTCACCCAGATCCAAAGCTATATCAGATTAAACTTTGGGTAGCTGTTCCTTGCTGGGATGGGATATTAGAGCGAGATGATCGATCATGCGACATTACAGCATTATTAGTGCGTACAGCGGGCGGCGGCAGCGCCACGTGTGCAGCCGCGGTGAAATTGCTTGTGTCTGTACCGCGTCACTCTAAGGGTACTGACGGCAGAATTAACGGTCACCTATCACATGTTAGGTCAATCATTAAATGTCCTTTTCAGAACACAAGTGTATATGTATAATGTTCTTATGAAGCTGTTGTTTGGGTGAGATGGACTGTGGGACATCGATGTCCAGTTTTTTAAGGCACCTCCGAAAATGTTAGATTGATTAGGTATTCGCAATACTTAAACCTTATGCAATATTTTCTCTTAATTCTGGGGATGAACACAAGACTAAGTATGCTGACCATAATAGCTAGGTGCTCCTTTGATTATTACCAATGACTTAGGAATATTGAAATTCTTAATTGTTAATCACTAAATTATGAGAAGTCAATAAAGATCAATAACGAATGAGAGTAAGTTCAATTTCCGCATCAAGACTAGGTATAATCTTTCTTTGTGAAGAATCTAACTGAAATCGAATTTGATCCCTGACGTGACTCCGCTTGTACACCCATGTTAGAAAATAAATTCCGCGTGTACCGCTGTCCGTGCTGACGGTACAAGCCCACCTATTCACGTGGGTGATGGATTGCGGCGTCGATTAGGGCCGGCGCTGACCTGTTCTTTCATATCTCACTAATGGCCGCCCGACACACGCCGCGCCACCGCTACCTCCACGGATACGTGTCACAAGGATCTCAACGCTTCTGGATGAGGCCATCAACAGTTAAAAACTGGAAAAGAAATGTGATCTTTCAGGCGATCCGGCTCGAAGGACCAACAGACTTACACAGACTCATATCGCGGTGGTATGCTCAAAAGTAAAAAGTGCGTTATGTTATTAGGTTTTTTGATAAAATGTGTGGTTCTGAATTAGATAAGATTATTTTCAAATATTTTAAGGATATTTTTAAAGTAGGATATTTCGTCAAAGTAGTCGGTTATACCTATATTTTATATGGTTATATAGCATGGTCTCAACTCTGAAATCGACTAAGCTATTACCAAATATTGATATTGCTGCTTTGAATAGATGCCTACTTATACAAGAAGAATTTAAAATACTTTCTGAATAATATAAAATGGTTGTAGCTTATCAAATATATTAAAAAATCCCGCTTGTTCAAGTAGTTTTCAAAGCCTTCAATACTCTGCTACCTCGTAGACCTTTGTAGCGGGAGCTACGTGCTACGTTCGTCTACACTTAACGTAGCACTTATCGTAGTGTCGAACGTAGACAAATCAATTGAGAAAATATTTTTTATTATAGCAAACCATTTCTAGTAAATAAAGACATCTACACGAGGTACCTGTCTGATGTCGGCCGTCAAATGTACAAGGGTCATTACTTAGCCTATCGCCAGTCAGTAATTAATACTGGCGGCCAAATTGTTTTTTTGCTGCCGCTACCTACTGTTGCAAATTATTTGGCGATTTAAACGAATTCCATTTTGATTGAATACGGGACCTATATCAATAGGCTCCAGTATTTTATTGGATAAAAATGGGCCTGGTAATACATAGATACATAAATCACGCCTATTTGTCCCCGAAGGGGTAGGCAGAGGAAAAACACCCACGTTTAGGCAATTATGTTAGGTTTCATGTAATTAGAGGCGAGCTTATTGCCATCTATCGGGCACGTTATTCTCAGTAAATTGCGAAGTGGTATAAGAGGAACGCTGCTACTCATAGCTGCCTTTGCCCTTAGTCGTCTTGTAGTATTTATGACACCCGCGGAAGAGATTGGGGGTGGTGACAATTGTAGTCCGCTCTGCCTTCACCACACGACACGGCTGGCGATATTACTTTTTTATTAATGTCAACATAACCATATAATTATAACTATTGTCTTTCCTTTTCGTCGTAAGATAACGGCAAAGCAGAATACTACAGTGAGTGTCGTACAAGGTGACTGAGGACTGTAAAAGTAATGAGGAATAGGTGCCAGTTTTACACCACCTAGAAATACTGCGATTAAGCCTGGGACCTAACATTTTTCAACAAGGTGAAACCAGGGTAGTAAGTAATACTTCTCTTCCTAAATAATGTGTGCCTCTACAACTCAATAGGCCGTGAGCATCGTCAATATTAAACTATCCACTTTGTAATAAAAAGAGCATTATGTCGATTCAGACCACCGAATACTATTCTGGTGCGAGCAGTCGGCCGGTGTCCGGCTCGTGCCGTAAATCAGGCGACACCACGTCACCGGTACCTGGGGCCCTGTATTGGGATCAAACAGTAATTAATCTCGGCCCCTCCCGGCCCCTGGGCCCTCGCCGGCAGAGAGGCGCCGAGTCAGGTGACCGGTACCGTCTGCAAATTACGGAGGCCCTGATTGAGAGTGTTCGTTCGTATACAAATTATCGATGTTGCGGATAATCGGAAATTTCGTTGATTGACAAATGATATGCGACGTTGGCAATAACACATACACGAATTTCTGACTCTACTCAATAGACTCTAATTCAAAAAAAACCATCGTCTTCACAAGCCTTGTGTCTTGTGGCGATAAGCAAGAAGAATACAATTATCACCACCTCTGTCTAAAAAACTAGTCGCTATTCTTGCCGTGTCTTGGTATAGATTTAAATGAAATTTGTTCGCATTAAGTACTCATTACTTTTTTCAAAGTTAATTGACGTTTCTGAGTGCGTTAGCTAGATACTTCGACATGCCCAAGCTACATATGCACCGTGTAGGTGCACCATTAAACAATATAGGACAGTGCAGGGACTTATTATATATTGAACTTCAACTGTAATGAGATTCATAGCAGACGCTTCAGCGGTTATTCACACTTGCTCAAAAATCATCATTATTATGACTGTGTTCAAAACAAAACTGTAATCCGGAAAGCGATGAACGTCCACAGAAGACTCAAATCAGAATGGTTCTAAACTAAAACGCAATACATCGCAATGTTCCAAAGTGTATGGGTTATATCGTCCGATATTACAATAGTTTCGTCGTCAGTGTCTGCGATGGTTCCGTAATTAATCTACCTCCTTGCATGCACCCTCCACCCCAACTAATAGCCCTAAGTGATAATATAACGTCCACGACGGGTCGGGATATGCCAGTTCTCAGTTTGCGATGCGGAGTAAAAAAACATAATCGTATTGCTGTTTAGCATCGGTGTTTGGCGGTCAAAAGTAGTGCCGCGTGCTAAGGTTTCTTTGTCCAAAGTATGATGTCTCCTGTCCGAAAAGCGAGGACACGAAATTAGGATATTTTCATCACACATATGTGTTTTGTCTTGTAGAACAACACGCTTTGTAATTTTGTATAAGTATAACTTCATAGAAAGATTTTCAGAAAACAATACTTAAAACTACACCTTGTCAAACACTGCGATCACAATGTTCGTCTTTACTGTTATACAAACATGCGAGCTCGAAAATGGTGGGCACAGGTGTATTGACCCTCACAATGGTAAGATTCTTCTCACCCGTGTCCAAGATATGTATATGTAATAAAACAGGTATACAACTCCGTTTGAAATGAACAAATAAAATGGTGTATCACGCAAAACATCATCGCCGCAATATAAGTCCGCGCTGCAGTGGCGCAGTATACGATCCGCAAAGTAAGACCTGGTCCATATCTCACGCAATGTTCAATATGTGAGAGCGATGTGCAGCGAGTGCGAGCGGCCGCGCTCAACGCAATCAAACCACAGTAAAATCGCGGACAGCTGATAACCACCTCAGCGCTGCGGCACACCGGGAGCGCGTGCTGCTACAAATATCGATTGTATTTGTTCAACGTCCCTTGTTGGAATATTGTTGTTTTTAGTTCGTTCTATTTTTGAATTCTCAAAATTCAACACACAAAACCTGTTTTACCATATTACCGTAAATGTCAAGGTTTAAATTAAAATATGTATTGGCATCATTATCAAGTAGGTAATTAACCAAAATGAGTAAAAACCTCGGCTCGGGAACATACATTTGTATTCATCTCAAATATTTGTCCTTACCTGGATTCGAACCTGGGTCCGATGGCTAGTGATCTGCCCATTCGACCAATCATGCAGTAAAAATTATAGTCAAATTAATAATAATAATTATTTCTACCGTTTAAATTATGTTTGAAGTACGCAAAAATGCTTTGTAAACACATTATTCGGCAGGTATTCCCCGTAACATAATTCTTATATTAAAATTATATTTTTAAATCTTTAGATCAAAAAATTTAATGTTTATTTACAACAGTTTTTAAAATGTTACTACGGGTATTTATTTAGTTTATATTTAGGGCCGGAGTATTAGGCTTATAGGAAGGTATATAACAGTGTAGGTATATAACAGTAGAAGAATTATCTAACTAAACCTTCTCGGTACTTGCACTAAAACTTAAAGTAGCCAATGCACAGTTAAACAATTATTATTATACAATTCAAACTGAAATACATTAAAATATAGTAATACGTCTTTATAAATACAGAATCGTGAAATCACCATAAAACAATAACATTTACCTATTAACAATAAAATTACACCGATAGAATGACATAATACATTCTAAGGTTACAATGTACAATGGTCCGCTACGTCACAAACATTATGTGTTGCGAAACTTGGGTTCTACAGCCGATAACACCTCTCGTTACCGCAATTACAATGCCATTATTGTTACGAATAGAACGATCTTTATACTTGGCGTACGTGTCTTCAGTCAGGCGGGTGTCCAAGGAAATTTGACAATGACAATAATTTTGGTTAACCAACCCATATCGCGACCGCAATTACTTGATTCTGGGAACGAGAAAGCGAATCCAGTGCTCTAGACCGCCCGTCGGCGTAATATTATTAATGGCAATGCAATCTGACTTTAGCGCATCCTACGTCATGGGAGCCTTGTGTTACTCACAGCAATATTATTTACTATTTTGGGAATTCATGGCTATTTTTGTTGGATAATTGTAAGTTTTTACTTCATATTATTCAGTTACCAATTGAAACAAAAATTTATATCTCATAGTAAATAACTGTGTCAATAATAAGTAATTGAAACGAAGTCTACGTCAGAAAAAGTTTAAAATTAATTCTCCCTTCTCTCTCCAATGACTTACATACACATAAATCACGCCTCTTTTCCCAGAAGGGGTAGGAAGAGGTGTAATGACAGCGACGTTTCGCCAATAATTCTGTAGAAATTAGCCACATTGGTGATTGTATTATTATTATTTTGGGGCAATGTGCCTGGTGTGCCCCGGGCCGGGCCTAGTGAAGAAGTGTTCATATCTGTGCAACTATGAGCGGGTGATTTATCGCGCTCACGGCCGCGCCTCACTTACGGGCAGATGGCGCCGCCGCTGACTGAACACTTTATGCGCTCCGGGTCAGCCGGGAGTCCAAGTTACACGATAAAAAGTGTACGCTTCCAACTCAACAGCTTACTTATGTTTTATTGGGAGTTTTCAGCGGAACAAAGTGTCTTTAAAAAATATATCTAATAAGGATAAGTTGCTAATTATATATCACGCAAAAATGCGGTTAAAATATTTCGTAATTGAAATTTTTATTACGACTGTTTAAAAACGGTATTAGAAACTGATTTAGACCAGCTTAAAAAAGAATCCGCGTTTTATGACGTTTTTTAAAACTGTCTTGCCAACGAAATTCATCGGTACCGTAATTAATCAAATCAATGAATATATGAGTAGGTTGTAACAATCTACAAAGATTATTATTGTGTTGTTACTCTACATGACAGACATTGTCCATTGCTGGATATAGATAGAGCGACTCTCAAGAATGCCTCAAACTAAAACTTGACAACCAATTACGTTAATATTCACCTACTATAGTTTTGCTTTCTAAACATTTTTTAGTTAATCATGGTGTGTTGTTTTTATAAAACCGTGATTTGTTTTTATAAAATAAAAATGTTTGGCTTGATTCTAGACGGCGACAGGTTACTCTGTAGAAACTATTGATGTGCGGAGACCGTAAATTGTCTACCAGAGAGTGGTTTCTCATCTGAAATGCCTCGGGGCATTCATCGCAGTAATATTGAGCGCGCTCCTGTTATGAGGTGTCGGCGTCGTGCGGACGCTACGCCGCAGTAATCAGGCATTCCTGCAGCTGTCATGACTCTATTATGCAGGAAAAAGCATATTCATTCAAATACAAAACAATATTGGCTATTTTTTATTTGTAAATATTATAAAAATTATCACAAAATATTCGATAAATAAATTAACGCATATTTTTCGAAATGTTTCTGGCTTCCTTTCACTTTGACACAAAATATTGTAAAATGTGGTAGGTCTGTATTTTAATAATTATTAAAACCCATCCGGCTGAACGTGGAATACTTGAATCATCAAAGTATGTCGTCAATAGGCGAAGAAAACTGTTAACCTTTATAGATTTTTGACAGTGGCATCATTATAATATAGCAAAATTCAGTAAAATTTTATTTTTAGCTCTTTGGTTCTTCTAAACTGAGCAGAAATTCAGTTTTCAGACTAGCACTGAGACTACTTGGCCAGATTAGACAGGGATAGAAAACAGGTACTTTATACATGAAAACTACTCAGCCGGCAATATGACAGCAGCGAAACGGTTATGCGGTAACAGTAGTGGTGTAACAATATATCAGTCTGTGGAATATTCATGTTACCCACTAGCTTAGTAATACGTATCCAGAATCCTCGCAAACGCTACTCGTGTATCGTATTTTCGAGAACACCATAATGTTCTATTGTAATATCTGCGTGGTAGCCGGCAATAAGTGGCATAGGCAGAATCGCGAGGGCAGCCCTCCGCCGCCCGGCAATGGACCATTACAGTGTCCATTGCTGCTCAGTATTCAAGGGTCACTCCTCTGTTATTTATCTTATGTGTGTCGCAAAATGATACAAGCTACTTTGCGGCGACGTTCCTTGTTTATTTATTTGACGTGCCGAATGTAAATCTTGCCATCAGACTCGCCAAGTGCCACCGATGTCTAGTCTCATTTGCTGATTGTATCTGGATGCCTCGGTAATCCATTAGGTTATGTGGCGGGCGCTCGCGGTCGCTCGGCGAGCGAGCTAAGCGGCGCCATTCGTATGCGGCGAGCAGCAGACGTCTTCATTCGCCACCATTCCTGTACTCGTGGCTCGCACTACGGAGCTGGGTGCTTCCATCATTATTGGACACGTTTAGACTCGTGTGCGTCACACGTACTCAGGATATTTTGAAATGGTTGGGCCATTTTGTTCAAAACTTAGACCAATAGGTAGACAAAATTGATAATATAATCATAGAAACCTTTCTCACCCAACCTGCTTCAGCAATTTATTCAACTCGACGAAGTCATCATCACATTATCTAGTCTTTAATTTAAAATGATTAACGAAAATATGTTCGTATGTTTTCTTTTTTAACCATAGATTTGATCCTATCATCTTATTATTATTATCTTATTTTAGATACTTGCCTAAGATAATAGTTTTCACAATCATCGTCATTTCAACTGTTGGACATAGGCCTCGACCAACGAACTTCAACTCAAGAATGGTATACTCGTACATTCATTGGCATGTAATGTCATTTAATTGAAATGAAAAACTACACAAACGTTCACCATAATATTTAAATACCTGACTGCACTTGAAGTAAGCTGTGGAAACCTTTCAGTGATTTTGAACTGAAAAAAAATCACTGATTTCAGATGCCTGTAAAACATCGTTGCTTAGTGATCTTAAACTGGTCACGTGCCTTTGAGCATCTGAAAATTAGTTCCAGCTAATAAGGGCACTCGTGCAAGTGAAAATAGATAATTATCGTGAGGCCCGGCCGCCCTCCCGCGACATACATCACGCGCCGTGACTGATGGGCCTCCTGGCGGGACCCCGGTGCAATTCAAACGCTGAAGCCCTTGTTTTAAACACTTGGTAAAAAGTTAACTATTTCATCTCTAATTTTCTTGTCGGTATGTGCATGGATTGAGAATATTTAAAATATTGAACCAGTTTGATAGTTATTCCGTAAATACACGACGTGTAACTACTTCGTTCTGTAGTCAAGTCGTCTATAACTATTTAATTTAATTTTTAATTGATTGGCAAAAGGAATTCTTTTGCAATTCGATATGTTAATATTGATAGTACAATATGACTAGTATACAGAATGTTATAGTAACATTAATATTTAGAATTTCGTGCTACGGCAGTTAATAAGAGATGAGATAGTTAGCTTAAATTTAAAAGTTAAATTTAAAAGATCATCGTTTTGTATAATACAAATCACAACGGTATTATTTTTTAGTTTTCATTAATAATGTCCCTGACAGAACTTGATTACATTGTTATCGTTTATTAGCTTACGGCTGAAATGAATAAATTATATTGAATTACTTTACCACAAACTGTATAATATATTTCTATCAGTCGTATTTGTGCTTTATGTCCAACATTTTAAGATCGAAATCCAATTGGAGCACTCTCTATCGCCAATGTTGTCGTACCCGCCACCGCTTGCCTCTTGCGCCTTAGGCCGCGCTGTCCTACGGGCCGGAGGAAAAAGGCCTCTTTACCTTCCACTAAAACTAGTAAATAGTCGGATTAACTCTGGGCATAAATCAAGTGGACTCCGCCGATCTGTATCAGGCTCCCAGATACCATCTCCTCGATTGGACCTGGCTAGTTCCACGCAGCCAGTTTGAGGTACCCGAGATAAAAGTTTCCCTATTATCGTTGAGGGATTACCGTTCACCTCGTTTTGTAACTTGGACGTCTGTTTGGGACCCCTGGGATTCCGGACGGCTCTTTGATTTGTCCAAGATAAAATTAGAAATCGCTTTCCGATTATAGTTTTTGGCTTTCAGCATAGTCGCTAAAATGTGTTATAAAATTAAAATTTGTAAGTCAATTCTTCTGTGAATGGAGTGTTTTAAGCGTTTATTTTATTTAGGTCCACATGTTTTAGTAATGCGTCTGGTAATCATAAGATAATTATGAAATTTAAAATAATTTGTATTATATGTATGTAACGGTAAGAGACGGCAGAGTAGACTACAACTGTCACCACCACCTCTCTCAAGTACCTATACTACTAATGTATACTTGAGAGATATATCTTTGAATTTATATCCTATAAATACCGTGGCACCAGCAGGACAGTTCCAAGTGCATCATCTAATAACAATGCAATTACCAACGAACCTACACTGGGCTTGGTGTATTATGGCCCATTCTCCCTATATTCTTCCATCCATAGGGAAGGCCTGTGCCCCTTCAGTGAGCACATTACATAATTATAAGGTTCGTGATGATGCCCACAGAACTCATATAGGATCTAATAGCTAGCAAATTGTGGTTGTGTGTTAACTTCTTCTTCTACTTCGTGTTCTTCAATGCTGAAGGTCGTGCTTGTCCTGAAATAGCTTTGCTGACCGCTCGGCAATCTTCTTCCACGCTACTCTGTCCTGGTCTCAGGGCAAGAGGAATAGGTACTAAGTCCCGTTATGTGTTGTATCTGGTCGCACCAACGGGTAGGTGATCGACCCCCTGATCTTTTACCCTCGGTTTTATATCCACAGACTAGAATGTTAGTAGGGTTTAGTAATAATGAATAGGAGTTTTATTTTAATTGGATGAAGTGTTTGATCTCGGAAATCCCGTCATAGAGCTTTCAGTTTCTACATTATCCTTATATGATCGTGTATCTTTCAATACGAGAATGAGAATGTGTGCTTCTCTGATGCCTCCTAATTCCACGATCATTGTAGAAACGACGGGGCCCTTTTCAGGAAGGTTTAAAAGCACACCAATTTGGCCAATTCCATCTGAGCCAATCATCGTCAGACGTCATTCTATTTTGGAAACGGCCCCAATTTAAATAGTAATTTTTTTCAACCGACCGGCAACATCCCGAACAATGCCCGCTCGGAGCGCGTCGCAATTAAGGGAAGATCGCTTCCATCTAAGAAGGTGATTCTTATTATTTTTGCCGGGCGCTCCCTCGGAGGGAATCCGTCTGGGACGGGCCTCGTTAATTAGAAGGAGTATTTTATTAAGGCCAATTTGTAGCGAATACCTGGCAGATTGCGGGGGCCCTAAACCGATTTGTTTGCCTTTTTTGTGCCCGAGTTGGCGAGGGGTGGCCGCTTTTTAACGGCTTCCTGTTTGCCCTCAAGTGTTAATTACCTGTTGTTTTAGATCACAGATGACTTCAGTTACAGCTTAAGCGAATTTACTTTCCTTTGTCTTAATTTTTAACGATTGAGTAATTAGATCTGTAATTGTTATTTACCTACAAATAGATTATGAAAGACGCGGTTTCGCGTGTCATATCAAGATTATTACATATATTTATTTCAGAAATTTCGTTTGAGCAAATATTAAATAAAAAATTCCTTTTCTTGAGTAATTTACTTGCTTTGATATTTCGGACAATGCCCACCCACCATCTAAACTGTTTTGGAGACATTAAATTGAATAAAATAGTGGAAAACTGTGAAATTCGGTCCCCGTACGAGGCGAAGACCGAACTATATCGGTTATAGCGAATCGACAGACGCCTAACTGGTGAAACATCTAGAAATATAAGCTGTCTTAGGTACCCTTCAAATAACATTAGGTCCAGCCGCCCTTACAATGGAACCATAAATACATTTGCGTTAAGTGGAGACGAAAACACCTCCAACTCAACTATACACAGATCTCGCCCGAAGGAGATGCAGAGGTGAAGAAACATCCACGTTTCGCCAAGTATAAAGTCTCTAGATTTAGACACAAAAAATATGAACACGTGTTGGAAGGTACTGGTCGGTTCCCACGTCTGCGCTCGCGCAATTGCTAGAATTGGCCGGTATGCGCGACGGAGTTGACCCCGCCTAACTATTAATTGTCCTCTACCTAGAGATAGAGGAAGATGAGGAGTCGTCCAGTAAATGTTTTTAATGTATAAGAAAGTGCCTCTAACGATAAAAGCAGGTTCGGTCAACTGATATGTCCCAATAATTTTCTTATACTGCCAGTTAGAGCGAGACGAGAAAATTTGTTTACACGCTACCTCTTGATATTTAAATACCTACTTTTCACGATACCTGTTGATAATATTTTAAGTACATATATTACTCCAAGTTACACCCATTTTTATTGCCGTGTGGTGACGGCAGAGTTGAATACAATTGTCACCCCAAATCTCTCCCGTGGGTGTCGTACAAGGCGACTAAGGATAAATCAGTGATGAGGAATGGGCAGCAGCGTTCCTCTTGTACCATCTAGCTATGTACCTACTGCGACTTTTGTGCCCGATAAATGGCAATAGGCTCGCCACCTATTATATGGGACCTAACATAACTGGCGAAACGTGGGTGCTAGTTCACCTCTGCCTACCCCTTCGGGGATATAGGCGTGATTTATGTATGTATGTATGTAATTTACACCCATTCGCCAGCTGTATTATGTGTTAATCGCCGAAGTGCTCTGTAATGTACCAGAAAGGCTCCAAACCCTTTCTATGTAGCGAGTAGTGACAGTTGTGAGCTACTCTGCCGTCGCCATAAGGCTTAAAATTTTCATTATATCGTAATGGTAGTAAGATAGTCAACAGCTTGTATCGTGTATTTCAAGTAGTGACCACGATCATGACTTGACCATTCGACCAAATCATACGGCCCGGTTTGGTCGAATAGTCAATTCTCCGGCTATCGCCCAAGAGGTCCCGGGTTCGAATCCTGGAGAAATGTTTGTGATGGAAACTCGAGTCATGGTTGTTTATATATGCTTATGTAGTCTATTGCAAATGTATTATTATAATATGTTTTTGTAGTTTCTTACAAATATTTATTATGAATATTACGTATATTAAAATTGTTGAAGCCACGAGTCGAACATTCCAATTTCAATGCTCAACCCGAGGAGCAGAGTCAGCAGCGAGGCAACCTACAAACAGAAGACGTCAACCAAGCTCACCGTCGGCAGTTATTACCTATGAGAGATATACTAACATATATCAATGTGTACAGACCAAGTGAATTATATTTAAACTGTATTAGGTATTTTTGCAAATATAAGAGAACATTATGTATTAGGTATTTATTAAAAAATATATGGCAGCCAGGGTTACTCCCTGGGGTAACTCCCTCCCATCAATCGGCTACTTGCCAGGGCTACTGCTTGGAGTAATTCCTATTCATCATTCTTGTACCCGCGAAAAGCGGCGCCTTACAACCACCGCTGCCAGCTCGTACAAAAATTGTCTTTCATCTAGTATCCATAACACAAGTGCTTATGCTACTTATTTTTGTCTAGATAATAGGTCTATCTGCCGCACTCAGAGACGTCAAATAACGTTAATGAGTACTTAACGTCAAAAAATGACAATTCAAAACTAGTCTATTCTTGCCGGGTCTATGGTCTGGATTTGAATTAAAAAAATTGACATTTAATACTCATCAGAGTTAATTGACGTCTCTGAGTGCGGCAGTAAGTGTAAGAAATATTTATTATTAGATTTTCGGTTTCAAAAATATCTTACCAAACAGTAGGTAGGTACTAAACATTAAAAAAGAAGGTGAAAGACGGCTCCACGCATGTCCTGTGCTCAGTTGACGAAGTAGCGTGCGCCAGATACGCTCCCATGTAATGTCTCATACAATAACAGGAGCGCGGTGATTCACCTCCCGCGGCCACCAGGAGGCGACTTAACCCTCTCGCGACGCAAGACAGTGCCTGTTGATGGTTTCGATCTCTCGGGTCTGATTGGTGAAACAGTCAATTTTCATTGCTAGAACCATTGAGTCTCCATGGGATGTAATTTAAGGGTCAAGAGAAAAAAAACATACAACACAAATATTTTTAATGCACACTTGTAAATACAAATTTACATAGTTCAATATGCGGCCTTATTGCTAAGAAGCAATCACTCCCTGGCAACATAGGTATTTAGAAGACACTAACAATTTTACTAGGTCATACAAAAATATATAAATCACAAAGTATAAACAATATGAGCATTTTCAAGTTCAAGGAAATAAGGGTAAATAAAGGGGAATAAAGGTACCCTAATGACTCCTTGCCACTTGGGGTTGTATCGCAGGTTTACATAACCATTAGCGGCTCCCTCCTTATCACTAGCCCTTTCATGTCCGGCTGGGCCACTGGCCTTTCCTATGGATGGAAGAATATACGCAACTTTGCTTAGCTTACGCAATTGCAGGCCGAGATTGCTAAGGAACTACGCTCCAGCAGTGATGATATTAAGAGGGACTCTTATACCATCTAGCTATGTACCTACTGCGACTTTTGTGCCCGATAAATGGCAATAGGCTCGCCACCTATTACATGGGACCTTACATAACTGGCGAACATGGGTGCTAGTTCACCTCTGTCTACCCCTTCGGGGATATAGGCGTGATTTATGTATGGATGCATGTATGTAGATTTATTAAAAGTGGTGTCTTAGAGACCCCCTACGCCTTCGCGGGTTAAGCGGTCGCTTGATCAAGCGTGTTATCAACCGCTTTTAAAATTATTACGCGTCAACTGTGTATTATTAGCTCAACGAGCGGGAGTCATGGCGAGGAATTAGCGCCGACTGTGTCTACTCGTGACTCATTGATAGGTTCAATTGTGTTTACGGTCCATGTTCGTTGGGAGGACGCAGGTGGGGTGACCGAAGACGCTAAGTTTCAGTTATTAATGTTATTTGAACGCGATAAGCTACAGAAGCAGAAGTTTTTATTCTGAGAAGAATGGACAAGACACTTGGCACAAAATTTACATGAAAACTTATGTAGCCGACGGCTGATAAGCCCAATTACCTATAACAAATATGACTTTCCACCATAAATCTGACAATAGAACCGTTCGCACTCTAATATTCACTCAGATATTTGTTAAAAATTACGAAGTACTTACAATATCTGAAAAAAGTGTGTCGGCCCATTAAGACCCCCTAAAACATGTTTCCATTACGACTAGCACGACACAGATCTATCCAATTCTTAAATATAATAACACGAATGCGCGGGCGCAGGTCGTTGGCCGTTGTTTCGAGTGGTTTAAGTGGGTGTCATCTGCGATTCTGGATCAAGAGTGTTTGTATGCTCGTTCCGGAGAGAGTCAAAATCGGTCGCATCCGTCTGGGGAAGGTTTTGGCAATGGCGATTTGCTGTTTAATGAATCAGAAGACGATAGATACTTAGATTTACCATCATTTCATCATCTTGCTACTCTGTGGTTACCTGGGGTTGGCGCAGTAGTTCCTCTACCATTAGTATAGGTCAGACGTCATTAAGTCATCCATTCCTTTTGAATTCATATCATCCATCGCACCGGTAGGTGCTATAGAATACTATACACGAATTAATGTATAGAAAAGTGATGGAATGTACCGTGTCGAGAGAGATCGTTTATCTAGAGAGTGATTAGGATGACAATTTTCCAACCCACTTCCATTCTTCCAATTTTATATAACTGGTTGGATGTCTATGGTTCTACCGTCTCGGAATCGCAATTCTGATGATGTCGATTAAGGTAAGTTCTTTTACATACTTGTGCATTAACAACGATTCCGTGTAGCTAAATTCTTTAATGTATTAGGATTTCATGGAAAAACTTAGATTT
The DNA here is from genome assembly GCA_963931975.1 of Cataclysta lemnata. NCBI lineage: Eukaryota > Metazoa > Arthropoda > Insecta > Lepidoptera > Crambidae > Cataclysta > Cataclysta lemnata. The sequence continues at coordinate 16,513,722 of OZ008347.1, read as the reverse complement.
GCTTTTAGGAAATATATTACTAACAATAATAGATATCAACAAAACGTTGCTATGATACAAAGACAAAGGTAATAGAGAGTATCAAATATAAAGAGGTATAAAACAACCTTTTAACAAAAATTATCAAGGGTCACCACTTTTTTATATGATATACTTAGCTGTTTCCACATATTTATTTAGGTGATAGGGTTGAGTCTGGTTCTCGTGCTCCTCCGGCGTTATTGACTACATTTGGCTATGTACTGATGGGGGATATGCCTGTTGTAAGCACCGAGCAGTTCGTACTCTTGCCTCGCACTGAATGACTTAGTACAGAAGTTCTGGGAGCACGAAGAATTACCCACTTATTTGTCAAGTTTAATATGTTTAATATGTAAATATGGAATGACGCCGTGTGGTGACGGCAGAGTAGAATACAATTGTCACCACCCCAAATCTCCCGTGGGCGTCGTACAAGGCGATTAAGGATAAATCAGTGATAATGAAGGGGCAGCAGCTTTCCTCTTATACCACCTAGCAAATAGCAATAGTACTGAGACTTTTGTGCTCGATAAATGGCAATAGGCTCACCAATTGGCGAAAGGTGGGTGCTAGTTCACCTCTGCCTACCCCTTCGGGGATATAGGCGTGATTTATGTATGTATGTAAATATGGAATGAGAACCGTCGCTTATGTGATCGAGTCATTGAAATGCTGGGATTCAATCTGGTGTTTAGGTATTATTATGCAAGAAGAGTTGTCTCATAAACGTAAATAATTATTATGAGATTTTAGCGTTTCCTCAAGTCGAACGCTTATTTTCTTCGGGCTTGTACCTTTTTCACATTATATCAGTTGCCCGTATATTAATTTATGTCTTTTATTATGAATTAATTTTTATTTATACATGTAATAAAAAATATTACAAAGAAAATAAAGTCGGAAAAATTTGTCACAATGTCACAACGTGAAGTTGACTTCCTTTTTTTTTTTTATTATCATGATTGTCCGTTATAATGTTTGTACCTACATCAGCATGTCATCAGTAACATCAGTGCACCTCCAGGCCAGGCATCAGTAATGAGCTATGCGGTGTGATTCGGAGCCACATGCGACCTCGTTACGGCGTCGTCATACACCATGCGCTTGCGCAGACACGACACATTTCTTTCAGGATTTGATAAATTAATATCCAGCAGATAAATAAATATATCGCGTTGCGTTATCCCAAACTGTGGAAAAGGCCGTGTGGTGACGGCAGAGTAGAATACAATTATAATGTCACCCAAATCTCTCGTGGGAGTCGTACAAGGCGACTAAGGATAAATCAGTGATGAGGAATGGGCAGCAGTGTTCCTCTTATACCACCTAGCAAAGTACTGCGACTTTTGTGCCCGATAAATGGCAATAGGCTCGCCACCTATTACATGGGACCTAACATAATAATTGGCGAAACGTGGGTGCTAGTTCACCTCTGCCTCAGCCCTCGGGGATATAGGCGTGAATTATTATGTATGTATGTTATCCCGAACTAAGTTCCTAAAGTCCCCATTTCCTTCTGGAATAGACGGTGTCCAGCTACATAGAACAATGACACCGAAGTTAAAATCTTTTCACTGTATTTTCAACCGGTTCATACATACATAAATCACGCCTACTTATATCCCGAAGGGGTAGGCAGAGGTGTATTAAATTAACACCCACGTTTCGCCAATTATGCTGGATCCCATGTAATAGGGAGTGAGTCTGATGCCATCTGACGAGCCGTAAATTGCGTAATATTGCTAAATTTTTTACCATTCGTCTTTAATCTTCACTTAGATTTATTGTCAGGCAGTTAATAACATCGAAGGCTACAATTTATTCCATCGAGTTTAGTTACAATGTTGGCGTTAAATCACTTTGGGCATGCTTTTGGAGCCTCGTCCCCAAAGTAAGATGGGTGGGATGAGCAGTGTCCGGTCTGCCCCCGTGGTCTGTGCCGACGCCTGCGCCGTGAGAACGTCTCGCATATGGCGAGTACACACTCGTGCTTTTATTGGCGGTGTTGCCGCACCGACTTTTTAATTACCTTATCGCATGTGTGGAGTACAGCACATAGGTGCCCGTGGCCACTTGCATTCAGTGTCACTGTCACTGTTCAAGTATGTACCACATAGTTCAAGTAAGATTTATTGTGCTCAAATTGTTTATTTTTAATGGTTGATAAGAATAAATTAGATTTTAGTTAGTAGGTAGGTACTTAGAGGAACTCTGTCTGAATCACTCTTGTGAATAAGGCCATTTAAAATTGGTACTTCCCGCCACACTCTTTGTTTGCTCTCTTAAAGGGGCATGTGGCAAATGAAGTATCCACCTGTAAACCCACCCTTACACGTGGAAACAATGTTATACACAAGAATGCCCACTTTAGGCAATAGACCTTTGCCTACAATATCATCAGTGGAGATAGAACTGCAAAATACACGATCCCGATTATGAACTGACAGTGGAAAGTCGCAAAACTTCGCCTAGTTTAAATAAGAAATTGTTAAGCCTCTAGAGTTGTCATAGGATGAGACTTGAAGTAACTTTGATGGTGTTTAGGGGTCTACTTATGTTCCACTAAGCATTTCATTCGCTGTGGCGTGAAAACTACATATTGTTTTGTTACTTAAGACACTTGTTATACAGATGAGGTAATATTTTCACTTCCAAACTAAACACCGTATTTTGCAAAAACACATTTAAGCATAACATACACATCTGAGAACACTAAACACTCGAGCCAGTTACCTATTGCTAATTTGAGGAAATTAGCTCACCACAATGTTGTGAGTACCTCTTTCTTTGAAGGCCGCCGCGGGATGCCCCGTGTAGAAGTAAACAAAGGTACGATCATCGGCACTTCAGACTAGCTAAAACTGTCAAATTCCTTCAATTGATTATTCACCTTAACTTGTCGGTAGTAACGCCCAAAGTCGATTGAGAAAATTTGGCGTTTAGTGGTAGTTTCACGTGCTGCTGACTGTACGGAGTTAGCAATAACGGGTGAGTCGACTAGCATTCGCCGGTGGCCCTGTCCGTGGGCACCGAATATGCCGCGTGAGGTCACCAGCTTTGGACAAAGAGCCACTTGTTGATAGTTGTAACTAATCGCTGGTTAGTTCGTCACCGGCGCCGGCACACCGACGGCTAATTTGTAAACCTGATTGATATTCCATCCCAACTCCGTCGCCACAGGCTTCATATCGGCGGCGCGCATTAATTTTGGCGGCGACTGCCAATGAGGAAACGTTGGTTTTTACACGAAAAATTCACCTTGTTTGACTCAATTATTTGTCTGAAGCAATGACTTATAATATTTCATGTCACACCTAACAAGAAAGTGGCATTCTCCGCTCGCTACGCGTACGGAAAATCGCAATTCCTGGTCAGTGATATGAAATTTTGTATGTAGCTCTAGCGGTAAAAATCGTTAAAATACTTGTGATCTGTGACATTATTTGTTTTACCGCCCGCTACAATGCGCAATGTGTATGATAATCATAAGATAAAAAGATAAGATACCATAAAATATTGGAAAATAATAATGCTAGCTTATTTTTATTTAAATTTGAACATTATATAAATGTTAAAAATAATGGTACATAGAAAATTGAGATTAGAAAATTTTTGCGAAATTATAGTCAAGAATTCCCGCATCAAGAATATTTCCAACTTTTACTAACCATAATTTTCTCTAAGTATATTATATTAAATCTGCAAATCGTACAGTAAAAGGTTGGCATTCGTACCTCTTTTAGACCTTTGGCCATATTGTATATTGTGCACAACTGCCACTGATTCACTCGCGGCATTCCCTAGGTATTCCAACGCAAATTAAATAACATTCTTTGTGGCTAACTATTTTTAGATCGTTAGTCAATGTTTGTGGCTGTAGTGAGCAGTTTGTTGTGATTATTAGTATATTCAGATCTTCTACGCTGCAACTTATTTGGCACAAATTTTCATGAAAATTCACATAGGTATTATTAGGAATATCCATACATAAATCACGGATATTTATCCCCGAAGCGGTAGGTAGAGGTGATTAATCAGCCACGTATCGCCAATTAAGTTAGATCCCATGTGATAGGTGGCGAGCATAATGAAATACCCACATACATCGTTTTACAAAAGTAATGGAAAGAACGTTGAGAGACCGATGAATGAGCTAAGAATGATTGGGATGTCAAAATTCATAGTGCTCAATGCTTAGATTTTACAGCCGGCTGCCTGCCTGACACCAACCCCTTTAGGCATGCTGTTGTTGGTGATTGGTCCTCCACCATTCGGTTAACCAAGATGCTTGTTGGATGACAACAAAGTCAGGCTTTTGGGGTGAGACAGGGCTGGTACATTCTACATCATTTTTTCGGTTCGAGGCAAACATGGAAGATTTTTCATTTAAAATCTCAAGCAAATATTCAGGAATTACCAAATAATTTGATGATCCTAGACCTAACATAAACATCTAACTATATAAACAATATTCAAATCAATTTAACTTCGCTTATACCTAATTAATTAAATACCAATTAATTATCTCTTACAAACCAGGAAATGGCTAACAAAATTACAAGAGTGTACCATGTCGTGGTCACTCCAGGGTTGACGTGTCAGCGAAAATAGCTGTAGGTACTAAATAAATATTTATTGGACTCCAGATATCCTGGAAACAGGGCAGACGAATGACGATGACACCCCTTGTGGCCAATACATTGGTCACCACCCCCTACAAATCCTTCGGGTGTCGTACAAGGTGACAGAGTTATAAGTATTGCTGTGTCCCTGGTTCTGCAATTAACGAGTCGGTAAATGGCACACACTTCTTTGAACAGCTTAATTTAATTATTTTTCCACTAAGTTTATTATTAAAATAAGCAAACATCTAATTATTAACGCTTCAATAATTGACAAAATTAATTCTTATTGTCTCTTTTACGGTAAATAAATAGATAACCAACGAAAGATGCATCTTAAAACTCCTTAATTTTTAATTAAACCAGACCATAAAAATATGCTTGGACCTTATTCCGTTTGGACATGGTGTATTTTCGAACGGGTAGCGCAAAGATGGTCGCGTCGCCTTCAGTACTTTATCCTGGGCAAGGTATCCCTATGACCGCTCGGCCGTGCATAAAGGAAACTATTCACTGATTAATTAAATCCAGAGTTGGCCAAACTCAGTCCCACTTAACTCTGCGTCTTAGCTTGTTTGCCTCTCGGAATCGCTCGCAAACTGCACCGTCGGCGAATCGTGATTGAATAAACGTTAATCTTGTATCAGCCCCGGCTATGGATTACGGAGTTTGATTATGCTGTTCACTTGTAGCAAGTTGCGAACATGTGAGTTGCAACCCGAGGTAAGACTAAAATATTTAATGTATTTAGGATAGACAACGATACTAAGTTCTTACCATCACAATAAACAATGTGTGTTCACAATATGATACACTAATGGTCGCCCAAGGCTTCGCTCGCGTTAATGTCGATTAGTATAGCCTTCCTCGATAAATGGACTATCTAACACAAAACTAATTCTTCAATTTGAGTCCGTAGTTCCTGAGATTAGTGCGTTCAACAAAACTAACAAACTCTTCAGCTTTATAATATTAGTATAGATAAGATGATTTATGATATGATTATTGCTAGTTGGCTGAGACATAATTAAGGCAACTAATAAAAATCATTTTCAGACATTTCATCAAATTCGACTCCTACATTTTCCTGCAGAATAAGACGAAATCCGATCAAAATAATTTAGTTTTGACAGCAATAATTTGACCTGTTTTCGTTAACAATAATCAGCTGCCATGGTCCTGCCTTACAGCTTGAGTGTTAAATAGTTCCCAGATAACTGAGTACTTACCTAACAATTAATGTTTCAAACAATTACTTTTATCCGAGGTTTGACCACAAACCAGAGGCGTTACTCTGGAAATTTATTTCGTTCGATCGAATCTTAGCGTCTTTGTCGCTCTTATTTTAACACGCAGTGGCGTGAGAAAGACGGATAGATGTGAGTTAATCGTTGGGAGTTTCAGAGTAGACCGCCTGATACATTTGGGTTTCCCATGGCCGTTGCTAAGCTCTCGTGTTGTAACAAAAACATTGATAAAACCTTTAGGCAGGAAAACACAACGTGTGCTACGATGAAATCGCGTACCTCGCGTAATAACATATAAGTAGATTACGGCGCTATTGCAAAAACATGGTTTTTACCATTTAACCAATGTTGTTACCTACGTAGCGCTGTTATCAGTTAATTGTGACGAGGTATTACGGCGAACTGGAATGGAAGCCGATAAATTGGTATTTGCAACAATATCATCCATTCTATTCAATTTAATGTGTCAGGTAATTAATTATCAAAGTCAGGTTATTCAGCCGTGTGGTGACGGCAGAGTAGAATACAATTGTCACCACCCCAAATCTCTCCCGTGGGAGTCGTACAAGGCGACTATAGGCGTGATTTATGTATGTATGTAGGTAATTAATTATTTCATGAACATGTTGAAAAGGACTTTTACAATAATGATTTGATTTTTATTTGTAAATTATGTAAATGCTAGAAATAAATATAAGCATCTATCCAAATTGCGGAGGACGCGAGTTTGATTCCCGCAACAGGACAATAGTTTTTCGAAAATTATTTGATTTAATTTTCTATGTAGAGCTTTGCAAATTAAAGTAGAGCTTTTCGCAAAGTTGAATCTATATATACACGATATATACTTTTCAGTCCAAGTTAAATATAATATTGAAAACCTTTTGACTGCGATACACACGTTAATAATTATTTGTCGATTCTTAAGTGTATGTAATCATACATTGTACGAATAAACTATATTTTTATTTATTTTTTGAAGTACACCTGTTGTTTACAGAAGTGTACAATTAAATTTCAATGTGAGATAAGCCATGTAGAGTTGTCATTTACATAAACACAGATTACGATTAAAAAAGTTTAACTATAAAAGGTTTTTCGGTATAGCGGTATAGCGATCATTATGAAAATTAAGAACCGTATCCACAAGTTCCTATCTGTACGGAACCAAGGTACTTGTGTTAAGCGGTCTTAAATTTGAATCAGCTTCAAAACAGGGCATTATCAATATTATTTGGCAAAGGAGAGCGTTTGCCCCAGACCTGGTCAATACGGCCAAATATTTGCCCACGGATTTGTTGATTAGAGTCCGTAAGTAGGGGGTGGGAGCGGGGTGTAGGGTGGGTCCGGTGTCCACTCAGTTTACCTAAGACGCGGGTCGCGGCGACTTTAAACACCTCATACAATTTGCCGGCCGCCGCGTCTGACCCCTGACTTGGGTACTTTAAGACCCGCTCAACTTGAAGGTACATGATGCTCTCATTTCGATATACAGTAGATTTGGATTAAGTGGTCTATTGGAAATATCAACGGTGAAAAATGACAGACAAAACTTAATTTATAAACGAATAACTAACTTAATCTTACTTTGAATTTTCGGTTTGATGTCAAAAGATTTTTTAAGTGAAAGAATTAGCAAAATTTCTAATTCTTTCTAACTAAGACAAATGATTTGAACTGACGTGATTTTTTTCTTTATGATTGCCTTCTGTTGAGAAGTATTTTTTATAGATAAATTCAATATTATTCGTTTGTTATTTGAACATTATATAAGTGTTAGATATTTTAATTTTAAAGTCGTAATATCAAATACGATACGGTACGTGTATGATCTATATGTATTATGTAATGGCGATGCGCACCAGACGTACCAGACGTGTGCATTGCCTGGCTATTGGTTCGGCTCGTACAAACTATGCTAGACACTCGGTCCTACAGCGAATTGTTCAGGCGTATGAGAGCAGGTTCATAGACGCCGATATATTTTTCTTAACGCGAAATGCCTTCAGTAACGTAGTTCTGAAGTCCCTTGTCCAATCTTACATTTTGACAAAGTGCTGGTCGGCGTTGGCGATGCGGAGCAGATTGCATTTGCATTACATACACACACATACATAGACATCACACAATATTCACAAACAAAACAAAAAAAAACATTTTAACAGTTTTGCCGTAGCTTTATCTAATTTAGTGTTTCTATTCTATTTTGTTTGTTTTGAGTAAGTAAACACTACTATTGTTTTCTCTTGTTTAACTTAGATTCAAATTAGAACGAGTGTTAGATTGTAAAAAATTTAATATGTCAAACTTTATAATAGGCTATTTACGTTTGTATTAATAAGTTTATAATTGTGGTTTTAAAAATGCTGTAATGTTTGCAATAAATCAATAAATAAAATAAAAGTAATTTCAGCAATTTCAAAGATGCTCTCAGCTAAGTTTTGTTTTTGCTTAACGACAAGATTCCATGTCTTCACAGAATTTAATCAGGGCCCAACACAGCCAGGAATATTTGTCTGCGTTATTCAATAAAGGCTTATCCCAACTTATCCATTGCACAGGCAATCAAGCATAGCTAACTTTGGAAATCGAACTCTGTGCGAGGAGGTTCTAATGCATCCTGTATAGCGTTACTCAAGGGGAGAGAGGGGCGGGGTGGCACACACGGCGCTCGAACTTTACGCAAATAGCCTCCCGTTGCCCGCGCCTCCCCGGCTGACCCACGGGCGAGAACAATTTCTTAATAGGCCATAACTCGGCGTTAGCAGCTTACGTGCACGAATTAGTGTCAACTTTAGAGTTTGGGGACGTTTGTCCAGCGCCCAAGATGGCAGCGATTAATGGCAATGAGCTCCCGGAAATTCAAAGTGTGCCCGTACCCCTGGACATTACACAAATAATGAAATATTATAGTTTACTTAGATCGGTTAATTGCGCATTGCCTATAGTGGACATTGTATCAGCCGTTCTGCTGCCTACTTAAATCATAAGAAAACAAATATTCAAGTTTCCGATCAAAACTTGCATCTGAAAGAGATATTGAAATAGGCCACATTGCACCATTGATAGTGGTGTAAGTTTGAAATGTATCCTGATCACTTCAATGTCCGCACATAGGAATCGAAAACACGCGGGAATCGATCCCGTGTTCTCTACAATCTGCCCGGATTCCTGCATCAGAACAAATATTTTTTTTACTTTATCTTTGTACCTTCTATATTTTTGGTAACATTTCTAAAAGTACATACATACATTCATAAATCACGACTACATCCTCGAAGGGGTAGGTAGCAGTGAACTAGCACCCACGCTTCGCCAATTATGTTAGGTCCCATGTAATAGGTGGCGAGCCTATTTCTATTTATCGGGCACAAAAGTCGCATTACATTGCTATTGCTAGTTGGTATTAGAGGAACGCTGCTGCCCATTCCTCATCATTGATTTATCCTTAGTCGCCTTGTACGACACCCATGGGAGAGATTTGGGTTGGTGACAAATGTATTCTACTCTGCCGTCACCACACGGCATCAAATCACAATTAAAATTTATTAAAACCGGTACAGTGGGTACAGCCCGAAGACGGTCCGCCCAAGTGTGAATGAACCCTCGTCTGCCGCGGGGTAGTTTGTCAAAGCGCCGGAAGTGGTTGCTGAGGCCCACACGTCACTTCCGCCTCCATCGGCGTGCTCCTCGGACACCGTGCGTATTGTCATTTCCTGTGGACAAATACGTCTGTGAGTTTCAGTTCGATTTTTACTCTGTTATGTGATCACGAGATGAAGATTTAAAAAGCTCAGCAGCGGTGTAAGGGTTCTTGATTTAGCAGTAGAAAAGAAGTTAAGTTTTACAGACTGTAAAATAGAGCATGAAAATGTGAAGACCTCCACATTCTATGTAGGTAGACAGAAAAACGTTGATGTCAGGAACTGGTCTTTCGCAAAATTGTGCTTCCCCGTAAAAATAAGATCCATTCTCAGCAATGGCATAAATAATACATCTATTTATCCCTTAGCAGAGGTCTGTTAACTTAACACCCATATTTCGCCAAGTATGTTGGGTTCTGTGGAATAGCGAGCTTATTGCGCTTAAATCGCTGTATTGCTAGGTGGTATAGCAGGCACGCTGCTGCCTCATCACTGTTTTAACCTGAAGTTCTCTGCCATCACGACACGGCTTATAGCTAAATTTATAAGCTTAAATGACATAACAAGTTTTAAGCACAGAGGAAGTTGCAAGATCAAGTTTTGGTTGTTCATAGCTGCGAATATTCCAAGTGTATCTAAGGAACGGTAGGCGAGTGCAATATGTTTCAAAACATCCTATCTTAAGTCCGCCCACGAAACGTAGACTGTAATAAGAGGAAAATAAATCGTGATTCATTTGACTATCACCTACTTCAAGGTCATTATTCAAATTATCATGTTCGGAAAATTCATTCCCTAACAGATCCAATTCTTCGAATCTACTAATGACATCCTTCAGTGCGTTAGGCACTTTGACAAAGATTTGAAATAGGACCGTCAGGCCGCTTCCATCACTTTCTCAAACCTTTGTCAAATTAACTTAATCATACTAATTTCCTGTGGAAAGTTTAACTTGAATGTCAATTAATTAAAGGGTATTTTTAGATGGAACTTGTTAATTAACCCATCGATCAATAAATACTTTCAAGTACCTAATTAATAATAAACGTGAAAGTAGCTGTGGTTTTAATAAGAGTATCAGAAATTTATTATTTGTTAATTCAACTTCCCTTTTCGCTTCCTTTAAAACAAAAATGAAATGTCAATTGGATAAATGTAACGACACAAATTACATTTCTCATTTAGTCAATCATCTAACAGCCATATCGAGGCTAGTAAATAAATCAACCGAAAACGGTTTCTAAAAAATTTGCAACGTTCGGTATCGTTTAGTCGAATCTCAGCAGACGTCATCAGACGTGTAAAGACCTTTCCAAAACTTCCAAAACTGATTCGAGTCAGACGATTTCCTGCGTAAGCGCTGGGTCCCTCAGGCCCCCGGCAGATGGACCCTTTCGTTTCTAACATTGGAATCTCAGTCTTCAGAGAATGGGTTAAGGGTTGTCTCGCAAGGTTTTGTGGAACTCTGTAATTAGAACAGCGAGAGAGTGGTCAAAGGACCGGACGCTGACCGCGCGGCTCGCTTCCGCTGCACGCCGTCTTGCGACCGCCCGCCGTTTGAGGGTAGTTTGGACTTGCTTGAGCATGTCGGGTAATTGGGATTGGTTCTTTGTTCTGCACGACGTGGTGCCACTGGCAGGTAAGGTCTTTGCAAGTGATCTTGACATTGCCTACTACAGTTAGTAGCATTCTGAAAAAAAAAAACGAAGTGGAGAGTAAAGATTTACTTATAGCAACACAAAAATCTTATAAATGAATTCTAATTACTAGGTCGAAGCAGAGGCCACGTAATGGACATCTATAACTTGTTTAAAATCTCGTATAATTTATGGGAACTCGTTCGATTTTTACATCTTTTAATAACCCGAAAATAAACCAGCATTGAAATCACATCACGTTTGAGCATTTCCTATCAAATGTTTTGCCGAAGTAGGTTTGTTTTCCTATAGCACTCGAGCCGAGAGCCCTCCAGCTCGCCGTACTAAAGTCATAATTAGCTGTGGTCTGTCTCCACCGTGACTAGACGGCCCTGCGCTGGGGAGGGAGACTTGTTACAAACAGGTGAGTTTTTACAAGTGTGCACGCTTAGCTGAGCAAAGGCAGATCAAAGCGGCCCTTGCTTAGCCGGCTAATTGGCTTGACCGCGACGATCTCAGGCCCGCTGAGCTAATGCTTACCTCATCAAATATTCTTCATATTGATTTTGGAGGTTTGCACTCTGAAAATATCTGCCAAGTATTTGGAAGTAAAGGTAACGCTACATATACGCTTCGCTAAGGTAACGTAAGGTATGCGTTTGGTTCTGTTGTGGTTCTATAATAAACGAAAATATGTTATAGCATAAAGTAGCAAGTTAAAGGACACACAGTGACATACCGAAATCTAGGTCGCAGGAAAACACTGATTGTGCATCCATTAATTATGCTAATGTAGTACCTATATACAATGTAATCACCGGGATAGACACTTGCTTATAGTATAACATTATTTTTAATAATATTGCCTTGATAGAATTATTTCAAAAAACATCTAATTAAATTCTTTCAATTCGATTGGACGGTACTCCCTCTAAGCCCATTCTTATATATTATTTACGTATTACCATTGCCTAAGAAAGTAATAAAAAGTTGCTGACGTCATCGCGTCCGGACGTCACGTGTATATTGATTGTGTACACAGTCTCGGCCACCTCTCGACATAAGAAAACTTTGATTGAGAAACGGAACAAAATATGCCATCAATAATACGAACGTGGATCCGATCGGACGGCGGTATACTCGCGCTGTGTTGTCGTGGCCATTGCAGGTCTTTATAGATTACCAATCAAAATATTGTAGATAATATTCACTACACTTTTGAAATACCTATTTTGGTGTTAAGCATTTTTATTATCATTTGTGTTTTATATAAAAAATATTATAGAATTACTATTCCATTTCGTACACATATAATAAGAGGAAGTTTTATAATTTTAAGTAAATCTGGTTTCAAAAGCTAGATAGCTAAGTGATGCTTAAAAAATCTAGCAGTAGGACTTATTTCTAATGAACTAGAAAATGCTGATCGGAGATTTTTCTACGTATTTACTTAGCTTCCCTTTTCGGCATATTTGCTGTACATGATTAATTATCATTAAAACTTTTATGTACTTAGACATTTCGTTGTATCCTATTAACCTACGAATTTTGGTGGTCGAAGTACTGCTACTACAGATTTGTAATTCCTTTTTCTAGGTAACAATTGCATTGATCTTTTTCATTTTTCACAACAATTGATTTTATAGAATAATATTCGCAATAATATTTAAAAAATAGAATTCGCAATAACATTTTTAATAATAATTACCACATAAAAAAAAATCCTTGGATTCTCCCGTGATTGTAGCTGATACCGACTTTTTTTTAGTGAAGTTAACATTTTTCTGTACCATAACACGACAGCATGACTATACAGAAGGTTGATTTATCCCCTCTGGACATCAGATATATCGAGTGGGCGAGATGTTTGCTGTCGGCCGAAAATATGCTATGTAAATAGCATTCACGTAACCGATGGCTGGAAGAGGCCTCGGCAGGCAGAGTTGCAGCGTCATTGTCACTATTTTGAGGAAACTTGACTCAGAAACAGTCCTCAATATGTTTTGTTACGTTGATAGTAATTTGGAGGCATCTAGACTAAAAAAAGTTAAATAAATAATCATCTTTACTAGAATTTTATTGTCCCGACTGCTGGGGCACAGGCCTTCCGTTATGGATAGAAGAATATAGGAAGAATGGCTTAGCGTGCCTTCCGAACCATGGAGGAACTCAAAGGTAGAATAAAATTGTAAAATAGTAAAATGATCAGCAAGGTTATTATGTAAGCCGATTGCAATCACTTGCGTCTACCTGTCACTCTCTCACACTTTGCTATTATTCTCAATAATTGAGAGTGATAGGTAGACGATTGCAATCGCCCTATTTATTAACTTCGCTGTTGAAAAAGTAAAACAATGAAACCATAAACTGATATTATAAATCACGACTATTTATGTATGCAGAGGTGTATTGACGTCAACGTTTCGTCAATTATGGTGGTATAAGAAAAACAGTGCTGCCGATTACTCATCGCTGGATTTACCCTTAGTCGCCTTGTACGACACCTGCGGGAGTATTCTGCTCCGCCGGCAGAAATCAGAAACCTTTATTTGTTAAATGTGGTAGGTATATACATAGCTCTAATGAGTTATTTTATGAACAATGCACATTTTGCTTAAATAAATTAGCATACATATACTAACAGCAATTATTTTGCATACATAAATCACGCCTATATCCCCAAAGGGGTAGGCAGAGGTGAACTAACACCCACGTTTCGCCAACTATATCAAGTCCCATGTAATAGTTGGCGAGCCTACATACAATTGTCACCACCCCAAATCTCTCCTGTGGGTGTCGTACAAGGCGACTAAGGCTAAATCAGTGATGAGGAATGGGCAGCAGCGCTCCTCTTATATATAAATGGCAATAGGCTCGCCACCTTTTTTTTTTTTTTTTTTTTGTCGGAGTGGAATGCTTTTACGCACCATACCAGCCGTTAGCTAGGCGACTGGCGTGTGTGGGACTCGCTCGGCGCACGAAGCATCAGCAATACCCACTAAACCACTCCGGTGTTCCTCCTAGCCCTTTAAGCGGGGAAAGTCTGGGATCTGCCTCGCGGCAATTCACCAGTCTTTCCCGAGGGATTCCCAACTTACGCCGGGGTCAGCGCCGAGGAGGAGATGTCCGAAACACTGAACACCCCCCCAGACGGGGTGGCCTGTGCAATGCACACACGAGGGCTAACCCATGTGTGCAGGTCACGCTTGACGAACCTAGGGAGGACGAAGATGAGCTCGCCTCCTTCGGCCCGTCCGTCTGCGCCGGAGGGGAGCGGCAAGAGCATCGTCTTCCCGGTCCCTCTCCGCTGCCTCCTTCTGCGACATGACAGTCTCGCAGAAGGAGGCGGCAGCCTCCCAAATTCTCTCGCTCCCAACCATGGATCTAACCAGAGTTGGGAGCGAGAGATAACCACCGCCAAGCGCCGCACAGAGTGTGCGGCGCTCAAGTCGCCAGGCCGGGCATACGCAAAGTGTATGCTCAGCCGTATCATCAGGAGCGTCGCAGTGATGACACCGCAACGACTCCTCCCGGCGGGCGACCTTGTGCAGGTAGTGACCGAAACAGCCATGTCCGGTCAACACCTGCACAAGGCGGTAGGTGAGGCTGCCGTGCCGACGCCCAACCCACTCCTCCAACACCGGACGGATGGCCTCAACCGTCCGGTGGCCGGCACGCGGGACTAGGAGTGCCTCTTCCCACTGACCAACGGTCTCCCGCTTGGCCAGGGTACGTACCCGTCTGATCTCCTCGAGAACAGGGCGTTCCCCCCGCACTCTGGCGGCGACCCGTGCTCGATACACCTGGGACAGAACCCGGGCTTCGAGTTCCCAGGGAGGCGTACCTGCTACTACGCAGGCAGCCTCGTGGCTGACCGTGCGGTATGCCCGCACAGTCCGGGTCGCGATGACCCTCTGCGGTTGACGCAAGAGGGCCCGCGTGCGGGTGGAGAGGCACTCCGCCCATACCGGGGCTCCGTACAGTGCCATCGACCGTATCACGTTGTGATACAGTCGACGGCAAGCCGTACCAGGACCCCCCAAGTTGGGGAGGACACGTCCGAGGGCAGCTGCGGCGGCGCACAGCCGAGGAGCGAGGAGCTTAAAGTGCTTCTCAAAACTCCACCGGGGGTCCAGAATCAGGCCGAGGTACTTCATATGTACCTCGACGGGAATCCGGACCCCCTCCACTCGGACTTGTAGCCCCGGTGGGGTTCTGCGGCGTTGGGCGTGGAACGGCAGGGCCCTCGTTTTGGTGAGGGCCACTTCCAGCCCCAACTCGCGGATGCGCCGGACGACTAGCGATGTGCCGACCGACGCAAGGTGGACCGCATCCTCCCATTCGCGAGCCCTTGCCGCGACTAGGGTGTCGTCGGCGAAGCACACGAGCTCCATCCGCGGCAAGAGCTGGCCCCGCAGAACCCAGTTATACCCCAGGTTCCATAGCAAGGGTCCAAGCACGGAACCTTGGGGTACACCCGCCGCCATGGACCACGACTGTACGCGTCCTTCCGCGTCCTCATAAAGAACCACCCTCTCACGAAGGTAGTCCGTCACGAGGGCGCGGAGGTAGAGGGGCACTTGGTGAATAATAAGTGCCGCCTCTATGCACTCATGAGGGAGGCTGTTAAAGGCGTTCGCGATGTCTAACGACACTGCGATGACAGCCTCCCCTCGTGCTGCGGCTGCCTCAGTCCACCTCTTGAGGCAAGCCACTGCGTCCATCGTAGACCGACCGGTTCGAAAGCCATATTGGGCTTCAGCGAGGTCCGGCCCACGGCTCTCGAGGTGCTGGAGGATCCGGGAAGCGAGAATTTTCTCGAAAAACTTCCCGGACTCGTCCAGTAGCACCACCGGTCGATAACCTGATGGGGAGTCGGGAGGGCGTCCGTCCTTGCGGAGGAGGCAAAGCCTCCCGACTCTCCATCTCTTGGGGAAGCGGCCCGTCGCGATGCAGGTGTCAAGCACCGCGCGGAAACGCTCCTCCAGTGGACCCAAGGCTATCGCAGCCACCTTAGAAGGGACGCCGTCAGGGCCCGGAGCCTTTTTCTTCGAACGAAGCCGGTCTCTTCCGATGTCGAATTCGGAATCCGACACCGGGGGTCCATCCACTGCCTCCTCTAGCGTAGGTAATCTTGAGGAGGGAGCCATCCTGGGGGGTGCAAAGTGTCCCGGATTTGGGAAAAGGGTTTCCAGGACACTTCGCAGTAGACTAGGCTCCATACAGGATGTGGGCGGTGCAGCCTCCAAAAATTTGCCCCGCACCACCCTGTATGGCCTCCCCCAGGGGTCGCTGTCGAGAATCGCTAAAAAGCTTTCCGCAGCAGCGGCCTTACCCTCCCGGATGGCTGTCCGCAGGAACTTATTTGCCTCCCTATAGGCTCGACGAAGTGTTTCGACCTCGTCGGGAACTCTGGCTGCGCGTCTGCGCCTGCAGCGCAGATAGGCGCGTCGGGCGGTTAAACTAGCGGCACGCAGGGTGTTGATTTCCTGCGTCCACCAGTATACCTCCCTACGCCGGAAGGCGCCACGAGATCTGGGCATGGCAGCATCGCAGACGACCGTGAGATCTTCAGCGAACAGTTCCGCCATGCCCTCCGCATCCCCTAAGATGTTGGGAGGCGGGTCCACCCAAGACCGGTAGATCGCCGCCTCTTCGGCGACGTCTCGGTCAAGCTTTGTCAAGGCCCACCTGGGAAAAACAGGTGGCCCGGGGACGGGGCCCAGATGAACTGGCGCCCCCGGCCCGATGACTGAGAGTCCAAACCGGATGTATCGATGGTCCGAAAGATTCTCAGAGTCCACCACTACTCTCCAGTCCCGGATCCGAGATGCCAACGGGAAAGTGGCTAGGGTGACATCGACTATCGACTCGCCCTGCCACCGGACACACGTCGGGATGTTGCCCCGATTAAGGATCTGGAGTCCCAGCGAACAGGCCCAGGACACCAGGTCCTCACCAAAGGCATTGTCGACAGGGGATCCCCAATGGCTGTGCTTTGCGTTGAGGTCCCCGCCGACAATAACCGGGAGGGGAGCAGCCCTCCGGACGACACCTTCAACCGCAGCAAGGAACTGTTCGAACTCAGCTCTGCTGCGGTTGCCAGAGAAATACGTTGAGACAACGACGACTCCCCCCCAATTTACCGCCACAAAACCCGCCCCCCTCTCTCTGAGTGAGATGGGAGGGGCGGCACCTGTGCCCACACCAACGATAGCCGCTAAGCCATCCGTCGCCCCGAACCATCTTGGGGATGACGGGATGCGGTACGGTTCCGACACGAGCGCCAGGTCCACCCCCCACTCCGCCATTACCTGGAACATCAGGTCTTGCGGCCCGGGGGAGTGGTTTACATTAACCTGGAGAATTTCGGCAACGGTCCTACTGGGCATTGTTAGTTTCCATTGGCGAAACTCCCGGGTTGACCTTGGAGGGCGGCACGCGTGTGGCCGCTAAAGAACGGCCTTTGACAGTGGGCGGGTTGCAGTGAGGCCCCGCCATACGATGACCTGCAGGCAGGCCCTTGTCAGTGCAGAGGGCACACTTAAACGGCGCGCTGCAAGTCGCCGCTAGGTGTCCCTCCAACCCGCAGCGGTAGCAGAGCCCGCTGCGGTCCTTGCTCGACGGGCAGAGCTGGCCAGTGTGTCCCTTGTCCAGGCACCTGTGGCAGCGCATCGCGCGCTGCTCCAGTACCTGCACAGAGGCAGAGCTCCACCCGACACAGAGTCTGCCCCCCTCCGTCAGCTTGGGCAGGAAGTCGACTGGGCACGAGGCCACCGATGATCCCATGCCCCTACTACCCGCTACAATTGCTCCTACCCTGATCTTCTCGGGGGGGCACCCAGTTCGCTCGGCCAGGGCCTCCCTCAATTCGTCGGTCGACACCGAGTCATCGAGGCCTCCAACTCGAAAGTCAACCATTTTTGTCGGGCGGGTGACCCGCGCAGCATCCCCCAAAGCTTCCCCTATTTTTTGGGCCAACGTGTCAGCCTGGCTAGCTGTCGTATTCTTCGGGAGCTCCATCAAGCATGCCCCGGTCATAGTTTTTCTGAACTTGCCGGGGTGTGAGATGCCCAGCTCCTGGAGGGACACCTTTGCCTTGGCGGTAGCAAGGATGCCTTTGTAAGTCGCACCCCCAGCCAGAGCCTCCGGCTTGAGGGTGACGACCACCGCCAAGGACTTAGGCGGTCTAGGAATCCTGGGGGGTGCCGGAGAAGTCTTCTCTGGAACTGCCGTCTTAGGAGGACTTGGACCCTCTCGAGGAGCCTTGCGGACCCTCTTCACCACCGTTGTCCACTCGTTGTGGATGGCAGGCTGTTCAGCTCGGGATGGTCCCGCGATAATTTCAACCTGGGCCTTGGGTGCCGCCCTCTTAGGGAGAATCTCCCTAGCCCGTTTGGGCAAATTCGCGTTGGGGACCAGAGAGGCTGTGGCAGTCCTGGTTGTCCTTAAAATAGGGCTAACAGGGCGGTTGTTGCCCTTTTGGTCTGCCGCCAGTGGAGGACGACGAGGTTGGGCAGGCAGGAGACGTCCATCGACTTCCAGGCCCTCTAGCTTGGCATTTATGACGCCACCAATGTGGGCCATCAGCTCGCGCTGCAGCTGGGCTATTGCTTGGCCGAAGTCGGCGACCGTGAGGGTGGAACTCCCAATATCCGTTGCCTTCTTCTTTGGAGGTGCCCTCACTACTTCCTTCTCCGACTCGTCATCAGATGGGATATCCACAACCGTTGGGCGAGCACCTTTCGCCTTGCGCGCGTGAGGTTCCCGCTCGGAGAAAGCCCTTCGAAGAGACGCTAGCTCCTCTCCAAAGGTAGAGAGCTGGCCTTTGAGTCGTTTGTTGTCGGACTGAAGCCGGCGGACCAGCTCGCTTTCCTTACGGGTGGACAGGGTGCGAACCACCTTCATGACAGAGGTCATCGCATCCCGGAGTTCCTTAATGAAGGTCCCCTTTATCCTCTTGGATTTCAGGACCTGCTCTAATTTCTCCGCGCCAGCCTCAGCCTGAGCTTGCAACTCTTCGGTGGTTGCTGCTAAGACTGGTGACCGCTTACCTTTGCGTGGGACGGCCTCTTCTTGGTACCCCTCTGTCAGCGTCGACTCAGATTCTGAATCTACCGGCCCGTCTCGTAGCTCTCTGCGCGCCTGGGAAAGTCCCACGGAATGGTGGTATCCTCCCCTACCCCCCTTCGAACGGGGCACCTTGGGTGATGGAGAAGCATCCGGACTCTTGGACACCTCGGGGCCCTCACCCTCCGACTCGCTGGACCCCCAGAGGCGTCCTACCAGCGGCCTCTTCCGCCGGGCTAAAATTGTCCCCACCACGGAACCCTCCCGGCAAGACCCGTCGGTTTCGATGTCCACCGGGGAATCAATCTCCCCCCTTTCAATGGACAGTTTTCCGGCCGAATCCGCCCGTTGGAACCCGCCAGAAACTGCGGGAATAGTCAAATCGGCTTTTTCTGCCCCTTTAGGCATTCCGCCCATGGGAACAGGGTCAGAGGACACCCCCGACTCCATCTTCCGGCTGGTAGCCTTCTCCTCATCCTCCATGTCAACAACAATCGTCCGCGTCGAGCGCATGGGGCGCGCCGGTCCAAACAAAGATCGCGACCGCAGCGACCTCACCACTTCGATCGACACATCGGAAACCTCACCATCATTGTCTGGGAGGACCGCTACCCGCCGTCTTGTGCCATCTGCACGTACTCCCCTCTCCTCCTTTACTGCGCCTGAAGCGCCTGCCTTTTGTGCGCCCACTGCGCCACCGTCCTTTTTTGGGAATTTAATTGTACTCATATTGTTCCCAATAGGCTCGCCACCTATTACATGGGACCTAACATAATTGGCGAAGCGTGGGTGTTAGTTCAACTCTGCCTACCCCTTCGGGGATATAGGCGTGATTTATGTATGATCTAATCAATAATGGCATGGCACTATATAATGAAAACGACGAATAATTTCTTCCGATATGAGATGCTTAGGTAGCATGCGGCCGTTATTAAGTAATGCCGAAAACTTCACTGCCGCACTCAGAGACGTCAATTAACTTTAATGAGTACTTAATGTCAAAATTTTTCATTTAAATCTGGACCATAGACCCGGCAAGAATAGCAACTAGTTTTGAATCGTCATTTTTGATATAAAGTACTCATTATCGTTATTTGACGTCTCGGAGTGCGGCAGTTATTTATTACCTTAAATAAATTCATATAGGTAGAGTTCGTCCTATAATAACATGAATTTAAAGATCGCAAGAAAAATGTAATAAGTTGAACACACAATCCTGAGGGTTTCCGCAAAGACAACAGTAACCTTATAACGCGGCCATGGGGATGCATAAATAGCACTCAAAGCATTTCTATTAACCTGGGGGTCATTTCACTTTGCCAGGGTTACCTCAGCATGAATTATTCAGCGGCCCCAGGCTGTCCGCGGATAGAATCGTTTCTGAACTCTCTTGTTTTAAGAATAAATTTAACAACGGAATATTTTACTGACGACAGTTAAATTCCAATTTGAATTTCACGTATCCATTCGGCAGTAAATACGAGTAGGTAGGTCTTATTACGATCTGCAATATAATAATTTAAGTTAAGCAACTGGAAGTTAATTTTTATTAAATTATGAGAGTAGAAATTTTTATATACCTATTATTCTAATGGTAAACTGAATGAATGAATTAAAAGAAAAAATGATTTATGAACAAGTGGTGTGTGTCTAAAAGTCTCCTTATATTTGATCTCTACTTGCCTAACGGAATGACTCACGGAATCTTTGGGGTAATAACGACATTTCAAACTCGATTAGATTATAAAATTATACACATTTTATATAAAGTTATAGTATATTAGGAAAATGAGCTTATTACGAGTACATACATACAACAATAAAAATTGAATAACTAGCATAACTGGCGAGATATGGGTGTTTATACACCTCTGTCTATCCCTTCGGCGATATAATTATGTGTCGTTTAATGTTAATGGTTACAATTATTACTCTTAGAAATTACGTAGGTACTTTTAGTCCCAGGAAAATTATGATGATGAGAAATGATGGGATATTTAGTAACATAACCAAGGGAATCATCGTGTATGTTTATGTGATTGTATGTTTTAAATTCATTTATCGTCACTCTCCTCAAAATACTCACATTTGTAAAACATCCAGACAGAAGTGTAAACTAATAAAGAAACATTCGTTCTAGTTTAATTTTTTGCTTCCATATGCGGGTCCCTAAACAAATCGGCGAGCGTTGTTTTTTTAAACGGGGTTCCGCACAAATAAACAGTGTCAAGGTGAGGGCCCGGGGTTCCGTGTAAATATTTATGAAGTGCTCGTGTTTGTGGACCTAGAGTTTTTTTGTTCAGGGGAAAGCCACCGCTGAAGTATACAGTTTTGAGCAAATAAATATGCCGAAGCTGAGACACCCTTTTGCAACGGTATTTAGATTTTAAAAGGTTCAATTTTTTTTTAAGTATGTAGTAATACCGGGTGCCATGTGGTGACGGCAGAGCAGAATACAATTGTCACCACCCCCATCTCTCCCGTGGGTGTCGTATAAGCCGACTAATGGTAAAGATAGCAATGAGTAATGGACAACAGCATTCCTCTTATACCACCTAGCAAAATATTGCGATTATATGCCCGATAAATGGCAATAGGCTCGACACCATGGGACCTAACATAATTGGCGGCACGTGGGTGCTAGGTCACCTCTGCCTGCCCCTTCGGGGATATAGGCGTGATGTTGCTTCTGCTCCGTTTTTTTTGGGATAAACACATCACAAAAAATATCACATAGGAAAGTAGCTGATACTGCCAACTGCATCGTTTTCAATACAAAAGCGATTCTCATCCTTAAGTCATCCAAAAACTAAAAAATATATCTCTTAAGTGGAAATACTCATGGTTTGTGTCAAATAAAAATATTGTGTTGTCTAGGTAATTGTATGCGAGTACTCATTCTGGTGACTATATTCATAAGTCTATAAGAAAATGACTAGCTACAATATTTAGTAATGATTGCAAACAGATCAATAAATCAAATCAATGCACGCTATAGATGTGTGCTCTATTAGCGTCATCATGGTTTAGACCACACAACAAATGTTATTTGGTATTTTCCGTGATTGTCTCAATCAATTAATATTTAAATATTTATTTTACAATAATAACAATGGTTAGGTATTTTGATAACAGTATTGTCGTGCAGGGTGTTTTAGAATGTATGTTTATGTATAATGTATTTTAGTAGGTTTTATTACTCATTAAAGATTTCCATTTTTTTTTTAATCTTGATAATCATCTATAATAATACGATCACACACGACTTCATTCGGGAACAAAGTTTTTCATGTTAAGTGAGGAACAGAACTTTCTTAGTTTCTTGCCCGTTGTAATACGTAAAGTCGTTGTTAAATATTGGAAATCCTTTGACTGTGTGTGACACGTGCGTTTCCAATATTTAATGTGTTAGCTGACGAATGGTCAGTGTATTCAATTGCATTTTATATGGATACATTATATTTTGTCTTTATTTTGTGGATGCTTTAAGTATTCAAGTATCTAGGTGCTGGCAGTTGTATTCGTCTCTGTCCTCACCACACGGCAAATGTTTCAAGTGATTTTATTAAATGATGGCTATAACATGGGAAGAGCTAACAATAGGCTGGCCGCCTCGTACGGTGATCTATTCTGATATATTTTCCGTGTAAGCTTCACGTTCGCATCTTCAAAGGATACCTTGGGTGCAATAAAGCTTTGAGCACATGGACGGAACAGGTGGCTGCAGCGGGCGGAACCGTGTGTTTACGCCCTGACGCCGATAAACAGCGCACCTTAGGCAGCGGGGGAGAGGGGGACGCATGTTTGTTTAACCCTGCACTGGGTTAGTGTTCCTGTAGCCGGGGCATTTTTTGCCCTCATAAAACAAATGTTTCAAAGACCGCCGCTCGGTCCCGCCGATACAGTTTCAACATTTTGTGTCTTTTAAAGGACTGCTATTTTTGCGCCCGATAGATGGTTATAGGTATGCTCGCCCCCTCTATTATATTATAGGTAACAATATAATTATAATATCACGTAGCGATAGATGCTACTTCCTCTTCTTTCCTGCAGTATGATATTTTCTTGCTTTATTTTATTTTGCAATATATTATTATCATTAAAAGACAATGTGCTGATTCCCTCTATTAATGCGACTAAAAAAAATTGTAAGAAGTTTAGATTTATGCCTTAATACAGACGAGAACATAATGAATAAAAATGTTTTTATTTTATTCCATACTTATATCCAACTACACCGAAGCAGTAAGCCCTCCTAGGTCTGCTTATTAGCATTCAGGGCGAAACACAGACAAGGCTGAGCTTCTTACACTAAAATGATATTTATAGGGGCTACCTTTGGATTACTTTCCACGTCTTTAAATCTCTAAAATGTAGCAAACTCTTGCGTTTGTTACTATGAGGATAGATTGGTGAAAAGTGCTGTATAGAATAAAAATCGTACATACCTAAAAATCACGGCTTTATCCCCAAAATACCTATTTGGGAGGTTAATTAACACCTGGCGAGCTTTATCGGGCACGTAAATTGCAGTGTATTGCTAGGTGATATAAAATGAAAGCTGCTGCCCTCACCATTAGTCGACTTGTACGATACCTGTGGTAGAGATGGGGGTGGTGACAATCGTATTCCCGTCTGCCTCTGCTCTTCTTTCAACAATCTTTTTCACAGTCCATCACTCCGATCCATATACGACGATAGGACATATACCTAGACAATTGTCATAATTAAGAAAATTACGGTATTAAGAGAGAAAATGAGGTGAGACGCCAACAGGCTGATACCGCTAGAGGGAGCCGGAGCACACACCCTGCCAAATATTGTAATGTCAGTCATTTTTATCTGGCGGCAATTTAGGAATTAAATGTGAGTCATTACCTCCCCCGACATTCAAATTCCATCTAAGTGGTGGCAAAGTGAAAGTCGAAAGGCGATCGAGTTCACTTAGTGTTGACGATAAATCTTACGTGCGGCAAATGATTCGAGGTACGTGCATTACCGTCGACGGGGCCCTTCACGACTCATTAGCGTATCGCTTGAAAAATGCTCGCGGTACTAAAATAGACATTATGTAAAGTGGCGCAATTAGAGCTGTGACTTGCGGGAAAGTTGCGCCTTGCGCAGGGCTGGGGCCGCACGCTGCTCACTGTCGATATTTCGATGGTGGTCGCGTCGTGGCAGCAAAACAGTAAACTTTTAAAAAATAAAGTTCGAAAAATTATTCACTTGGTGCGGGAATTGAACCCACGTCATCCGCAATCCGGGTGCCAGTTTTACTGACCACTTTTTGTCGGTAATAATTTTTCTTCTATTTTTATAAAATGTATCAATTTTTTTTTTAAAAGCTTTATGGTTGGTTGTGATTATTATTTTGAAAGACTCGCCAAAAAGTTTCTGGTTCAAAATCTGTCGTGGATTTGATTAATATTAAGTATATCAGTCTTCTGTTGGATTTTGAAGGATTTTGTGATTCCTTGTCCATTTACTTTGATTAATATCGCTAAAAATATTTCATGTAATATGCTTAGCACTAGAATTTATCTTCTTACTTAGTCAGTGTGAATACTCAATAACGGCTTACTTAATTAAAAATAAAATAATTCATTAAAGAGCAACGTTAGCTCCCTCATCTTGAACTAATGTAGGTATCTTCTGTTGGTTGTAAACAAAAGGTAGTCTAATTTTATTACCTTACATAGTACTAAAATCTTTAAATGCCGAATTCCATTAATAACAACCTAATCCCCATTGAACACCCATAATTCTAAGATTCCTTCGATTGTTCGAACAATGCTTCTCGACACCCATTAATAATGAGATGAATCCTGTAGGTAAAGAGGGTCAGTTCAAAATAAGCAGCTCTTTGACTTGCGTAGCATCATTAAACCATTCACTACTTGTAGAAGTCACTCTATCAATGTTGTTGAGCAATCAGAAAACAATTGAGTACACTTTGGGGACATGTTGGCATATTTCGCCCCTGCCGCTGTTGGCGCGGTAACCCTGCTCGTGCGCGCGGGTGCAAGGTGCCCGGAACACGTAAGACGCCATTTAGCGTTCGGAATTAACATAAATAATAACGTCATTTCTCAGCCGCCCTCCGCCAGATATTGCGTCATTTGCTCCTGCCCTTTATGGCGGCACAACACTTAACTCCAAATAAAAAAGTATATTATAAATTCCGAAGTGGAGCCTCGTTTTTCGCGTTCCCTTTTTTTGGCTCGAGGTGTAAGCAGTGCAGATTTGCATCACAATTGTCTGCGGAGTGCTCAAGCTTTATATTTTCCTTTCATGTTTTAATTTCAGCAACAAATAATGTTTAATAGTGGTATAAGAAGTAACGGTGGCGTATTTGCATATTAGTGGTTCCCAGTAGTTCATAAAAAAGGCGCACTGGAAAAATATATTGTTTACGGAGCGGGGTGAGAATGGTTGATGTCTTGAGTGTTAATGGAATAATATTACAGTTAGTGTTTATTTTTTAATCTTTATGGAGACAGATGGCGCTAATTTAATTCATATAGATAGGTGGTGCGCGAATTTATGTACTACTGTTTAAATAAATCTCCTGCTCCAGTGCTTAAATTGAATCATGATAGCAGCAATTAATTTTATTAAAGTATCCGTAAAAGTTGTTTTATTTCAAGCCATAAAAGAATTGACTGTGAAATTGCAATATGTAAAAAAGTTAAAGAATACATTGTTATTAAATATAAGATACTTAACTAGCTATAGTTATCACTTGTATAGTGTACTTTGATAGGACTCCGCAGTAAAATTGGAAATAGTGGCTTAATTTCTCGTGTGACATACAAAAACCTCTAAAGTGTGTTCCTTAAACAATACATTTGTCCCTACGAAAAAGAGCTTAGCTGCTCTCCATAATACTTTCCGCTGGCTAGCCGTGCAAGCCGCGTGTCGCGCGCAGGCTCTGGTCATAAATATTAGGTAAGAAGCGACCGGCCGCGTGCAAACCATGAATTATGATCATTTGGACCCGGCGCGGCATGTGCAGGGTTCGATAAGCGTGTATTTAACTCAAAAGGTAATTGTTTGGAATATGCAGATCGTATTTCAGTGATATTAGTGTAAGTGAAAACGTTACAAACAAATCAAAGTTTAACTGAATGGACGGTGTTATAAAGATGTCTGTTTCAGATGTTAAAAAACGAAAGAATAAAACGTGAGTTCCGAATTTTTAAACTAGGAATTGCTTATAGTCCTAGTTGGTTTTATTGCTGATTCGGCACCTAACTTTTTCAGAAGAATTATTTTGATTTGTTTTTGAGAAAAATGCAGAATAATTAAATGTAATAAAATCATAATCTCAGTTACATTTTGTGTAAGAGCAACAAAGGTAAGATTTTGGTCTTGTTTATCTTCT
Organism: Cataclysta lemnata; assembly: GCA_963931975.1. NCBI lineage: Eukaryota > Metazoa > Arthropoda > Insecta > Lepidoptera > Crambidae > Cataclysta > Cataclysta lemnata. The sequence continues at coordinate 16,487,097 of OZ008347.1, read as the reverse complement.
CACTTTTATTGATGATCAAGATGATTTTTTCGGTGTATCGAATCAAGAGAGGATAACGTTTTCACTATTTTTCTGTTGCCTAAAAATGGCATAACTTATCCACTTAACAAGATTCGTTCGCAGCAATTTGCTTTGGGCGCCACACTCCTTTCTTTCGCCGAGAATTCGTTAGGAACGCTGGTGTTTTTATTCCGATTGCCCCAAAGCGTTCTGTCATTTAACTAATATTTGCGAAGCGTCCACGGATTCGTCTTTATGTAAATATTATACGGGTTCAACCTTGGCGACTCTTGTAAAATATTACGCAGAGTTCTGAACAAGATTGGCGCTACTTTGCGAGCTTTATTTTTCAGAGCTTCGGTGAAAACAAAGTAGATTGTGTGTGTGATCCCATGAGTTCCTTCGCCTAATGAGTTTGAAGCCAGGCCCGGGGATAAATCTTGCAGTTTTGTGACTTGAAACACGCTGGGTGCGGCGCAAGGCACGGGAGGACGCTATGATTGCGATCACCGGGAACAGACATTGTAACCCTCACTACATTATAGTGCATATTTGTTGTTATTTTATTATTTTTAAGCTGTAATAATCAAAACTGTTAAAAATCTCACAAATGTATTTTTTTTATAGAAGTATTTGAAAAATTTAGACCAATAACATTTAGACCACCTTGGGGCACCCGAATGGTGAAGGGCAAACCACCAACAACAGCATACCCAAACAGGGTTGGTGTCAGACCGGCTGTAAAACCTAAGCCAAAACCTTGAGCAGTATGAATTGGAATGTTGTCATTCCAATCACTCTCTCCGTTCATCGGTCTCTCGACATGGTCCTTTCCGTCTCTTTTCCATACATTTTTTTTATTTTTATTATTATTGATACACAAGACAGATTACAATTATAGCAAATATAAGTCCACATAAAATTAAACTATTTCAGTCTGAATTATAATCCAATGGTTTGTGTATACATACAAACCAATTAAAAACCCTTAACTATAATTAACTAAAAATAACAGTAAAACTTAAATACATAAATAAACAAATTATTATATATAAAAATAAATGAATAAATACTTATAATAAAATTAATAAATAATAAATATAATAAATAATATTCATTCATCACTAGCATTTTTACTGTGATGTGTGATGGGTGATATGAATCAAAAGGGAGTGGACGGCTTGATGACGTCTGACCGATATGAATGGAAGAGGAAACATACTGCGCCGACCTCAGATAGACTGGGAACAGGGCAGGGAGAAGAAGAAGACTTAAGGAGAAGAAGACACTTTTGTATTACACTGTACACCTCTCTGTGTATTGTTGTTGTCTGATGTTCAGCTAGATGGCGACCCGCTTCATCTTATGACTTGCGCGCAGATTATTCACCCCGCGTTATATTCCACGGATCGTTATAAATCAAGGCACGTTGCTTCTTATAAACATATTTTGTGTGTCTCCTCTTTTTTAAAACCGCTTACGTTATGCCGTGCTACGGTTTTTGCTGGCGCTTATAATTTTTCCGCGGAGCGTCTTGATATATGGCATTTATTCAGGAACCCGTAAATCTTCTAATAGTCTAAAAGTAGATTCACAGGTAGCATTAATACGGTTGTCAGCATTCCATATAAGATCTCTTCTGGTGGTGTATTACAACGTGACTGAGGGTTATAGTATTGCATAAATACTATAATTTTTCGTCACCACCCCCAAATATTAGAAACCTTCAGATCCTGTCCACACGTGCGTGCGGGAGAGTCGTTATGCATTTCTCGGCTATAAGGGCATTTAGTGAAAATATTATTGTTTTACACTAGCGATGTATTATGAAAGTAATTACGATACCGAAAAAAAATCGTAATAAAGCTCCCTATCTGGACAGGGCCTTGAAATGTGAAATAGACCATATTTTTCTTTCAAAAAATTATACTAAAGGAGTGGACATCTAGAAGACGTCTGACCAGAAGAGAAAACGTTCTGCGTAGATATTAACTTCACGAACATTTTCACTCGCAGTGCATTTGAATTATGCGCACACGAAAATAAACGTAATTTTAATGTTACAATGAACTTATATACCATGAATTCGTCCAGGCAGTGACTTTGTGACATCGTACGGTCAGCGAGTCGCAGGCCGCAACATGGCGACAGGTTAAGGCGACAGCGGTCAGCGCGCTCCAGTTAAGTGGGGCCCGTGAATTATTTGCCTTAATTATACAGTGGCGGCTTAACACGTTGCAAGGACATCCCTGTTCACACTGGTACACCGTTGGACGTAATACCAGAATTGCGGCCGTGTAAATTTTTTAAAACAAAAAAAAACTTTTTACACTATAACTGAATGCGTAAGGTAAAAACCCAATTAGCAATTCTTCAGGCGATAGAAAAAAAACTAAAAACCTGCAGACGAATACAGTTAGTATCAATTCTATTCTACAGTTTCAGAGAGTCGTCTTGAAAATGCTTCTCCTTACTCTTTTATACTCACCTGCCAATAAATGTACTCTTTTTTACTACTCATTGTTGAAATTCAGTATAATCATATGGGTTATTCTAAAATTCTAATGCGAATCTTTTACTCTACTTATTCCTGTAACTCCTGGCATGATGGCAAGGTCTGACTAGGTATTACAGCGACGATTAGATTATAATTGTCGCTTGCAAAATAACTTAAAAAGGGCTTGCTTAAAATAAAGACAAAAAATCACTGTTAATTAGGCAAAGTGAGCCAAACGAAGACTTTTACAAAATTTGTTTTCATTTCATCTAAGCATCAGTTTAAATTTCGGTAAAGCTCTTCCTATTTCTTGATTTATAAGAATAAGCGTATAAGCACTTATGGACAACCACGACACGTGTCGGATTAATATATTATATTATAATTATCGGTATGATAAGCCACGTGGGTATTAATTAAGAGGCAAAATACGCTGTAGGGGAAGGAAGCACAATCAATGTGATCCAAATTTTGATTGGTTCGGGCGATTGTTGATCAATGTTGATTGATCAGCTTTAATTAGGCAAATTGAAGGTCGATTCGGGGTGAATGGCACTAGGTTTTAGGAAAAACATCGAATATACAACATGTAACAGACATAACTTAGAGCCTAAATACTACTGTAAAGTACTAGAGAAAAGCAGCAATGAGTAATGGACAGCAGCGTTCCTTTTGTACCACTTAGCTATACCTATACTACAATTTATGTGCCCGATAGATGGCAATAGGCTCGCCACCTATTACAGGGACCTAGCTTAATTGGTGAAAAGTGGGTGTTAATTCACCTCTGCCTACCCCTTCGGGGATATAAGCGTGATTTATGAAGGTATGAATACTACCCATGCTAACATAGTCATATAGTCTTGATGTATGAATCGAACCCCGTGTCCTCTGCATTCCTGGCGACGCCTATCCTCTTGGTCTTGGTTGGCCTAGTGGTATAGGCACGCCATTAATGGGCAAAACCTGGGTGTGTATGCACGTCTGCCTACCCATCCAGACATAAAATAGTCACGATTGCTTAATTGCCTCATTTGATGGCTGTAGACATGGCATTTTTTCAATAGAAGACATTTCCGAGCCCCCCAGTGAGAGCAGCCGCGTCAAAGACGGCAACAGAACTTTCGACCCTTAGATTCGTCCGTCTTGGATTAAATTAACATTAGGTGGAACTATTCGCAAGGGTTCCGTCCATTGTTCGGCTGCGGTCGCCGGATTCCTAATTAAAATTACAACATGTAAATTGTCCGAGCGTCTTGGGCACTTGGGTGTTTGTTTTAAAGTGGCCGTCAGTTGGCGCTCTGGGCCTAATGTCGGATTGTGTTATTGTTCTTGTATTTACTTGGCGGTTTCTTAAGCCGTTTATAAGCGAACACTGCCTACAATGCCGGCGGAGCCTACTTTCCAAATTTGCTTGGTCTCAGTTTCGCTAAGTAATGTCCTCAGTTTTCGGAACGATCCCAAGGAGAAAGCTTAATATTTTCTATGCTGCGGCTGAAATGGCTTACCTGTGAAGTGGATAATTCAGTTATTCTGCAATTGACACTTTAGCTGGTGTCTTCTTTAATATATCAAATGAAAAACAAGAAGTAGTTAAAGTAAAATACCTGGAATTTCAAACGAAACAATCTTTCTTGTTCAATATTGGTTTCAAAAATCGTTCTTCTAACTCACGCTATAGCTGCAAAATCATTTCTTGAACTAAATATACCGAGCGTTATTACGTCTGCAGCCTAATCCGAATAAGCAGCGTCGGTGGAGGTGCCCTATTTAAGTCTCCAAGCAAACACCACAACATATCTCCCTAATTTAATAATTTCCAAGTGTTTAGACCCGGACAGCCATATTTGTCTTGGGCCAGTATCCGGCCTTAGATTAATCCGGAATTTGTTAAGTCGTGTCCCTTGGTCGGTCGCCTGGCCGGCCCTTGGACAATCTCTTTCCAACATGTTTGAACGTGTTCCGAAACCCAATTCGAAAGGAACAGCCAAGTTTCGATTTTGGATCCGGTTCCGATGAAGTTTGGAGCAAGGTGAGGGTTAAGCGGAGGTTTGTATTCAACGGTCTGCGGTCTTTGGGAATATACAACTTACTAAATAGTAGCTGGGCATCTGAGGCTTATAAAGTTAATCCTAAGTTCTACTTTGTTGGTCTCAATGTGTATGTATTAGTAAATGGCAATAGGGATAATGATTGGAATAAACCATTTCTTCAATCATTCTATAGGAGCCTTGGTGGAGAGACTGAAAATGCCTGGTGTGTGGACACTAATAAAGTTTGAGTTATGTACTGTTAATATATTTCTTTGATCAAGTATATGCAAACTTACCGATCCCGCAATGTCTTTTGGTCTAGCGGTCTCATACTGCATTATGTTTGAAAGTAGATTTTGTTTTTTCGAAATCAATCCTGAAATTTAAATAATCTATAGTTACACGGAACACAAGTGAATTTGGCCAAAAAAAATCAAATATCTAAAAGTTGTTTCGCTATTATAATTCTTTGTACATAATAATACTTAAACATAATGATAAGTTTAAATTCAATGGTCTCCGTATAAAGGTATCCAGTAAAGATTAACGCACAAAGGCTGCTCATAAGTACTTTTACGGATTTGTTTAGTAGTTTACGACTTCCGATCTCAAGTGAAACAAGTGCCATACAATGTATTTGGGAGTCACTTAGCATAAGTGGAGAGTTCACCTGAGCTCTTTTCTGGGTTGGACTTGAGAATATTGGATATGCCATCGTAGAACTATGTGCACGAATGCACGGTATCTATGACTTCCTAAAAAATTAATACATTTTCAATCGTTCGAAGAAGGATGATGATCGATTTAGGTACAGTTGACAGCACATTAAGCTGTGCTAAACTGCAAACATTTCTTCCATCGACTTTCACCATTAATGTAAAAAATATGATCAAAGATGTGTGTTATTGATCTATATTTTTCCGTTTATATTTTTTGTTTGATCTTTGAATTTAGAAGCTGAAAATGCTTCTAGGATGTGTGGCTGAAGTTAAGACTGACCTAATATTTCAGATATTAAGAATTATTCGATTTTTTTTTGTATTTAGAATAATATTTCAATATGACATTCAGACTTTTCTGTTAGGGTAGTGAGCTCGTTGAAAAAATCACATCCACTAGCTTCCTCGTTCGACGACAGAGCAGAAACAACAGTCGTTACATAAATAATAATAGCGGGGGCAACAAAACACGGTGTTTACCTCAGGGCGGGCACGACGGCGCGAGTGGCCCGCTAATGGCCCTAAACTTTGCCCGAACCGTGGACTGGCGGCAATTTTTATTTCAACTCCTGTCCTGTTGTTTGTTTGTTTGTTGTCCTGGAATACTACTATGCGACTTAGGGCTAAGTAATCCTAAGTAGATTAATTCTTTAGTACTAGTCGTCATACCAATTTTTATTTCAACTCCTGTCATGTTGTTTGTTTGTTTGTCGTCCTGGAATACTGCTGTTGGGTGCGACTTAGGACTTAGCAATTCTTAGTAGTACAAAGATTTTTTGGGGTTAGAACAATAATTTCGAAAAATTATGATCTTGAGGCGGGAATCGAACCCGCGTCCGCTGCTATCCGGGCAGGTGCCTGACCGCTCGGCCACCCAAGACACTAATTAACTTGCCGAAATTCTTCTAACCTTTACACTTCACGTTGTAAGCCAACGGGTACCCTCGCAATGTAGAAATAAATTTCAAACATTCCAAAGCAGATATTTTTACAAATACCGTGCGTTCGGTTAAGCTTGGGTTTGCTTTATAAACTATTCGATTTTAATTTTAACATTATATAAATGTTAGAAAAATTAGTACAAAGATTTTTTGGGGTTAGAAAAAGAATTTCGAAAAATTATGATCTTGAGGACCCGTGCCGCCGCTCTTTGTACTAATTTTTCTAACATTTATATAATGTTAAAATTAAAATCGAATAATTCTTAGTAGATTAATTTTTTACTAGTTGGCATACCAACGATTAGAACATTAGTAGTATTCTATATATTAATAGCTGACCCGGACCCGGGAAACGTAGTTTTTCCCTTATCACCTACATACATACATAAATCACGCCTATATCCCCGAAGGGGTAGGCAGAGGTGAACCAGCACCCACGTTTCGCCAATTATGTTAGGTCCCATGTAATAGGTGGCGAGCCTATTGCCATTTATCGGGCACAAAAGTCGCAGTACATTGCTATTGCTAGGTGGTATATGCTAGGAGGAACACTGCTGCATTCCTCATAATTGATTTATCCTTAGTCGCCTTGTACGACACCCACCGGAGTCGGAGTTTGGGGTGGTGACAATTGTTTTCTATGTTATCACCTAGGGGTATATAAAATAGCCTACGTCCTTTTCTCAAACTTACCCACGATTTTTGCTTTTACTAGGATCAGAAATCGACTCCTTCATCCTTAGTCTTAAACGCTTTCGACCAAATCGCAAAAAAAAACTTAATAATGTTCCTTCTGAGTTTCAAAAGATAATTAGTGACTGTAAGCTAGTTCCTTTCTAACCTTTAAGAGACGAAAATAGGCAGCTATGCAAGTTCAAGAGATATGTTACTCATGTTTGGCATTCAGCTTTTCATTTTATAAGTAATTTATCGCTCATAATACGGCACAGCTTCGGGCCGGGAGGCTAGAAAAAACATAGTCGAGATATTTTCTTAGAAAAGCGCCCAGTGGTCCGGTATATACCCTGCATAATCCGGCGGGCGCGCATTCCCTCTTGTCCAACTATGCTGAATATTTTTAATCAATACAAATTAGGTTGAAGCACGGCCCCGGGCGCCGCCCGCCCCGATATGCGGCGGCTTGCACAGTGGGCGGCCGCCGGCTAGTTCACTACAATATTAATTTGTCATTTTATTTTGATCAAAATTTTATTATGTAACAATATTTCAAGTAGAATATACCTAGGTCCCTATCTATAAAACAAAATTTGAGATCAGATATAGTAGGACAAAAACATTTTACCATAATAGTTTAGTGTGCTTTAAGGAGATGAATGTATTTTATAATAAATGTGTAAAGGGAATATATTTTAAAGTCATGGAATTCATAGTTGTAACAATATCTTTCATTACTATATTTTTTCAATTAGCTGAGCTTCTTGCCCGTCTTAGGCTTAGCTTATCGCGTTAAATATTGGAAATCTTTTGCCTACTACTACGACTAATTACATACATACATACATAAATCACGCCTATATCCCCGGAGGGGTAGGCAGAGGTGAACTAGCACCCACGTTTCGCCAGTTATGTTAGGTCCCATGTAATAGGTGGCGAGCCTATTGCCATTTATCGGGCACAAAAGTCGCAGTAGGTAATAGCTAGATGGTATAAGAGGAACGCTGCTGCCCATTCCTCGTCACTGATTTATCCTTAGTCGCCTTGTACGACACCCACGGGAGAGATTTGGGGTGGTGACAATTGTATTCTACTCTGCCGTCACCACACGACTAATTAGACTATGTAATTTATTGCACTTTATATTATTAAACATATTTTTATTTTATTGTTATAATGGTTGTCATATTCCGTCAACTCAGTTATTTTAGTGTTACGTGGCGCGCATAATAAAATATAAATATTAGTCTTATAATCCAGTGGATAAGTACCACTGTGCGCCCACCGTGCATACGCGATCGGACCATCTCGAGATAAACTTAGTTAACAAGCTGAAGATATTGATTTATCGGCCTCTCGTCCCCTCAGGTACAGCAATGGAATCCTCGCGGTCGGGATTCGATGTTTGCTCGAGCTATTTCTGGAGTGTTTTCCGAGGATTTGTAAATTCCTACTTTGTTTAGTTTCGTGTTTAAACGGTGGAAGATGGTATGGATTTTATTAAAATAATTCCTTGATGATGATGTCAATGGCAGCCAACGATTAAGTTGCACTTCTAAATATTCGTTGTTTTAAGTAAGTAATACGACTGACTTTAATGTATGAAGCGTATCTTAGTAACATTAACCTCATATTTCTACAGAATAATATCCACCGATATATCATACAGGCATCAAACTACTATGCACTTTTCATCAGCCCTTTGTTGTCATTACTGCTGGGGCACAGACATTCCCTATGGATGGAAGAATATAGGGAGAATGGGCCACAAGCCGTCATGCTGGCCCAGTCCGGATTGGTAGGTCGCCGGGATCAATGGCCTAACATGCCTTCCGAAGCACGGAAGAACTCAATATTTATATTAATTTTGCATCGCACAATGTTTCAATAATTGGTGATGTTTGCACTAACCTTGTCGTTTTGACATTCAGTAAGAGTAACTACCTATATTAGTCGATTTCTACATTAGCTACTGGGGATTCACCCACTAAGCTAACAACCAGAATGGGACATCACCGCTACGCAGCTACGAATTTGTTGGCGCCAATGACTTCGGATGCAATAATAATTTATACTCAATGAAATATGTCCATATACTTTGAACACAAATCTATAAGCATATTAATATTGTAATAGTTTATGACATATTATATTAAATGGGACCTAACATAATTGGCGAAAAGTGGGTGAACTAGCACCTCTGCCTTCCCCTTCGGGGATATAGGCGTGATTTATGTATGTATGTATATTATATTGATTCATAATTTCATGTAAAGGGAAGAAATAACTTTCTGAACTTTTTGACCGTTCTTCTCAGGACAAGGTTGTTTACGTAAACCTGGTAGTTTTATGTAAGGATGGCGTAGCTTACGTATTTCTTTAACGATTCATGGGTGTATGTAATGATACCTAGAAGGTAAATAAATAAACCATATTTTATTTATTTATATAACCACTTCAAACTTCATGTGTCAAGTCAGGAGGAGTCACGAGATAGCAGACGTAAGGTTTCATGCCAGAATCAATCTATCCGCCGTCTTGATTATTCACCGCGATTCTCGAATGAGGTACCACGTCAATTGTTCCCGTGCCATTGTTGGCGGCGTAGCGGTGATAAATTTGTCAGAAGGCGCTGGGGGCGAAACTACAAGTCATTACGTTGTAGGGCCTCCCTCGATCATCATTGGCTAGCTATTGTGCCCTACGGCATGCTAGCTCCGTTTGTCTGCAGGAAGAAATCGAATGGTAAGTCGAATCAGATTCCGCCTTAAATTAGGTAATTATGATTAGCTGCGTATTTTTATTTTTTAACAATCCCACATTCAAAATAATCTTATTTGTTTTTCATTGTTATTTGAATATTAAAATTGTACCAAGAAATAGTTAAGAGATTTCCTGAAAATATGTTTTTCCCTGGAATTCTCATAAGAAACTCTTAACTTAGCACTTCAAAAGCTTTTTCAGGATCATCAGTTTTTTTTCAGGCGCTGTTGATAAATTGTAACCGCACTTTTATTTTTGAGATATTTTCTAGCGGGCCGTTATCGCCCGTCACAAAACTATTTCCGAAGCCTCCAGGCATCAAGACGGCGGCTCCAGCCAAGCATGCCCCACCTTCTTAAAATAAAAACCATGTAGCCACTAAATCCCCCAAATCTATCGCGCTATAACTTTAAGCTGCCTTGGGCAACTCGTCCTCACTTAAACCGAACTTAAACTTAACATCTCACTCGAACCGGCAACTCTATATAAAGACGTCTCTAATAAACTTTAGCTTAACAAGCGGCTAAGTGCGTTATTTAAGAGGCCATCGTCCGCTTACATGCTGAGGGAGGGTAGTCACAGACTATTTTTGTTCCATAGACTTGTGAGCTCGTGTGTGGCGGCGTGCAAGGATTTTGTATGCTGGGTCGTTATGCTGTGGGTTTTGGTAGCGTAGTGTGAACGCGGTCGCTTCAAGGATGTCCGAGTGCTGGCCGTCGAGGCCCGGGGCCGTGCTGCGGACGACTACAAACTTAGAGTGGGCGAATCAGACGGAGCGCAAATTGTTCCTACTCATTTGCGTACCTATATATGTGTACGTGTGACACTTGTGTAGGCACCCACTTACTAGCAGTGAGGTTCCTAGAATTTAAATGTTTTGTAAAACGAATCTTAAGCACGGTTTTTTTTGTCTGGGATGGGAATACCAAACGTGCGGTATATAAGTCATCTCAAAATAAATCAGACACCTTATAAGGTGTCTGATGGCTTCAGTTTAGGCAACGTTTGGTTTGCGATGGAAGATTTTGTAGAAAAGACATTTATCGCTCTCATTTTTAAATGACGAAAAAACGGAGGAGGTTACTCAATTCGTAGGTACCCGTATGTTTTTTTTTATGTTAGACCACGCGAAACTCCGTAGTTTTTGGACCGATTTTGGTAATTCTTTCTTTGTTGGACAGTATATACTTTTCCGAATCCGACGGTGGGATCATAGGAAAACTAGGATCTGATGATGGAATCCTGGAGAAATCAAGGGGAGCTTTCGAAAATTGTAGGGCGGCTAGTGTGTTTGATAATATTTTGAATAGTTATTATAAGCCACTACATAATAATGAAGATCTGGAGTCGATCTGATGATGGAACTGAAAGACAGTCGAGGGAACTCATAAACTATTTATAAACTATTCGATTTTAATTTTAACATTATATAAATGTTAGAAAAATTAGTACAAAGATTTTGGTGGTTAGAAAAAGAATTTCTCGGCCACCCAAGACACTTGTCTTGGGTGGCCGAGCGGTCAGGCACCTGCCCGGATAGCAGCGGACACGGGTTCGATTCCCGCCTCAAGATCATAATTTTTCGAAATTCTTTTTCTAACCACCAAAAACTATTTATAGCTGGTATCTAGTGTCTGGGCTTGATTGATTTGTGTTAACGAGAGTTTTACACCTAGATAGGTTGCTGCCGTCTCTGATGAAGACCAAACATCCTGGAGAAATCGAGAGAAACTTTCGAAAATCGTTTTTCGAGTCGGTTCTTTTTTTACTAGCATGTAACATTTTCATCTCGCTCTAGCTCCCACTGACTCCCGAGACTAAACACTGTCAAGTGATGAAGTGAGATTTGTTCCACGTCTCCCGTTAGGCCTACAGCAAGTATCATTACCGGTGGGTCCCTATATTCTATCTACAGTAGAAAGTAAGCTTACAGAAATTAAGTTTTTTTGTTTTATTTAAATAGCAGAAGTTGATAGGCAACTAAGCTGTAGTACGTCTATCTTCAACTGTAGATAGAATATTGTAATTTAGTAATTACTAAGCAGTTGTTGGAATAATTAACAATACTATAGTGGTGGTGGACACAAAATATCTGTGCGAGGTGTCACATAGCACACCGTTAACCGACAATAAAGTTAATTAATTCCCCGATCATCACTAAAACCGCACAGAGCAGTACTTTTTCTATAATTAGCCCGCTGAAACAATGGGCCAATCGGCAGTGGCGGGTGTGCGTCGAACAATAAACAAACTGATTGTGGGACCGCAACGACCTGGCGCTATCGGCACATCCGCAGCACCGGCACATCGGCACCTATTGCGCGTCTAGGGCACACACTTACTCACCGGAATTTCGATAAAACCGGTTCGATCTGGTTTTGGTGACGGCCGAACACTATACAATTGAAGGGGTGAGTGGACAAAGGTGTCATCTGAAAAAAACGAAAATCTTCGAATGGACATAGGTTTTATGTGACCTATGTGGAAAACCGTAGCTCCACTAACTATAGATTCGGATTTCCCCAGTTTGTTGTGTTCGTTTGTGACAATATTTTTCAATCAATGATTGAAACTTACTTTTCATTATATGTATGAATATTGAAAGACTTAATAATATCTAAACTTAAATACTTGCGCGAGGACAACACATTTGGAAAAACAAAAACGATTTTACCGGCGTATATTTTGTCATACCCGCTGTTTTAAGTGATCGGAATTTTGGGTTAACTAATAATAATACTAAACAGTTAAAATAATATATACGAGTCTAATCCGTAAAAGTTGTTTTATTGTTTCGAGTCCATACGAATCTCTCCATTGGTTTCCTAAACTTAAAATTTCATGTATTAACCTAACTAAATATCCCGCATGATCTCACTTAGTTCGTCCCCAGGTGAATATCTAGTGCGCTAGGTATGTCCAAACGGCGCTGTCAGGCGTAATGGGCCCAGTGGGGCGAGGTGGGGCCGTTTATGGGCCAAGTTGTGTCGTTGCCCGCGGCCGAACGACACCAGCGTTAACTGCCTCGACTGCCACTGATAGCACCTCCTCGTACGTGGGCCTAATTGAATGCTTGTAAACGGAGCCAGTTTCGTTGTTAGGGCGAGATTCCACCAGTGCAGTGAGCTGAACGAAAGCCCAAACAAATACGCTGTGCCGCACAGTTCAGATCACTCACTGGTGGAATCCCGCCTTTAGATGCGCTTAACATGCGTAGGTAAATAAAATAATCATTCATCATCGCCCTGCCCTTATCCCATCCTATTTGGGGTCGGCGTAGTATGTCCTCTTTTTCCATTATCTTCTGTCACTCGTCATCTCCTCATTATATCCAAATAAAAAAAATAATTATCATTTGATTTTTATTTAAATATTAAATCTTCTTTTTCTTCTACCATGGGGCCAGTTTATCTGGGGTCGGCGCAGGACCACTTCTGTCTGTAGTCATTCTTTAAAAAAAATCAATGCATTTCTTCTGTCGTCTTCTATTATCCATAAAAATCGATGCTCTCTTTTATACATTTCTGCCACATTTATTAAGTGTTTTAATAAGGAATAAAAATTAAACGATCTAACCCGCCGTTGGTGTCCCATATGTCTGTTAGACCGGGTGTTTCATAAAAATGTAATAACTTTTTTTCTTGTCATTGATTTTTGTCGTGATTTCGAGTAGCTGCCGCATTGCACGTTCCCCTCCGTCAGTCCACCCAACGAGGTAGGAATGGGTGCCAGTTCTGGAGTTTTGGGGAAAACCCGGTGCATGAGACCGGCGTCACCAATTACGTAAGTAAAATAGTCATAGTTGAATTAATAATTATTTGCACTTACCAAGGCCATACACATTTTTAGTTGGTTATTTTCTTCTTCAGACCCGATGATGTTCCCCTTCGTTCTTCTTCCAATAGATTCTATCTATATTACAAGACGAATTAGGTCAATACAAGAGCTCATTCCACAGTAAATAAAGCAACGCAATACAGCTGTTTTCCAGCCGCAGAACAAAACCACTCCACGAAGCGAACTTGTGTAAAATACAATGTCACTCCTTTGCATTGTAGCCGTTTTATTGAAACTGTTGAGTCATAAACGTGTGGGTTTGTGGGTTTATGTGTGTTTTAAATACGTTTATAAATTACATGTAGACCGGTGGAACTTTATAAAGCAGATTCTGATTGACCGCCTTCTGCTATTTAGGCGCATGATTTGTCGTCCGTGGTTAAAATGTTGCAGAGTCGTTACTGGGTACCTATATTTATGAAAATAGTTCAGCAGTCGTAATGATTTTGTCCATCGTTGTTATAGTCACTTTGTAACTATTGTTGTCTGAACACGAAAGTATGTGTTGCCAGAGATGTTCTACGATACAGAAAGTAAATAATAAGAAGGCTCAAAGTTACTCAAAGGGCAATGGAGGGGGTTAGGCTTGAAGTTTCCCTACATGACCATATTATAAATGATGAGATCCGCAGGAGAACTAAGGATACCGATATATCCCGAAGAATTGCAGACCTTAAGTGGCCGTGGGCAGAGCCCACTGTGAGGAGGCGAGGAGACGTAGCGTTCGGTTTGGAGGTTCTTGGGGGAGGCCTATGCCCAACAGTAGATGTTTCTCGGCTGGCATAATGAACTTATTTATTATTGGGTTTCCTATGCCATTTTTAATATTTTAAAAACACTCATTCTGAAAAGATTTTCAAAATTGAATTCTAAACGAAAAATTATGCGGGAGTCCAACCAATACTGAAAATGTAAAAACAAATCTAAAAAGATTACTTCCCTTTTGTTCGAGCCCATCTGAATCAACCTCCGATACCTATGGGCGTTTGAAGCTAAGTCCCCGCAGCTCACAGTTCTTAAGTCTGCCGTTTAAAAAGGTTGCAACTTTTTATCGCCAGCATTCGCCTGTACACAGGATTGCCATTTGCTCCTGGCCACACGACCGGCCACAAGCCTGGGGTCTCGCCACCTCGGACTTTCATCGTCACCAACTTCACCAAAGAGACTTTTCAACACAATTTCCCGATGTTTTGATTTTTATTTCAACATTATAGGTACAAATGTTTCCGTCTTTAGTTTCTTTGTAAAAACGTTTGTGCTTCGAGCACTTGGGTTTTGGTAAAACCATGTACATTTACACATATTGTATTAAGCCGTACGTATACTACCCGGTTGGTGTGATGCAGAGCTGAATCAACACCCTATTGCCATGTATCAGGGGGTCTACTATAATTCAACGAAAATGGAAGCTACGGTCGATATTTCGCGCGTTTCCTACTATAATTCTTTATCGGACCGAAACTTCGTTCGAACCAACGCTTGAAACCAACAAAAAGTTTGTATATCTTCTTGTAAATATAGAAATATTTTTGTTGGTTGACAACCGCCAACAAATATTGGTACAATACGGTTATTTTACATTCATTAAGGTAACGCGTATAATCGTAGCAGTACGTAAATTACAGTATACTAGCTAGCTTTAACTAGCTTTTTAAGAAGACATTTTTTTTTCAGTTACTCCCAAACTGTTGGACATGAAGCGTGAATATTTGTATAAAGTTTTTTATTTTAGGGAATTTTAAAAGGTCCCATTGTGTCGTTGTCGGAGGCACTAATGAGCGAGGCCTCGCGACCGCGCCTGATAAATTTAATTAGGGCGGCGATTAGCCAATACCGCTTCCTCGGAGAAGGGCGGCTATTTTTCTAATTTGTTTGTTTCTTGTTTGCGGCGCCCGGCCCTAATCCTTGCTTATCCGACAGATTAACACAACAAGGGAGGTGGTGTCGGCGACATTTTTCAAGAAGTATCGGCGACAAAGGCGGCGATATTTCAAGTGGCAATAAAAGAAGAAGCAATTACGTTTTGTTTGTCGCGCGGCGTCGCGTAATTTTTCATTGTTGCCCGTCGCTTTAATTGTGTACGGGTTTGGTTGACGGGCGTCATCGTATCGCGGCGCGTCACGCTCCGCGGGGCACGAAAGCCTCACTCTTTGTTGCGGCATCGTCTTGGATCAGGCGAAATGATGCGGAATTCTTTTTGTCTTTCCTTTTGCAGTCAGTGGTGCATAGGTATTATGAATTAGTTTGTACTTTTTTGACAATGATACACCATGTACACTCATCAACAATGTCAAAGGATATTTTATGTACACCTATGTTCGAGCCACGAGTCGAACATTGGACTTAACCCGAGGAGCAGAGTCAGCAGCGAGGCGACCTACACACACCAAGCGCACCGTCGGCAGTTTACACCCATGAGAGACATACAAAAGCTATCAATGTGTACAGACCATTTAAACCAAATAAATACTGTAATTATTTATACAATAAATTAGATTCCAATCGGCCGTGTTGGGTCTCACTACTCCCTCCCCGCTGCCTGCCAGGGCTACTCCCTGGGGTAGCTTCCTCCTACCATATACCAGCTACTTGCCAGGGCTACTCCCTGGAGTAGTTCCTATCCACCAACAATTCTGTACCTGTGGGAAGCGGTGCCTTACAACCGCTCGCTCCCCGCTCGTACATATGGACTATTTACCAGACGGGGCGGAGACGCCCTGCCCATCTCTTTCTGGAGTCGGGAGTATGTTCGAGCCACGAGTCGAACATTGGACTTAACCCGAGGAGCAGAGTCAGCAGCGAGGCGACCTACACACACCAAGCGCACCGTCGGCAGTTTACACCCATGAGAGACATACAAAAGCTATCAATGTGTACAGACCATGTAAACCAAATAAATACTGTAATTATTTATACAATAAATTAGATTCCAATCGGCCGTGTTGGGTCTCACTACTCCCTCCCCGCTGCCTGCCAGGGCTACTCCCTGGGGTAGCTTCTTACTACCATATGCCAGCTACTTGCCAGGGCTACTCCCTGGAGTAGTTCCAATCCACCAACAATTCTGTACCTGCGGGAAGCGGCGCCTTACAAACGCTCGCTCCCCGCTCGTACATATGGTCCTTCGAGCTTCCTAGCATTCCTGCTGTAATCTGGGAATTCTACCCTGGATCGGCATCCTGTTTGTGTGAGTGGGAAGCGACGACTTACAATCGTTCGTAACTTACTCGCATATCTTATCATTGTTCCTTCTGAGCTACGATATTTATTTATTTTATATTATACCATTCACCATATTATTTAACATTACCATTTTACCATATTAACAACAATTATAACAAACAATTATACCAAGCTAATTATCTATTTATATCTAAATCACCAAAACAAATCAAACACACATTTAGCGATTATTAACTATTGGCGCAATGAAGTCGTCAGCACTTCTTGAGACCGGTAACTCGATCCTCGCATACCGAAACAATGATAATAACAACGGTATTTGCAAGCAAGCAATTTTACTTTTATTCAAAATTATTTACGGTCATTTTAATATTTAATTATACATTAATTGGTTAGCGGGGCAGCCTACAACATTTTATAACTGATCATTCATAAACAATTTTAGCGGTACTGTACTGTACTGAACTGTACTGAACATTATTTAGCACATATTATTAACCAGTTATTTTATATTTTTACCATTGTGAACCTCATCAACTACGTTAAAATATTCATTTAGTATATAACACAGTTCACAATACATAACCAACCGCGTGGCGTGTGCTCATATATTTACTATTTTACCATCACCAATATAGATACCATTTATTACCAATTTATTTGTTGAATCTACACTCAATAAATTTAAAGCCACGTAAAACACACACATACATTAACCACACACTACACACCCTAGCATTGCAGACAACAGGCAGGGTACATAAACATTATAGCCCTAACTACGCAAGCAGCGAGTAGGCTAACTTACCATTACCATCCTTACATTGCAAACCAGCCAGGTAAGGATAACTTAACATACACACCCTTACACTGCATACTAAGGCAGGTAAGATACAACATTTTATTTCATTCTTATTATACCACTTTATTTACAAGTATTTTATATTATGTATATTTTTATGTACTTACAATTTACTAACCAAACTATTTTACTAACCATGATAATGAATAACCAATTCTCAACCAACAGTCTCTCATGGGGTACAATACCACATCATCATTCGGAGCCTCGTTTGCTGGATTTGCTGCTAAACTTAGAAGGGAGATGGTCAAAATCAACAATGCACAATACAGCACCAACATTGTCACAGCGAAGCGAATCGGTCTCTGGCCTCCCACCAGCGGGTCTCACCAGAGTACTGAGAAGTTGCCTAGTTGATGTGGAGAATCCACAAACAACAACGATGCCATGTTCCGATTCACCAATGTCAAGAAACCAATACCACCTCTTCTTGGAGCCGGCAGCATGTTGTGTCACCATTCAATTAGCAACCAATACCATCTCTTCTTGAACCATTCATCGTCAAGCGACACTATTTACCAGACGGGGCGGAGACGCCCTGCCCATCTCTTTCTGGAGTCGGGAGTATGTTCGAGCCACGAGTCGAACATTGGACTTAACCCGAGGAGCAGAGTCAGCAGCGAGGCGACCTACACACACCAAGCGCACCGTCGGCAGTTTACACCCATGAGAGACATACAAAAGCTATCAATGTGTACAGACCATTTAAACCAAATAAATACTGTAATTATTTATACAATAAATTAGATTCCAATCGGCCGTGTTGGGTCTCACTACTCCCTCCCCGCTGCCTGCTACCCCAGGGCTACTCCCTGGGGTAGCTTCCTCCTACCATATACCAGCTACTTGCTAGGGCTACTCCCTGGAGTAGTTCCTATCCACCAACAATTCTGTACCTGTGGGAAGCGGTGCCTTACAACCGCTCGCTCCCCGCTCGTACACCTATTTCATGTTCTATCAGCCTCCATTCTTATAATACTGACATTATTATTAGCGAGTGTTAAAGGCAATAGGTTAGAAAGCGAGTGTAAAACGCGTCTGCCTACCTCTGAGGAGAGAAAGGCGTCACTGATGCCTGTCTGTCTGTCTATCAAAACTGACAGTTTGAGAAATGTTGACATTTCGGAAAAATCAAAATTGAAACATCTTCAATGGTAGTGACCATTGAATATAGAACTAAGATAAGAACTTTACTTATATCTCCTAACCTCCTCAAAGTTAGGAGATATAAGTTAAGGTTCGTCTGGACTGTCAAGACATCGCAGACAATATCCGAACACATCGCGAGCTTGTCTACAGGCGAACATCCTTCAGCTGCAACAACTGTAAAATGGGATTGCATATTTTCGCACTCGTATCTAAGTTACGGCCCGACAGTGACGTATGCACATGCGGAGATAAATCTTTCTCTTTCCCGGTGCGACAATCCGAGACGAGGTCGGAGTTTTATGAGCACAGTGCAAGTTGAATCAGTAGTGCACTGCCAAATTTCGTCGCGATGGTTGTTGATAACGTGACTTTGAATTCAATGGTCGATTTTAATTGTAAGGGGATTACCTTATTTAAATACTAATAAAGCACACCTACACATTAAAGTTATTATTTAATGTCATTCACAATTAACTTTTATACTTTTACACGCCTTCGCACGTGGTTTGGATGATTAATGAGTGTAAACCATTCTTAACTATAAAACAAACTATTATTTTATTCCTCCATATTAACGAGTATTAAGGGTAATAAAAAGGATATAAAGAATAATATGCAGCAGCGTGACATAACATCCAAATTTTGCCAGCTTGTTTCAGGTCCCATGCAATAGCAGTCGAGCCTATTGCCGCTTACCGGAAACTTTAATCGCAGTAATTTGCTAGATGGAAGATGGTATGGATTTTATTTGCTAGTTGTAATGTAATTAATCTTACGCATTGTAGATACCCACAAGAGAGGCAGGGGTGGTGACAATTGTATTCTTCTCTGGTGTCACCACACGGTGAAAATCAATATTATAAATAACACGGTTCGTACAAAATTTTTAATGTCAAAGGATCGCACTCTTACTTTGGCAAACCTAGAAGAGGCACTGTTCTCACTGGCGTGTTTTGGACTATGGCGCGCCTCACCGGGGTCCCGCAGGTAGCAATTGAATCGTCTCCCGCCTGTTTACACGTTTTATACTTCTCTCGTGAATAATTTGACAGTTTCCCCGGAATAAATTGAGCTAACAATTTGCGTTGGATCTTGCGCGTCTTCATGAAACCGTCACGGTCGTGTGAACGAGGTTTTATTTGAATTCATTTTATTACTCAGTTCCGTTTGAATTGTGGCGAATCGGGAGCGACAGATTTTAATCTTGTATCAATTGACTGAGCCATCCGATTGTTGCAATTCGTTTTTGATGCGTGTGTATTTTGACGATTGACTCGCTTCACCAAAGCTTCTTTTGTAAGACGTTTAAAAAAGTTATTCTAAGTATTGAAAACTATTATTTTATGATAGTTAAAGCTTTAAAGGTTATGTTGAATAGTTCCTATGAATTATTTGACTCACCTTTTCAGAAAATTTAGGGTCTACTTACCTTTACATAACTGGACCTATTGAAATCTACAATAATATAGATAACTAAAAAACGGAAGTTTGTCTATTCCCAGACATCTCATTCTCATGGCTATCATGAGGCCGTTTGCGATGTCTAGCCCGTCTAGCTCTTCCGTCCACAGGGAAGGCCTGTGTCCCAGCAGAAATGATGATGATCACACCGCAAGGTGTTAGTGATGAATGAATGTATATAAGGACCTTAGCCAGTGATCGATGAACAGAGAGACTGATTGGGATGACGAGATTCCAATCCATACTGTTCAAGGCTTAGGTTTTACAGTCGGTCTGCCTGACATGAACCTCCGTTGCTTTTAGGTGGGCAGAGGTGTATCTAGTATTTGTTAAGTACCTATCTAATTATTACTTTAGATTTTTATTTAAACATTACATCAATGTTAAAAAAACTTACCACCAAGAAATTTGTGGTTAGAAGAGTTCGAAAAATTATAATCTTGATGCAGGAATCGAACGCGTGATCTGCATTCCGGATTGATGCCCTTCGGCCAACCCAGACGTTCAGAGGGCGCGGGTTCGATTCCCGGATCAAGACCATAATTTTCGAACTTTTTCTAACTACAATTTTACCTACCTAATTGTATAAACGAAAGTGAAAGGTGTGACTAAAACATCCACAGTCATTGTAGAAAACTGAAAATTAGTGGAAGCTCCGGTGGCCACACAAACGTAGCAAACGCATCTATCCAGATAATGAGCTACACTAAGCCGCCATGAATACGGCCGCGCCCATAAATAAAGCGCCGAATAGCTTCAACTTTTATCGCGCCCGGCGATCGTTTAATAATTACAGCGCTTTCAGCGGGCGCTGTAAAGTATTTCGCATTTCGGATTGTTTGAATTACCCCATAAATACATGTAAACGATTCGCAACAAAGAGACGTCGCCCGAGTGTTGCATCGCGACAATAAATCTGCTGCGCGCAAACAAACAAGAAATAACTTTCACGGCTGAAAATATCAAATGTAAAATGTAAATTTAACTACCTAATACGGGCTTAAGCCAGATGAAACTGCGCCCGGGAGCTGTTTATTTGATATTTGAGTGGTGTTTTTATGCGAGTGTCGCTGCCGGGGAAATAAAAACGTCTGCCTTGTAGGAGGCGCGCCGGGCCAGTTATGAATGGCCTATGAGCTCTCCAATGCGCCACAGACGCTGCACCGCTTATTAGGCAGACGCGCCGCTCGGCGCACCAAGCACTATTCTGCCTTCTTTTTATTTTACACAGGGAAGCTCTTGCCCTTCATTTCACCTGATGGGAAGTGACGATAAGGGCTGAAGACGGAATCGAGCTTCACCTGGAACCCTCAACCACAGAGGGTTTGGCTATCTTATCACACATTGTCGGAACACAACAATGCTGTTTACATTATTATTATGGCGACAGATTTTGATAAAATGGTAGCTAGCCAGGCGGACTTCAAAGAAGTCCTACCACAAACCAAACCGAGCACAAATTTGTACCCTCCTGGGGATCGAACCCGGGACTTCTGTATCTTCATTCTGGTAGGCGAATCACTAGACCACGGAGGCGGTTACCTTTTAAAATGATGCACTTTCAAGCAACATAAGTACGCAGTGGCCTTTCTGCGGCCACTACGAATCATATCACTAGGAACATGACACCGATAGGTTTCCTTCGGCGGTTGATGGTAGTTTGTCAGGTCTGTCAGTCAGGATACTATCATCTAGTTTTTTTTCGCAATCGATTCAGCTACTGCCACTCTAGGTTCTGGCCAAATAAAAGTTAGATAATCATATAGATACAAGAAATACACCTCGGTTATAATTTGAGCTTTGACATACGCTCCTCTGACAAAAGGTTAAACCAGAGACCGACAAATTATAAATTTATCAAGACTGAATTATGATCTCAGAAATTCAGTACTTATTTTGGCATTAAAGCCTTCTGAAATAATACATACACTAGCTGACCCAGCAATACGTTGTTTTGCCTTATCACCTAGAGGTATAAAAATAGCCTACAACCTATTTAGACCCACTAAATATACAGAAAACTGGAACATATTATATGAGTCGGTAACCCATTCAAATATTTAGGCAATAAACATGGCTTGTCTCCTCGAGCAGTCTTTGGGAGTGTCTCTTAGGTGGCGTTGCATCGCAGGCAGTTTGCTTGATATAATGCACGTCGCCGGCCGTTATTGCTCCAACCTACTTATTTATAATTGTTACTGTCTCCACCAGCCACCGCTGACCCTTCACCCCCCCTGCAGCTCACCGGCCGAGGCCCTCGGAAGGGAAGCGGTGTGGCGCACAAGGTGCCAAGATAAGCTGGCCGAGTTATGGCCAAGGGTAACCTCTCCGAGAAGCCAGTTAGGTCGTACGGGCAATTTGGTTTTCTTTCATGGTGACTGTTAGTGCGACCTTTATTGCATTTAGCATGTACATCCACGGCAGTTTGGATGATCTATTGTAATGTTACTGTTTCGTTTTATTGTTGGAGAGTGCTTGAACCAATTCGGGATTTACCTTTTTCTGTGTGGGCCCTTTGAGTCATTGTTCAGGCTTTTATTGCGTGGTTTGTAACCGATTTATTTTTCAGATGACATATGTATTGGGCAAACGTTTTAGTTACCGTCGCCTGCTTGTTAGTATCAACTACTAAGGTTTTCCTATCGATTGAAAAGTAATAGGATGAAATGCATTTCAGGATAGTTCTCATTATACCTCTGATATTAAGCTTCTTAATGGAGCAGAGAAATGTGTGGTAGATCCCATTGTAGTAGGCACAGTCACAGAATAATGGCATGAAGCTGAAAATTTTATGTTATCAACTCTCCGTCGCCATATCCCTTTGCTACGGTAACAGCAGGTGTGGTCATATTTACCAGCCCTTTAATGTCCACACTTCTGGGGCACAGGCCTTTCTCTATGGATGGAAGAGTATAGGGAGAATGGGACACAACCCACCGGGACCAGCCGTGGACCAACGATTTAACGTGCCTTCAGAAGCACGGAGGAATTTTTCGTCATCCATCCGTCACCAATCCACACCAGCTACGCGAACATTGTTTAATGTATGCAATTGCAGGCCAAGCGCGATAAGCCACTGCGCCACCGACCTCCTCCAGATGAGGTGACAAGTAGTGACAACCCAGTATCCTCTGCCGTGGAAAAATCCAGTAGGAAGAGACTACCCAAAGACTACCCAAACTGTCTAATTTCTTCAATCGATCGTCAACCTCAACTTGTAATGCACAAAGTCGATCGAGAAAATTTTTCTTTCTTCGGTGTTCGGTCCTCTGGCCAAATGATAGCTGATTTTTTGACGACTGTACCAAACAATTTCATAATTCCAGTATTCACCCTGACGATGCAGCCAATGCCGTCATACCACTGTGACCTGGGTGCGACCATAATTTAGCGGGCCGCAGTCCGGTAGGCATAAAGCTGAGCCGCGGGGAGTCCAGTGTCGCCACCTAGCGGGCGGTCCGAAACGCCTTTTTAAAACAAACGGTTAGACGTCGCCGGTTAAGAAATACGGTTATGTATCCGGGTGAGGCCATGGCTGAATGCAGGGTATGAAAATCGCGACACATTAACGCGTTTCCCGATATACGCGCCTCTGTGTTCAAGCATAGAGTTGAAAATTAATTCCCACAATTGCACAGTATAATCCAGAATGCACGCTCTTTATGTTTTTCTCGGGGATTAGAGATAAATTCGGAATTTACTGGAACGATATGGCACTACAAGTTCGCTATCATTGTTTTGCTCAGTTTTTGACTATTTATTGAAATTATTTGTTACACTTACGACATTTTGCGTCTTCCACTTTGACCTGAGTTTATGATATCTCCCTTCCCCATCCGTATATAATAATATCATACCGTATAGACCGATTTTATGATAAGCACTCCCTGCGACCGACATCTTAAAAATCCAGACATCTCCCAAGTGTGCACCTCAAATGGCTTTAATTTACTAAAGCACTGCTATTGTTCGTAAAGAAACCGATTAATTTTATTGGCTCGGCTAATTCTATCAAAGACTCGTTCGCCTTAATAGCGCACAACAAAATAAGACCCTTAAAAACTAATGTTCAGCCTTAAGTCCGCCGCAAATACCTCTTTGTGACTCCGAACGATACTGCTCCGCCGTTGTTCTCAAACCTGGCTATACTAGATTTCCTTTACAAAGCGGGGCTGCGATTCGCTTTACACTCTAAGCAGTTCGCCGTAAGGTACATTTTGCAGTGAGCAACTTGGACGTTTTAAGGCGAAGTAAGACGAAGCAGATTAAAAAGTTGGACTCGGTCGCGCGATGTCATTGTAAGTGGAAAATGAGTTAAATAAGGCAATACATTTTAATTAGGAGGAAGGGATCTGCCCTTTATTCCTTACGCGATAACTCGCCGAGTCCTCTATTAATTGAATTTCATGTTTAATTAACTCAGTTCGGGCTCAGATAATCCGCTGCGATCTCGAGACAGAGTCTTGATTCAGTTTCCACTTTTTGACGATTGCCAAGTTTTTAAGTGACGCCAAAAACCTTTGGTAGTTGCTACAGGAGAACGTAACTGCCAAAAACCATAAAGTGCAATCACAAAAGCTAGGTATGACACCCTCCAAGCTTCTTGCCTTGTTGACATTATGCACAAGTATGTTACAGAACACCTATATGATTATGCAGTTCAAGAACACTAAAAAAAGTTACATTCAATTTGAGAAATAAAGTTTTTCAGATAACATTTTCAGTACTGGTATATCATCGCAAGAAATAGACAAAGATCGCATATTTTCATCTCGCAGGTAACAAACTCCGCAAATAGTAGACTAAGCTTTGCGCAGCCAATTAAGATTTTCAATTTGTTCCCCCGAATGTCTACAAAAATTCTTTGCAGATTCCGTACGCGAGCAAACGGTGTTCGGTTTAATGTAGTGAGATAAGCCCCCATTAAGTGGTTCGCGTCGATGTTGCTTAAAAGATTAAAAACTTGAACGCTCCACCTTAGTTTATGGCCCGGCTGCGGCTTAGATGCATACCCGTCCGAGGATGTCTTAAGGCAGATTTTGTGAACTTTCTTGGAAAATTTTCGTCGGTAATAAAGATACAGAGGGATTTGGGATCGAGATGGAAAAATTACGGTTTCCAAAGGCTTTGTTATAATTACAATGCTTTTATGTAATTAGGTGATCTGTGATTGGAGTTTTATTTGTTTTATGATAACAAACTAATTCACCTGAAAATATTTACCAAATAAAAACCAAAGGAAATCCGGCTTGAAGAACCCAAAAGAGGTGTACGGCTTTCACATCTTTTAATGATAGTAAAAGTGTTGATAAATTGAAAATATATCGAGAAAATACACCTAAAATGATAATGACTGATCATGAGTGCGAGCAGTGTGAAACTCGTACACAATACATAATTAAGTATCAATAGCAAATATTACTTTATTCGACGTCTATATTTCTAACAAGACATCCAACTTAATATCAGCCATTTAACCTGCCCCATATCACGGAGCAGATACATATTCCCAGCAAGGATGTCTTATCTGTAGTCCAGGGCTGTGGGCCAAATCTTAAGGGTCTAATTGCCATTAGGCGCCCTCTGTCCCACGAAAACGTCATAAATATAAATTATTACGATATCAGATGAACGCTAATCGCGAATTACTTTGATGTTGTCCTGAATAATTGTTGATTCTAATGGCTCTATGGGTGTCGAGTTGTTATTGCTTCATGGTAATAAAATTAATCATGGCGAGTGGTCAAGCGTTATGTTTTTGTGTGGAGAGATGAATGTTTATTTGTCTGTGTTCGATGAAAAATTCAATGCAATATAAATAATTGTGATGAGCTATTTACTTTCGTAGCGACGACGTAGTAAATGATGGTGCGTTAAGCAAACTGAAAATAAATTTCTCTTCATGTCATCATATAGTTTCTGACAGTTTGAAATGAAATTTAATTTTAGTTTTTTTATCGTCATCTGAAGTAGAAATCTGGTCACTTTCAGGTTATTAATTGGAGCGTTAGCCAATAGATTGTCAATAGATGGAGAAATTACGTCAGAATGGACTGTTATCTACTGATGCATTGTGAGTATTAATTAATGACAGCAGGATAGAGAAATTCAAGGGAATTGAAGACACTGAAACAATGATCGACTTTTATCTAGATTTCATCGATAACACAGTCGTGCCAATACTAATGACACTGTGTTTGAAAAACATTATAATACACATATATACATAAATCATGTCTATATCCCCGAAGGGTTAGGCAGAGGGAAATCAACACCCACGTTTCACCAATCAGAATAGAGACCATGACTGTGGCTAGCCTATTGCCATGTATGGGGCATGCAAATCGCAGTGTATAGAGTAATGCTGCTGCCCATTCCCCATCACTGTTTTGACCATAAGACGCCTTGCACATTAGAATAATATAAAAAGACAACTTTTACCTTCTAACAGTATCACGCAACTTTCTCCTTTGATCTCTGGAAAACAATATCCCTCCAACAAACTACATAACGGTAGGCAAACTTGAGTCCCCTTCGCAACTTTTATATAATCATCCGAACATTATTCCGTGGACAATGGTGTTGGTGGAGTGCAACGGCGAAACACCCAGCACGCCGTGAAATCGATGAGCGCGGTACGATTCACACGGGGATCTTTTGTTTGGCCTCCCATTGTTTCTGGTGTTTCCTTGAATGGTAATGAGAGGAGAAAAATAATGTGATTAATCGCTCGCGCTTGGCTTGTGTTAAGTTTTGGCGGTGGAAAGATTCGGCCTGTCTTAGCTGAGAATGTCGCCAGTACCTTGAATAAGTTACTATAATTAAAGATAAAACGAAGGATACTATAATTTGCTCGTATAACTATGTCGATATTATATAAATCGATATACATGAAATTCATTTATTTGTTTTATAGTATTGACTATCATCATTACCAGCCCTTTTAATGTCTCCACTACTTGGGCTCGGGCCTTCCCTATGGATGGAAAAATATAGGGAGTTTGGGCCATAACCCACCACGCCATTGACTATAAAACAAATAAATAAATTTTTCAGATTAAAAAATGGTTTGTATAGTAGCGGGATCCTCAAGTTAAACAGCAACTTCAAGTTAAGCTTCCTTATGGAGGTTAAAAGGAAATATATTTTACTTGAGTTGTGTCATTTTCAATAATAAACATATAAGTGCTACCAACTTGACAATAGCGTCAGTTTGGTCCTCACAGTACCCCCAGAAGCAAGCGAGTGGGTGGTGACGTCCAATACATAAAGTGAAACGACATCTTGAGTGATACTTACGAATCTTTAATATGTTTACAAACATCCACCGTCACAACCGATCGACTCAACCTTTGAACGACTCTCTGCTTTACGACCTCACTCGAGGAAGCAATTAAAAACCTAGTAAAAATTTAATTTCTCCCGATATAAATCACCCGCCGATCCGCCATTACTTGTCCGCGCGGAGACGACGCAGGCGCTGCCGAATATTTGGAATTAGTAAAAAACCTCGTAAACTCACTTCCTACGTTTTAACCTGATTAATGTCACATGATTATGAGTCTTATTTTAATTGCTAGGCGGTCGACTCAAAACTCAGCTGTAGCGTCAAAGCTACAGGGTTTATTTTGCATCGTCCCGCTGGGATGCACTTTTATTGCGGCATTAAACTTTACTAGTTCGTATATTGAGATGTGATGAGTTACAAACTTCGTTATTGTGAAGTGCGTGTGGCTTAAAAAGAAGTCATCTAAAAGATACTTAAGTCATTTATCGCCGTGTCCCTATAGTTTAGCAATACGATAACGGTCTTCAAAATTTACTTTCATTTTATACAACTATTTAGATATTATAGTTATGTAGGTAGTATAGTTATGTGCTCTGTGTAAACGTCTTTGTTACAAAAAATATGCATTAGTTAAGGTGACATTGATAACTTTATTTACTGCCTCACTCAGAGACGTCAAATAACGTTAATGAGCAGGTACTTAAGTCGCTATTCTTGCCGGGTCTAGGGTCTAGATTTGAATGAAAAATTTTGACATTAAAGTTAATTGACGTCTCTGAGTGCGGCAGTAAACAAATTAAAAACATTTTCGACAAAGTGAAGAAAATACTATACAATAAAAGAAACGCCGTGTTTAAATACTTAACAATAATCTATTAAATACGTGAGCTTTATCACAAGGCCAATTTATATCTCATATCAATTTGGTATACAAACTATTGTTTTTTTATTTGTGTTATGCACAATATTTATCATATTTACCTACTATCAGCGTACTGTTAATCTTATTATATTAGCCAGAATCAAAACCAGCTTTGAGCTGACAGTTGTTAAACATCGTATCTGCTCATACGTCCATTTACTGCCCAGAAAGTACCCCTGGGAGTAATATACCCGGGCGAGGGTGACCACACTTTATCAGTCATCCGATCCGATAGTCTCGGTGGTCACGACTGCCATCTTGAGGGCTAAATTGTGTTATAAATCGCGATGTATCGGACACTCGCTCTAATTAACCGTTAACAACCAAGTTTTATTGCTGTCCGGCAGTTTTGGGTTATCGCGACTTAAGTTTAAATTGTCCGCCATATGCACTTTATTGTGGACTTGGAATTATTGCTCTGGTGTCCGTTTTCAATTTAATTGTTTGGATATTAGATAATTAAGGGGAGATTAATGTTTACAGTACCTACGGAATAATGTGCAAACTTTGTCAAGTTTTTTGTCAATATAATAATATAAAATAATTATTAAT
Source organism: Cataclysta lemnata (assembly GCA_963931975.1). Taxonomy (NCBI): domain Eukaryota; kingdom Metazoa; phylum Arthropoda; class Insecta; order Lepidoptera; family Crambidae; genus Cataclysta; species Cataclysta lemnata. The sequence goes on along the minus strand of OZ008347.1, from coordinate 16,458,215 downwards.
TTTGAGTACCCTATAAGTATTAGTTTTTGTGCAAGTAATATTTGAAAATGATGTTAAAAAACACATTAACAGGAATTATTTTTTCAACTTACTACCTATCTATCTGAGAGCTATCTTTTGAGAAAAGGTATGAATGAATGAGATGATTGATCTTTCTTTATCCTATTACGACGTTATAAATTTTGTCATTGTCATCAAAAAACTGTTAATTTAAACATAAATAAATTATATACTTTTTCGAATCATTCTGTCTCTACAAGCTGAGGCAATTTACAAACAGCTTAATTTCGAATGCTGAAGAAACATTTGTTTTATGTATTTCCAAACATTCCTGTCATCGAAGTCACATTTTACGATGTAATAACTTTTAAGCATAAAGATAAGAATCGTTGCAGCTAAAAAATAATGTCAAAGTCAGTGTTAAATATAACTTGTGAGAATGCGCTTGTAAGTTGTTTGTGGGCTGTGAATGACATGTTTCATTTTTTTTGATAATCCTGAAAGCTAACATTTTTACTGTAACTGTTCATTCCAACCAATACGAAAATGGTATACCTAATGCTTAGTCTAGAAAAAAATGCTGTAAATACCACGCAATTTATATAAAAAAAAGGTATATAAATGAACATCCTGGTTTTATTACAATCGATACTTATGTGATAAATTTGAAAATTAATGCAATCATAGGAGGCTGTTTAATCTGTCGTGATATACAACTTAATTAAAAAGTTTTATTTAAAAAATGTTATGAAAAAGTATCTGTGTATAAACTAGAGAGTTAATTAAAAAAGAATCTTGCACACAAATACTATTACTATTTTAACCTCAAGTAGTAAAGTAGTGTAGAGCATTCAATGATTGTGGTAGATCGTGTAGCGATAAAATATGAAGAAAATAATTTTATATCAAGCCCATAGGTATATTTAAAGAGATTGAAGCGGCTGCATTGTTTATAAGTAATTCACTAACGGACGGTAGTCATGTAGGTAAGTACATTACATGATGACATGCGAAGTCCCGTGTTATCAGTGCAATGATGGCGAGACATCCGTACCTGATTCCGTAATATCAACCACCCCTGTCTTTGAGATAATATATGGGAGCATAAAGTATCATTAGGTCAGCCCCCCCACCCTCCTCCTCTCTAGGTAGTTGTTAATTGTTCTTAACGACCTCTTAGAGGACCTGAGAGGTGATCTTGATTAAAGTAACTTTGGGGATTCATTAATATGTTGTTGACTTGTTTGTTTGTCGGGGAATTTGCTTGGAATGTTGGAGATGTGTGGGATGACAATTTTATGTGTACCTTTTTATGTCACAACTCACAATTTAGTGTAAAATAGACCGTTTACTGTAATCGATTAGGTATGATAGTATTAGGTAAGAGTAGAAAGTATTACATCAAGTAAGTCTCGTTTATCTAGAATATAATTATATGAAAAAAAATCACAATTTTTAAAAAGTTAATGAGACCTTAATATTTCCTTGCATTGCAAGCTCTGAGATCGATGAATTGATAGTGGAGTTTCTTGTAAACCGATAGACTACAGACCTATTTGTAATTAAACAACATATTTTTAACTATTTTACAATATTATATTAATTAAAATATTATTATTATTATTTCTTATTATTATTATTAATATACTTCTTTCTAAAAAGTATCCAAGACTTTACCCCGTACCACTTCTAAATTTCGGCCGTCTTTTCCCCCTAAGTATATTACATGTATTGGGTAACCAACCATGGTGTAGTGAATTCTTTAAATTTAATTTAGAATATAAAAAGTGTCTTATTTCAATTATCTTCTTATAATTGTCATTATAGTATATTAAAATTGCTGTTTGAATGGCTAATATGAAAGTATGCTCTAAATACACGTTGCTTATACTTACTTTCACATCAGATGATGTAACCTTGTCAGAGAGTTGTTCTAAGAAACTGGAGCGTTATTTTGATCACTTATACATCGTTTCCGTGGTGTAGCGGTTATCACATCTGCCTAACACGCAGAAGGCCCCCGGTTCGATCCCGGGCGGAAACATATATTTTTTTATTATTTGTAATTCGTTATGTCTTTGTCTTTGGCGTGTAAATTATGACCGACACTATATTTTTTATTTCCTAAATTTATTATTGTAAGAAAGAGAAAGAAAAATAAAGCAATCTGTCATCTCAATTGTATTAAAAAACGAATGCATACCTATATCCATACAGACAAAAATGAATGTCTACACCTATGACGGTATTACCTGAATCGTAACATTTTAAATAGTTATTATTTATAGTTACAATTATTATTTCAATTTCACTAATATCTTAACCACTTAACACTTTGTTGGTTTTTTAATACATACATAATTATAATGAGTAGGTACTTAATGCAAAAAATTTCATTTAAATCTAGACCATACCCGGCAAGAATAGCGACTAGTTTTTAATTGTATATTCTATTATTTAAGTACTCGTTAACGTTAATTGACGTCTCTGAGTGCGGCAGCTGGTTCTATTTTAGAGTCTATTCAAAATTATGTAATTAAGCCGGCATATTCATTATAGTGATCGCCCGCAGCTTCGCTCGCGTTTATGTCGGTTGTTATAGCTTTCTTCAATAAATGAACTATCCAAGACAAAAATATTTTTTCAATTTGCACCAGCAGTTTCTGATAAGCGCTTTTAACTAACCAACCAACCATCCAACAAACAAACTTTATAATTTTAGTATAGATAAAGCCCTTAAATAAAATAAATAATCTCAGATGTGACGCAGATGATGACGTACCTTAAACTGTTCTCTACAATTTTTTGTGTGAATACAGCAAGCAGTAAAAAAGTGATATGGCATGGCACCCAAGTCACACGGTGTCATCCATTCCGAAAGCAATTACAGAGGACGCCGCGAACAACAGAACTGACCCTCTAATTGAATCTAACTGAGTTACGTCCAAAGTTGTAATATGAATAACCGTAACCCATTTCAGGTGGTGGAACACGGCGATATATCAAAGTTTGCAACTAAACCGAGAGCGAGGTGCGAGCCTATGAGTTATGGCGACCGCACGCCGCGCGCCGGCGCAAGGCACGGGAGGCGGCGACGACATCATAGTACTATCTAGAAGAACACCCACGTTACGCGGATTACGTTAGGTCCCAGGTATTATGGGGCGAGCCTTTTGACATCTATCGGGCACGTCAATCGCAGTAGGTATATAGCAGCTATCACTGCCTTTACCCTTAGTCCCGTTGTACGACACCCGCGGAAGAGATTGGTGGTGCTGATGGTGACAATTATTATTGTGTTCTGTTCCGCCATCACCACACCCACACAGCAATAATAATATTCCTTATCTATAAAACGTTTAGACCTTCCACCGTATAATAGAATTTGAAGGCAACAAGGCTCAGTTCAGCCGCCTCGAAAAGACGGACGGTATTATGCAAAACGGAGTGAGCCTGTGCCTTGTCCGCTGCGACCTCGCAGTTACCTAAACGCATTTATCGCGGCGCGGACCTGTCGCGAGTAATTGAGTTACCGCTAAGAAACGGCGCGGCCCCGGGCGGGATCTCCGCCACGCATCCGGCTTCGTCTCGTACTTGCACTATCTTGAGACGGTTTCCAGGACGCGTTTAATTAGAAAGTTGACTTAAAACGTTTGCCTCTTTAATGACAATGACGAAATTTATCTTAAAACACCGTTGTAACTTAGGCTACCTCGCGAATATGCAATATTTTCAGTAACAATGTTTCTGGTTTCCAAATATGTCAGAGTTGACTAACCAGTAAAGTATTTTACATAAGCTAAAATACGAATTGTAACAATTTTCTCTATAGAAAAGAAATCTAAAGTAAACCCTTATAACACTTGAAATAAAACAACTTTTACGGATTAGACTCGCGTATATTTAGGTGTTTGGCATTGTAGCTATTTAACCCGACGTTTCGATCACTTTACAGCGGCTGTTATCACGGGGAGACTATAGATGACATGTTTATGTCTTTGATGTCTTTTTTATTCTGAAATGAGATTTTTGTAAAATCATTTAGTATATTTTAGTGAAAAGGCACGCAATCCGTTCGCAAATTACTGAAAATCTTTACTTTGAGAAGAATGGAAACTCACCGACTTTTATTTATATGTGCTTCGGGAAACACGTTAAAAACTGCAGACTTTGGCTGATTTCCTCCATAAACATAGCCCCAATACTAATAGCAGGGACAGCTAAGGACCAATGGTTATTATATTTTTTAATGGTCATGGCAAAAGCATCTAAAAGTGTTTAGGATATCAGCGGCAGTGATGGTAGAACATCTTGCAATTCTAAATCTATTTCCATAGCTAACACATTATAGATCTAAAAACTGTTGTCTTTGTATCAGTTATATATCATTAGGTACTATTAACAGCCACTCATAATATAACAATTTTATCGCGCACTCAAACCTAGCAAGTCTATTTGAGACACCTCACTGTCTTATCTTATCCGACTAAAATTGTAACTAGCCCCATAAATTTAATCCTTGTATAGTATAATAATATAATAATCCGGATTGTCGGAGCAGCAGATAAATATAAGATAAAATATTATGGTCGGCAACTTTTTGTCGCCATAGCTCGATAGCCAGTAGGTAATGCCGGTTGTTTGTTTCGGTAAACTCCTGATAAACAAGAGTGGTGCTATCAATAAGGAAGGTGCGTCCCCCGCGGTGACGGACACCGGCTCAGCTCCGGACGATAGTTATCAATACGGATTATACTGACGCACCCTTTGCATAGGGCTGTCACCGCGGGGAAACTTACATTGACGATATTAAATTCACTTGAAAATTAAGTCACATTTTTACAATTGACCGATATTGATATTCTTAACGTGCAGTGACGGCGGAGCAGAATTTTTGTCAATTGTCACCACCCCCATCCTCTCCTGCGGGTGTCGTACAAGATTACTAAGGGTAAAGACATTTATATCACCTAGCAATATTATGCGATTAAGTGGCAGATAGATAGCAAAAGACTCGCCGCCTATTTACATGGGATGGGACCTAACCTATTTGGCGAACAGTGGGTGGTAATCACATCTCCCTCCCCTTCGGGGATATAGGCGTGATTTATGTATGTTATTTGAACATTATGTTAATGTTAGAATTAGCCATGACCAGGGGGCTACCGCCTATCTCGATTGCTGATAATAGCTTTAAAGCAATGCATTGCTTACTATCAATTTAGCTAGCATCCATCTTGAATTACTTTAGGTGGTACTGATTTTCTTCCAAATTCATACAAAATCATTCGGTGATCATTCATTCAAAGCTATCGCTGATAGTTAAGGTAAAAGTGCGAAATTACAGCATGACGTCATAAACTATATAAACTATATAGCTTTTGCTTTAGCAATCGAGTTAGGCGGTAGGCCCCCAGGAAAAATTAGACCACTAGATCCTACAGCAGGACGTCATTTTAAGAAACATTTTCCAGAATATTTTTCTTTGTGACATCCAGTTTTTATTAGCACCTCTATCTGTTTATCCCTTTTTCCATCTCCAAGCCTGAGATGCCGATTACATCATAAATAATATCACGCAATTTTCAAAATTATTTGGAACTGGTAGCCCTACTGACTCCACCACCTACGGGCCCTTAACAAAAAACGACGATCGTGACGGGGCATGCTGATATCTCACGTTGTTTTCCCGTAAAAAAAACTTGTTTGGGTTCACTATTTCGCACAAAATTGTATTTTCTATTCCTGGTTATTTATTTATCGAAATAAATGCCTTTAAATCCACTTAAAGGCGTTAAGCTAACCTATTTAGATTCTAATGGAATATAAATGTCTTCATCTTACGTGCAGTATGTCGTGCAGTATGTTTCCTCTTCCATTCATATCGGTTTGACATCATCGAGCCATCCTCTTTTCTATATACTAATCCATAAATCAGGGAGGATGTTAGCTGAATTAGTGCATAGAAAAGTGGTGAAATGTGAATTCTAATTCATTACCAGAACTACATAGAAATGCATTACCTTGGAATATCGTTAAGGTCCTGAAGTGAAAGCAAGGTAAGTTAAGCAGTTCTATAGCGTGCACCTAGATCAATTATGATCGAATCGGTACATCGAAAATGTGTTTAATATACCTAATTGATTTTAATCTCGAACTCAATGACAGAAGCAATTATGGAGGGCAAAAGCTTGCCCCCATAATGCAAGGCGAACTATAGCGCCGTGGCAAGATAGCGCTATCGACGGCCACCCCACTTTGAAGCACCTTAAGTCGAACTACAAGACCACTTTTACGAGTCTCCCAGTTATTAATAGGTTCATTTACGACACCTCCCCCCCTCGCGCCCAAGAGGTGGTAACGATCACGGGGCTTATTGATTGATATGTTTTTATGGCGTCCTTTATGACAGTTGCCCTATGGTTCCACGCTTGAAAGTTGCCTAATGTCATCCGATGTTAGGAGTTTGTCTTTGTTGTAGTTCACATGGCGGAGTGGCTTCGATGTGACAATGTACGGTCGACGGCACTTGAGACTGCCTCAAACTGTCAAGTTTCTTCAATCAATTTTCGGACTTAATTTGTATGTAATAAGCCACAAAGTCAATTGAGAAAAAAGTACTTTTTGTGATAGCCTGACGTGTTGCACCTGTACTGTACCTGTACCATGAAGCGGTCAATTACGTAATAGTATATTTTTTTATAGTGCTTGAAGTTAGTTTTAGTTTTATTCATGTTGTACTTACGTTATTTCTGTTACATGTTGTATAGACAGCTTCTACATTAAAACAACTTGCTTCAATTGAGAGGAAACGTTCAAAGTATTTTTCTGTAGTCAGACAAGCGGTTACCTTCTGTTGATTTATCTTGGAAACTGCTGCGTAAACTGGTAGAAACTGCGTCTTGTGCAACAAATTATTCAAAATTTGTTTATAGTATTCAGGTTTATGAACCACATAGAATTTCCCAGGGAGTACCTACAGGTTGTTTCAAGAATCTCAATAAATATAAGCCCGCAGAGCTATAAGTTCAGTAAAGATTAAAAACCTTTATTTTCTGTGTGCAGTTATGCTCACGAAAAACTTTGTTACAATAACAAATTAGTTAATAAGTCATTTTCTAGTTTGCTTGAAACAAGTTTTAAAGCTTACTGTAAAATACAAACTAATTTGAGGTTAGTCAAAAGTTAAACCAAAACGCCCATCTTTTGAAACTGTAAAGCAAATAAAAAGACACCAGGAAAGGTTGAGCACTGAAGATCTCGTTTTAAGTGTGGTCTTCCTACCCACTTTTGTCACGTTAGTGACTAATTACGATTGTAAAATCCCTCGTACAGCCAACAGGGTTTGTATCGAATGTGGTTTTGCTCGCGCAAGGAAAATCCGACCTTATATGCTGTAAAATTAGATCCAATACACGAAGTGGGGATTGAGACATTTTATGTCCAGCGCTGGCCTGGGTGTGCTCATTAGATATTTAGTGTCATTATGCACTAACTGCAAGCAGTAGTAACTTCTAGATCTTTGCATTTAGGTTGATATCAGCTTGCTCGTGATGCTTTGTCTTGTATAGGTAACGAGCTAGGTTTCCTGAGGAAAGGAATCGGTCTGTAATGAGTCGGAGCCATTCTAAACGTCGTTATCGCGCTGCCGAGAGCGTTCTGTTAAGTTTACTCTTGTATTAAAAAGCAACAGTTAGTTAAAACGTAGTTTCTTTCCTTATTATTTCAAATTGGCTTGTGAGAACCGTTCCTATTTCAATATCTTCTAAAAGTTTTATACGTGTAGCTTGTTTTAAGTCGGAATTTTAAATGTTAAACTGAAACAGATATATTTTTTCTTATTTTATAATTTTTGTTTTTTATTTATTTTTATTTTTAAATTATGTTCCAAGCCAAGGCCTTATATTTCGGTTGATCGAGTGGTATAGGCATTGCCGTATTGCAGAGGACGTGGGTTCGATTTCAATAAACTGACAATTTTTTATGGGGGGTTCTAGTGCTATCAAACATTAAATTTGTGAGGATTAAAAACCATTCGAAGTCCATAAAAAATTATCAATATTTTTCTTTCCTTTTACTCGAATATACAGATTAAAAACATAAAAATTACATATAAAATGTATATATGAAAAATATTAAATTGAATACGATACACGCTTTTCTTTAGCCTTCTATGCTGGCCTGGGAGCGAACAAATAAGAATAGGCCAGCCCTAACTCATCCCATGGGTGTCGTAAAAGTCGACTAAGGGAGATTGCCCGGTGTAGATCAATAAGCACCTTGGGGCACCCGAATGGTGGAGGGCAAACCACCAACAACAACATACCCAAAGAGGGTTGGTGTCAGGCAGGCGGCCGGCTGTAAAACCTAAGCCAAAACCTTGAGCAGTATGGATTGGAATGTTGTCATTCTAATCACTCTCTCCGTTCATGGGTCTCTCGACATGGTCCGTTCCGTCTCTTTTCTATACATTCATTCATCACTAGCACCTTTACGATGGGATGGATGATATGAGTCAAAAGGGAGTGGACGGCTTGATGACGTCTGACATATGAATGGAAGAGTACAAAGACAAACATACTGCGCCGACCCCAGATAGACTGGGAACAGGGCAGGAAGAAGAAGACACGCTTTTCTTTACAAACGTACAGTTCCAAGAACTCTGCGGGCACGGCGCCGGCGCGGTTGCGGCGGCGCAGCATTTATTAAAAATACTCCTAACTTCAGGCATAGGTAAGTAAGAATCTTATATCGCTAAATTTTTAGATTATGTAAATTAACTTGTAATTAAACTGTGTAGTATTATTATTATATATATTTTATATAGTATTAAATAAATCGTTTATTCACGGGGTGATAAGCGGACGGGCGCGCGTGGCTAGCTAGGTAGTTAACGCTGCGCTGTAGGTAGAATCACGCGCAAAGTGCGTCGCCTGCAGCTAATAATTGCGTTCTTGTATTTTAATGTTCATTGCGATTTTAATTGTTACTGTAACTATCATTATAATGGTTCAAATATCCTGTAAAATTTTGTCAACTGATTTCAAATTCATAATTTTGCCTGTATAATTTTGCAAACTTTTTCTAACCACAATTTTATTTAATTAAGTTAATTAAATTATAGGCTTGAAAAAAAATCTGGCATTCGCAATCTGGATGAGTCCTAAAACGAATATTGACTGATCAGGGAGTTCGTTATATTATTTCCGTATATCTTGTTACTAAGCCATTTCTTCAATCACTCAATTTATGTTTATGTCATTTTTATACATCCATTCATCTCTTCTGCGGTCTTTATACTCTTCTCATTCCGTTAACGTTTTTTTTCCATTACTCATTCAGTTCCATGTTTTTTTTGCATGGCAGGTCAGACAATTTCTTTTTATCTTCTTTATCAAATGCGCTATTTTGGTACTTCCTGTCTTATATACTCATTTCTTACTTTATCGTCGGCACACACATTTTAATATTCTTATCTTATTATATAAGCTATAATATAATAACCTACATTAACGCGAGCAAAGCCGCGGGCGACCACTAATTTACCATAAAGTACTAGGAAATTCCAAAAACATACTGAAATTTTTGAGTTTAATAATCAATAGAATTAAAGCCTAATCAGATAATTGATTAGCAGTGCACAATGCTGCACGAGTAACTGTGATCCGCAATTGAGCACACACAATACTAGATCCAATTATTGAATAGCCACTGACTGGATTTAGTGGCGTCAGTCAGTTACACTGTCTGTTCTGATAGGATTAATATGCCTGCCAAGAAGCGAGCACGCACCACTAGATCGCTGATTGGCCGCAGCGTGTGGATCCCAGGAGACCAGCTAGCCTGCCTGTTGGTGCTTGTCACACCTAGTGGACCCTTGAGGAGATTAGTGGTGAAGCTTAAAAAGAGAAGTCAGTATTAATATATAATGTCCTAAGTCGCCAGCGTTAAGCAACAACTTTGCTCTCGCAGTTCAGATAGTTGAGAGCTAAGAAATGCTCTCAAAAAATTGGTATTGGTATGTCCGTTGCCAAATTACGTTAGCATTTTGATATCTTTTTTTTACTATTCGATTTTTAAATTTAACATTATATAAATGTCTAATATTTTTCTAACCACCAAAATATTTGTGTCTTTTTTTTAATTACTCTCACACCTCATAATAAAATGTTTTTATGAACTCCGTCTGCCTGACACTAACCCTCCTAGGAAACGCTGTAGATGTCAAATGATATCGATCCTGAGAAACTCCGTTAGACACCTTTTACGACATCTACACGTAGGTATAAATAAATTGAAGGGTACTAGAGATATTTCCATTACCATCTTAGCTTAGTACTGCTAATAATACACCTATAATTTACATTTTAACATAAACTGCAAGTCCTGTGTGCTCTAATCTATCAAAAGCGAGTTTGTGCTAATTCTGCAGCAAAGTTAGTCAACGCGTCGATATCGACGTCACAGCAAACTTTAAGACAAGTAAGGGTTGTCGATACGTAGAGTAAAAATATACTCAATGTGGCACCTTAAAAATATTCTAAGATTTATCATATATTAATAGAATTGGTTATTCAGTGCATCAACAAATAAATAAAGTTCTTTTTCTACTTCTACTGCTACTTCTTCTTCTATGGAACGTGTGTCTAAGGCGTCTCTTACAGAATCTTACCATTAATATAACTGGGCAAATATGAAGGCGCCCCGTAAACCTACACTTGAGTCTCTGCTCCTGACTTCCCTCTCTGCCACACTATGGACCCGGCACCCATAAATCCATGGAATGTGAAGAGCTTTCGTCTCTTTAGAGGCATCTCTTCTAAGTGTGCAGCAGCCCTAAATCTAGGTATAACACGTCTTGATCTAAGACTGCGTCTAACATAATTAACTCGGACTGCGGTTCATGATTGAGTTACCATGTGCGACGGCCTTTGCCAATAAACTTGTTTGCTTGAACACAGACCAATTACTGGGACTTTTGGTGTCAGCATTCGATCGGCTTTAGTTGAAAAAGTTTCAACGGAAAGATTTCAACAATAGTTCAACTGAAGAAGATAACAATCAAGAACAAAATCTTCACGAACTTTGAGGTCGCTAATATTTACACAAAAAATACACCATAAAGTACCTATTCATTAATCAAATATTGTTTAATGCTAGATAGGTTAGTTCTTAACCTTCATCTCACCTGATGGTAAGTGAAGGGTCCAAGATACTTTAAGGGCACAAGGTTAGAGCTTCACATGGAATCCTTAACCACTTGTGTTAATAAATTGTCGAACCACAATAATGCTGTAAACATTATTATTAAGGCGATAGATTTTGATAAGATGGTGGTAGCTAGCCAGACAGACATGAAAAGTTCTACTCAGAACCTCAAGATCTAATTCCGGTTGGTAACCACTAGAGCACGAAGAGAAACGACATATATCTTGTTGCCCTGTAAGCAGCATCCAAACACATCGACTAATCCAAGACAAGACCAATCACTCATTTCAATAACACGAACACTTAAACCACAGTCCTATAAAAGGCCAATCAATGTTCGTAAGGGCGAACGCACACCCAGCGACACTGTAAAAAAGTTAGTGTCGCAATAACGCCGGCCATTACCTAATGAATTATGTGTGCGACCATTAATCTGTCCCGCGGATATCACTCCTCATCTTGTTGGCAATTAGACATAATTGAATATTAAGACGGTGAATGGTCGTCTGTAAAACGGAATGGCGGACGAGTGCCGATAATAATGTTGTTCCTAAGAAGCAATCTTCAGTGGAAGTAATAAGAATTGCTATATTAATCATCGCGGTAAGGAAATTGTAATGAATGGCGTTTGCTTCTGCAAGGTCTTAAGGCAGAATTTGTTTTTCTCCATTCTTAAAGTTGTCGACTTTCAGACACCTGCACTTACAGTGCTCTATTGCTTCTTTAAGTATGATTGTTTTCAAATTTTTCCTTTCACACTGACACCTCTGATTGATAGTGTCCATTTCAAAGTCTTACTATCTATTAAGAAGTAGTTGAAGCAGGTATAATTAAATAAATGTTTGTTAAGTAAAAAACCTGTAACCCATTGTCTAATTGCAAATTTATACGACGAAGGAAAGGTACGCCCGTATATAAGTCAGTATACAGTCACCATCTCCGCTTTAGCAATGTGTCGTAGAGGAAGAAATACAAAATAATAACAGTCAATAAAGATGCACATATCTGCACGAGAATCATGCCTCGTAAATAACGCTATGTGCCGACAAACTTACTGGGGAGACGGAGAGGGCGCTACTGTCGCGTTTGCCTCTACCACAAGGCTCACTTTCCCTTGGCTCTCTTTTATTTCCTTACTTGTAATTGTTAGTACTTTATTCCGTCACCGTTGTTGTGATAATTTAAAGCACACACGTTCGTTTCTTGTCGACATTCGCGCCGTGTACGGGGGCCTTAATGGCGCATTAAAAATCGTATTGACATTCAATTTATATTTTATTATTGCCTTCGGGACGTGTCTTATTGATATTCAATAAATGCCGTGATGTTTATTTCAACATAAATGGGTACTTCCAACAGTCTAAAATATTTATTGAGCTTACGATGTATCTCTCAGTTTTAGACTAAGTTCAGAACCAAAATTTATCAGTTTGTTAAGAGATCTGAATACTAAGTTAAGTTAAATACCTATATTAATTTATTTATGTGGATACCATTCAAATGTGAACCAAATGAGTAGAACAACTTAGTAGATATTAACATTTTCATCATGAAAAATGAATATATAAACAATACAAACAATACATTTGCATCCGTAATTTTGTCTAAAACACTTGCCCGTTCGGATAATCGGAAAAAAAACCCGGTGAATTGTATTCCCTCGAGAGTGTTTCTTAAAAAAAACCTCGCAGGAGGTATCCATTATGTTGATCCAGCTTTTTTTAAATAACCAATCTGCTTATTTACTCACACGCGACGTTTATGTAGGAACCAATCCAATTCGGCGTTCTCGGAGATTAAGGCAGTATATCGCCTACCCGGCCGTTCCCGCATAATCCCTATAAATCCACTTTATATTCATCCACCTTAAAAGCCGCAATAAAAGTTTCAGCTATATTCTTACGTGCCACGAGCGAGAGTGATTTGTATAAATTGTCGGCCATCACCTTATATTGAATTGGTATGAGATACTTCATAAACACGGACTGTCGCAGATGTGGGGATATTAGATCGTGGGAGAAACATTGTTCATGGAGTATTTTCGCTTGGCAGTATTGGCGATTTGAGTCAAAACATGGTGATTGCTTGTTTGGAGTATGTGTGGTTGAGTTGGATTTTTTTGGCAACGATGGTAGCTATTTGCTGTTATTGGTAGATATAGATTTCCTTGGTACTTGTCTATTGCCCGATTTTCTACTAAGTACCCTAATAAGCTTAACTTTTACTAAATAATGGTAATCGAATACTCCTATAAAGTTAATTGTCATTTCAACTTAATTTTGTACTAAAAGCCAAATGATAAGGATGGTAAATTGAATATCATTTGTAGATATATGACAATCTAAGATGTTGACTGAACTGTACTTTTAATAAAATAAACTACAGTATCACTACATCATTATTAGCATCATTATTAGAATGGGCAGCAGCGTTCCTTTTATACCACCGTCCTGGCAATGTACTGCGACTTTTGTGCCCGTAAATGGCAATAGGCTCGCCACCTATTACATGGGACTTAACATAATTGGCGAAACGCGGGTGCTAGTTCACCTCTGCCTACCCCTTCGGGGATATAGGCGTGATTTATGTATGGTTTGTGTATTTCAAAATTATTGGGATATATTTTTATTTGTTCCTACTTTTTAACATAGTTATAATTCTGCTCTGACATTAAATAGGGCATAATTATTCCAATTTTCTCCTATTAAATCTCCCAATCTCTCTAATCCTTGCAAATAAGCAAAGTTATTTATCTAAGTGTAGAGCAAATAGAAATACACCCACACCCCTGTGCCGATATATTTGCAAGTGGCATTACTTTAAATCACACGCATTGCGATATATCAGAGGCAACAAATATCTGTTGAGAGGAGCCCTTGAGGTGTTTAGGGCAATACGCGATATGACTCATGCGCTGTATTAAACTTGAGATCGGCTTCCGTCCAAGTGGGGTGGAGTCGACGCTTATTTTGGATAATAAATATATTTTGTAATATAGTTCTGTTAGTTTCTTTTCTTGACATTGCTGTATTCGTAAATTAATAAGCTATATTTGAAAGAGATACGACGAGATGGTTTGAATAACTTTCCGGGTGAATGAGTATTGGCAATATAAGGCAGCTGGGTGATGGGAGCCGCGAGTACCTGATATTTTAAAAAAAATATCAAAATTCTATTTTCGATGCAATATTTTCGGAAATGTTTTATACGTTCGAAACTAGATAGAAGCAAATAAATTCTCAAAAAATTGTGATATAAATATCTGGATATTTGTTATGAAAATCCATTAATTACGCATTTCTTTATTTTTTAAATGGGGCAATCGAGATGTAAGATATTAATGTAGGTAGCGTTATTTAAAACTATCGAATTTTTCTTATCGGCTCTTTTAAATGTACATACATACATACATAATTCACGCCTATATCCCCGCAGGGGTAGGCAGAGGTGAACTAGCACCCACGCTTCGCCAATTATGCTAGGTCCCATGTAATAGGTGGCGAGCCTATTGCCATTTATCGGGCACAAAAGTCGCAGTTCTTTGCTAGGTGGTAGGTATAATGGGAACGCTGCTGCCCATTCCTCATCACTGATTTATCCTTAGTCGCCTTGTACGACACCCACGGGAGAGATTTGGGGTGGTGACAATTGTATTCTACTCTACCGTCACCACACGGCACGGTCTTTTAAATGTAATTCAATCAAATCAAGTTGGTTGGTTTATTTTTTTTTGCTCCGCTCCCAAATTATTTTGGGTTACTGCGGAAGGTATGACTATATTGCTCCTGGATTTGGCTGGGTTCTGATGGCCAGGCGACCACCTGACATCAATAACCATAAAACACCAAGAACACCAAAAACTCTTTTTTGACATCGACGGGACTTTGGTTGGTTGTCTATTATACTAATATTATAAAGCTGAAGATTTTGTTTGTTTATTTTGTTGGTTAAACAAGCTAATCTCTGAAACTCCTGGTTCAAATTGAAAAATTTGTTTGTGTTGGATAGTCCATTTATTGGTGAAAACTTTATATAGGCTATATAACAACCGACATTAACGCGAGCGAAGCCGCGGGCGACCACTAGTTGGATATTTTATTTGTTGGAAGCAAGCGGTCGACTCCACGGACGCGAGAACCCCTCTCAGCCATTGGTCGTAATGCGCCGTTTGTATTCATGCGCGCCCACGAGCGCCCGCCGCCCGCCCGCCCCGCGCCGACTTCTGTACATTTCATCTATTATGTACGCTTTAATAATTTTTACTTATTAGACGATAAATAGGAGTCGTTTACGAATGTCACCCTGGCTAATTAATACTTCAACATAGGTGATAAAGTTAAATGTAATTGGATGCTAGCCAACTTTTCTCGGCAACACGCCGGTAAATCTAAACAAACGTGTTGGACCTCCGTACTTACTTACATTTATTGTTTACCCTCACAGTTTATTTAGTATGTTTTGATTAGAATTTCTCATCACCATAAGCTCTTAAATATCGCCACTGCCCCTTAAGGCCTTCCATAATCCACCATGCTGGGCCAGTGATAAGTATAAATGACTATATAATATATATCCGGGACCAACAGCTTCAACGAAGCACGGAGGAACTCAAGATAATATATTTAATTTTTTGTCACTTTTCTATATTTTCATATATGGATATCATATCTATGGAAAGGATCTTATGAATCAAAAGGAGTAAATAGCTTGATGACGTCTGACCAATATGAATGAAAGAGGACATGGTAACTTGAGAGTCACCAGAAAACATGTGACCGGAGAGGCAGATGATGAGCTTTGAGGCATACGAGCTAACTTCCACAAATGGCCGACTTTATTTGAGAATTTACCATCTGAATAAATACATGTATTAGGATAAGGTATTAAAGATATATTCGGAGTGCAAGCTGGGAAGAGACCGCCGGCCATCTCCTGACAACCCTGAGTAGTTCATATATTTACATGAATAATAAAAAGTCTGGTATCTGCGCCGCGTCCAGTTGTGCCCCACTATTAACTTATGAAAATAAGCTACAATAACACTTTGTTTATTTTGCGTTATTCCTTGCCAGGGAAATTTGTGACCGAAGAGAAATTCGCCGCGTGTGACTCTCAAAATGTTGTATCTAGGTATCTTGTGGAATTTCGCAAGCTTTTTCATAAGAGTCATAATCTTTTAGATTCATAACTAACGTCTAACAACATTCTTAATCCTTAATTAAAGTTTTTGCTTCACTTTAGTATTAAAGTATTATTATTGTAGTGTATAAATAACTTTTTGGACCTGATTACTGTTGCAAACAAAAAATGCCAACATGATTCTATCATACCTATGAGGCATTTCTTATTCTAACATTATAGACATTTTTAAATTTTTCATAGAACATAGGTAAAAAAAAACTTATGTCCGTATGTGGGGATAGAACACACGTCTTCTTTACATTGTACTTTCTTTTGTGCTTCTATATTTTATTCACATTACTATATCACTAAAATTGCATAGCGTAAGTAAGTTTATGAAAATTATGACTAGATCATAAAAGTGACGAAATCGACCAACTGAATGCGACAAATATTTTAAATCTTTCTTTTCGGTTGTCAACGATCTAAATATATTATCTCCAAGCAACAAACAGTGTAGTTGTGATTTTTTTATTGTGAGTGGTCAGAACTTTGAGCTTTGGGAAGCGCTGACCATCAATGCAGCGTAGCGATATTTTGACAAGGATGTCGGCGGCCGGCGCCCGCCGCGCCTAATGGATGTTTTCAATACAAACACAATGTGCCTGCGTGTAGCAACAATGCTAACGCTCCTATCCGAAACACATCTCATAAGGCCTTTACTTTGACCATTTACATTTATTTTTCAAATAACTTTTTAAATATTATGTTTTGAGAAGAAAATATGATTATTAATGTCATATTTGATGAACTAGTAACTTAAATACTCTATCATATAAAATATTTTGAAAATACATACATACATAAATCATGCCTATATCCCCGAAGGGGTAGGCAGAGGTGAACTAGCACCCACGTTTCACCAATTATGTTAGGTCCCATGTAATAGGTGGCGAGCCTGTTGCCATTTATCGAGCACAAAAGTCGCAGTACATTGCTATTGCTAGGTGGTATAAGAGGAACGCTGCTGCCCATTCCTCATCGCTAATTCGCAAGTACAACACCCACGGGAGAGATTTGGGGTGGTGACAATTGTATTCTACTCTGCCATCACCACACGAAAATAAAGATTACTAAAGATAAGATGAAAGATAAGATGAAAATAAAGATGACTAAATACTCCACTTAACTATCAAAATTAGCTTAACCCATTGAAAGACTGGGGCAAAACAGTTGCCACCATATTTGAACCTTGCTAAAGGTTTACAACCAATGAAAAAAATGAGGCAATGTAATTTACATTGGTTTATTTTTATCATTGGTTGCAAATACATATATCCCATAGTTAAAATACTTCACTTCCCACCATTTCGATATGTATCGAGTTAATATTTTAAACACCATCATTCATGCATTCATGGACTCAGTTTGGGTTAATTGGGTTTTATTTTCGACGGCAGATGCAGTCTGAACCCATGACTTAACAAGTTTTCTGGCAAGACGAATACGAGATATGTTTTTGGTCACCCATGCAATGACCGGCTTTAGTGAACATTGCTTAGTTCATGCAACCGTAGACCGAGCTCGCTAATAGATAATAAAGCTCTTCAACTCCTCGTATATAATGGTTTTAAGTTGAAAAATTAATTGTTTTTCCTAAAATTGTAAATTCGTCTGAATATGACCTGCCGCACTCAGAGACGTCAATTAACTTTAATGAGTATTTAATGTCAAAAATTTTCATTCAAATCAAGACCACAGACTAGACAAGAATAGCGACTAGTTTTGAATTATCATTTTTTGACGTTAAGTACTCATTAACGTTATTTGACGTCTCGAGTGCAGAACTAAGTTCTTTTCATTTTTACAAGTGTTATTTAATAACTAAACGACTCTGCTCGCGCAGTTCATAACTTTACGAGCCCATTCATTACATTTGCCAACCTCCTAAATATGTCGGCAACATAGTAACATGTCATCCACATAAATAAAATCGCCGGGCGCATAAATACAGATGTAATCCCGGGGGAGAGCCGAACCGAACCCGCGACCACCATTACATTCCGGCATACACTCAAAAATGCCCTCCGATCCCCGTGAAATCTCGACCTACCTCATAAAACCGGAGAAACAATATCTTCAACGCGCCATAATCTCCCAATTTACGTCTGCACCTATTGCATGCTTTGCTACCTTGTATTTAAAGTAGAAAGTGACTCTAAGGAAAGGTTTTTCCTAAGCGGGCGTTGTTTCGGCTTTTCCTGGCCATAAAAGTATATTGTGCGTCGGTAAAGGCGCCTCTTTGTCACCATTTGCATATTTATTATTTAGATGTTGACGATTTCGGTGTATTTCCGATAAAGGTTCATCGGTAGGTACTTCATTTGAAGTACAGGTAATAAGGTACGCTTAATCTGTAAATACTCAATCGATGCCATTTTTCCGGAAGCAGAATATGCATCTACATGTTTACTAATATTATAAAGCTGAAGAGTTTGTTTGTTTGTTTGTATGTATGGTTAATATTTGGTTTTGTAGTTACAAAATATAAGAAGAGTTAAAAACAGATATCGTTCGACTATTGATCGTCAAAACGTATCTCTCGAAAAAATAATTTAATTCGATGCTTTTATTTAACAAGTTTGTGCTGAGAAGTCTGAAACATAATTATTAATTTTAAGCAAACATTGACAGAATAAAATCCATATTGCTTACCGTCCACACTTCAGCACCTTAAAACAGAAACAATAAAAATTCTGTACCTATTTGAATATTATATTCATGGCGGGCTGTTATGAAAGCGTGAGGCCACCAAGGAAGCGCTCAGGTGGAAGGCAGTAAACCCGCCAGCCTTTCAATGTAGCTGCGATGTTTACATAAATGGGATTTTGAGTGAGGTTGTTTTTTTATTGTGTTGCCTAGCCTTGGGGGACTACTATGCCATTTCTACGGGTATTGTAAGCACCGAGGAAGTTAACAAATGTTTAAGTTTAATTATCTACTATACAGGTTTATCCTAGTGTAGGTAGTTAAGATTTATTATTGTAACTGCTGAATTAAGTAAATAAAATAATAAAAAATAAAAAAATTGGCTTTTATAGTGAGCTATTTCAAATAGTCTTATTGTACAGTAGAGTGCGTCAAAGATAATTTAATGTTTTTATTTAATTTTTTATACCAATCACTCTCTCCGTTCATGGGGATGGTTTTCTATAATTCCATAACTTTTCTATTCATCACCACAAGTACCTTTCCTGTGTTAGGGATCATATTATGAATCAAAAGGGATTGGACGTCGAGACAACACTAATGGAAGAGAAATCACACTGCGCTGACTCCGGATACACTCGGAACAACGCAGAAAGAAGATGATGGTGTGCTAACTATGCCACTCATTATTCAATGCGTTTAGATAAAAGCGAAAGTTTTTCTAATAAGCTTCTAACTACGATTGAAAAATCTACTAATTCCGAGTTTTAGGTGTTACGAATGTACAGATCCTACTAATCCATTACCTGCCACTGTCTAGATTTCCCAAAGCTGTAAAATATACAAAATTAAAACTTATCGAGTTGGTTTCCAGCCCGACTAGCATGACCACCCAAACACGATATGATATAGGCATTTATCGCGTTGAACTTACAAAAATCATTAGATTTTCGATAGTTCAAAGCGATAAATGGCTATATATTTATGATATACCCGTAGAGGCTTATTCAATTATTCGATATAGGCTATTCGAGTGTTAAAATCCAATGATTTTTGACTGGTCAACGCGATAAATGGCTATATCATATCGTGTTTCGGTGGTAATGCTAGCCGGGCAGGGACAATAACATGCTATTTTTGCTATTGTGTTGCTATTCATAATACATCATATTTCATATACAGGAATCCTGTTGTTGACTCAATATAATATCTGCGGCTTTCAGAATTCGTAAACAGCACAACTTGTACCGATATACGATAGATTATCTTCGAATTTATCTGTTTTGTTACCTAGAGTGATAAATAAGGCCTAAAGGGGCGAGCGGGACGGCGGTCTTGGTCCCGAATGACGCATCGAAAATAATTATTGAATACAAATTGGTTTTCAGGACCGCGGTCCTAGTCCCAAAAGCCCCCTTGCCCCTTGTCTCTTTCTATCTATTGCATGCAGTCAGAGTCCCATGTAATAGGGGAGCAACCTGGCTATTATTATATTGGTAAGGGGTGTACGCGGTCAGCAACATAAGTCGATCACCACTGTAGCCCCCTGTCATACCAAAGAATCGCCACAAAAGTAAACATTTGTTCGAACAACCATTGTGACAAGGTACTAAAGTGTTAATCTACTTATGATATTGACTGTACCAGGAAATCGGTGGCGTCATCTATTCTGCCGGCACTACACCGTTCACTTAATAATGAAATATTATTATAATTGACCTACATAATCTTAAATTCAAAAATATTGGTTAGAAATATCACCGAACAATGTTATGTTGGATTAGCGAACTCTTGAGAGAATTCATAGTGCCTATCTCTAACTCGCTCATCACTGTGACTCTGTGGCAACGATATTTTAGGGTCATATTAATAATGAGACGTCTGTTTAGTTGGTATATTGGAGTCTAGTTACTAGGTAATTTTATGAAGCTGGAGATTTTGTTTGTTTATTTTGTTGGTTAAACGCGCTAATCTCAGAAACTACTGGTTCAAATTGAAAAAATATTTTTGTGTTGGATAGTCCATTAATTGAGGAAGGCTGTGGCTATATTACAACAGACATTAACGCGAGCGAAACCGCGCGCGACTACTAGTACAAAATATAAAAAGAAACACATAGGTTTCTAGTACTATACATCAACTTTTAACCTGACTCAATTTCCCACGCGGAACGTGCGAGTGAGGGAAATGCAAGTTTAAAAGTATGCAAAGAGCTCTCCACAAGAGTGCGCGGTAATTGAGTAATAGCTGCAAGAAGGGTCCACATTGCCTGGAGAGCCCTCGGCGGAGCATCAGGCTGTTTACTCGCTTCAAACCTTTCTTTTACATTTTCGTATTCAAATCTCCGATAGCTTTTTCTTTTTTTAGAATTACAGCAGATTTCGAGACACTCTTTTTCTGGACGGCCTGGTCGGTGGAGTGGTCAAATCGGTGGCTTTAAGCCGAGATGTCCCGGGTTCGAATCCTAGCAGGGGTAACTATTTGTGTAATGAACGCAGATATTTGCATTTTGCACTCTAGATCCTGGCAGGGGTAACTAATTTGCACTCTAGTGAAGGTTGCTAAATGTTTGTTGTATATTACAAATAATTCTATATAATTATTATGTACTTATTATAAAAAATTGTCCTTCGCGCAGTATTCATAACACAAGTGCTGCAAGTGGTAATACTGCTACTGCGTGTGTACTGTAATCTGCCTACCCCTGCGGGACAAATGCGTGACGTTTGCACGTAATTTTTTTCTAATTTATCCGTTTCAATTGATTAAAACAGCGGTCAGAGAAAATGAAATAACTCTGTCTGTCGTTCAATTCTAAAAACATCAACTCGGCTGACCGGAGCGGGCGTCGCGTGCGGGCGACAGTTGGGGCTCGGCCGAGTTTCCAGTCGGCCAATCGCTGTCGCCGGCAAACTTGCCAACTCGCCGGCGCTCGAACGGCATCGCTAACGACTTTCCAAAGTGTCCGAGAGGTGACTTCTCGGGGGTTTTCTTATCGCTTGCGTCTTGAGCGGCGTTATTTCATTTTAACATTATTATTCGATTTTAATTTTAACATTATATAAATGTTAGAAAAAATGGTACAAAGATGTTTCTAACATTTATATAATGTTAAAATTAAAATCGAATAATTTATAAATCAAACCCAAGCTTAACCGAACGCACGGTATTTGTAAAAATATCTGTTTTGGAATGTTTGAAATTTATTTCTACATTGCGAGGGTACCCGTTGGCTTACAACGTGAAGTGTAAAGGTTAGAAGAATTTCGGCAAGTTAATCAGTGTCTTGGGTGGCCGAGCGGTCAGGCACCTGCCCGGATAGCAGAAAACGCGGGTTCGATTCCCGCCTCAAGATCATAATTTTTTGAAATTCTTTTTCTAAACACCAAAATCTTTGTACTAATTGAACATTATTTTAATTTTTATTTGAACACTATATACATGCGGAGGAGCTCGCTAGCGCAGTGGCATGGCGCGCTTGGCCAGCGATTGCGTAAACTAAGCAATGTTCGCTAAGGCCGGTCTTTAGACGGATGACCGAAAATGTATTATCTCATTTTCCTCCGTGCTTCGGAAGGACCGTTAAGCTGCTGCAGTCGTTAATACACACCAACCCGCACTGGGCCAGCGTGGTGGATAATGACCCAATCTCCTTATATTCCATTCAATTCCATGCCTTGCAGTAGGGATATTAAAGTGCTGGTGATGATCATGATGATGACTATATACAATATACATACATACACACTACACAGAGAAGGCAGAGTATTGTGGCAAGGAATAAAAGTCGTTCTCAGTCTTAATGCTGACATACTTCAAATTATACATACATACATAAATCATGCCTATATTAGGCAGAGGTGAACTAGCACCTACGTGTCGCCAATTATGTCAGGTCTCATGTAATAGGTGGCGAGCCTATTGCCATATTTCGGGCACAAAAGTGTCGCAGTACATTGCTAAGTGGTATAAGAGGAACCTCATCACTGATTTATCCTTAGTCGGCTTGTACGACACCCACGGGAGAGATTTGGGGTGGTGACGATTGTATTCTACTCTGCCGTCAGTCAAATTATACAGGTTTTAAGTGTACAGCGATCTTCTTAATATTATGTCTGTGAAATGAGACTACAATTAGTTTACTAGCTAGGGGAGGCAAGTGAGTGCAGCGGTCGATGGGCTGGTAGGAAGGAATTCTTCTTAGGCGACGACGTCTGGCATAAAAATAACCAATCCCTTTCTTCTTCTCCCTGCCCTGTTCCCAGTCTATCTGGGGTCGGCGCAGTATGTTTCCACTTCCTTTCATATCGGTCAGACGTCATCCATAACCAATCCCTTTCAAAATGCAAAAATACCGAGTGATTTCTAAAAAAAAAAGAATATAATAATGGTGCATCGGAGTGACATGGCCGTCTAAGCCAGGCTCGATGCGCGATTAGGCCTGGTCGGCCCACTCGCCTGCAAACCGTTGCGTTTGACAATGACATGACAATTTGGAGAGTGCATTCGGGTCATTAAATTGCTCGCGTCCAGATTTAAGACTCCTTTGGTGTCGGTGGCGTTGGGTTGTCCTTTGTTAGTGGCGTACGCGCTTGGCTTGTGATAACGTAACCGAAGGGATGTCGCAAAGGCTTGTCATGGGATGGGTGACCGAAAAACATCGACCTACTTTGAGAGGTTAAATGAATCGGTAGCTCTGAGTTCTATACTACTACATATTATTTACTGCTGTTAACTAGTAATTCTTCTCAGGTCTTCGTGTTGAGTTTATGACCATGACAACAAGTGAGTCGTCTCAGACCCACTTGATGGGTTTATAACTGACTGTGACCACAGTGGAACATTTCTCCACAGGGAATGTCTGTGGCGACATCTATCGCCATTACGTATGATTATATTATTATGGGTATAAGATATCGATTTGATCTGATAAAGAATACTTATTAGAAACTATTGTGGTTATATTACAAGCATTGTCAGCATAAAAATTAAAAATCTATTCTTCGGAATAGATATAAGGTACCCACCTAAAAATATTTCTTTCTCTAATTAATGACACCGTTCATAATGTAAGCCAATTCCACGACAGTGCCCGCTTCTGCACATATCGCAGCCCAAACGTCATATTCATTTATCGCCGCTGGAGCCCCTTGCCATCAATTAGGCCCTGCGCCCATTGACTCGGAAACGTCGTTCGGATTTATTGAAAGTGCTACCTAGAATGTTACTTACTATTCCACTCCGTTGCCCTTACCCTTGTACATTTACGGGCGAGTTTCGCTTGGCAAGCGGTAATGAGACGAATGAACAGTCAAACGCAGTGTCATTGTCACTTACGGATGCGTTACGGCGCTGAGTCCGAATTCGTAGGGTGCAGAAATGATTTTTATGCTTGCTGATTCTTTTGGGGATGTCACTTTTATGTACAGTTGGTAGTTTGTTTTGCTGTGTTTAACTCTAAGTAATATAGATATTTGCCAGTCTTACAGTAGCTGTGATTGAGGATCCATTCTATTCCAACTGAATGAATACAATATATCTGAAAATATAATTGTTTGTTAAATAGATATTATAGCAACATTACTGTCTAATTAGTTGATTATTGTGTTCGTTTTATTGGGCATCATTAGTTTGTTTTTTTTGCCTTATTTTTTTTTTTTAAATTTTATTAAAATTTATTTTTAGTTTAAGTTTTAAACGTTTTTTTTTCTTTCGCTAGACAGGAAAGCTACGCTAAAACAACGATAAGGTGACAGCAAGTGTCGACAAGGGGTGAAGATGGAATCGAGCTTCACCTGGAACACTCAGCCACAGAGGGGCTAGCTATCTCATCGCAAATTGTCGGAGCTTTACTGCTGTTAACATTATTATTATGGCGACAGATTTTGAGAAACAGTAGCTAGCCAAGAAGATTTGAAAAAAGCCCTACCATCAACCATAATGGGTACAAATTGTTCTTAATTATTTATTAAGACTTGATTTGAATATTGAACAATAGGCGCTGAAGACCCTATGGTCTAAAAAGCGATGACCTTTTTCGACGAGGGCTGGT
The DNA here is from genome assembly GCA_963931975.1 of Cataclysta lemnata. Classification (NCBI taxonomy): domain Eukaryota; kingdom Metazoa; phylum Arthropoda; class Insecta; order Lepidoptera; family Crambidae; genus Cataclysta; species Cataclysta lemnata. The sequence continues at coordinate 16,433,125 of OZ008347.1, read as the reverse complement.
CGCGTGTCGGAAGGAAGCTCCCATAAGTCACCCGCCGGGAACTGAGACGAGCTGGCCACGTGGCTTGCTCAATTGGTCCTTTCAATGTGAGACGAGCTTCGATCTACGGAACCTGTAATAAAATTTAATTTGTGACAGTGTGGAATTACCTTTAGAATGTAGTCCCAGTTTGGGTGCACTTATTTTGATTTATTGTGGCTTACTGCTTAGAATTTAAATAATTAACAAATATTTCTTATACTGATTTTGCCAATTAGGTTAGGTATCGCGCTCATAATTAAATCGCAGTATATTGCTAGGCGGTATAAGAGGAATGCTGCTGCCTATTCATCGCTGTCTTAACTCTTAGTGGCCTTTTCATTTCTTTTCATATTCTATTTCATTTTATTTAGGTATTTGGCATTGTTTTATTAATCTACTTCATAAAAAATGAAATTCTCAATTCGTCAGTTTTTTAGTTTTATAATTTAACCCGACGTTACGACCACTTTACACCGTCCGTTTCGAACAATAAAATTGATTCCAACGAATCAGTCAGCTGGCAGGTCACTGCTCTGACCTTTAGATCCAAAACAAACAAACGCACAGACAGCAAATCATCAGTGTAATGCGCACGTTGACTGTTTGATATCGCTCATATAATGCCCTGATAATATATTATGCTATGTTACGAGTACTCTTTGGGAAGTGTCCATGTGATTTATTAGTCTCACCTAATGCTAGTGGTGAATATTAAACTATTTTGTTGTTAATAATAAATCTGAGCTGATTTACGAAGAGGCGGCGGGGTGATTAGGCAGATGACATAATGGCTGTAAAAATGGAACTACCCACATTCGGATTTGGGTTTCGTATTTCGAGATCGATGTGTCTAATCTTACACGCATTGGTATTTGTAGTCAGATTAAAGTTCCCAGTGAATGGCAATAGGCTTGCCTCCTATTACATGGGACCTGAAGGAAGCTGGCGAGACGCGGCTGTTGAAACACGGCTGTCTACCCCTTAGGCGTGATTTATGCAGGTAGGTATGTAATTTTGTACTCTGTGATTTAAATTTGACAATAATTCTGTTCTGCCATATGTTCTTCTCAAAAGTTTGTTGAAGGCCGGTGGATGACTGTCCGATAACTTTTTTGCTTCAAGTGCAATGATGACATTGGTGGCCTTAATACATCACTTTGAATCTCCGCGCGTCAGAGGCCGACAGTTCCTGTTATTATGATAATACTCTCTTTCATTCACGAGATTGCGAATCGAGTGGTATTGAATAATATGTTCTAATATCTAACTGAAATTGTGTAATTGATATTGAAATTTACTGAGGAGCTCTCTAGCGTAATGGCTTATCGCGCTCGGCCTGCGCGGTTGCGTAAACTAAGCACTGTTCGCTAAGGCCGGTCATTGGATGGAAATTAGCGTAAGTGTCCCTGATTTTTTCTAAGTTTAACTTTTTACTTAGTTTCAGATGGTTTTTTTTTATTTTTGGTTAATTTAGATACTAAGGGCCTGTTTCACATTCGCCTAGTAAGTTCGAAGTAGCTTACTTTGCAGTTCATTTGACATATATTTCATATTAAAACTGTCAAATGATCTGCGAAGTAAGCTACTTTAAACTTGCTTGTCAATTGTGAAACAGGCCCTTAATGTCTTATTTTACATATACCTTAACTATTTTATTTTACTTTTACTTTATTTTTTTTTTGGAAAGAAAGAAAAGTCCATCAGTTCATCTAATAGATGATTTGGCGCGGCTCCCACGTGTCTTGTATAATTTTTCTTGGAGACACTTTACTAATCAACCGAAGGATTAATGCTAGGTATTTATTTTTGTTATTTGTAACCGTAAGCCACCGCTCAACTGGCTTTTAATAGGGTTATTCGTCATCTCCACGAAAATACCGTGGGACAATTAACAGCATAGGTTACAAGGTACTTTCAGATAAGTTCAATCGATTTTTAAACTTAAAAGGTATCAATTAACGTACAAATTTGCCTGAAAAATACTATGAGCTGTATTTACAAGAACATATTTTAAGTCCCGATTATTTTGTGCATACCTCGTTACCTACCTCTAAGCAACCGTTTCGAAATAACAATTTTTAGGCGACATCTATTTTTGGTTAATTTTATCGACCATTACGACCGCCTTGGTCGAATGCTCAGATTGCTGGGTATTGGCCAAGAGGTCCCGGGTTCGAATCCTGGTAGGGTGTAAACTTTGTGATGACCACAAATGTTTGTTTCCGAGTCATGGTTGTGTAAATGTTTATGTAATATATTTTCAACATTTATATACATAATTATATTAAAAATTATGTCCGTCATCTAGTATCCATAACACAAGTGCTTAGGCTACTTACTTTGGGCTAGATGATAGGTGCGAGTGTAAAAATATTTATTATTTATTTCATTATAGTCCCAAATAAATAATTTCATAAACAAAAAAAGCTATCACAACATGGATAGGTAAATTAGTAAATTTCAACAATAAGTCAATCTCCATTAGTAATCTCATCTCGTATCGTGTTAGTCTTGTGGAGAAATTTGAGACTGGAATGAAATAATCGTACGCGATTAGCCGTTTCCTTGAAACCGTTCTATGCGCACGCGCCGCTATAAATCACCCGTGTCCTCTCGGAATAGAGCGGACGCTTGTCTTTTTTGTCCAACAGTTTTATAGATAACTGCGCTCGGAGATAAGTGGATGTAAATCTTCGGGAAACACCTTTGAACTTTCCAATGTTTTACCGTTTACAAATAATTTACTAGTTCTAGTTGGATCTCGTGAAAATGTTGCTTAAATTGTACAGTATCATTATGCACTTCATGACCGTTAAACATTTCTCTGTTACTTGTAAATGTCTCTGCTTCTATGTGTTTTTATACATAGGTACATATTTATTTCAAATTTCTCCATAATTCACTGCAGGACTTTATTAGAACTTGTTTCAATTAGTTTTTATAGTCGAAGGAGCTGTAGGCAAATAAATTTATACTCATGTATTCATGACGATAGTGCAATGGTTCACACACAGTACACAGGCGCAGGATTATGCACAGGATACATTCTCTGTTCTCAAGATTGTGTTGCCCCAACAACTGCATCAGTTTAATTGATCACGTCATTTCTTAATCCCGTGCGCTCCAAACATACAATTATCCCATTAGTGGGCAGACGAGCGCCAATTGCTCCCACGATTGGCGGGCAGCCGGCTTGTTTAGGCCTTCCATGAATAACTGACGAGAACCACTTATAACTATGAGTTTTATTTTTCTAACATCTCACCTTGCGAGTACCCTAATTTTAACACTTTGTCTCTATACAGTTTATGGTCTGCGATCTAATAGATTTCTAAACTCTTCCAATTTCATAGCAGCTACAGACGAATATACATTATACAGACGATTTGCGGAACATTCGTACGTACCTTTTTCAGGATCATTGTAAATATTGCAGATCAGTATCTGTGTTACATATAAGACTGATTGGAATTTCGGCATATTGCCAAGCGTAATTGCAACACTGCAAAACAATGCGCTACAAAAGCTAGCTACAAACTATCCCCAACAATAATGTGCGCCCAAACAAAACCATTGGGCGTTAATCGTCGCCATTAATGCATCATCCACATATCAAGGGAACAATGGCCGGCCGCTCGCAGCCTCCACCTGAAAATCCGAATTATTCCGTATTATTCATATTCCGACGCGGAGCAATGCGCCGGAAACCTGTCCGCGGTCTACACGCGGATTTTACACGCAAATTTACACCTACCCTCACATCAGTACACGCCACTTTCGCTCCTAACGTTCCTACTTTAAAGTCCACAGTCGACCGGCCGTGTTTGAGCATTAAACACTGGCCAACGAGATGATCTCTCCCAACTGTTTTGTAAATGGAACACGATTCGAATTGTCACCTGAAATTGGTACACAAACCATTTTGGACTTTATGTCGTACGCGCTCAGCTTAATTTTACCTGCCGGTTGCTGCTGCAGTGCTTATTGAAAGTTCCATCGTAAGCTCATGCGAAACAGAGCTCTCGTGTATAGAAACAAGGATCGTTATAGGATGTCTTGTCGGTGTGTATATCACGATGAGTGGATATTCACAGGTGCAACAGCGCGGAAGGTTTGACAAGCGGCCGATCTCGCACACAATATGGCGGACTTTCCGTTTCCGGTAGCGATTACGTGGTGACGTGTGGTGTTTGGTTATTTGCGGCGAGATAACAGGTTTGGCTTAATGAACTTAACTGAATTCTGGTCGCAGGCGTAGCTTATGTAACAAAGCGGGACACATTAATGTTTATTTGTTGACTTTGCTTAACAAATCAGCAAATTCAAGAGCTGACACTATAGGTAGTACTATTATCTCGTGCTTCCAATGACTTCAGAACCGATTGAACTAAGATGTTCTTATTATAATAATGACACTCGTTCTCAGAATTTTTTATAAAGTAACTTATTTAAATATTTCATTGTCAGGGCATTTTTACAACCTTTTTACGATACCGACCTACTAAAAGATTTTTAAATATTCATTAAATTACCTTTAAATTAATTGTGTGTTGTGCTTGTGTTCTGTTATATTTTAGTTGATAAACTATTGAGAATAACATAGTTATTCAGTTGCAGGGTTCGATGTGTAGTTTACAACTCCTGTTGAGAATTTGTAGTTGGAAAACTACAAACTATCAAAATCATTTAGTTTATTAGACTTTTACTGTAAGGTTGTGGCTATATCTCTAACAGTTCCTATAGGCATAAAAAGCGCTTCGTCACCGGCAGAACGGTTTCCAGTCATTGTGCACCTGCCACTCCTGAAGTAATTAATTATATCCTCTCCCCCCCACACACCCCCTGACACCACCTAGCGTTAAGGTGATCCTATTGTTTGAAGGATGGACCTGATTCGGTTTATTGATTTAGGCTTAAATTAATTTGTAAAATGTTAGACACTTGTTGTAGGTAGTAAGTTTTAATCAATGTTGCAAAATTTCCTGGCAGCACTGAATAATAAGGTAATTTAATGTTTGATTATAACTATGGGTCAAATAAGGCATCAAAAACTATATACTAGGTAATTTTCTTATAATAATTTCAATCTCAGGCTATCAGCCCTAACGTTGGTGTCAGGCAGGCGGCCGGCTGTAAAACCTGGGCCAAAACCTTGAGCAGTATGGATTGGAATGTTACCATCCCAATCACTCTCTCCGTACATCTCTCTCTCTCTCTCGACATGGTCCTTTCTGTTCTTTTCTATACTTTCATTTCTCACTAGCACCTTTACGGTGTGATATATGATATGAATCAAAAGGGAGTGGATGGATTGATGACAGTCATCTGTCTGATATCAATGGATCGGGATACATACTGCACCGACCACACACCTCAGATAAACTAGGTTAGGATGAAGAAGTTGGTATGTAACTATTCATCCATTTGGGTGACAAGTAGTCTTATGAGTATTCCATTCCTGGTGGGGTATTCCTCCATTTGTGGCCATATTTTGACAAAATTTGACAAAGAGCACGATATACGTCATTCAATAAAATAGCTTGTCTAAAAACCAAGCTCATACACAGTTCCTTTCCAGAATATCAGTAATTTTTACGTCCCATTTTATTTGGCGAGGTGGCATGACACCTACGTTTTGAGGGGCCTAATTAATCATCACGTTTAATCTGAGGTTATGCCGCCATTTCTCCCTCAAAGGTGAGAGTCTGGGGGTGACAAACGACCGCGGTGACGTGTTTATTGTTCCGGCGCAAGTCACTCTGTCGCCGGCGTCAGGCGCGTGACGTTATGGCTTTATTAAATTACTCTTAGTGTAATCTCATTGGAGGCTGTTGGGAAGCACTGTATACGTAAGCCGTAGCTTATTACCGGGGCTTCTGATGATATAGCACAGCTTCATCTTGAAGCAGACTTGACACCAAAAGATTTAGCAGGTGTATTTATTAGGTACCAGTAATTTTATCCAATAAAATGTAGGGCAATGTTAGGCTCAAATAAAAAAAAAAGATGTAATGAACTATTCGATTTTAATTTCAACATTATATAAATCTTAGAAAAATTAGTACAAAGATTTTGGTGGTTAGAAAAAGAATTTCGAAAACTTATGGTCGTGATGCGGAAATCGAACCCGCGTCCGCTGCTATCCGGGCAGGTGCCTGACCGCTCGGCCAACCAAGACACTTCTTTTTCTTACCACCAAAATCTTTGTAAGATGCAATGAAGATATCGAAGACTCCTAGAGCCAAAATCCCAAAAAAAGAGGGTTGAATATCCGAGATCACAAATCGAAATGCATGTCGACATCTAGATGCACTCATACATAAATATCGCATAAGTAGATTGACGGATTAACGCCCACATTTTGTAGCACCGAAGAATATAACTTGTCTTGATTGTAGACAATTATAGTCTTGACGAAGCAACTTTAAGATACTTTAGTGTCACGGTAATAAGCGCGTCATTTAATTTTGGAACTTAAATTGGTAACAGTATCAGGTACTGCGGTTACGGCTGATAGTTCTAGCTCTGGAGCGTTCGGTGTGAAGGCTCCCGAATTGGCTGAACATTCCGCGGTGCCGCGTTTTCCGGCGGGCCCGCGTCGGAGATTGGAACTGTCGCGGAGTTAGTTTAATGAGGTAGCTCGCCGTGGAGTTTTGTGGCTTCGCGACATGCGACGTCGCGCGCACCTACCCCCGGAACATTGTTCGGATGTGTTTGGGGAGCGTGGGCGGGCTAGCCTTGTTTTTGGACGAGTTTCGTTGGAAGGTGAGACTTTAATAGTCTCGTAAATTGGTGCTACGTAGTGTTTATAATTGGTTGCTTATAGTCTAGACTCTACAGTCAAGCCATACTGCAAATTTAATGTTGGAGGGAAGATAAGAGTTGACGCAATATAGTTAATTTAAGGAAACATTTCCTTTCAAAATTAAATCTCAATTTTTAATACACAATGTTTCAAAGTATTATTGAGTTATGCAGTTTTTATATAAAATTAGAAATGTGTCACCAAGCATTCTGTTTCCCATCATAACCACAAGAAATTGTATTAGAATTAACAAATATAAGAATTAGGAGTATTTAGATTTATCCTGACGTGGAGATATTATGTTTCGAAAGCTTTGTGACTTTCATTCAAATCAAATTTTACCAACATTGATTTAATGTCTATAAGAAACTTTGTCTTTTTTTCGTGAAACGAATCCACCTATGTCCACCCACGTCGCATGCCACATTACATCCAATGTGTTATTATGGTCCTCTTTATATAACACGCTCCGTCCATTCCGTAGTAGTAGTTTTTCGGTCCATTGTTAAAATGTACTTTATCTGTAATCCACTAACGTGCCAAGGCACTTCTCACACTCCCACTGCACATCAAGAAGGCGTGAACAATAAACTCCTTTTGTCCGGCGACCCGCGAGGATCCTAATCTCCGAAGAAGCCCAAGTATGCCCACCTAAGGCAGTAAATTCGCGCACGGCCTAAAGGTTGCCGCTACAATTAAGCGTTTTGCCCACTGTTCGCAACTATGCGGATGGAGCTCAGCCTTAAGGACGAGGCCACGAAATAAGCGCGATTAAAGCTCTTTCACCCTTTGTAGCAGACAATTTGAGACTGATTAGATCAATAATGTTAGCAAAATTTGGCCAAGGTTACGTTGTAATGTTATGGAATAGCTGAATATAAAGTGTGGAATAAATTAATACTAGACTCAATGATTTATGACAAGGCAGAACAAGATTAGCAACGTACGCAAAGTACTGAATCACGATTACAATCTTTCTGGCAGAACATTCAGAGCGGGATCCCCAAGTGCACACCTGATTTAGAGGAAGATCTTCATTTTCACTGATGATGCGGCGTAGAGCTTCCCCACATTTATAATATGATTTGTCACTGAAAACATAGTTCCTTATAAATAGTTTAAGAATTTATTCGTTAAAAAATGAATCCTTAAAGAAAATGAGACACTATTTAGAGGATTTAGGACAAACAACATAAAACGCGCGAGTTGTGGCCTAGCCGCCTGTTTCGTGGCGCCCCACTGTGGGACATCCATAGGTCATAAATCTTAAAAACCTGCTTTCTTGTTTTACATTTTATTCCTTGTCGTTACATTGGATAGTTGCGGTACCTTCTGAAACTATAAATAGGTCAGTAATTAGAGTGCGCCTTCATTATCTATTGTGCATTCAAAGAGAGCGCATCGCCAATCGTAAATACTGTTATCAGTGAGTCATTAAAAAGCGTGATGTCATTTGTTGTCATTGCGGGACCTGTGAGTGCTGTGTGAGTTTTTTCTGAAATGGATATCCAAGAACAGGGTATGTAATAATTAATATTTTTATTTTTATTGTATCTTAGTATATATTTTCTTTAGTATGTCATTGCTACGAGGCGACTTTTCTTGGAGTATTATATTTTAATATTCAAAGTTTGAATAAACTTTTAAATATGTTCCCACTCGCTCCCACTATGGAGGTATATTGCACCATAATCTTTAGACTTTCTTATCTTAGGAAAATTAAAACTTGGCTGCCCTTATCTGCCCTTTTGGCGATGACAAGGGTGCTACGGTTGCCAGATTATCTCGTAGCATTTGCTACGAAATTAGTTTATTTAGTCTTAGTGCTTTGTGTAGGTTTTGTGACTGAATTTTAACCGTTTTTTTTTGTTTTAGGTAATTTATATATATGCTCGTTTTCAAGAATGCATATTCTTGAAATATGGCTAACTGTCAATACCGATAATGACTCGGAAAAGTGTCGTCAAGTCCTACAAAGTTTGTTGACTACTCTGAACGATGCTGAGAACATTGATATTCATTATTTAGAGAAAATTATTAATAATTTATGTAAAGCTATTGCTCGATTCTGGAAAAAATGTAAAAGGGAATAAACCAAGCTTTTATATAAGAATTCCGATTGGTTTAATGTTATTGAAAAAATTCAACTTGTGAAAAACAATAAGCAATGTACTCCGTCTGAAACGTCGCCGTGTCATTCACGTCCTCGAAAACCTTTTACGCAATGTAGTAAAAGGACTAAACGTCGGAGAGTAGCTGATTTGTCAAAGTCTGATGATTCTACTGTGAGTGCATTGCTTGATGTTTCAGACTGTTCATTCGATTCGTGTATATCTAGAGTTAGCACTGATGATGTCTTGTCACTTGTGACTGATGCTCAGTTGACAAAACATCAGTACTTATTAATTAAAAACTTTGTTAATAGTAAGATTTCTCCTAATGTATTACCATGTTACCAACAAATTACTAAAGCGAAACAGAGATGTTACCCTTCTAATATAACTGTTTCCGAGTCTTCAGCTGAAGTTGAATTACAAAGTCTTTTTGATCACACAGCTTCTCGAATCCTTGAATCTCAAAAAGAGGTCTTAGATCAGATTCCTGATGATTGTTTGTCTAATATCTCTTTACTTGGGAAATGGGGATTCGATGGCAGCACTGGACATAGTGAATACAAACATTTTTTTTCAGATTCAACTTTAGAAGATAGTAGTTTGTTTGTAACATCTTATACGTACCCCTTCAAATTATTGTAAAATTAGCTGAAGATAATTGTAAAATTTTATGGAAGAATCCTCGACCCTCTTCCACTAGGTACTGCCGTCCTATTCGATTTCAATTTTTGAAAGAAAGCACAGCAGTGTCTTTGCAAGAGGAAGCTTATTTTAAGGATAAAATTGAAAGTTTGCAACCTACTTTTATTCAGATCGACAATCGTGAATTGGTCGTTTCTCATAAGTTGCAGCTTCTCTTAAACTTCCCCCTAAAAAGAAAAATACTCTGTCACAAAGTGTAATAGAATTGTTACATGTTTAATATTGTTAGAATAATAATAATTTATTTGTATTTTGTTAGTTGTTTTGTTTTTTTTGTATTTAATTAATTTTAATTTATTTATTTTATTATTTTATTATAATTAAATAATGTTATCAATGTTTTGACTCTTATTTTATTTAAAATATATGTTTTACATTCCAATTTTTAAGTGTTTGAGTGCATGATAAATTTAGGTAAAAGTATGTTATTGTTTATATTTGTTTTTTACTGAAGGAAACGTTTTTTATTCCGTAAATACATGTACTTCTTTCATTTTAATGTTCCTAAAACACTTTTATAACTATAAGTCACTAAAATAATACAATGTATTAATAGTAACATGACTTTAACTATTTATGACCGCCCTTGTATGGAGCGTGTCCCACTGTGCGCCCGCCCGAGGCCTCCAACTGATATTAACTTTTGTCAAGGTATTTGGATACGTCCCGAGGGTTCGACATAATGTTACAAATGGAGATATTTAGTTGAGAACTTCTCACTGAGGTATGTCAAAGTTTAGAGGATGTTGCCTTGGGATGTACCTACCTAAGCGTCGGCAAAAATAAATGCTCAGCTGATATTTGATGGCGATTATAGGGTGAAATGTAAGGTAGAATGACAGTCGAAAATATATGGAAGTGAACGGTGTTAGATTGGTAGGGGATAAAAACCGAAGAGTTTGTTACAGGGTAACTCCCACCATTTAACCGCAACTTCGCTCAGGTCTCACTGAGATTCCTGAGAATTGTTAATTTTTACAATTGTAAAATTTCTCATTACTAGCAAACTACCATGAATTGGGTCACCAGTAAAACTGAAAAACTAATTCTAACGGCATTACCAACATCAAAGCTAAAACCAATTGAAGAAACAACATTACTGCTAACAACATAACAGTAATATCCTTCTTACTGAGCATCCAGTTAATTAACTAAACTACACACTACCCATAACACTTCATAACCAGCACAGTAAAGGTATTGTGAAATCATGGCGCGCTAAATATAAGGCTCGGCGTGCACGGAGCGGTCGTAACTAACGCACCGTCTGCTGCGCTCGTGTGTTCGCTATTATTAATTCAGGTATAACAGTACGTGATACAGGGGCCTTAGTTTGGGAGACTAGTCTGCAAACGTGGAAAATTGAGCTAAGGAAAATGACGGTTCTCACTATCCGTTACTTTAATTCTATTTAAAACGAATAAGGATTAGATGCAGCCGAAATTGCACTAAAAATGACAATAATCTTGAATTCATTATTTAGTATTACGGCTATCGATGTAAATATTTTCGTAATTCCTTCGTTGCTGACCAACAAAGTTTCCATGTATGTATAATATAAGTATATTCACTGTTGACGTATGTGTATTCATTGCTGACAATGATGAGATCTAGTAGAATGCCGCCGAAGTAAAACAGTAATGGTTGCGATACAGATATGCATCTTAGTATCGTTATACTTGGTAGGTACCTACATATTTTAACCGGTCAAAAGTACACGTAACCTACAAAGTGGCTCTTAGTGTAGAGCCAGTATCCAGCAGAATTAGTGAAAATAGGTTTGTCACAGTCTCACAAACCACCGTAAGGAACTAAGCCATTGAGCATTGCATCCACAGCAAATGATTACAAGATACCGTGGAACATTACCTTTGGTCCTTGATTTACCCCCGAATACAGAAACGCTACTCAAATTTAGGGGACTGCTTAAAAAGTTAAGTGGACACTACCTGTCAGAATTTGTATGGAAAAACGTCAATTTTGACAATACTTAAATGTTAAGCGGGACTCAAACTTTGAATAGCGTTTCTGTATTCGGGGGATAGTCTTTTAAAATATAAGTCCAAGCACCTGAGAACGGCCAGTCATTCATGTTCATGAGTTTTATTAAAACACCAACACAGCTGACAGCGGTACTAAATTTTTTTACAGTAGTAATGTTTGACAACGCTACATCATCGTGATGGGTAGATTTTAAACTGATTCATGATCTCGAGTCGCCGAGATTAATTCGGATTGTATGTTCAGTTAATGACTATTGTGCAAATCATTAAAACGCTTTTGATGTAGTTGTCTTAATGGCGTTATAAAACATCGCGGTGAAAATTGGCCGGATGTTTGAGTAAATTTATTGTGCTCAAGAAACTTACCTAGACCCAAAAATATCTTTATGTTTTTCTGTCTCATCATCTCATCAACGGTCTAAGTCCTTCGATTTCTCGACTGGGTCACGCGTTTGAAATTAGTTTCTGTTTTCTGATACAGTTGCTACTGGCAAGGTAACGTATACGTATATCGCCGCTACATCTCATCATCACAGCAGTCTAATGCAAAATGTTAAATATTATTTTACCTTTTTCTGCTAAGCCGTTATTAACACCTTTGTTATTAAAAATAACACCTAAATCACCGACTTACTGATTTTCTTTGTTAAAGCAAATTTGCTTTTAGAATCCCTTTGAAGTATCTTCACTTCCGCTTAAGGAGATGTGGTTTATAAGCAAGTTACCTTATACCATGTGCATTATGTTACCCGTACACTGTATTAACTGCGATCCTTTGTCTACGCGATTGATTGAGCCAGTTCCTTCGGGACCTCGTCCGGAGCCCGGGGCGTTCACTCGGCGACTTATTCTGATATATGAGACGCAATTTTAAGTCTGTGGCATTTTGACAGTTTCATATATTTACTTGAGTTTTGCACGAGAACTCTAATAACAACGGGTTTGAACTAGAACTTCAAGGTACTGCTAGTTGTTAACAAAAGAAAATAATTGCAGGTGACTGGAAAACCACGTTTGATGAGGTAACAGAGTGAATGAATGTGCAATTCATGTAATGCTATAACTATTAGTTATAATATAACTTCATTAATAATAATTGAAATTTACATACATATGTACATACATAAATCACGCCTATATCCCCGAAGGGGTAGGCAGAGGTGAACTAGCACCCACGTTTTGCCAATTATGTTAGGTCCCATGTAATAGGTGGCGAGCCTATTGGCATTTATCGCGCACAAAAGTCGCAGTACATTGCTATTGCTTGGTGGTATAAGAGGAACGCTGCTGCCCATTCTTCATCATTGATTTATCCTTAGTCGCCTTGTACGACACCCACGGGAGAGATTTGGGGTGGTGACAATTGTATTCTCCTCTGCCGTCACCACACGGCTGAAATTGAAATCTACTATATTTTATATCTGTTAATATATTTATATTTACTATCTTTTCTATTTATTCATTTAGTCAAAGTCTCCTCAACCGTTTCGATAGATAGCTAAAGAGTCCATGTTTGTTTTTCTCATAAGAACATATTTAAGCAGGTGTATTTACAGAATACGCTTCCTGAGAGGGTCCAACCCTTTGCTGCACATTCAATTAGCTGACATATAGCAGAACTGATGGGAAAAATCGCACGGTAATGGAAAACAATGCGCCGCCTTATGAAAGCTAATTGGTAAATCTGGTTAGACCGTGATTCTGATTGGATTATTATGTACAAGACGCCGCGTGGCATCCTTCGAAATTGAGTGATGGATAATGTTTTGGTAACGCACCCTTCTGACGTTTGTCTCAAGTTTTGCCAATCGCATAGAAAGAGCTGCTTAAGAATTTCCTAAGATAAACATACACACATAAACGGCTTTCTCCCCTAAGGGTGCAGATGCAGAGGTGTTTACATCTGCGTTTCGCCAGCTTACTTCAGGTCTCATGTAAAAAGGGGCGAGCCTATTGCCATTCACCGGGAACTTTAGTCACAATAATTTGCTAGATTAGTCGCCTTGCGACACTCACAAGAAAGGTAGGGGCGATGACAAGTGCATTCATATCTGTCGCCACCACACGTCATACCTGTCGTCACATTAAAGAATGACCAAATATACATTATTATAATTATTATTGAAGTCATTACCAGAATGCTATAGTATATATTGTACAGTATCCGTACGAATGAGCACTAGCAACATATGCCGAATAAAAGTGCCTACTCCACCTCATGCATAATGAATCGTCGACTAATATCTAGGGGTTGCGGGTGCACCTACTATTGGGCATGATTTAAGCCTGTTCACGTATAACAGCGCAATAACAGTATCATAACGGTGTCGCACGTGAGGGGAGCTAGCGATGAATAATACTAGCCGATTCTAGTCTGTAACTGATGCCGATGATATTTTACGATAAACGCACACAGATTTATCTTAAAGTATTATCAGGTTGATTTACATTGCGGCATTGCAATGGCAGTGTTGAAATTATGGATCTTTCTGAAAGACCAAATTAATTAGACATTACATCAATACGTTCGTTGTGTGATGGTTCAAATTACATCTTGAATGGCTTCTTATAACATCAGATGGGATGTCGATATTTCATTACTTTCTTAGACATTATAAGGTAAGTTTGTAGAAGTATATGATGTAGAAACCAAATAAGTAATCTATTGTGTTCCAATGTTAATAACCATGAATATTATCATGTCAGCGAAAGTTATTAATTACACCTGTACTTTCCAAGACATTATTACTTATGGTAATTTTGTAGAAGTCTATGCTGTAGAAACTTTATAAGTAACCTATTGTTTTCCAATATTAACAACCATTTCTATGTCTATATTATCATGTGAGCGAAAGTTATTAATTCCACCTGAGGGTCGGGATGCCCTGGTTTGTTTGCGTCTCAAATAATATACAGATTGCCAGCAGCCCCTTGATCTCAGTTTCTATTATAAATTGCTATCAGTTGAATCGTATTTACATTAACAATGATTTCAGATGTATCTTCATATTCAAGTCTGAGATCACTACTCGCTTTTTGTATGTAAGTGCAAAGAAGAACCAAAGATATTAAGTTTTATGTTAATACCAATTGTTTTATTTCTGCGACATTACGAACGTTGCAGATTTCATAGCTTTACTATACATTTTAATTTACTCTAAGAATATTAACTAATATATTATCAATATTATCCTCCTTATAGACTTACAAGAACTTAAAAAATATATTTTTATTTCTGAAAGACAGGCACAGAAAGAAACAGATTTATAACATGGTTGGACTAGCACCATGACATAGCTCAATATGGCTGTCGAAATTTTGTAGATAGGTAACTTTGCTTACCATTATTTGAAAAACGATTATCTTGCGGAGTGCGTATATTATGTATATAATATTGATGTCGACACGCCGTTGCAAGTTACGCTAAATATCCAATACAACAATAACCTAATTTATTTTCGCTTTCGCAAGCTAATAACAGGAAAACTTCCCCGATCCGGAAATTTGCAGGAGCGACGCCACGGGCTGGAGCTACCTCCGAACGGTGTTCAAACAATGCTCCACGTCATAGTGAAGTTATTAAAACCTCCCGGATCTACATGACGTTAATTACTTAAGCCTAACCCGCCGCTGTTTGCACGGGCCTCAGATACCCACCGATTAATAAAACCGTTGTTTGAGTTTAACGTGTGGGGTCATCGGTTATTACAACAGGTTTAGCTAGTGTAACCAAATAGGTTTAAGAGCTTTATATACCTAGAATCATAAACAGAAAGAAAAAATAAAAAGAATCACTTTATGGCTAGTTTCATCAAGACATACATTCACAAATACCTATTCATGGAGGTAATACGCCGAGTATGTTAGATCATAAGTAATTCATGAATAGCTAACGTTAAAGGATTTTTCAAAAACTGTAATTGGTTTCTTAAATTGCAGTTAGAAGGAATACAGAGTCGAATAGCACCAATATAGTAGTAAGGAGTAGTGATTCATAAAAGAAAGATATTTATTTACCTATTATAATTATTTCTATTTAAAAAGATTAATATTTTTCCGTTTCCTGTGAAGAAGAAGCTTTAGATTGTTATGAAATCAAAACTTATCCATAGGCACATAAGCAACAAGTTTTATTTAAAAAATCTTACATAATATTCTGAACGTTTGGTCTGAATTATTTCAAAGCTAAAATATCGGAATATGGATGATCAGAAATAGCATCATGACTCGAACGATAACTAACGAAATCAAAACTAACCGTTGCCAGCACACGGGCAGGGAATCCCGAGCTTAATTTGAAACGAGTGCACTCACGTGCACACTTTGGCCCCTGTTATTTTAATCGATTCCTATCAAGTTTCACGGCAACAATAGTAACGAGGCGCGTATTATTTGGCGCGCGGGGGTCGGAACACCTGCGGGCTTCCTCTGCCCGTGTGCACGGGTAGGGTTACCTACTAGCTGTAGGTACCGGCGTCTACCCCATCGGCACATTCCTGGATCGTTTTGAAAGAGTCTCACGAAATCATCCTACGTATTTTAACTTATTTATGAACGAATACCGATCCTGGATCGTTATAAAAGAGCTCCACGGAAATTATTACCACCTCTTTAAATACATATAGGTACTACGCCTAGCTAGGTACTTATCCAAATCAACATTCTCATTTTTGCTGCCTGCAATTTTTTCATCTCTGGAATAGAAATAGAAAAGAAAATAGAAAAATAGAAATTTTTGTATACAAGTCAATTAGGACCTAAATGATTAGGCCCTTGAAACTATTTGGCACAATTATCTAGAACGTCGCAAATTCTCATTGAATCTCCATCTGAGCTCAGCGAGGCAAGGGCTTATGTCGTAACCATGACGCCCTACGAGGGTATTCTGCGAAGCCCGCATGGCACAATTGCCACCAATGAAGTCGCCAGACGGCTTTAACGATGCAGCGGTACGAAAAATTCTGTACACCGAAATTACTTAATGAGTCCAAACGAAAATTAACTGCTTGGATATAATGACTTTGTGGTGACGGCAGAGCAAAACAATAATTGCCATCACCCCCTATGTCTCCCACGGATGTCGTACTAGGCGACTAAGGATTAAGACAGGGGATTACGTCCGATTTAAGTGCCCGATAGATGGCAAGAGGATCGATCTGATTCATCTTATACGTATTACTTTAATTTAGAGAAACATCATTTTTTAATTCTCCAGTCACAGTTTTTCATCTCAATCACTGCTCAGTGCAAATTGACACAACGAGATTGGCATTGACTATTAAATTCACAAATAGTAAGGTCTGACACCGAACTGACATTGCAGTGAGTACCACAATTGGACAGTCGTCAGCGGACCTGTCGTGGTCCTTTATCGTCTTTGAGTCAATGCAATACGAGCCATTTTGGCTTAGAAGCTGAGTTCGTTGAGATCTATAGCAACAGTTGAGGCAATTGGTGATGGTTAAGGTGCTCGCTCGCCAGGTGGCCCGTGAGTCAACCAACAATTTAGTTAATAAAGCTCATCGGGAACAAAGAAGCTATGGAGATTCCTTAACTTTAATAGTTTCTTCATTTCATTAAGAAGTTTCATTTCATTTCATTTTTCGAGTCTTACTTATATCGAGCATCTATTTACTAACTCTAGATGATGTAAATAATGGAATACATACATAAATCACGGATATATCCCCGAAGGGGTAGGCTGAGGTGAACTATCACCCACATTACGCCAAATATGTCAGGTCCCATGTATTAGGTGGCGAGTCTATTTCCATTTATCGGGCACAAAAATCGGATTGCTAGGTGGTTTATGAGGAACGCTGCTTCCCATTCCTCATCAGTGATTTATCCTTAGTCGCCTTGTACGACACCGACGGGAGAGATTAAAGGTGGTGACAATTGTATTCTACTCTGCCGTCACCACACGGCAGCATGAAATACAATATTGGAATAATGGAATTTTAACCAAAGAGGGTTAGTGTCAGATGGCCGGTTGTAACCTTGAGCAGTATGGATTGGAACGTTGTCATCCCAAGCACTTTATTAATTCATCGGTTTCTCGACATGGTGCTTTCTTTATCTTTTCTATACATTCATTCTTCACCTGCATATTTCCGGTCTGAAGGATGATATGAATCAGAAGGTAGTTGATGGCTTGATGGTGCCTGACCGATGTATAATGTAAGAGGAAACATACTGCGCTGACTCCACATATAACGGAAACAGGGCAGGAAGAATAAGAGTGTAAAATAATAGAAACTTAACAGCAGACTGTTTGGATTCCAATTTTAGACTTGCGTAAATAAATGAAAAGTGTTTGAATTTAAAACTTCAATAGACAGTTAGATATTTCTAAAATGCAGGTAATGTTTTAGAATAAGTGTTTTAGAATAATAAATGGTTGTGATATTAGCATGACATGATACTTGTGTATGACGACTCCACTCCCTTCCTGTCTCCATGACCCACATCAGCACCAATTGAGAGTTAGTTTAGGTGATCGCCGCAGGTACGGGCGTGTGTAGGTGCTGCAATTGATACAACTATGTTTAATTGGACCGGCATTGTTATTGCCCCGGAGCCCAGAGATAAAATAAATTGGTCGTAGAGGACGTCAAGAATTTGAAGCACAAAAATCCCGTCTATGAATGATTCATGTCGATAATGATTCCGCGAAATGTTTATAAGATAAATTGTTTTTTCGAAAAGTACTCATACTTAAATATTCGTTACAGCTTTACCTTACAAAATATTCCATAATCCTGAAATGGATAAATGAAAACAAGAACAAATGCGCCATATAATAATTTTTTTCAGAAACTTTGATTTTGGCACTAACCCTGAGCCGTCGGGGCGACAAGCTCATTTCGCTGTCTTGGCCTGTGCTATTATATATATATTATATTACATACATACATACATAAATCACGCCTATATCCCCGAAGGGGTAGGCAGAGGTGAACTAGCACCCACGTTTCGCCAAATGTGTCAGGTCCCATGTAATAGGTGGCGAGCCTATTGCCATTTATCGGGCACAAAAGTCGCAGTACATTGCTGGGTGGTATAAGAGGAATGCTGCTGCCCATTCCTTGTCACTGATTTATCCTAAGTCGCCTTGTACGACACCCACAGGAAAGATTTGGGGTGGTGACAATTGAATTCTCCTCTGCCGTCACCACACGGCTAATATAGTATAGTAATTATATCCGAATCGTCATTAACACGTAGTGACTACTGGGAAGAACATTATATTTTTCGAGAAAATCCCACTTCCTGGTCAGGGGGTGACGTAAAACTATAACTATAATATGATGACTTACCTCGGGCGAAAAAAATATTGCATTTATCAAATACTTGCGATCTGGTACATTCTTTGTTTTATCACCCTTGGTGCTTAATGTACTATTGTTATAATTTTAACGGCTTTGGTCGAATGCTCACATCGCTGGGTATTGGCCCAGAGGTCACGGGTTCGAATCCTGGTACCTAGTGGCAAATTTTGTGATAAACACAAATATTTTGTTTCCGAGTCATGGATATGTATTTGTTTATGTAGTATATTTTCAACTTTTATATACATGGCCGTGTGGTGACGGCAGAGTAGAATACAATTGTCACCACCCCAAATCTCTCCCGTGGGTGTCGTACAAGGCGACTAAGGATAAATCAGTGATGAGGAATGGGCAGCAGCGTTCCTCTTATACCACCTAGCAATGTACTGCGACACTTTTGTGCTCGATATATGGCAATAGGCTCGCCACCTATTACATGGGACCTAACATAATTGGCGAAACGTGGATGGTAGTTCACCTCTGCCTACCTCTTCGGGGATATAGGCGTGATACATAATTATTATGATATTAAAAATAAGTCCGTCATCAGTATCCATAACACAATTAGGCTACTTACTTTGGGCTAGATGATGTGTAGTGTAAAGATATTTATTTATTTAATTATAATGCCAGGTAAATATAGTTCTAAGAAAATATTGCCGAGGTGACCTAGACAATTGGATTTACATATCGGGCCGTAGACCCGCAAAGTGAGTAATAAAGACAGAACCACACGCTCTGTCCACTTTCTGCAATTTAATCTCATTAGAGTGACCACTAGCGTACCCATATCAACTTTTTGATAAAGAGCTCCAACTGAAAGGGTTGCACAATCCCCAAACTTAAAACTAGTTACCCTTTGTCGTTTGCGAGCTAAAACGTGTGAAATTAAATAAAAGCGCTTTGTAAAGGTGTCGCCCGCACTGTCTGCCGGTTAGATGAGACTGCCCGCATGCTCTGGGAGGTTGAAACGTTATACTTCGTTGATTTTAGTTTTAATTGTAGGTAGAGGATTTATTACAGAAGCGGGTGTTTTAAATGAGACGGGCTTATCTTGGGCGACTTAATGTGATCACGACATGATTATGATTTTGAACTAACTGCGCTTGCTTTATCAAGTTCAGGATTCCCCTGGTTATGTCGTGTAGATAATTTTATTTTTTTTAACACTCACACCTGTCATCTAGCCCAAAGTAAGTAGCCTAAGCACTTGTGTTATGAATACTAGATGTCGGACATTTTTTTAATATAATTATGTATATAAATGTTGAAAATATACTACATAAACATATACACAACCACGACTCGGAAACAAACATTTGTGGTCATCACAAAGTTTGCCCCTACCAGGATTCGAACCTGGGACCTCATGGCCAATACCCAGCAATCTGAGCATTCGACCAAGGCGGCCGTCAAATAATAATAACTATAAACTTAGCAGCTAATGAGTATAGGTCAGGTAAGTCCTCATGAGGCTTAGACAAATGGGATACGGTACAACATTTCTATTGAACAAATGTCAAATTTAGATAATTCTACTTTTAATATTTGTCAAGACGGTCGCCATGTTTTCTCTTTAACGTCAGTTTCATACATCCGTTCGAATTGATTGGCCACTTGACAAGAGGGGCTTGTGCCTATTCGCAAAATAGTTGTTGCCAAACCTTTAATATCTTTGTCGAATTCCGCCTAACATTTAAAAAAAATGATTCCGAAAATAGTAATTTAATAAAACACCTCTATTCGGATTTACACCACCACGAGGTCGAATAGGAACGCTTGTGAAATACTGTATTATTATTCCTACTATTCAACCTGCAGTCTTTTTAGTACAATGTACCTTGAATGTTGCAGACAGTATGCAAATTGTTGGTCCTGTCATTAATATTTCCCGAAAGCAATTATCGGCCGACAGGGGTGCTCAAGGTGAGGTCCTGACAAATAGCGCCCAATTTGCATCGCGCCGGAGTTCAGAAGCAGATGCTCATCCCTCATAACGTCGTAGACAAATACACATGGCTTACCACGCTCCCAACACTCATTTATTGTTAAAAAGGTAACCGAAGGTTGATACCGTCTGTTGTCAACCACGAAGATTTAAAGATCTCTAGTGCGTTATCTTAGAGATGGTTTTCGTCTGTATGTTGTTACGGTATGACGTGCGTTAGGGGGACCTTTTTGCTGCCCGTCTCAATTGCTGCGAAGGTAATTTTAATGGTCCAAATTAATAATTTCCTTGCCGCCCGCATGGGCATTCGCCGATTGTTCGAGCGATAGCCGGCCCTTAGCCCTTTTGTCTCGTAATTGAGACTCATTTTCGGTTATTTCGTGTGGAATTTTTAATATTTACAGAGACGATTGTTCGAGCAATTAATGGACTTTTGAGGAAACTCTTTATAAATATGAGTTCATAATGGCTTCTGAGTTATAAAGATGTACATGTTACCTGTAACTTGTTCATATATCAATCAAACAAATGTGTATTAAATATTTTTATATTATTATACTTGTTCTATTACAAATAATTAGCAATGTCTTACTTAATGTACGTTTCAATATCTAATGAAATTTTGTCAACATTTAACAATCGAAATGTTGGATTGGTGCTGCATTGGGTATTAGGTATTGTATAGGTATTGGTTTTATTTTTTATTTGTCTACAGTCAGAATATTTGACTATGAACTGACATTTAAGTCCACATGGTTAAAAATCACAGTAGGTAAATCACAATAAAAAAATCTCTAGTCTCTCACAACTTTCGTGGGATTATCGCATAGGGTGCGCACGCGGTGCGCGAATGGGGGACAAAACAATGGAGAGACGCGTGGCGATGGCGCAGTGCGGGGAGAGGGGGTGGGTAATGCAATATTTGTTCGGTGACACACGGGCGACACGCGCACTTTTGTTCACCTATACGGGGAGAGGTGCACAACATTTTGCTATAGTTTTTATCAGTAATTCAAAAATCTCTAGATTTTGTGTGTGCAACCTATAGTTGAACTCTGCTGAGGTTTCCTGTGGTAAGTGTTAGTACGCAAGGGTAATAATGGATTAGCAACCAACTCTAAGAAGTCTAGTCTCGCCTAGAAAAAATGATAATTGTTACACTCCCAACTGTCATCTGGCCCAAAGCAATATATATACATGTGATAATGGATACTAGTTACATTATAATTATAAATAAATATTCATAATACTAAATAAAAAAGCACGACTCGAGATAAATGTTTGTGTTCATTACACAAATATTGCTTCTACCAAGATTCATACCGAGGACCTCTTGACTGATAGCTATCTGATCCATTCGACCAAACCTGTCGTCATGATAAATTTTAAGATCGAAAATAATTTTAGTGTCAAAATAGTGTTAAAACTTTATATCTAGCACTTGACTGAAGACATAACAGAGAACACTCAACTATTCCAAGAACATGACTTTTACATCAATAAATAAAATACTTAATAATGTCTAGACAGGTTACTTAGTGACTTCCTTAAAAAAATTTCAACAAAAATCTAAACAAAAATAACAAATCTTAATATTTCGCTCGTGTCTTTACAGTGCAACGAGGGTACAGAACCACTGCACCGCTAATCCTCAGGCATGGGGTGCGACGATAAAAAGATAATACGCCAGTCGCGTGCGCATCGAAAACCATTCTAATGACGCACCTATGCGCGGCTTATCGCGCCTGCGCCGAATAACAAACGAGCTTAATTGTAATACCTCAGAGGGAGAGCGCGGAGGTGCATGTTTTTATTGCGACGCGTGCTGCGAGGCCAATGTCGCGAAAGTAATGACGACAATAGACTTGCGTGATTTATGTTGGGGATAGTGAAAACATTATTTTTTTATAGCAATTTTATTCTGCCATGTTGGATGTAAAACGGGAGACAATGTTCGCAAAATGTCTTGCATCCTTCATCTTTCACAAAACAGGATGCAATCCAAGCAGTGGGCCTGAGATGGGCGACAGAAGAGTTAGTCTCTCATTGCCATGTTATTTTTCTCGTCCATCCAAACAACATAAAAGATTCAGAGAGTCCCGAGGTTAAGTACAAATAAGCGATTTAAAATAGACGTCACCCTATATTAAATAATAATACTGTCCCTTTATTTCAGAATGTTTGGTCTTCCTGGAACAGACCAGAACTTACCAGTTTTTTTTTAGTATATTTGAAGGTTACATAGTAATGATTAAACGACTATGTAAAAAATGGTAAAGAAACATGCTAGTAACTCTAGCATATGCAATAATTAGTAGGCGTCTACATCTGAAACAAGGGTCCGTTGAGCGTGCCCGATGGCTTTCATAACCGTAACCGGCCACCATTGTTCGTCGCGTTATAAATCACACGAATGTGTCGCACGGACTAAAAATCATTGGGAGAGTAATTTATTGTAGGTGCGGGGTGCAGTGCACTGGTAGTTGGGCAGTAGCTCATCTCTCAGCTTCGTGGTTGCCTGTTTGAGGGTTTTCTTTGTTCAATAATGTTATTAAATGTCTATAACGGACTTGCCAATATTTTTATAACATTGCCTTTACTATAAATAATAACAGTAGTTCTTTGTCACACATAATATTATTATTATAGTTTCTTCGTCTTCAGTTTGGAGAAAACACGCTTAGCAATGGAGTAATAATCAGTTTAAACGAAGTTCACATTGGTTATAACTCATATTCCACAAAATTATTTCTTACTGCTTATAGAAAAATGTCAAACGGGATTACAGGATGCATCGATCAAAAAGTCAACATACTGCCAGTGCTTTTAACGTGGCAACTGCTAGTGTAGTTCAGAGGGGAAGAGCAAAGAAAGGTGAGGGCAACTTTTTGTCGCCTATTGTGTAACTGGGAATCCGGTCACGTCTCCCCACGCGTCATGGCGGTGACTCGGTCACGGCAATCGAGGGGATGGTGGTTTTTAGTCATACGTCGTCAAATATATTCTGTACTTAACGCCTATGTACTAGCTTTGTAAATTAGTACTAACCGCAGAACTTAATTAGGCACCCGCACTGCTGACGTCATAGAGAAGTATTGAGGACATAAAAAGCTAAAGCTTTAATGATTTTTTCCTGACGCATTGAGGGTGAAAGCGGTAAGCGGGACAAGAAGCAGGAGGACAATCCTCGCAAGTGCCAAGTTGATTTCTGTCGCTAAATTTGTAGGTACTTGGTTTCGCATTATACATATTTCACCTGCCTTACGTTGGTCTTATTGTAAAATAACTAACTTAATTTAAACAAAATATTTATAATTACACTGTAAAGTTTTAACTATCATAAAGTATCGGGTCTCGGCATAAGGCAAAACTTCAGGACTCAGGCCGCTCTTCCCAAATTTGATTCCTTCGAGGGTACAAATTGTGCTTATAGTTATTAGATGAAGCCGTGACAGTATCTAATAATTCAGTGTCAATAAAAAAAAGTGTTTTATTTTATTGTATGTAACTCGAAGAGAGGCATCGATTTCCACGTTGAATGATTACTGTCACTTTTCTTCTTTCAACAGGTGTGGTGCAAACCTTGTAAATCGGCTTTTTGGTTAAAAAACCGTGTAATTGAATGTGGTATTACTGACCAACCAGCAACTGTGCGGGCGGTTGAAATGTATCATGTGATTATACGCGGCTCCACGTGACGACGTCGCCTATCATTGAGCGCATTGACATAGTGAGGACAGCAGTTCCACTATGGAAATGAAGTTGAACTTACATTAATATCTTATCACAATAGTTACAGTATCATCGCTAAATGTCGCATCATTTCATCTCTTGGTCCGTTTGGATATATTCTGAAGAAGCAAGTAAGGTAACTCCTCTTTTGACTACTCACAAGTTCACTAATCGATAATTATTAAAAAACTGTAGTACTTATATAGAAATTATCAGCATTTAATTTAACTTTATGGCCACGCTTTTATAATAATAATAAAAATATGGCCACGCTTATGAATGAAATAATGTTTTTGTTAAAACTTTAATTTTATTCAATACATGCCATGCTTAAGTATTGTAGATTAAAGTCAGCAGCGTATGGGTAGCAGCGTTACTCTTTTACCTTAACCGCCTCCGTGGTCTAGGGGTTCGCCTACCTAAATTAAGATCCAAAGGTCCCGGGTTCGATCTACAGGAGGGTACAAAATTTGTACTCGGTTTGGTTGGTGGTAGGACTTCTGGCTAACTACCACCATCTTATCAAAATCTGTCACCATAATAATAATGTTTATTAGCATTATTATATGCCGACAATGTGTGATAAGATAGCCAGTTCTTCTGTGGTTGAGGGTTGCAGGTGAAGCTCGATTCCATCCATGACCCTTATCGTCACTTACCATCAGGTGAGATGAATAAAATTAAAGTCAAAGTAACTCAGTACGCTGGCCCTGTGTGGATTTGTACATATTAATAAACTTAGACGCAGCCAGAATCAACGCAACGACTATAACGTACCTTCCAAAGCACGAAGGAACTTTAGAATAGTATATTATGCTACGAGTATGCTACGTTGGTCATTACACTACATACATTATTGCAAGCGCGAGCCGCAGGCGAGCGCGGTAAGGAAGCCGAGTGTGTAATGATCAATCCATACGAGTTGCATACGACATTTGTCAATACAATTGCGAGGAAAAAACAAACTTTTATTGTTATTAACTTTACCAAATAATTACGGAAAATGGCGCCTACGAGATTGGTTTTTGTTCTTTTATAATTCTCCTTATTACTAGGGACGGCAAAGGGATTGCATTAAAACGCGGATCTATCACGTTTTGGGAGAGTTTGGCGGCAAATTTAAACTAACAGCCTATTGATGGAGACTGACGAGGTAGATTGACCACGAAAATGATCATAGCCTTTCTCATCAAATGCACTTTTGTTTCACTAAATCTTCATATTGTTCATCGCCGTAGACACCTATTACACTAAACTACATTTTTTAAAGTAAACATCACTCTGACACAATATTAATTTAATAAAACAAATATGAAGATTTTCAAAAGGCAGAGAAAAACCGGCTGTGCATCCGAAGCAGCAGCAAAAAAATAAATAAAAGAAATAGTGTTTCTAATTACGATAGTTTAGTTAATTTCTGTTTATAAACATGGAATAAAATGTTTATTTATTATCTTACCTCTAAAATAATTTAATATTCGTAAAAATATTCAATGTCCATAGACAAATTTAATAAGCATAACTTTGGAGTGTTTGGCGCGTTTAAATTTTTTTTCATTAAATTCGCGCCAAGCACTCCCTAGATGCGTTAAAACGTGTGACATCCCTCTTTTAACGTAAAATTAATTTAATTTTTATTTATTTCACACACATGAATACAGACTAAATATACTTAAGACATGGCTGTATGGGCTAGACCCTATGCATCCCTAAAAATATAGGGAGAATTTAACAAAAAAAATAAAAAAAATACCATTACGCACTAGTACGTAATATATCATGCATGAGTGCATAATATGCTGCATTATGAAACTTAAAACGATGTAATAAAAGCCAATTTACAAGCAATTGTGTTGAAAAATATACTTTTGGGCACCTATCCAGCCAATGATCGTCGTAAGCGAAAATTGCCTAGCGCAATCGCCTTTGATCCATTTCGTAATTTGCTATTTAATTAAAAAAAAAAAATGATTGAACTGATTTACTGTTGCGCGGAACCCCATTCCGCGTCTCCATTAGGTAGACACGTACTAGTTATTATTCAATTTGGTGAGGCTTACGTCACCTGGTGAAGCTTACATCACCTGGTGACGCAAGACAATGTCCAGGGGTGGAAGAGCTCTACAACGTAAAAGACAAAGTATTTCTTGTGAAATCCAAAATGGTGTTTCATGCTTTAACAGTCCTTGGTATTCAACATACATAGATAAATCACGCCTATATCCCCGAAAGGCTAAGAAGAGGTGAATTAACACCCACTTTTCGCCAATTAGGCTAGGTCCCATGTATCCCATGTAATAGGTGGCGAGCGTATTGCCATCACATATTTACATCTAAGCATAGACACATAAATCGCAATATATTGCTAGGTGGTACAAGATGAATGCTGCTACCCATTACTCAATGCTATTTTTACCCTTAGTCGCCTTGTACGATACTTACGGGAGAGGTGGTGGTTGTGGCAAATGTATTCCTCTCTACCGTCACCACCTGAAGTCGATTATAAGAAGAGCTATAGAAAAATAAACAAACTATCTACCAATTACATCGGCAAACAGAGTATCGGTAAACCTGATTGGACTCCATTTAAAGCAATACCAAAGGGCTGTACCGCGGCAATATATCGCAGATCCTTTTTCTCACTTATTTTTCAAAATCACGTATCACGCTGGCAGGTTAGGGCGACAATCTAATAAACTGTCCCGCGCCCCGCTGAGACCGTCCGATTATGTGCTCGAAATCTTGTTACCCTACTGATTAATATTACGGCTGTTCATGATGCGCGCGGGCTACGCACACGCAGTAGGTTAATTTTTATTTATGCTCTGGGTTATGGAGCTCCTAAGCTATATTTGTTTTTTTTTTATATAATACTCTCTGTTGAGGCCAATGAAGCTTGGACAATCTACGAACACCTGTGTCCGAATCAGGCCAAATAATTTTGAGTAAAAAAAATGTTAATAATTTAATAATAATAATAAATAGATAAAAATATTGGGTACTTCTCTACTGAGTAGTTGAGACTCCTCTCTATCCTCCACCAATGTATTATACGCTCTTCGCACTATCATTATCTTCCTTTACACAATCCATCTATCTCTTCTTTGATTTACCTCTCCTTCTACGCACTTCCACGTTATACCTAACATTCTTCTGCCAACAAAGCTGTTCTGTCTCTTAACATTTTTGTCAGCTGTATTAATATATTTTTTATCAGGGTATATGATTTAATACCAAATGTTTGTATTATACCTGCCTGCCAACATATGCCAATAAATGTTTTACGTTTGAATTGAGTTTCTTGAATCAATACTGACGTCTGACTACACTGTGGAGGGACCGTACGAGTTTTGTGAAATTGGAATGTGTAATGAGTTTAGCGGACGGTGGGCTCTCTGACGACCAGAACTGACAGAAATACTACAATAAGCACGCGCATTAATGCTTTCGTAAGTAGGTAATACTAACGAAATCAATCAATCATATATGCCGTAGACTTTCTCTTATAAATTTACAAGACATGCTAAATACAGTGTCAAATAAACAAACGTAAGGCAGTGAACTGAGTCTCAAAGCAGTGTTAACGGCTCCACATAAAGGCTTGGCACAGAAGAATCAATATGTTGCGAATCCTTCCCTGTTTATGGGCTGTAAAGGTCGTTCAGGATCTTTACACCTAGATCGGGTTTGTGTAACCGTTGGAATAACGGCTGTATATTGGATCGCCTTAAGCGCTGAAACAATAGGTAGGTACATCGGCATTATTACCTTTCGGCTCTTTCGCGATATCCTTACCATATATTTTTATAAAGGTGTTTTTGAATTGAAGCTATGGAACATATTAAACTAATATACATTAAAGAGCATGATAGAATATCACTTGAAAAATATACAAACAACGAGCAAGAAATTTAACAATAATATCAACAAGGTCGATT
The DNA here is from genome assembly GCA_963931975.1 of Cataclysta lemnata. Taxonomy (NCBI): domain Eukaryota; kingdom Metazoa; phylum Arthropoda; class Insecta; order Lepidoptera; family Crambidae; genus Cataclysta; species Cataclysta lemnata. The sequence continues at coordinate 16,404,531 of OZ008347.1, read as the reverse complement.
CTATGAACACTATGCTGGGAATAGATTAATCTGAATACAAAGATGAGATTAAAATCAAACAATCTAAATACACCCGTACCTAGCACATGAGTTTACTTTGATGAATTCAAGGCAAACAATAATTTAGGCGGAATGTAAGACAACATGTTTCTTAAGCAAAACATAAGTGTTCAAAATAACATTAAATATGAATGAATATGCCAAGCCTTGCTAGTTTGGCACCACGAGCAATGTTGTCTCACGTTCAAAAAAGTTTTTATGCGTATTGTAAGCCAAGCCAATGTAAAGGCGGATCATAAAATAGAATAAAAAGTCCCAGCACACATTACAGTGTGGCATATGTACTCTGAAACGACACGGCTTGTAAAGCAGCGAGTTAGCATCGAGGCTGTTTAACGAGTGCTTACTATGTAGACAAATTGTTCCGAGCCGACCGACTGTACGCGATTCTATTTACCGAATACGCCTAAACTACTCATTTGAATAACAGCGGTGCGGTGATGGGCTGTAGCGATATCGATGAAAATGTCCAAATAATTAACCGATGCCATTCATATTTACATTTTAAGCCCAATAAACGAAGTGTCATGTGATTGGATTCTGTAATTAATGAATAAATATAATGCGTTCTGAATATAGTTTATAATAAATTGCAACGCTACCGTAATTTATGTCCTTAATCAAGTCTAGTAATTATTAGACTAATAAAAGAAATCTAAATGTACTTCATAAAGAAATACAATAGCGTCTGAATTATGAATAAAAGTTTTCTTTACCCAAGTTTTCTTTTTTTGAAGTTTTTTTTTATAAGATTTCACTATTGTTGTGGTTATTTTAAAATACACATACATACATAAATCACGCCTATATCCCCGAAGGGGTAGGCAGAGGTAACTAGCACCCACGTCTCGCCAATTATGTTAGGTCCCATGTAATAGGTGGCGAGCCTATTGCCATTTATCGGGCACAAAAGTTGCTATTGCTAGGTGGTATAAGAGGAACGCTGCTGCCCATTCCTCATCGCTAATTTATCCTTAGTCGCCTTGTACGACACCCACGGGAGAGATTTGGGGTTATTTTTTTTTATTTTAAAATAACTGCTTAAATTAATAGGTTCATCACATTTAACGGATAGCTTGGTCGCTGGCTATAGGACAAGAGTTTCCGGGTTCGGATTCTGATAATAATTCTGATAAATGTTTGTGTGGTGAACACGAACATTTGTTTTCGAGTCACGGTTGTATGTTTTTGTAAGCAACTCCAATAAATGCTGAAGTGTGTTAAAAAGAATAATGTCTCTATTTTAATTGTGGTGATGTGCTATTTAAGTATCGATAAGATCCACATACGACACTAAACGGGTAAAGGAGTGCGTCACCGGCAGGCGGGTCGGGTTTGCATAAAATCGTCATTTGTCAGGCAGTAATGCGTCCGCGGCAGATCTGCCCCACGGCTGCGTTATGACGAACCATCACGTGGGTGCTTACATTATTACTGTAAGCCAGAGAGCATATGAACAAATACGAATACCGAAAGATGAAAGCGTTCATAATAGATATGTCTTTTACAAACTGGCTGGAGTATTAAAACGGCCATTGAAAAAATACTGTTTCAAAACTACAGACAAGTTTCCTACAAAATGAATTTTGAAGATTATCTAATACACATTTTGAAACAATAAAAATCAAATGGTCAAGTAGCTTTTACAAAATGCTGTAATCAATTAATATCGATAGAGATGAAGATAGCCACTAAATTTTAACAAATAAATTTAGATTACCTGGAAGACAAAATGCTGCTTATATAAATATTTGTTAAACTTATAAAATTTACCATCATCTTTCAACGCGTTTATCTATGACCTAGTAGAGTGTTGAGATGGCTTAGCAGAATGCAATTGTCACCGCCAGAGTTCATTGTATACGACCAAGTAATACTGCTATTAATGTGCCAGTTAGATGGCAATAGGCTCGTACTGTATTACGGGGGGGATAAAAACAATTGGCGAAATATAGTTTTTAATGCACAACTACTCACCCTTTCGGGGTTTATCTGTAATGAGTAGCCGATATTACTCAATTAAATTTAGAAAGTTTCCAAAGTTCGATCTTCGATGCTGTTAACAGCCTAAGACGCAAATTCATCTCGGCAATCCATTAAACGAATAGAAGGCGCGACTTTGAAGAGACCTCCACATAAACACTTCAATAAACGCACATTAAAAGATATGTCTCCAATTTAACTTGAATTTATGGTCACCATAACCCGTAAACTACTCACTACGTAGCTCGAACTCAACGATTTTCTTGTACCGTTTTTGCATTGCCGCTTTTCTTCGTCTGGAAAATTTTCGTCGCCGTCTTAGTACGCAATGTATTCTAATGATAAGGCAATCGTATTTGTTAATAGATGCGTGCTTAGATAGCGGAGTGTTAGGTTTAGGTGCTCGGTCCCCTGTGAGTGCTTGCCCCATAAACTTTTAGAAATGCCCAGTTTATACTTCATAAAATTTATATGCACTTTTATTCCGTCAATAAAGTTCGATTTGACTATTTTGTCTGCACGGTGCACGGTTAGGGGATAGCAAAGTGTCGAATTTATTGAATTAGTAGAAATGTTACCATAATTTAGTTAATTACATTCTCGTAATTGTTATTTCTTGGACCTCCTAATGGTATTTCTATGTTAAAATTGTAATACTTATTTAATTTGTGCTGATGAAGAGTGTATCTGCTAAAATAATTGATTTTAAAACATAATACGGGTACGACTTGAGAAAAAAGTCAAGTGATTTAATTAATGCACATTTCATGACTTTGTTTAGACAAAAATTATATTTGGCCGTGTGGTGACGGCAGAGTAGAATACAATTGTCACCACCCCAAACCTCTCCCGTGGGTGTCGTAGAAGGCGACTAAGGATAAATCAGTGATGAGGAATGGGCAGCAGCATTCCTCTTATACCTACCAACTAGCAAACAACATGGGACCTAGCCTAATTGGCGAAGCGTGGGTGCTAGTTCACCTCTGCCTACCCCTTCGGGGATATTGGCGTGAATTATGTATGTATGTATTGCAATTGCAAATGTGAAAATACTTTATTGGGATTATGGATAATTTATTATGATTAAAGTCAAATTTTCGTCATGAAAACTTAGTGTCGTCAATACACTTCTTATATTATCTTATATTACGTCGCCTTATTTAAATTAAAAACAATAACAACGATAAAGGACATTATGCGTTATTCTTTATTGTCTCACGAAACAACCACTCCACGGTTTATGTGTCTGTTCTACCTTATACAATATTAAATTTTACCACGACCACAAAATCGCCTTTATGATCCACTGAAAGTTATATTAATCACTCGATTGATATTAAGTTTTTATTAACTGTGAAAATGATGGCTCATAAATTGTCAATGTAATTTGCTCTCCTTTGGTCCGGCTTTATGCCACTAATGTAAAGGCCGATAATAATCCTAAAATCACCTATTTCAATTACGAATATTTATTGGATCTTCCTCCAGATTCAAACTCGCGTAATCAAGGACTCAATATCTGAATTGTCTTTCACACGACATCACACGCACCTACAGAATTGGAATGGTTGAAACATTTCCTTTCAGATAAGGGTTTCTAACACACTTAGTCGAGCATTCATCTACTAACGACATTTCCTAAACCTCCCTCTGTAAAATGGCCTCGAAATTCTCAAATCAAGGCTTTCTATGAGATACATAGATTTGTCTTCTCGATTTGATTCGCGCTGCTTACAGCTCGGCCGTGTTTATGTTAATTTAATATTTTGAGGGGTACAGAGGTTCTGATGGTTTGCTTCTGAAGGGTGAACACTCAGTGGGTTAACGATTCGACACGAATCGGAAAATATATACGTTTAACAACAGCGGGCTTAGGAGAGACCCCTGAGTGACTCCAGTTCGTTCTTAATGGAAGGAGCAGAGTAATTCAATTTGTACCATTGTTCATTTACATTCATTACTTTGTTATTTTACTCTATATATGTATACCAAAAAATTGGATTAAATAATTCAATTTGTAACAATAATATAAGTACATTTGATTAGTTTGATAATATTTTTTGGAAAAAGGATAAATGCTATTATTAATGTCTCAAACTATTAATTAGTATTTTTGAAGGCAGTTTGATTGGTTAATTTATTTAATATAATATAAAATAAAAATATGAATGCCAGGGTCCTAATTTTAAATAACAACTTAAATCATAGTTCAGGTAATGTTAATGTGATAAATAATGTTAGGTTATGGGTATCTAATATAATATATGAAATATTGCTTCAACGACACGTTTTTGTTATAGTGTAATTAAATCAAAGTCGTACATAAATTTCGATTTGAATGCACCGCTGACATCGAATGGCGAGTGTCATTTCTGTAATCAAATCACATTAAAGCGCATCACGGGGGATTATGTCGGAACGATTGATCTAAAATTTTCACATGCGACAAAGGGGTCTTGGGTTTAATTTGATCTGGCTAAAAATATATATTTATACACTTTTTTCAATATTTTTGTGTTTTTAACTAATACTTTCAATGTCATGGTGATTGTGTTGGTTTTACGTGTCTGGGGTGTCAAATAATTGAAAAACACACTGGTTCCATTTTCCCCCAATGTTTAACTTTTTATGTAGTTGAATATAAGAACTAAGGATAACAAATATCTCCCCCGTTCACACATTGAATCGAAAAAGTAGTAATATTTAATGCAATGTTTTGCTCTACATTCGAATTTAGAAATCGTATCTCTGCTGGAAAAGACATTTCGTATGGATGGTAGAATATGGGAGACGGGCCATAACCCACAGCGGGTTATAGCATTGGCGGGTTGGCAGGTATTAATGACTGTAGATGCAGCTGGGTCCACCGGCCTAACGTGTCTTTCGTATCACGGTTGATCTCGATAATAAGTATATTATTTTTAGACACCCATCGAAAAACTGACCTTGGATTCTGACCTGTATATATGTAAAAAAAAGTATGCATGTTCCAGTCAACGCGACTAACGTAGATTTCTAAGAGTCGCCTATTGTACTGGTTCATTATTAGTGTAGGTAAAAAAAAAATAGTTAAGCTTACAATATTATTAAATTGTTAACACACAAACTATCGAAAAACTTGGAAACCCCCAAGGAGCCTACCATTACCACATTTAGATTGTTTTCAAGCTAGCCATAAAAAATATTTAATAACATCATCCATAAGGCACAAAGCGAAACGGTTACAAAATCAATGCCATTGAACAACGTCAGATGAGTGAATGGCATAGTAAAAATCATATTTACCGATTTGTCCCGTGTCCCCTCCGTGACGTCACGGGACAGGGGAGCGTCACAACTCGCGAGTGCACTGATTGTGCACGCATCATTGCGCCGTCACAGGGTGGATCGATCCAGAAGCTGACATTTAGGGGGACAGCTAAACTTTGTTTAGAAGTTATGACTTTATACATACAAGACTTAGTACCTGCCTGCAGTTATGGTTTCTTGCATTTCCTGTAAGTACTCAAAATAGCTTGAAAAATATAGCAAAGAAATATGCGTAGAATGCCAAGGAATGTGTATTTTCAGGTATATTGATTTATGTCTTTGTAAATAATTATATAATTTTTATAAATTATATTTTGAGTATAATATACGAGTATCTACTGATGATAAAACTTGACTATTTACTTAGATTAGCACCTATGAATGTTATTTTGATTGCAAGAAATAAAATAGTGACTTGGTTTAATTTTTTGACTTTTATTTATTTAAAAATTATAAAGTTCCAAAAATAATTACTTTTCTGACCTATTTTACTCCGTGACCTGGATATTTGTAACCAACTATTCTACTCCTAAACTTTTAATTAGTCGTAAATTTCTCAATCCGAAATGCTAAATTATATATTTTCTAAATAAATCCTACCCATTACTGGCTGGATTATGAGATTGAATGAGAAATTATTTATCTACTATTCTACTCCTAAACATTTTCTAACTCACCAATTTCTCAAAGGGAACTGCTAAATATTTCCTGGCTGGCTATGAACTTGAATAAAAAAGTATTTGTTGCCGACTATTCTACTCCTAAACATTTTCTAACTCACCAATTTCTCAAAGAGAACTGCTAAATATTTCCTGGCTGGCTATGAGCTTGAATAAGAAAGTATTTGTTGCCGACTATTCTACTCCTAAACATTTTCTAACTCACCAATTTCTCAAAGGGAAATGCTAAATATTTCTTGGCTGGCTATGATCTTGAATAAGAAAGTATTTGTTGCCGACTATTCTACTCCTAAACATTTTCTAACTCACCAATTTCTCAAAGGGAAATGCTAAATATTTCTTGGCTGGCTATGATCTTGAATAAGAAAGTATTTGTTGCCGACTATTCTACTCCTAAACATTTTCTAACTCACCAATTTCTCAAAGGGAAATGCTAAATATTTCTTGGCTGGCTATGATCTTGAATAAGAAAGTATTTGTTGCCGACTATTCTATTCCTAAACATTTTCTAACTCACCAATTTCTCAAAGGGAAATGCTAAATATTTCTTGGCTGGCTATGAGCTTGAATAAGAAAGTATTTGTTGCCGACTATTCTACTCCTAAACATTTTCTAACTCACCAATTTCTCAAAGGGAAATGCTAAATATTTCTTGGCTGGCTATGATCTTGAATAAGAAAGTATTTGTTGCCGACTATTCTACTCCTAAACATTTTCTAACTCACCAATTTCTCAAAGGGAAATGCTAAATATTTCCTGGCTGGCTATGATCTTGAATAAGAAAGTATTTGTTGCCGACTATTCTACTCCTAAACATTTTCTAACTCACCAATTTCTCAAAGGGAAGTGCTAAATATTTCTTGGCTGGCTATGATCTTGAATAAGAAAGTATTTGTTGCCGACTATTCTACTCCTAAACATTTTCTAACTCACCAATTTCTCTAGGGAAAATGCTAAATATTTCCTAACTGGCTATGAGCTTGAATAAGAAAGTATTTGTTGCCAACTATTCTACTCCTAAACATTTTCTAACTCACCAATTTCTCTAGGGAAAATGCTAAATATTTCCTAACTGGCTATGAGCTTGAATAAGAAAGTATTTGTTGCCGACTATTCTACTCCTAAACATTTTCTAACTCACCAATTTCTCAAAGGGAAATGCTAAATATTTCTTGGCTGGCTATGATCTTGAATAAGAAAGTATTTGTTGCCGACTATTCTACTCCTAAACATTTTCTAACTCACCAATTTCTCAAAGGGAAGTGCTAAATATTTCTTGGCTGGCTATGATCTTGAATAAGAAAGTATTTGTTGCCGACTATTCTACTCCTAAACATTTTCTAACTCACCAATTTCTCTAGGGAAAATGCTAAATATTTCCTAACTGGCTATGAGCTTGAATAAGAAAGTATTTGTTGCCGACTATTCTACTCCTAAACATTTTCTAACTCACAAAATTTTCAAATGGAAATGCTAAATATTTTTTGGCTGGTTATGAACTTGAATGAGAAATTATTTGTTGCTGACTATTCTTCTCTTAAACTTTGTGTAAGGCCCGAGTTCGCCCACACGTAAAACAAACTATTAAAAGATAACCACCAGTTTTTGACAGTTCTTCCACACGATAAAATGTCAAAAATTGATGTTTATATAAATAATTATCATCTGTGTATGTGTTGGTGAACTCCAGCCTTAAGTCGCCAATTTCTCAATCCGAAATGCTAAATAGTTTCTAAATAAATCGTCCCCAAACTCACTTAAGAGCTCCAATGAGAAATGTCCATTGAAGCACGACCACACGTCCCAACATCCAGGGGGAGCAAACACCAAGGTGCGCTCGCACGCGCCATTCTCCACCTATTGTACGTCTCCCTCGCTAAATATTATTATTACATGATTTATCGCGTGGAAAATTGTACTTATTGTCGTCTGGCTCGCAATATTTCATATCATTATGAATTTATTTTTATGTTAATTACCTACATGTAGTTGATAGCGGGGGACGGCTGCAATGGCGAAAGTAACGGTCGGTTTCGGTAAATAAACCTTTCTACGTGAACTTAGCTGTTTAGCTGATTAACCCCCGAATACAGAAACGCTGCTCAACTTTTGAGCATTGCTTATAAATTAAGTGGACAGTACCTGTCAAGATTTGTAAGGAATAAAGTCAATTTTGACAATACTTAAATGTTATGCAGGACTATTCGATTTTTAATTCAACATTAAATATATAAAAATGTTAGAAAAATTAGTAGGAAAATTCTTATTCCCGCATCAAGACTTTTTCTAACCAGCAAAATCTTTTTATTATGCAGTACTCAAACTTTGAGTAGCGTTCTGTATTCGGGGGTTAGTTACCTACCTGACATGTTACATAATTATCACCAATATTAACATCACCCCAATACTGGCAGAGGCCATCGCTGTGGAGAATACTTACGAAAAGAGACAGCGGACCATAACCCACAATGCTGGTCCCTTGTGAATCGGCGCGGGATCAAGGGCTGAACGTGTCTTCTGAAGCATGAAGTAACTTGAGATACACTTTTGTCACCGAGTTTATATAATGGACAAATATTTTATAGTATATTATTATGTCATAATAATATATATTCTACATAAACATTATTATAAACAACAATGACTAGAGAACAAATACTTGTGTTTATCATACAATCATTTACTAGGAATCGAACCCGCGACCTCTTGGCTGATAGCCAGTGATCTGACCATTCGACAAATCCTGCCGTGACGTGAAAGTCAAAGATGTTTTTGATGTAGAAAGCTACTCAGTCAGTTTTTTTTTAATCACAATCACATAATATGGATTAATAAAACAGTATACAGTTCTTTTATTTTATTTTATACAAACATAATTTCAAACATTTATATAATACTCAAATTACCGATTATTTTATTATGTTTATTGTATTTTTTATAGAATTGGAAATATATTCGTCTATCAATCCTGACGCCTGTGTACTTATTTATAAAATATTTTATTTAATTAATTTATTTTATATCAGTTATTCCTAAATTTGTTGTGTCCACGCGTGATAAAACTATTTACAAAGCTTTTACCGACTTAAAAAAAGGCAATATTTTCTCTCTCCCCGTGACGTGAAACGGTTTACCTTACCCTCTCCGCTGCAACCCTTTCATCGGGAATAAAAACAATCTTTTTTAATCGTTCAAAATAGCAAACGCGGGGTAGCGAGCTGTCGGGGTGACGATCGTCGCCGAACAATGCATTAGCTAAATACTCCCCACAATGGGCGACTTTCGCACGGCCGGCCGGTGAGCCGACGTGTCACATATAAAACGTATTAACTTTTATGGTGGATGGAATTGAATAGTTTTATGTACCTATTCCACAAAGAATATTTAGTTTTAATGATTGCAGTGTAGCCGTTGGATGTTAATTTAAAAAAATAAACGAACTAAGACTATTTTATTTTATTTAGCAATCCAATAAAAACTATTGCAAGAGTTGCTTGAGTTTTTAGATCTACCTAAGTAAATGTTTCACTTGACAAATTTTAATATGATTTTATCTTTGTGATGTGCATCATAAAATAATCTCGTTTATTTTAAGCATCACCCCTTCAGGTTCCGTAGAAACTATGTGATATTTCTGAATAATAACACGCTTTAAGGTTACGTTGATCAATTTAACTCGTAATTACTGGTACATAAACCACTCCATTAACCTAAGATACAATTTATTTTTAATATTATTAAATCATAAACACAATATAGTTACTAAACAAAATTGCACTCCGCAAATACAACATTCTGCAACAAGGGGCATCAAATCGATAGAGATTTAAATAAGGATAAATATCGGGAAGCGACTCAAACAATAGGTGAGAGGGTCCGCAGGGACGCCGAACGCGCACACCGCATTACGTCCGCTTGTGTAAATAACAATAATAATCAGATCCGTTCACATGACTTCTATCGACAGCTTTACTTTTATTCTTGTCCCAATAATGTCGACATGTAGGATTAAATAAAAAACAAATTAACCACCTTTAGAGAGTAACAACAGCGCCACCTATTGCCTAACTTTATTACTTATATGCAAGATTTTATGTCTGTTTTGTATTTTAATATTAAGTAACATTTTACAAAAAAATAGTACACAAATAAAGAGTGGCCTGGTTTATACTTTGACTAACTATTGGAGAGTATCACAATAGTATGTACAGGTTTTCTTTTAATTATAAACGAACTTTCCTTGCGCTAATAAGTTAATTCAAATATGTATTAGTTGTTTGAAGGTCTTAACAATATATATTTTGCTTCAAAGGTTGCTCCCAATAGCTGATATGAATTTGGTTTAAAACTGCAGACGTTAAATTTTTAGTGATGTAGTTTCACACAAAATCCGTATACTTAAATTGAGAAAACGAAAAAGAAACTAATTTGATGATCCCTGACCTATTTTTTTAAAGATTATAATTTCGTGTAAAGATCCGCGAAGTTAGTCTGATTTCCTATAGGAATTATTTTGCTTACCAATGCACCTATAATAATTTCTAGGTTTGCTCTGCATTGCAAAGCAAACCTAGAATTTCCGATATTAATCCAGGTTCCTATCCACTTATGTTTATTCTCCTAGTAGTTGATTTTATACCAAACATAGAAGCAGATATCTATAGCTATACTAAACAGATTTCTAACTAAAACGTTAAATTATTTATGTCCACTGTATTTATAATAATAATTAACAGACGTATCGAGATAAAGAATGATCACAAATCGAAATCGAAAGTAGCGTCTCGTGAGTGAGGCAGCTCGCTGTAACTCAATCGGATTCCAATTACAGTACAATCAGCTGGACATCTGTCAGTTGCATCTACCTTACTGTGACGTACCAGATCACAGTGACCAATCACTGCTCTCGGGTAGGGAAGATAAGGTAGCTGGAACTGTAATTGACCGTTTTCTCACTTTTTCTTTTATTTCTTAATATCTTTATTGCAAACCATAATCTACAGTAAGGTGTTATGGTAATGTTATACTAGAGTATTATGGAACCCGTCGGGCACGCAAATAGATGTAGAAGAGAAGAGCATTTGTATATTTTTTATTTTTATTTTCTTTTATTTATTTTACATTTTCATTGTTTTTTAAATAGTGTTCTTAAATAATCCCATAAACATCTATTAACTATATTAATAAATTCCCAAAAATTTTACATTCATTAACCAAAGCCAACATAAAGATATGATACGAATTTTATTTTCAATTTTATATGATACGAAATTTATTTTATATTTTCGAAATATACTTTCAATTTTGTAATATTTTTAAAAATAATGAACTACAAGATATTTATGAAGTTAGCTTTTTAAAATGTTTGTGAGCTATCTGTAAGATTTCACCAGTTTTCCACAGGGATTTCTTTTACTCAATGTCAGTTAAATATTATTTTTTGGAACATCACATTTCAAAGCTTTTCAGTTAAATTTTACTCTGTATAAGGTGAGAGTTGCTAAAAATATTAAAAAGAATGAATGAAAGTGATTACAGGGTGTTGCATCTCTATGTAGTGTCACCCGACACAGACGGAGTGACCACGCGGCGCGGCCCCCATTCGGTGAACGGGCCGTTATCGTCGCCTGGCATCTTTTCATTAAGGTAATCTCGCGATCGCATCTGACGCCACGTGGACCTCATTTGGCGCTCCAATATGGAGGCCGAAATGGTGCGCGACTGTCTTTTGTTATGATAGAAAAAGCTAGTTACTCATACCACTATAAGAAAGAATATAACTTGAAAAATAGAACTTCTAAGACCAACATCCGAATACAAAAAATTGTGGTTAGAAAAAGCTCGAAAAAATATAGTGTTGATGCGGGAATTCAACGCGCGTCCTCTGCGATCCGGGCAGATGCCTATACAGCTATATTGGATAGATTTGGACTTTTTCCAACCATCATTTTCTCGGTACAAATTTTTCTAATAGGTAAAAAATAATAATAATGGAACTGTACAATTTTTTTATTGTTCAAAACTGTGTAACAAGTTGTCAAATATAAATTAAGTTTCAAAATTCTCCCTCAATAGGGATGTTACAAACAAATGTTTTTCTATTACAGCATATTTACCTTTCGTAATTGGATAAAAGTAGTTTTTTAGAAATTAATTATAGACAGGAAATAATTAGTCGATTTATTGAAACTTCAGAACCCAGCGATTAAAATAGTGCAAATAATCGTTGATGCTATTCACACATTTCGTATCCTTGTAGGTAGGTTAATCAGTTAAATACACAATGTTTTCTTAAGTTTGCACGACAACTACACATTTGAAATAAAACGACTTTTACGGATAAGACTCGCGTATAATTTGGTGTTTGGCATGTTAATTATTTAACCCGACGTTTCGATCACATAACAGCAGCCGTGGTCTCGGACTGAAGATGACAGGTGTCCTCACATGAAAGTAATAGTTAGCTACCGCCATAATATTTCATATTTTAGGTGTTCCGATTTACATAAACAGAGCTTACAGTATCATTGTTTTTGGCAGTACGAGGACGGTGTTGAGATTTAATTATTATATTAATTGGGTCCCAAGCCACCCAGGTTCTACAAGCGGTATGTAGACGATACCTTCACAGTATTGCCAACTAATGAAATATCTGCATTTTTATCACATCTCAACTCCATTCATACCAAAATTCAATTTACTATGGAGTTGGAGGAAAATAATAAGCTAGCCTTCTTAGATATATTAATAATCAAGAATCCTGACCATAGCTTGGGCCACACAGTGTATCGGAAAGCTACCCATACTGATAGGTACCTCAATGGTGACTGTCACCACCATCCCAGTCAGCTATCTACCGTGGGCAAATCTTTGTTTCAGAGAGCGCACGGCATCTGTGACAGTCAACACCTGGCATCAGAACTAAATCATATTAAGCAAGTACTGCGGAGTAATAAACTACCAAAGCCCTGTCGCAGAGGTCGAGTGAAACCAGCAACAGTCGAACGCAAACCTGCTGTACTACCTTACTTGAAGGGTGTCACTGACAAGATTGGGAACATCTTGAAGCGTGCTTCTATTAAAACTTATTTCAAGCAGCTGAAGAAGATCAACCAATTTCTAAGACCAACATCCCCCTCCAAGATGCAGGAATTTGCAAGCTAGATTGTGACTGTGGACTCTCTTATATAGGCCAAACAAAGCGAAGTATAGGGACCCGGGTAAAAGAACACATAGCTGATGTGAAACATGGCGCGAAACAAAATCTGCAGTACGTGAACATGCCTTAGACGGACCCAACCATTATTTAAGATTCGATGAACCGCAAATTCTAGCAAAAGAGAAACGATACATACCTAAAATGATACGTGAAGCTATTGAAATCAAGAAACATCCAAACTTCAATAGGGATAATGGTTGGAACATACCACCTGCTTGGGTCCCAATTATTAGAATAATTAAATCCCAACACCGTCCTCATACTGCCCAAAACAATGATACTGTAAGCTATGTTTGTGTAAATCGGAACACCTAAAATATCAAATATTATGACGGTAGTTAATTATTACTTTATTGTGAGGACACCTGTCATCTTTAGTCCCCCCGTTACCACGGCCGCTGTAAAGTGATCGAAACGTCGGGTTAAATAATTAACATGCCAAACACCTAATAACTTTTTTGATACGCGAGTCTTATCCGTAAAAGTTGTTTTATTTTAGTTAAATACAGCTCATTTTAGAGTACTAATTAGTATCGTAGGTTTTATCAATATAGCCTGAAGTAATTGGTTTTTAAAATTGAAGAATTAACAAGGCCTGTAACATATTTTGCACCAATGCAATGCAATACATATTATACTTTTTAATTTTATTGTTATTATTTACTTTCTGTTATGTTAATATTAAATTATCATTTGGATGATATTAAATATACGAACTAAATAAAAAAGCAACCATAATTGAGTTAGGAAATGACAAGATTACAGCCAACAATGCAGTACTAATTGCAACCCGATTCTCACGGAGGAAGTAGGGTGCACGTCCCCGTACTGGGTAGGTAATTAATAATCGCACTCGCGGAGAAAAGGTTTTTAATTTGCGGCACACGTGCGCGTCGAATGGAGCCGCGTGCGACGAGCGGTTTACGCAAGGGATTTCGCTATGTAATGGTGTTTATTTACTGAGGTGAGGCATGATGGAGAGTGGATGGATGCTCAAAGTCGCCCACGTCAATAGGGTTCTAACGAACTTGGATTTAAGTGGCGGTAATTGGGTAAAGATGTAAACATCAAAACCGTGTTTAAATTATATGGAATTGTTGTTCGTAGCTGTAACTAAATAAATCAATGGTGATTCGTGTAGGTACTTACAATCGCAACGTTACCATGCTATAACATATTATAAATTATATAGTAGGTTTATTTCTTTCTCTCTCGAATCTACTACACATTGTAATAAACTAGGAAATTAAATATGATTTTTAGCTATGAGTACTTATCTAGTTATAGCATGAGCTTTAAGTATTCTCTTTTGTCCACATGCGACATTCGAAAGGCGAACACAAGTTGATTTAATGAGACTGTATCACTTATGGAGATTCTAAATGTAACTAAAGTAATCACGGAAGAAAATCAGAAGAATGACAAAGTCAACTTCTTTTTTTCCCCTGCTCTGTTTCCAGGCTATCTGGGGTCAGCACAGTATGTTTCCTCTTCCATTCATATCGGTCAGACGTCATCAAGCCATCCACTCCCTTTTGATTCAGTCAGAATGACAAAGTCAACTAAGGCTTTGATATTATAAGTTACCAAGTAAAGTTTCTAATTACATGCGAACTGAGTAACCGCAGAGACTCTAGATGTAAAAACATTCTCCCGGTCAAGTGCACACGCGGGATCCCACCAGAACCGCAAACAAAAGCGCATAACAAAATTTGCATGAGAATGCCGCGTTCCGCAGAGCACTTTTTATCAGAGGTCGCTTTTCAATAAACCTCGAACAGACTGGCCGGTCGCCTCTGTCACAGTATACCCGGGACAGTAATAAGTCTTCATGCAAACTGCCGCTGCCCGTTAGAATGTGTGCTTTAGTACTCGGCGCTGTATAGGCACGCACTGTGACGCACACACTGACATAAAATAAGGGGGTATAAGGGGACGGCAGTCTGGACACGAAGTGATCGCGCGTGTACAAGGTGATTGCACGCTCGGTCGCTGCTCGTTCCCACCCGGCACATTCGCGCTCGCCGCCGCCGCTTTAGTTACAACCCTAGCGTCAACGCAAGAGTAGGCTAACTCGTCGACAGGCCGCAGTTATATTTCGACAAGTTCGTGTGCGACCTTCCTGCGGGGTGAGAGATGGTGGCAAGGACGTGGCACTTTAGATTTTAGCGGGGGCGGGTGATGCGTGGAGGAGGGAAAACTAGTGCAATACACCATACAATACCTCAGCCCCCCCAAAGTCTCTCACGTCGCCAGAAGGTCGCGCACGAAGTTGTAGGACTATAAACTACTGTTCTCGCTATACTGTGGTTCTGTCGCTTTTTCCGCCAATGGGGCCGCTTCCGACGACGGAAGTGGCCCGGTTGTCGCCGGACGGCCCACAACAGGAGCGCTTACCTTACTTTTTTATTTGTGCCCCTGATTTATGCTTGTTTTCAATTTGTTCGGGGCAGTGTGTCCGAGCCAAGGCTCCGAAAAACTCGCCCCGCGGAGGCGGAGTTCGGAATTCGGAGTTGCATGCGAAACGGATTAGTTTCAGCTCTTCCTTTCCTTTTGATGATGCCTAGGGATTTTCTTTTGGGCTACGCGCCTCTTTTGCCGGACTTACAGCCTTACTGTGCGATATTTGCCAGCTAAGAAAATTAGACTAACTGCCGCACTCAGAGACGTCAATTAACTTTGATCACAACTTAATAATAATAATCAAATGTTCAAAACTAGACCATAGACTTGGTAAGAATAGCTACTAGTTATGAATTGACATTTTTTGAATTAAGTACACATTAACGTTATTTGAGTGATTTACATTGAGTTATACATGTCGAAGTTGGAAAAAATTGATTGCATTGCAGTTGATATACATACAGAAATTACGCCTATTTAACCCCCTAGAGGTAGGTATAGGTGGATAAACATTGTTCCTCCAATTAGGTATCATGTAACAAGTAGCGAGTTCGTAAAACGCAGTTTATTGATAGATGGTTTAAGAAAACTAGTCACCACAAGGTAGTTAATATTATGGGGATATCATTTATACCAAAAGCTCTGTACTAGAAGTACATACATACATACATACATAAATCACGCCTATATCCCCGAAGAGGTAGGCAGAGGTGAACTAACACCCACGTTTCGCCAGTTATGATAGGTCCCATGTAATAGGTGGCGAGCCCATTGCCATTTATCGGGTACAAAAGTCGCAGTAGGTACATTGCTAGGTGGTATAAGAGGAACGCTGCTGCCCATTCCTCATGACTGATTTATCCTTAGTCGCCTTGTACGACACCCACGGCAAAGATTTGGGGTGGTGACATAGTCTTTCTGTAAAATCTTTACAGCTTTTCTCAAGCATCTCACAGCCCGAGAGAAGCTTTTAATCACATGCATTCTTCTATTGTCTATTATTACGTAAAACATTTCTTGTCTAAGATTCTGTCATCTCCTCTTTTACACTTATAGTTTTCATCGGCGCAGTTATATTCAACTTCTCAAGTCTGATCAATAACGTTTCACCCTAACGAAGGTCATCGTCACGACTTGACGAATTTAATCCCAAGCCGAACTCACAAAGGCGCACTCCAAAAAGGGAAACAAAATATTTTTCATTAGACCAAGACGTTACAATGACAATTGAATTCCCGGCACCTTCCAGGATTACGGGTCTTATTGCGAGGCGACAATAACCTCCACTCCGCTCACAAGAATAATATGTCTTTATAAAGGATCTCACGGCTTTCCCTGCCTTACTTCTTACACATTTTTCAGTAAAATGTGAAAGCGTCTTTAGTTTTTCTTGGCGAGCGCAAGCAAAACCAAGCCTTATCTCGTGCCAGAGAGAGTTGCATATTCTTCTTTGGCTCAGTTTTAAGGATAGATTGCATTGTCTTCTAGTGTAAATCATTCCAAGTTGGGATGGCGGGCAGCAGATAAGTAAATGGGAGATTTAACTTGATCGCGGTACGGTTGAAATTTCGTTGAAGATAGCGAGAATAGTACTTTTTAAGTTCTAGATTATGACCTCACGTGGTAAGAGGTTACTTGAGTGATGAAGGAAGAATTAAATCTCTAAAAGGAATGAAGGTATTTATATTAGTGCAGAATATGTATTAGACAAATTTTAATATTCAAAAATACAATAGGTACTGCAGGCAACTGTTAGCTTGTTTTCTAAATCGACTTCGCGCTTTGCGTTAGACAAGTTAAGATTGAAAATCGATTGGAGATTTTGGAGACTTTTGTATAGGGTCTGACAGGCTGTAAACGTATTATTGAATACTTTCGAGTAAAGTAAATTCTGGATTCTATGGGTAAGTGAAGATTGACATTTTATTACTACATCTTCTCAAATGTTTGAAGTAAATGAAATATAAACTAAAAATAATATCTTAATTTAAAATAGACTTTCAACTAACCAATTTCTCATTTTTCACTTGACTTGTTGGGTCTGCAGTATTGTCTGCGAAGTTTTCTCATTAGTGTAAAATTAATATTTCAAATAACAATTATAATTTCGTTAAATGATAATACTGTAACCTTTGTCAATGTTATATGTTATGTATAATTTGAGGAATCCACATTCTTAACTATTGGTGTTGATTTAAATAAAAATTATTAAAGTGTGAAAATCAGGACTTGCATTGCAACAGAACCAATTAAAAAGAGAAGGAAGGGAAAAAGAGAATGATAATAATATTAGATATCAATTTATTCTATACTCTCTGACTTATTGCCTGTAAGTTTGGAATGAATCTAGATACCTTTCGCTTCCAATGTGCAGTTGATGACTTCCAATAATGATATGCTGATTGTATGAACTGTAAGATCAACTAGGTATATATTATATTTTACCAAATTTTTATTTCCCCGTTCAAGGAAAACCTTCAAAAAGGTTGTTTCAAGAAACCCAATTACTGACATTGCAACCGTGTCTCACAAAAACAGAAGTTATTTTTATTGGACGTTATATAAAAGAAATTTTATTAGACCGCGTCCACACCTTAATACGATGAACATAATCTTTCATTTGCCGAATTCTTTATGGGAACGACTTTGTTGTTTTTCTGTCCCGCTCCCCCTCGTACTGGCCATGTGGGTCTGTCTCGTTTCTTCCTCAAGGTGGGCCGAATAGTTTGACCTTTTTGTAATGATGATTGGTTTGGTTGAGTGAATTGGAGGTGACTTGGACATACAAATTCACTTAGAGACCATGGTTTGTCGCAGCTAAAGGTCCTGTTACGTGTTATCCATTAATAAGCCTCAAGGAAATACTTCGGGTATTTTATTTCTGAGGAAGCCAAATTCTTTTTCTTTTTTATATTAATCTTAAACTGTGGGAACAAATATGACTTCCAAAAACAAAAAAAAATATTTTTTTTATTAAATTTAGAGATTTTCAATAGAGAAAGAATTTAAATTTATGTAATTTATTTCTTCGGTAAGCAACTCCAATTAAAATTTTTGGACAAACCATTTCTAGACAAACCCTGGAACACCGATTCGGATAAGAAAAAATTCATTCAGACACGTTTAATTGTGTTAAATTCTCATTATACTCTTTGTTGGGCTCGTTTAAATGTTTGCTATTTATTTATGTCTATGGCAGTATTGTTCACCATAGTCGATTCATTACCGCCAAATTATCGTAAGCGACATTTTATCGAAAAATTTACACAACACACCTAGAACAACGGTTTTCTTTCGGTTGCTTCTAACTTACAGTTAATTCAAGTTAAGTTTCTTTTGATAAGTATGTAAAATCAATACCTTATCTTTTCAGCCCGCAAACATACAAACAAATCAACTTCACTCCATTTGTTACTTATTCATTGCAGTCATTACGCATGTCCACGAGTAGTCATAATTCATTTGGAAACAAAACCGAACTCATAAAAACGTCGAATGAACATAGCGCACTGTACGAGTCCTCACAAGCCCATACGAAGGTAATGACGCGAACTCCCGATCACTTTGGTTTATGAACGATAGTGGCCAATCGAAAGTGGCTTTGTAAATGACTAGTTGTCTGAATGAAATGAAAGTAAACCTTCAAATTCATCCACTGAATGCTCTAGCAAAAGTATTTGAAACAACATTGTTTACTAAACAGCAACGGAATATGTTGATGATTTTAATCTTCATTTGTCTTTAGATAGGAAATCCTAACCGACATTCCATATGCAATGGTTTATCGTATAAGGTACAATTCTAACAAACAAATTCCATAATCGTTACGATATTATTATATTATGTTGGATCCCCTTGTCCAAGGTACAAACGTTTCCGATATTTAATATATTTATGAGAGCAAGCTACTAGGAGGCTTACTACTCTGAGACGAACGGGAAAGAAGAGCAGCAAGTTAGCAAGTTTTATCCTGCATTCACATCAACATTGGGAAGTTAATTTCAAAACCTGTATACCAAACGAAGAAGTAGAACAAGTAGAAGTAGAAGAAGAAGTATAGAAGATGATCTTCTATGTCACAAAAAAAAAATACAAAAAAAAAATTCTGATGCGGTCTGTGACGCTGAAGTTATTCAACAATAATAATATAATATTTAAATTTAATTTATATTACAAACAAATCATAACCTCCAATGTTCACAGCATCGAGAGATAGGGCAATGTAATTTAATAAAAGAGGAACCTATCCTGAATATTACCTAATTCTGCCCAAGAACACAATACAACTAAGGGGCAAAGTAGAGCTATTGAAAATTATTTCTTCCCTAAGCCTAAGAGCACAGCACAATGCAATTAAGTGCCAAAGTGGAGCTACAATTGAAACAATTAATTTTGGCAATTCGTTTCCACTCGAACGGCCACCGGACAGCGCACGCGCACCTTACCTACTGCGTGACGCTTCCTGAGTGACGCATCTAATTGCAACTATCGGCCGCACGTGTCGCACAGTGTGTAGCCAGCTTTATTTTAACATTCTCATATACTATCCCTTATTCAATTTTCAACCACGCCTCTATCAGTTTAAAGCTGAAGTTAGCTTGTTTGGCGCTCGTTAGTTGGTGAACTGTGACAAATTGCTGTGAATATGAACTTTTGAACGTTCGAATGAGCCCTAAAGAGATGCTATTGTTGGGAACGAGATTAAAAGGCTCCAATCAGATAACGGGACTCACGAATGCGAGGCTAATTGTGAAAATAATCGGCATGAATGCCAGTTATTTTGATTTGCTTTCAACCACGGGCAGCCATGTTGAAGTAAAAACTTAAGAGGCTATTGGTGATGGTAAGAACGGCCCAGTGGTATATTTTAATAATTTTTTCATTGAGATTTTTAGTTAAATATTTTTCATTGCAATTAAGACTTAAAAATATTTTGTAAGTACAGCAGTAGGCTTGCCACCTATTAAATGGAATCTAATATTATTGACGAAACGTGGGTGCTAGTTCAACTCTGCCTACCCTTTCGGGGATATATTCGTGATTTATGTATGTACTAACAGTTCGCTTTGTCACTTATTCTTGTCATTAGCAATGAAAGTCTTCGGAACAATAATCAAGCACAACTCAGCAACAATATCTAATTTTGGATCTAGAAATCTGTTGATTTCAAGAATTATATTAATTTTCTCAGAAATAATTGAAATGCCACAATTCGGTAACTGTAATTTATGGAGTTATAGGTATTATGAATTATATTATGTGAATGTTATGAATAGCAACTTACTTGATAGTAGGTATAGTTTTTTAATCATTTATATACAACTGTATGTCAGGTACCACAAAACTGTATGAGTAAAGTCTGAATAGGGTTGGGGAACAAATCTCTTTACGTTCCTCGAGAACGAGTAAGCGAGATGTTACGAGGCATTTTATGTATAAAACTGCACATTTATAGGCACCTATGCAATGTATTAATAACTTCAACAATCAATAAATTTATGTATACAACATGAAGGTACGCCATTCAATGTAGGTAATTGAAACGTATATCCAAATATCCACACATTAGAGTCCACATGTTGTCGACTTAGCAAAATATTTACCTGTCCATAAAAACGCCGGAGCACGTCCGCCAAAGCAATATCACACACATTAAAAAAGGAATCTCCATCATAGTCTACCAATTCACCGCGTTAGTTATATATTTTCCAGCGGCGAGCAATTTTCAACCTTATACATTTCCGATTAAGTTTTACTATCCTGCGATGTTTCCTGGGGAACGTTAGAAAAAAACGTCCCAGCAAATGTGGGCTTTAACATGGGAATAGTCGGTGGAAATTCGCGTGCAGGGCCTACGTAGTGGACGTATTAAAAGCACCGGCCAGCAAAATGAACTGTGGAAGATGTATGGGCGCGCGGATTAAAAATATTTGTACGCGCCATTATACATGGTGTAATGAAAGACCCAACGTGCCTCTTTATTAACATACAGGGTGTTTTAATTGCGAGCGATATTGAATAAAGCTTTTGAATCGCTGACGGAGGTCTGATGCTGATCAAAGAAAAGGATAAACTGGAGGTCGCCAGTTTTTGTGTAATACCAGGGGCGGACAAAGGGCCGTTAATGGTCAGCGGCTGCGATTATCATTTTGCGGTCGCCGTGAGCCTTGATTAAATGGCGAAATACCTAGCTTATGTTATGATGAATTACTTTTACGGAAACCAATACCTACATTGCAAGGATTTACAAAAGTCCTATTGCATTTACTTTAATAAACATTTCTCTTTAGAATTATAATAAGGTTTGGTAACAATAGCTACATTTGAGACATGGGATTTTACGATTGGAGATATTTGACAACTATTGAAGACACATGTGACATTTAAAACACTAGACTTATGGACATTCTTAATTTATGTATGATGCCTTGCGATTTAAGCGTGCGTAGGTAACCACCCACTTTGAATTATCATCCTCTATATTGTAGAAATGCGGGGCTCTTAATACTGCGTTCAACAACAACGACTGGCACAAACAGCGCCAAAACACGAGGTAAACTGAAACGTTAAATATTATGTAAGTACAATAGTGCATTCAAGTCTAAGTATTCATTTTTGTGGCAGCATTATCGTACTATACTGACACAAATTTTGAAACAAAAGTCAAAAGGTTAGTTAAATTACAGGGAAAAATACCAAATTGTAACCAAAATTCGATGAAAGCGTTTATGTTATTTTATTAATTATTTTATTTGGGTATCTAGCGGCTTACTTAACAATGTTAAATTAACAATAGTAACATTCGAGAGTTATTGATAAGCTGTATAGTGTTTACATTGGCAAAAAGATTACAAAGAAAAATACATCAGATAAATTACCCTTGTGCCCAAAGAGTGTGGGGAAATGTTTCATTGACTGTAATTAGTAGCTAGTTCTACGCGGAGGTTACAGCTCCGTAGTACATTCCATTTTGCTCCTTGCTCGCTTCGCCACCTTTTGAGGCTGCCGACTAATCACGCGCCTGCGGCTGTGATCACACCACCCGGCTCCTCTTTGTACGTACTATGCGTTTTACTCTTTCACTTTTCAAAGGAAAATATTACATTGTCGTCTGGATGATTTAAGGAGGTCCTTGCAAGATCATTAAGCTCCAGGTCTAACTGCCGCACTCAGAGACGTCAAATAACGTTAATGAGTACTTAACGTCAAAATATGACAATTTGAAACTAGTCGCTATTCTCGCTGGGTCTATGGTCTAGATTTGAATAAAAATTGTTGACCTTAAATTCTCATTAAAGTTAATTGACGTCTCTGAGTGCGGCAGTAAGGGGATGAAGAAAGGGTTCTGGTCTCACCAACACAACTGAAATAGTTGCTAATATTTTATTTACTTTAAGCATATACCGTCAAAGATTTTGGTGGTTAGAAAAAGTTCGAAAAGTTATGGTCTTGATGCGGGAATTGAACCCGCGTCCGCTGCTATCCAGGCAGGTGCCATCCAATCCACTAATTAACTTGCCAAAATTCTTCTAACCTTTATACTTCACGCTGTAAGCCAACGGATACCCTCGCAATGTAGAAAAAATTTCAAACATGCCAAAGCAGATATTTTTACAAATACCGTGCGTTCGGTTAAGCTAGGGTTTGCTTTATGAAATTTTTCTAACCACCAAAATCTTTGTACTAATTTTTCTAACATTTATATAATGTTGAAATTAAAATCGAATAGCATTTTAACTGCCGTCCAACTGCCTAGTTGCAGTTTCAATGCAGATAACAACCGGAATGAAACTTCCAACCAATGATGCAGTCTGATTACAGTCGACGTGCAGTTCAATTTCAACTGTAATATTTGTCATATGGTCTGGGTCACTTCAATCATATTGATCATTAGGTATGTACTGATTTTACAGGTAGGTACAATACTGTAGCAAACTGTAAACGAACAGCTGCATTAATTGAACGTAATTTGTCATAAATTCCTGTGGCAAGAATCAAACAGAATCACTCGAGAAAGTTGCTAGACCACTGAAAACATTTCGTACAACATTTGCAACTGATCCAGAATGTGTGTTTGGTGATATCAGAACGCACGCTGAAGCAGCGATGATTTATGACTGCCGGCAGCGGATAGTTGGCACACCTTGCGAAGTTCCGACAAAAATACAAACGTAAATTTGTTTAATATTATTATTGAAATTAAATGATGAATTATGGGCACTGAAGAGCTGGTTCAAAAGAAAAGGAGGAGTACAGGGACAAATTTATTCACATATGAGTACCTACCAAAATAATTATTTTAAACTTGTTGATATAAATGTGATGATTACATTAAAATTTCTTCATTGTTAACAAGAAATGAGTAGGTAGCTAGTTCTACGCGGAGGTTACAGTACCTACGCCGTGTTCATCGTCCTAATTTGCTTTCATCCATCATACATTTTGTATGGGTAGGAGTGTTAATGGTCGGCCACCGCTTGACACCAACATCGCCAGCCAATTTCATCCGGAAAGTAGCGTTTTCCCTTAACTAAACCCTTAACACTTTCTTTCATTCTATGTAATAATAGTTTTGGGTTTGTAATAATAGAAAGTTTTCAGGCCTGCTCGGTTCACTTTTGAGCATTGATTAACAATTAGAATATAACGAGCACTTACGACATATTAAAGGTACTAGTTAGTGATGTGAAATATAAAAAAGATACATTTTGATTAGTTTACTGCAATGATTAATTTAAGTTACCATCAAATCAAGCCTGTTCACAATGCTGATACAAATAAAATTCTATTTCCACAATTCATAAAGGTGATCGCAAATATATTTTGACACAAAAATTTGGATTAATAAATTGTTATCTGTAACCCACCAACGTCTTCAAAGTACCGGATATCATATTTTAGCAGGCGACGTTAATCGACGCACGCGCCGCTCTGAAAGTGTCTAAAACATTATTATTACATATTATGATAGGACGGAAGCAGCTGATAGTAAATTCTTAGCAGTTAACCTTGCACAGGTCGTTAAAAGTCAAACATTTTCTTTCAAAACGTTCTATATAAAATTCTATATAAATTCCCAGCGTCTTCTAATATATTTATGCCAGTGTTTATGTCTGCTTCATTAATTTATCGATAGATAAAATTAACGATTATTGTTGAGATTAAATTGTATAAAAATTTATCTGCTCTTATGAGAAATCAACCGTACGAAACTGGTGTGAAAAAAAATTAATGTAGTTGACAGTTTTTTTTAATATTTTTTACTATGGAAATCGATATAGGCGTTTTTAAGCTTGTGACTTACATCCAGAATAATATTTTTTTTAGTTGCTTTGATCAGGTAACAGTAAAAAGGAAACTTATTTCATTCAACTTTTTAAAAATCTATTAATCATACTTTTTTTTTGTAAATTAATTGTTTTCTGTTTCATCTCTATGTCATTCCTTGCAAAGAACACTTACTTGAAACTGTATTATGTAACCTATTACATAAGTTACAAATGTACCCCACCTAAGAGTCAGCAATCATCATTAATTATGGTGGATATTGTTACAATTCACTTTATTTCCCACATCAGTCTCTGTACGAAGCATTCGCCATTACGACTAATTGTAGCGTATAATAAGGCAATAACCGCTCTATTTTTCCGAGATAAGTGGCTGCTAATGTGCCCAATATTATTATAAGTGGGCTAGTGTAAACAGCAGTGGAAAATCTGCGTTTTGTCATAGTCCCATAGGTCAGGGCACTAACACAGGTTATTTAAACATGTAGCTTCTATCAATACTGAGTTAAGATTTTCTAATACTGTATCACCAACACACGGGCTCGCATAGACTATGCTAACAAAAGTGAGTGGTATTGGAGGAGATAAGCTAATCTAAGATAGCTTAGCTTTTAGTCTGCATTTCGCAAAAATATCCATCTTGTCAACTTTATTCATTTTGCGCAATATAAGGGACTAAATAAATACAATCTACCTTCAAAACGCAAGAGCATAAACTCTTTCATTTGAAGGTAGATTAGTTTAGGAAGAAATTTGTGCTTCGCAAAATTATATTCTTGAAGCAGATCGCTGAGGACGAGGGTTCGTTTACCGCATCAAGTTTTCGAAATTTTTCTAACATCTTCTTATTATAACAAATTTCTTATTAATAGATTTCCTGGCATTTATATAATGTTCAATAAAAATCAAAATAATAATTATCACATGAAGGTTTCTCCTTAAGGCGACTCCTCGAAGAGATTAGAGTCAGCCTGACCACCGTTCGGCCACAGCGTCTACAAGGAGCTGGGCGCACTCCAGTGACCCCAACCTTTCTGAGCACACTTAAAAATCGTTCCCGTGTCGCTGTGGGTCAGTGCAGGAGTGGCGCCCCCTGGGCAAACATTTTAACCGCGCAAACAGTGGCCGCAAACAAGTCGATGCATCGCTTCGGGTTTCGAGGTTTAATTGTGCAGGTCGCCGCGGTGGCAGGTTGAGGGCACTTGGGTTTTTCGAGTGTTTTTCGCGGATTGCAATCTGTGTTTATCACCTACCAATCGTTGCCCTGAAAGTTTTGTGAACGAGCAGTTTTCACCCTACAGTTGTAACCCTACACGTAGGTTACAAGTCCCAATCTCCACTCTTTACCACACTATATGTATATGGACCTGGCACCCGCACGGTGAATCCATAGAATGCTAGTTTTCGTCCTCAGAGTTATAGGTAGCTACTTATTTTCTATGTTTAATTTGTTTTTAACTTGGATAAATTTTTTGCAACTTACAGATTTAATCATTTGACAATAAGCTAGAGTTGCCTTCATAGGTAGAGTTATTGGGTGGTGGTGTTTTAATAAAATATATGCAAACTTCGAAATCCAATATTTGAATTGACGCCATATATTGGAGCAACATCGGCAATAGCAGTGCGCCACAAATTGGACAGTATTCAGCGCTGTAAAGTGAGTTACAGTTGGAGGCGGGCGCCGGTGCAGCGCGGGAGCTGGGTGGCGAGCGTAAGCGGGCAGCGCGGGAGCTGGGTGGCGAGCGTAAGCGGGCAGCGGGCCTACAGCAAAAGCTACAGTTTATGACGTCATGCTGTCATTTCGCAACAAATTTACCTAAACTATGAACAATAGCTTTGAACGAAGGATCACCATATGATTTTGTATGAATTTGGAATAAAATCCGTACCGCCTAAAAATTCAAGATGGTTGCTAGCTAAAATTATTGTCGTCAAATACTCTGATACAACGCATATGACGAATATCTAAACTGTTTCACCCGTCATTTTTTTTATAACTGGTTTTTGCTTCGCTCTAATTTGTGTACGTATATACTGATTTTAATTGTATATACTAAATACTAGTAATTTAATATTGGGGCTGGTTCCCCAAGTGGCCTCCAAACTCCCCTTCAGCCACCCCAAACCTCGATCAGGTATTACCAATTTTCTAACTAGTCGAGCGCATCGATTTCTGATACAACTGGTAAACATCACAATGTCTGGTCATCTGATAACGCATGCACTGATAATTAGAATTCACTTACCGATGGTTCTCTCGCGCCGGTCGCCTCGCTAAAAAAGCCGCGGGTCGCGGCCAACCAGCCCTCATTAAAAACAAATTTTCACCTACCCTCGAGACGTTCTCATATTTTTAATACTTTTGGTTCGCCTTTCGCGACAATTATAGCCATAAGAACGGCATTGCTAAAGCAAAAGCTATAGTTTATGACGTCATGCTGTCATTTCGCACCAAATGTACCTAAACTATTAGCGATAGCTTTGAACGAATGATCACCGAATGATTTTGTATGAATTTGGCACAAAATCCGTCCCGCCTAAAAATTCAGGATGGCTGCTATAGCCGTAAGCAGTGCATTGCAATATAGCTATCAACAGCAATCGAGTTAGGCGGTAGGCCCCCAGATCTGTGATGTAAGCCGATTGCTATCGCTTTAGTCTACCTGTCACTCTCACAGTCGCAAATACTATTCTTATTATTCTCAATAAGTATAATAATAATATGATTGTGTAGCTCAATAGCTTAGCGTTCTCGGCATGCAATTGCAAAAACCAAGCAATGTTCGCTAACGCCGGTCATTGGATGCGTGACCTTTTGGTCATTTATTATTTCGAGTTCCGCCGTGCTTCGGAAGGCACGTTAAGCCGTAGGTCACGATTGCATCTTCAGCCATTGGTATCCACCAATGCGCACTGGGTTAGCATGGTGGGTTACCTATAACTCCCTAAATTCTTCAATCCATAGGGAAGACTGTGCCCCAGCCCCAGTTCAAGGACAATCAGAAAATCAAATACTTTTTAAATCCCATCTGGTGTTCATCATCATCATCATCAACAGCCCTTTAGTTTCCCCACTGCTGGGGTACTGGTCTTCCATATGGATGGCAGAATATAGGGAGATTGGGCCATAACCCAACGTGCCTACGTCACCCATCCAATGACCAGCCTTAGCGAACATTGCCTAGTTTACGCAATCGCAGGCCAACCGCGCCATGCCACTGCGCTAGCGAGCTCCTCTGTCAACCATCTGGTGTTAGAACTATTAACTTTCTATCGCCTAATGAAAATCGCTTTCCGCCCCTCCCGCCCTCAGCCCAAACTAAAGCTCGGTGCTTTTATGATCCGCACTGACAGTAAATTACGTTGGATGCAAGAAAGAGTTCTGTTACGACTTAGGTGAGGCCCGGAGATGCCCGGCTTGTTATTAAGTTGCTTTTACAGTCGTCTACTACTCGGAAGGCTACAAAAAGTAGTCTGAAAAAAAATAAACTTAATGCTTCTTCTTTGGATGTCTTCTAGACCGGCGAAGGTTGACTCTCAACTTGACAGTTCTAAATGGGCAAAGCACAGGTGTTACTTTTATATCATATAATTGAGGTGCTATTTTTTAAACACTATCTCAATTCAACCTCACGAAACAATAAGCTATTTCATGCACTGGTCAGACAAGCGGCCGGCTGTAAAACATAAGTTCGAAACCTTGGGCACTAGGTACTGATTGGAATGTAATTGTAATCAATCCCTCCGTTCATCAGTCTTTCAATATACCTAGTTATTGCCATGTCGAGAAACCGATGGCTGGTGGACCAAATGAGTTTTAATAATATTTGGAGCAACAGGAATCGTTTTTAATTGCCTACTTGTAGCTAGAAAGTTGACCAATGAGAGTCTATATTGGGAAAAGTAGTCCCAATTGGAGTCCTATTGTCTAGTTCCAATGAACAATCTTTTTCCCCAAAGAATCTTTTCTTAGCTTCCAAAGGCGCAGTGAGTGCCTAATTGAAATAACAATAGGTACCTAGAACAAAAGTAGGTACGTCTTTGACCGTCAATTATTATCTGTTTAAAACTTAAATGAACTTGGTAACTATTTATTCACTGAGTCATTCTCCCTCTGAATAAAATATTCAAACTGCAGATCTCCTCACTTAAAAATTTCTGACAGAAAAGACAACCTTAAAAGACACTAAGTAAAATGTAAAGCAACGCAATTTCAAAAGAATACCAATTTATCCACACCCAGTATTATATTACCGCTCAATCTTCTTTCATAATTAGCGTGGCTTTTACTCTCCCCCCCTTTAGGCTACCTAGACCCCCACCCCCTGGGGGGGGTGTCCTTTGAGCGAGTTGCGGCTCATTACCTAGGACTTAGGTACTTCGCTTTAGTGTTTCAGTAATTAGACGTGCTTGCTAGGTACGGTCTTGTCATTATAATAGTCGCTACGACAGTTTTGATAGTGATCATTAATTAATAATTTACCAACAAAGGTTTATAAGAAGTAAGTACCTAAAGTGGGTTGGTGTCAGGCAGGCTGCTACCTTAAACCTCAGTCAAAACCTTGAGCAGTAGATAATGGATTGGAATGTTGTCATTGGTGTGATGGATGATATAAATCAAAGGGGAGTGGGACTGGCTTCATGACATCTGATCGATATGAATAAAAGAGTAAAATTAAAAAATAGTAGTATAGTAGTCTTGTTATACTATAGGTAGCTATAAGTAGGTTTATGTAGATACCTAACATGAAACATTTCTATACTTATACTTTCTGTTAAGATTATATTTTCGTAGGTAATCGTCATATAACACAGATATTTGGCAGTATAGTCAGAGTCCTGATAGTTTTTTAGGTAATTAGCCCTTTTTAGATATGTAAGACTTACCTGCTAGAAAGGTTTTTGTATATTATTTAAGAAAGTAGGTAATCTTATTTAAGAAAGTAGGTAATCTTATTTAAGAACTTACCTGTAGGTAATAGATACTTACTTAGGTATATTGTATCTACAGCCTACTACCTTTATATAGCGATATCTAATGTCATATTTCATATTATTATTCAAAAACAGATCCACGTCTGCGTGGAATATGAGAAACAGATCATTACGCAATGCACATAGGTACGACTTGTACTTACAACAGCTCTCACGTAGACATAGACATAAGCATAGGTAGGTACAGCCGCCCGGCGACGACCTTTCCAAGGACGCGGCGCCACCTCCGCCTAAATTTAGCACACCTCAAGGAAACATCAATCGCACAACACATGCGCACAGTTTTTCCACGGAAACACCTCACGGGGACAACAGCCGACGACGGAAGCCACTCGCAACTGAACCCAAATGGTTACGCGAGCGGTATACCTGGCAACACAGGTGTAGATATACCTGTCGTACCTCCAGCCGACCAATCAGCGCGCAGCCCACCTGCGCAGCTCGATAAAAAGGGGCGTGGCCGCCAGGGGAGCGCGTAGGTGCCGCACCTGTTCCCACCTGGCCACCTTGCCGTGACGACGGTTGGCTAGCCAACACCCAATCGCAGGCGGGCACACCTGTCAGGTAATGCGGAGGAAGTAGGTCGACCGTGTGACCCAGATACCGCTATGTCGTAGGTTAGGTACCTAGATGCGTCGCAGTAACGTATTTAAAACTTTGCGAATGCCTCCTTCTTTAGTGGGAGTCGGTGCCAAGTTCGGGATTCGGATGAATGAAGCGTGTTTGTAGGTGCAATCGGAGCGGCCAAGTGGGTTTGGGTGGGGTTTTTGGGATTGCTGCGTGATGAATACGTGTAGTGGTTTTTAGCTTGGGAAAACATTTCAAATGTTTTGCTATTGTCAATGACCTGTTACTTTTTAATGACTTCGTACTTCGTACTATCGATTTTCAAAGGTTGTTTACCTTTCTTAGATAGGTATCGAAATTCGTTTACTTAGGTACAGTCAACAGGACGTTAGGCTACCAGAAAATGTAAAATTTTCTCGCCTGAAGTGCCCTTAACCGTACCATTACCTTGGTAACTAGGTTGAAGATTTGAAGTAGGAACGTAAATCTTTTTATATGACTAGGTAAGTACATTCTCATTCTAGTCTCATTGATTCAGTCAACACCTCAGGGAAATCTAAATATTAGCCGGGTTAGGTTCTACCTATGTACATAGGTACATCCTATATTTGTGTTTGTAGTGGGTATATAAATTAATAAACTCCAACACGAAGAAATATTAGTCAGGTTAGGCTCTACCTTATGTAAGTACATCCTTTTGATTGTGTTTGTAATGGGTAGGTATATAATGAATAACCTCCAACACAAAGGTATAGAATCCAAGATGGGTATATAAACTGTACCTCCAGGCTTCACCTAGGGTTCGGGGGGCGCCTGATTACACGGGGCGGTGGGGGGTACTCCAAAGACAAATTGTGGGTGGGGGAGGGGAGAAAAAAATGGCTGCCGGTGACTTCGGGCAGGTTTTAAAGCTGGGATTGGAATGTTGTGAAGATATATTTATCTGATGTAAGGAACGTTAGTAGTTTCGTTTTCAAGGCAAGGTAGGTATGAACTGGGATTGGTATGTTGTGAAGATGTATTTATCTGACATAAGGAACGTACCTACCTAAGTACCTACAATACCTAGATACATGGGTAGGTATGTGTCTGGAGTTTCGTTTTCTTTTAGGCAAGGCAGGTACTTATGTCTTTATACCTACTACGACATAGGATATGTGAAATTCAACGTGAGAGTGTCCCCATGTGTGTATGAGTACCTACATACACATATGGGACGTAGCTTAATTAGCGAAAAGTGGGTTTTAATCACCCCTGCCTACCCCTTCGGGGATAGGCGTGATTTATTTATGTAAGTCTGCCTGTTGCCTGTATTATTTTTGATTAGAGACATTTAAATATTCTTTTGCAGGATTAATGTCATATTCCTTAAATATTAAAGGTGAAAATGGCATGCACTTTTATGTGACCTATGACGTAGGTAGGTACATACTTATCAATTAGATTTACGTCATTACTATGCTTCTCTTTCAGCTGTGCCTAGTAGGTATGAAACTTGTTGTAATTTTCGATGACCAGCAAAGTAAATAAAAAATGGTACACCACTTTCTTCCTACCTACATCGAGAATTTTACCGAGAAGAATTTCAGTAGATATCTCAAGTTACGGCACCTAAGTTTTGAATTTAAAAGTTACCTCGCTCCGGCGAACTAGAGTTTATTTTGGCTTCGCCCGCTCATTACAAGTTAGGATTTCTTGATTTTTTTTGTGTGAAATTTGTTTAGCATTAATGACAGCTGTGGAGAGATCTGAATATAATACCTATACTGGGACCAGATTTTAGAAAAACAGACTGTAGTTCTAAATGTAGAGCTATTTGATATTTATTAAAATAGCTGGGATTTATAGCGTGTTGTGACGGCAGAGCAAAATACAATTATCACCACCCGACTCCATCTCTCCGGCGGATGTCGTACAAGGCGACGGGTTAAAGAGTAGGTACCTAATGGGCAGCAGCGTTCCTCTTATGCCACCTAGTAATGAACTGCGATTTCTGTGCTCGATAAATGGCAATAGGCTCGCCACCCATTACATGGGACCTAACCCAATTGGCAAAACGTGGGTGTTATTTCATCTCTGCCTACCCCTTTGGGGATAAGTATAGGCGTGATTTATGTATGTATGTAAACTGCAAATAATCTATTAGGAACGTAGGTACCAAAATAACTGTTTTATTTAGCCTGGGTACGTAGGTACAAGCACCTCGCAGTAGTTGCGAAGTTAACAAAAGGCGAGCGCAGAAGTTTTTATTTCGCTTCGCTCGCTCGTTATAACTTGGACTTCCGCGGCCGCTCGCTCGCGCTCTGTTGACGCGTTGTGTTTTATGTTTACCTTGGCATGTTGCCTCCGAATTTAACACCAATTGTGTTCTTTCGAAACAAAATGCTTAGTAAGTAAATAGTTACTCTAAGTTAATGCTTAGAAAAGTTTGTGAGGTGGAAGCGGCTTATGTAGAATCTCCATGCAAGCTTTGGGGTATTTTTACTTTACATAACTTTAGGATCTCGATGCAAGCTTTAGGGTATTTTTACTTTTGAATTAATACAGAGCTCTGTGCATAGGTGTGTTATGATTATGCGCATTTATTTAAATAGCACCTAATTAAGTTCTTCAAATATAATTAAAGGTTGTTTTGTTAATAAATAAGACAAGTAGTCTTAATATATTTAGGTACCTAAATAGAAAGTTG
The DNA here is from genome assembly GCA_963931975.1 of Cataclysta lemnata. Classification (NCBI taxonomy): domain Eukaryota; kingdom Metazoa; phylum Arthropoda; class Insecta; order Lepidoptera; family Crambidae; genus Cataclysta; species Cataclysta lemnata. Next base: position 16,371,336 of record OZ008347.1, on the reverse strand, counting down.
AACCCTGTTTTTATGAAGAAATATTATTACTATGACGAATTGGATATTCTAGCATTTACATAGAGATGGACTAGAATGTGCCTATGACTGAAGTTAGAAAAGAACAAAGACTTGAGAACGTAACGGTGTTTGCTAGCGGTCATGTTTCTGTTGCAGTCAAAGTTAAAAAATGGTTATTTCTAATAATTCGCCTTTCCATAAACATTTTTCTTTGTTTTATAAAATATAATTTACGAAAGTGCGGTTACAAATCTAAGCTTCAGCCATTCACTTCCTTCCATGAATGGAGACACTTGAAGACTGGAAAATGCCAACCATATAGGGCCCCATTGAGACTGGTGAATTCTTTTAACGATAAAGATCATACATGCCTACCCCTTCGGGGATATAGGCGTGATTTATGTAAATCACGCCTATATCCCCGAAGGGGTAGGCAGAGGTGAACTAGCACCCACGCTTCGCCAATTATGTTAGGTCCCACGTAATAGGTGGCGAGCCTATTGCCATTTATCGGGCACAAAAGTCGCAGTACATTGCTATTGCTAGGTGGTACAAAAGGAACGCTGCTGCCCGTTCCTCATCATTGATTTATCCTTAGTCGCCTTGTACGACACCCACGGGAGAGATTTGGGGTGGTGACAATTGTATCAAAGGTCAAACTTTACGAAAGCAGGGTTTGACAAAATGATGGCTGATGATGAGTCTTAAGTAATATTTACAAAATATTTAAATTAGGAGAGGAGAGGAGCTCGCTAGCGCAGTAGCATAGCGCGCTCGGCGTGCGATTGTGTAAACTAAGCAATGTTATCTAAGGCCGGTCATTGGATGGGTGGCCAAAAACTTATCATCTCAAGTTCCTGCGTGTTTCGGAAGGGACGTTAAGCCGTTGTTAGTATCAGTTGCATCTGCAGTCGTTAATACCCACCAATCCACACTGGGCCACTGTAGTGGGTTATGGCCCATTCTTCATAGGTATATTCTTCCATCCATAGGGAAGGCCTTCGATAGGGAAGGACATTGAAGGGCCGGTAATGATGATGAAGACATAATTTGAATTTTTGTATTAATATTCAACATGCTGTTTGATAAGTGGCATGAATGTTTGGACAATATTTTTAGCTAGACATTTCATATAAATCCCGATTTCCCACCGAGCCGCTACCCCGGCGACGGTAAGGCGTCAACTCCCGCTGACTATTACGGTCCATTTGCATAAAACAATTTGCCAGAGTCCTGTCGACTGGAGCAACCTTCGCGGGATAAGTGGCTCACAGTCTTCGCCTCGACCTCAGCTGAAGGTCTACTACGGTTGAGTAGCAGACACGCATTTGCACTGAGAGCGGCGTGTTGCTTCTGATCCGATTAGTACGAGAAACACCAGAAACATTAAACCTAACTGTAAACTAGCCGTACCTGTAGTATTTAAACTACGAATGGGTGTATGTAAAAAAGTAGATATCAAAACTTCGCAAAAGAAAATGATTGTTAGGAAAATTTTGGAAAAATATAGACTATGATTTTTCGAACGTCCAACCACAATTTGTTTTTCTTTGTGATAACTTTTCTAAAATTTATATAATGTTCCCCCCAATCCACACCAGGCTAACGTGGAGGAACTCAAAATATTACATTTTTGGTCACCCATCCAATGACTGGCCTTAGCCAATATTGCTTAGTTTACGCAATCGCAGGCCAAGCGTGCTAAGCTAAGATATCGAGCTTCTTTGATGTTTAATACCGCTCTATTATTGCTTTCGTATGTAGACACTCGGTAATATACCTAAGATTATTCGTAACGCCTCGTAGCGGCTCATAAGCTGTAGCGGCCCACTATAGTGTCATATTTAATTCAGACAGCCTTATCTTCCTCTCCGGAGACGTCACGGCCTATTACCGAGAAACAGGACACGTCATTAGGCGTCTTTGATGACGTCACGGCCAGTTACCGGCCGGAATTAGGCCAGCACAGGTCGCACCACTTTGCAGGGCTCGTTAGGTAGCTGGCCGAAATTTAACATGGGTTCGTGTACCTGATTGTTTATAAGGAGACGTTAGCAACAAAGCTAACATTGCGTTCTTAGAATCAACTAGGTATCTAAAGATAAATCTAACTTAGGTGTACAGTCAACAACATTGACATAATATATTTTTGGCAATAAAGTGGAGTTTTACTACTAGTCCTACTTCCTGGTCATGACATTCCTGGGGGTGACACAAAACTATGATCTTACCTTGGGCGATAAAAAACAAGGCCTGACCCTATTGTGGACTTTTCCGCCCGTTACGCGTACGAAAAATCCAACTTCCTGGTTAGGGGTTCACATAAGACTATGATTTTACCTATGGTGCATATTTATCAAATACTTGTCAAATCCCTGCGATCTGAGGCAATCTTTGTTTTATCGCCCTTGGTACATAATGTAATCTACTATTACATCGTTGGTGATTAATATTTTAGAAACACGTTATTACAGAAGTTAGATAGTTTTAAAAATAACAAAAGTAAACTATTCGATTTTAATTTTAACATTAAATAAATGTTTTTCTAACCACCAAAATCTTTGTAATAACAAAAGTAGTTAAGTCAAGCAGTTTCCTCCAACAGGCTTAGTTCCAAATGTATGAACTTCGGAGATATTGCTTTTTAATAATATAAATAACTGATTAGTTGATAGAAATTCAGGTACCTTTCTTTAGCTGAGAACGCTGAGGCTGAGGTGTAAAAAACTGCAACATGACTAAAATGAAAGTAAATATCGATTACAAAAAAAAGAAAATGATTTACCTAATACAAAAAAAAGAGAGTCAACGGCACTTCAGTCTACCCAAAACTTTCGAATTTCTCCAATCGATTGCCAACCTTAGCTTGTTAGTAGTAAAGCACTGAGTCGGTTGAGGAAATTTAACATTTCTCTGGAAGCCTAACGTACTGCACCTGCCAAAGGGAAACCCACTTCACACACTGCTCAGTTCCGAATTCATTACGAACTCCACAACTCTAGGCTCGTTTTTTTGTCGCCAACTGAATATGAAATACGGACGGAAAGTTAGGTGAAAAAAGTTCGCTTTTTCGTATAATATGTACAAGGTACGGAGACGTAACAGCCATTGAGAAAAAAACATTTTTTTTCTGCATTGAACGCTCCCTACGTCGGTGGCAGTCGATATTGACGTAAATGTTTGGAATAAAATTAGTCTTTAAGTTAATAATTTAAATAATTATGTCCTTTGGGGCACCCGAATTTTCGAAGGCAAACTACCAATAACAGCATACCCAATGAGGGTTGGTGTCCAGGTAACGGGCCGGCTGATAAACTTGAAGCAAGTCGTTAAAGCAGTATGGATTGGAATGTTGTTATTCCAATCACTCTCTCCGTTCATCGATCTCTCGACATGGTCCGTCCCGTCACTTTTGTATAAATTCATTTATCACTAGCACCTTTACGGTGTGATGGATGATATGAATCAAAAGGGAGTGGATGGTTTGATGACGTCTGACCGATATGAATGGAAGAGGAATTATACTGCGCCGACCCCAGATAGACTAGGAACATGGCAGGGAGAAGAAAGTGTGCAAAGATCGAGAATCTTCGAGAATTTGCAAGGAATAATTCCTTGCAAATTCTCGAAAAAAATCTCAAAAAAAATCTCAAAAAAAATACTTACCTAAGCTATCTATAGAGTTAAACTGTCTATGTACCTATAAATATATAAATAAATAAACTATTTCTCGGAACCGATACGTCGATAAGCTTGTACTCACTACACTTTTCAGTGATATGATGGTGCTACAAATGTGTACCTACCTAAAAGAACCTCCGTAGCTTAGCAAACCAACGTTCACCCCGTTCCCTCCCATAATAATTTGCAGCACACCCAGAACAAAAAGGCTGCAGCCAGCAGCTTATTAAAACACGTCCCGTTAGACGGTGGCGTGAGCAATGTCTAATTTTCCGGTTACGCCCGCGTAGATTGCGTCCTCGGCTCGCGGGAGCACACGTATAGTCTACGTTGGAGCACCAATGTTTATTACTACTGTAAATGTTCACTTGAGACAAAATAATGTAGGGTAAATAGGTACTGAGCTTTGTTTTGCTGATCGTCTAGGTGTGATGGTGAGAACGTTATTTTAGGATTCCATTATTTTATGGTAGACAGGGAAGCTCTTACCCTTCTTCCTTCATCTCAAGTGATGAAGATGGAATCCAGCTTCACCTGGAACCCTCAACCACAGAGGGGCTGGCTATCTTATCACAATTTGCCGGAACACAATAATGCTGTTAACATTATTATTATGGCGACAGATTTTGATAGGATGGTGGTAGCTAGCCAGGCTGGCGGACTTGAAAGAAGTCCTACCACCAACCAAACCAAAGGTGGGAAGCTTGGATAAATCTTCAGTGTACATCTGCATATAGATCGTTTTTACGGAAGAAAGGTTCCTTCCGTGAATAGGTACATAAGGTGCCTAAGTTCACCCATGCGAAGCCGGATCAAGCCGATTATATTTTAGTCTACGCCAAAAAGCGCATCAGACTATACAGAACTGTCAAATAACCCACACCCCGAATACTACCCATGCCAACACAGTCATTTATACAAATACTATGGTATATTAAAATAAATGTAAATCGTATTTTTTTATTTTTTCCTCTATGAAAATTGTTTGGCCAGTACCTAAACTTGAATGGAAAAATCGAAAATAAATTTTACAATTTTTTATAATTTTTGTCATCACCACATTTTTTATATCACCAAGTTAGCACGGGTAGTGTTCAGGATGTGCGTATTTATTTTACGTGCTATATTTTGAACATGGTATAGTTTTAACTTACTCACAAGCGTGCCCACCTTAGGCCGCCTTCCCCTCCGCGCGAATGCATCCGACCGCCACGGCCGTAAACATCGCAACGGACCACAGTTTTCAATCCGGCAAACTTGGCAACGGCCTCGAACGTTTGAACAGCCGTATCTCAAGGCTCCAAAGTTCTCAGATGGCAATCACCAGTCTCCCCGTTACCTATGACCTATAATCTGGTATGAAGTTTTCGCCCTAACTTTTCGGGCGAACTTTTCCAATCTCGCCCCCGGTCTATTCGTCATGAAATATTACGGTTAGTGGTCCGTTCAGACTGGCCCGATCGGAGAGCAGAGTAGATTTGTATAACACTAGTGGTCCCCCGCGGCTTCGCTTGCGTTAATGTCGGTTATTATATAGCCTTCCTCGATAGATGGACTATCCAACACAATAATAATTTTTCAATTTGAGTCGGTAGTATCTGAGATTAACGCGTTCAACCAATCAAACAAACTCTTTAGCTTCATAATATTAATAAACATAGATTTAAAATTGAATCTGAATGATTGATGTAAGGTTCATTTTTACATGTCACTGTATTTGCTCTCAGGCATTTCTATGCAAATGCAAGTGAAATTTATAAGAAACCTTATTACAATGACACTAAACTCTATTTTAATATGCTCTTCTCTTCGAGCCGGTTTGTGTGAACGGACCCTTACTGGTCCGTTGCCTTGACTCGTTCTTTTTGACTCGTGCACCATGCGCGATGGATGTGGGATGTTTGTATCATGGAGTAATTAAGGTTTGTTTGCTGAGCGCCAGAGAATTTCCCAGTTTTTTGGTTCGAATGATGCACTTTAAACACTTGTGAACGTTGTAAATTGATTTGCTGTGTTCAGTTTATTTACGGGTTCTCTGTACTTACCTAATTGTTATAGCTTTACATTACAGAATGTATATGGATAGTAAAAACTTGAAATTCAGAAATCATAAAGGAAGGTTAGCTGGTTAATTTCAGTAGTTGTTATTTATCTACTGATATGTACCTACTAAACATGTCAGAATGACATAGAATGTAGTCCTTCATTAGATTTTTATGTCACACCCGATTATAAAGTGGACTTTTCCGCCCGCTAGGTACGCGTACGGAAAATCCCACTTCCTGGCTGGCAGGGGGTGTCAAGAAATTTATGACTAGGCGAAATTACCTGATCGTGAAGTTTTATTATAATTATACGAGCTGCTTCGTCCGAAGAGATCTATAATCTTACCAAGGGCGACAAAAAATAAAGCTTCAGATCGCATTTTAGTTAGATCTGAGACATTCTTTGTTATATCGCGCTAGGTAGGTATATAATCTACTATTTAAATACTCCTACATAAAAAGTCAAAGTTCAGCCTAAAATTGTTTTTATTTCCTACTCATAAAATTCAAAGAAAATTAAGTCAGATGTTTTTTTTACATTATTACTAATTACCTGATGCGGGTCTCGTACTATCATACACCTCAATATACCTAGGCCCCTTCGGGGTTAAATAGCTATGACTTATGTTGTATGTATGCTAGAGATACTAAATGTAAACATCTTAGCGTTATTAAATATCCAACTTCGATGGACATGTAGGACATCACCAGCCCTTTGAAATGCCCACTGCTAAGGCCCAGGCTTTCGCTATGCATGAATGAATTAAGGGAGAGTGGGCCATAAGCCACCACGCTGGCCCAGTGCGGGTTGGTGGATAATAACGACTGCAGATGCATCCGAAACAACGGTTAAACGAGCACAGAAGGAACTCGAAATAATAAATTTTTGGTCACCCATCCAATGACCGGCCTTAGCGAACATTGCTTAGTTTACATAATAACTAGCGAGCTCCTCTCGTAAATAGGTAGGAGACTATAAAATATCTTCTCTGCCAAATAATTCATTCGGATTCGCACTCTTAATAAATTTACAATGTCGTACAATTTTCCAACAGAGTCGTTGGCTGGAGAACAAAATGTCGTTGGGGCGACAATGTCATGGTAATGCTCGAAGTTTCACCTCAAACGGCGGTGCATTGAACAGGAATGGGTTCTGGATAATGCTAATCGAATTTGACATCTTTCTGCATTGTTCTGTGGCGATCCAAATTCCATTTTGCAATTCCAACATCTGCGTCGATGTTTCGGACTCGAAACTCTAACTTTGTTAAAACGTATCCAAGGTATTTTTTCTGAGATAACATTAACCACAACACCAAATCAATAATACCCTTTACTTTACGCTATATTACTTATTATACATTTTATTTAGATAAATCACGCCTATATCCCTGAATTAACACCCAATTTTCGCCAATTAGAGTCGGTCCGTCAATCAAAGTGCACGTAAATTGCAGTATACTGATAAGAGGAACCTAACTAATACGAACATTACTCATCGGTGTCTTTATCCTCAATCGCCTTGTTCAACACCCGCGGAAGATATGGGGGTGGTGACAATTGAATTTTGCTCTACCTTCACATGGTAATGGTAGAGCAGAATATACGGCTTATATGAAATGCTTATTTTATATCGCTCATAATATAGTTTAATTACTAATCATTCTCAAGTCATTCAAATTGGACCCGAGCGTTTATTAAGTGTTCGTATTTATGATAATACATATTAATATTATAAAACCCCTTACCTATTGAAAATCAACGCATGTTAAGTTCAGCTTAAACACATCATCGTAAAATCCAATATAAAACAAAATGTGCCTGTAAAACTATAGATTTATTTTTCAAAGATAACGAAGCTATTTGCCACTATATTAATAAAAGTCACAACAGAATCTTTCAACATCAATGTGATTAAACACACCCAAGAAGCAGAAAAGGGCAGGCCTAAAATGATAATTGCTCTCTATACAATCTGTAGTGTAGGTATAGTAAAGAAGCCATAGCCATTAAAGATAAAGTACGCCAACAAGTAACACCCACACTCCACATAAGGTATACCTAGCGAAGTCAGAAGGTAACCAGATACCGGCACACATCGGCGTACACGGTGTAGTGACGGGACACACACTCGCGCGGCGGTGACGTCACGCGACGACCTGTCGCCCGCGCCGCGTAATTAAACCCGTCCGAGGCCGCCAGGGCGGCGACACTGTCGATGTTAATTGTTTCTCACTTTATTTATTTGCACCACTACACGGTAAGCTACTCCGCTTAAGAGTACCCGTTTTTAAATACTGACAACTGTACCGCGCACATTTCGGTTTTAAACCAATAAAGTGGCCGGCACACGGGAAATGCTTAGGAAAGTAAAAAATAGATCCGTTCAGCTAAAAGTTTTTCCGTGTTGCAGTGTAAGTTAATGCTAAACGCAATTTAAGCCATGGCAGTGGTTTCTTGGCGAAATAATAATTACAGTGTGGTTAACTTGCCACTAAAAATTCAAGTCAGTAGGGTCTTAGTCAAGTTTTAAATGACTTGCATAGATTATTTATTAAAAGAAACTATTAAAATAATTTATATCACGCCATCATGCCATTATCCCACAGGGTAGGTAGAGATCACTTCGTTCCACTTGCTACGATCCTTGCGTAGGTACTTATTTCGCTTCGTCCTATCTAATTATAATAAAATTACGCAACTATAAAAATAAAGCTCCTTGTTGCAGCTTAAAGCTATTATACGTAGTATGCAGAAAACTAACGATTTATTCATGGATACTCCTGTCGGTAGACACTAAACCTAGGAATAAGGGTGGGCCTATCAGGCACCTAAATCGCAGTATATTGCTAGGTGATACAATGGGAACGCTGCTGCCCATTCCTCATGGATGTTTTAATCTTTGGTTGCCTTGTACGACACCCGCGGAGAGATTTGGCGTGGTGACAATTGTGTTCTGCTCTGCCTTCACCACATGGCACTGAGGTGTTCATATAACCGAATCAGTGCATTAAAAGCCAGAAACATAAAAAAACTGCCAATAAAATTCATAATATCGATAACTCACTGGACTGGACACATCCCTACGGTGCCCGCGGCACCTCGTTTTATTAAAGCCCATTTTTTGTACGCCCACACGTGGCGGCCATACCTCGTGTCTTGTCCAACTTAGGTGTTATATTACTGCGTATCGGAGCGCCATTACTGATTGTTAGCATATATGTGTATAGATACAGCGTGCGTCATAAGGTCTAATTTGGCTTGCATCTGGACAACAATGTTGCTGACATGTTCTTATTACATACATACACATACATAATTCACGACTATATCCCCGAAGGGATAGGCAGAGGTGGGGTATCTCTACTTAAATAGAAAATTAAAAACTGTTCTCTTATAAAAGCCTTAAGTTTGAATACAAAATGTTATGGAGTTTTTTTTATTGTGCCGTTTTTATAATTAAGGGACGATATATTTTGAAAAGTATGAAATAATTGAATCCAAAAAAGGTATGAAAGATTTTTTTATTGTGTCATAAATGTCACGGTCCTTAAACAGGTCCAATAAATATTGTAGTATTAGGTGGGCCGACATTTAACCGGCTTCAACATTTAACTTTGTAAGGGTTCCATTAATCAGATGCACCTTGTACTGGCTTCTTTGAGACATAATGAAATAGGTATTATTTCAGTTACCATGTCACTCAGTGAGTGATTGCGTAATTGAATTGAGAATTATTATTACGGTTCTATGTAGGCAAACAGAGTAATAGGTATATGCGGACTTTTAAATACAATTAGTGATATTGTTAATCGTCATTGAATTAACTGAACCCGGTACACAATGATATAATGCTTACATAGAGTCATCGTACATTATGCTGTCATTAACTCCGGTATACAACCATTATACTTAAATGTTAGGCAATCTCTATTAATAAATTAGCCAAAACATTAATCGTAAATAAAATAAATTACAAAAGAAATAGAGAATAAACCTCATACGAAAAAGCAATAAACAAATACAATAGGTAACTTGAAACCTACTTAGGTATATATACAAATTATAAAAAAGAAAAGATTACACTACGAGGTCAAGATAGGTTATCAAGTTTTATTTTAAGTATTATTAGTAGGTACTCTTCGTATATTTGAAAGCATCTACAATGTGGAAATGGATAGATATAGGTACCTAAAATGCACTATTCTTGTCGGGTAAGAAAGGTATTTGTAAGCATCATGTGGATACATGTTTATCCGTAACAACAGCAGCAATATTTATTAAGACACAATCATGTAAGAAACCATAGTAATTAATTAAATTAAAAACTACCTTTAAGTAAATAGAATACTTAATATTTATATTACAAAAGAAAAAAACTAAAAGATTTATATTATAAAAACATTAAAATGTAACGTTCACCGGTAACTACGTAGGTTGTAGTAATAGCATGCACACATTACCTCAAGCAGATAAGAGTTTATGAATTAAAAATGTTGTTGAACCAACGCCGATAAAAGCGGAGCGTACGTTCCGCTGACCGATAGCGACTTCTGAGGAAGAGGGGTCACAGTTGGCAGCCGTATGCCACTTATCTCGTACCTATGTACCTTCCCGTTCCAATTATTACATTGGCTTTTTATCTTTGTTTTGTTGTAGTGGACCGATAAGGGAGCGTTTCGGGCACATTCGTCTCAAATTATTGTTTTAATTGATTGCCTGGTCTATTATTTCTTGTTGATTTCTATTACTCTTTTCTTCGTACTAATTTTTTTTTTCGTCGTAATTGTAGAATTTTAATAATTTTACGCAACACTGTCCTTATGTGAGAGTGTTTATTTTTGAACCAAAAACTTGTTAGTTTATATATAAAAATAATATTTTATTACATAATATAGGCAGAACTTTTGCCAGCTGTTGTAAATATTCCTTATGTACCTACCTTAGTCCTATCAGAACGGTATCTATAGAGAGACATAATGTTTAGAGACTATACAAATACTGTCAATTAATGACCCCGATCGATGATCAGTCAACTTGCTAACCTTGATTGAACACAAAGTGGTCGGAGAAATTTTACATAAAATATTCTAGAAACCGGACGTGCTATTTAAAGACTGTATATTTAACTGTAATCTAAAAACTTTTCATGTTGGAGATAGCTGGCGGATTTATTTCGTACATACCTACCTATGTCTTTACTACGTACTTACATTGATATGTGAACAGTATGGCTATAAAAATAACCCAATGACGCCGCGTGTTCTGATAAAAGTTTGACATTCCCCAGGTTTTGGGGCCAACAAAAAACGTGCCTTTATTGGTAAAAAATAAAGGTGGATTTATAAAAACAAGTTGGATTGTGGCAAATGTTAAACTAGTGCACGCTTTATAATCACTAGCATAAGGTTTGTTGTTGATTGAAAAGGGTCTTTTCCTCAAACTCACCTACCTGAACTTTATTTTTACTGTAACGAAATATGCTTAGGATCCCACATATGGTCACACCTTTTCAGGTAAGCGGCTCTTAGAAAAAAAAGGATGGTTGTAAATGAACCTTAGAGTGATAGGAATAAGATTCTTTATTGTAAGCTGTTCAATAACAACTTAGGTCTTAAATAAAAATGTGATAAAAAACCCAACATATGTGTTTCTGAGAAACGATGTAATTAATTTGTGGGGCATTGTAAATGTTATTCGAAGAACCAGCGAATCTCAGTCAAAGGTTAATTTTTACCTTTTTTACATTCAAGTAAGTAGAGGGGTGCCGACGAATATCGATCATTTTAAGATTTATTATTAATTGTATAATGTTTATAACCGTAAAGAACCTAAATAATATTATGACGCGAAATAAAGTACCTTCCAGCTATTATGAAAAATTCTTACTTATTTACATAATAAGTACCTACGTGACTAATAATTCAAATATTGTATACATTTTTCTCTTTTTTAAAATGAATACTTAAAGGTACTTCTATTTATAGGTAGGTAATTATTATGATTTTTAGTATCTATATTGCCATTATGTGATTGTCTATGAATAGGTACCTGATGGCCGTGTTAATGCTAATTTAATGTGAAATACTTAACAAACATGTAATATAAATTATATAAACTTTTGTTATTTTATTTTATTCATTTTAGTATAGCCACAAAGCGTATGTTGTTCGTGTTAATCTGAAGAATTTGATACCTAATTATTTTTGTTTTATATTATGTAACCATCTTTAATTATTATTTAATAGAAAAACATGAAGCGATTTAATATTTTCTAAATTATATAAAATATTCAATTTTTACTTACAACTTCGAAGTCGTTGTTTGCCGCTTAAGATCACTTACGCCATCTAGCGGTGAGTAGACGAAGTAGCATCAGACACAGTGCGGAGATTGCAATGCCATGTCCCGTTTCGAGACATCGTAGCAAGACAATTAATATTTTTATTGTTTAATAAAAAACAAATCGGTTAAAAATCACCACAAAATAATTTTAGTTTTCTTCATGATTATGACCACTGTAAGGTGATCGTATATCGGATACATTTGGATTGACAGATTCTTACCTCACCTCTTCAGATCATTACAAAACATTGCGAACTCTCTATTACGCAAACTTATCTGCGAAGTTGTTATTTGTTAAACGAAATTTCTCCTTCAAATCTAGTCTCTGTCATACATAGGATACATTTTGTACCTATCTATTTTTCCTTTATTATAAAGTCAAATCGAGATGTACCTATGGATGAAAAAGGCTAACTGCGCCGATACAGATAGCCAGCAAACGGAACAAGCGAGTGATAACGAATTATGATAAGCACGATGGGTTTTTCCAGAGGTGTATGCCCAACCGTGGTCTGAAATTAACGTATTTATTGACTGATTGATCAAAGGAATGTTAGATTGGTAGCTGCTGCCAAATAATATTGCCTCAAGGCCAAGATACGAGCCGGCACGTGTCAGGCGAATGTCCTAGTCATTATGGTTACTCTTTACTGTATTCTTTCCACTACTTTGCTCATCATTATTATACCTAAGCCGACGCTACTGTTTGGTGAAGAATATGACTAAAATTAATTTTCACACCGAATGAAATGTGACTATTAATTGAATGACAATTAAATCTTGATAAATATTAATTATAAATGTTAGAAAAAATATTAGAAAGAGTGGTATGGACATTTGCCCGAATCGCTGAGGACGCGGGTTCGATTCCCGCATCAGGACAAATAATTTATCGAAATTTTTCGGACTTCATTTTCTTTCTGATCATGAAATGCTTTCATTAATAGGCTACTTTCAGAATGTTTATTTGTTTTGTCACACTTATACAATAAAGCCAAGTAAAGACTCCTAAACATGGACACTACCTTTGACCAATTAACGAATACAAAAGTTTTCAGTGTCTGAACTTGCAAACCTTTTTCTATAAACGGAAGGTGGTGTAAACGTTTTATCGAGGAGACCTAATTATGGCTAGCATTGGACTGCTGTGGGCAAAAACTGATGACAGGTAGATAAATTAATTTCCGTCGAGTAGCCCCGTTGGATAAAAAAGCTGGACAATTCAAATTGTCTCCCAGATCGTAAATAAAATTGGCGAAGTAAGAATTGCAATAAACATCAGAAAGCGTTTGCAATAAATTTATAAGCAGCTTCACGGGGCGACACACTGGAACATGGACGGAGCTCAACAAAATAAAACCAACTTTATATTATGGGTACATTTAAAAGCGATTACAATTTACATTTACAATTCAAATTAATTTATTTTCACGCAATCTAGGTATAATACGAGTGTTAGCGAGTGTTTATTGTCAATTCACTTGTTTACTAATAAAAATCAATTGAGTTGTTTTAATTTATAATTTAAAACATGGTCCCAAATTTGAAAAACATACGAAGCAGTTAATAATTTTTGGTTTAAGTTGTATGTCGGTGAATTAAATAGCGCAATTAGTTACAGAGCAAGATAGAGTTTGCTAGAATCATCTTTTCACCCAAATGATTAAGTTGAGAAGACAGGATCCAGTTTGCATAGCTACATTCAATTGGCTCGCAATCTTGAAATCGTAAATTACGCCCGATTCACCTTTTCGCATAAAAACTATTTTATTTTGGCTACGACATTCTTCGACGGTCAATGTTCCCGATTTTGTAGTTTTTTTCAACTAACGAAGCCGTTGTAGATGTCTGTATCGTGCTTTTTGTTTTGACAATAGAATGTGCATAATTATTATGTGTTTTCTGTCTTGCTTAAGAACAGCCGCGTAGAAACCAGAAATCAGGCACTAATGTGTGAATTAAAATTCTTGTTATCGAGATTTTTACATGTCATTAGTGTTCTTTAAATTGTGCCTAGGTTATTTTGTACTCTGAGATTGTTTTGTAGGTGATAAAAGTTTTAAATACTTTGGCATACCTAGATGTAAAAAAATATATTTGTGTAGAAAGAATTCCCTGTAATTTAGTTGTTTGGATCATCATTTTACTAAAACTTAGCTAGATGGATAAAAATAAAAAAAACTTTTTTTTTGTTATCAGTACCTACCTGGTTAAGACATATTATTTATTATGTTTATAATTTTGTGGTTTTCGTATGTAATTTAACAGTTTTTTGTTTTTTTTTTCATTAATATCATTGGATGATAATTTTACCTACCTTAGTTTTTTGGCTGCTGGGACACAGGCCTTTCTTATGGATGGAAGAATATACGGAGGATGGGCCATAACCCACTGCAGATTGGTGTATATTAACGACTGCAGATGCAGCCTTCTGAAGCACGAAGGAACTCGAGATAATACATTTTTGGTTACCCATCTAATGACCGACCTAAGCGATTATTGCTTACGCAATCGCAGGCCAAGCGCTATGCCGCTGCGCTAGCGAGATCCTCAGATTAGTGATAATATTAAATGAATTACATTAGTATTTTCTTCAATTATTCAGTGACCACGCATAAGAATAATTTTTATTCTTCTTCTCCCTGTCCTTATCCTACTCTAAGTAGGCTTGGCACATAAGAGTACAATATTATTTAAGTAAATAAATATTAAAGTACATAAAAACAGTACTCATACAGCCGTAAAGGTCACGCACCTTCAAAAACGAATCACAAAATTCATAAGGGCCCTTTCATACGCTGGGCACCGGACGCGCGCATCCTGACACCGTCGCGTATTGGGTTCCTCTTCGGGAATTAGCGGGCATGTGGTAATGCGATACTCGAGGTGGGTGTATATCGAGGAAGCACTTGCAAAAAATAATCATTTTTTATCATTCAAAGGCGTTTGGTGCTTCAAAGACGCCTTGTTGCGGAGTACGAGGCGTGTACCTACATCATCTGGATATAGGGTAGGTACGTCATCACAATCATCGGTCTATACAAGGTACCTATATGTGTACCTTTTAAGGGTAGTACCTAGATCAGAACTAGTAACTGTCATTTTTTATGAAATTGTGGTAACTATCTGTTTGTGTTGCAATAAATAAATAAATCGAAATCGAATTAAGAGAGATTTGAAATTGCTTCCTCTAGAGGTAATTAGTCAAGAATTTTTTTCAAGATTATTTACAGTGGTTTTAGCATACTACGATTCCCCCAAAGGAGATTACCTAGATACTGTATTTGTTTATGCACTTTTCGACCCCGTAATTTTACGTTGGTTTCTCAGAAAGTTTTTATTACTTCACAATTTAAATTCGTTATTGTTCATTCATTATAGTATGTATTATTCATAGGTCTAGGTTAGGTTAGTAGTTTTATTGCTGTTTCATTTACTATAAACAAAATGAACGCAAAACAACATTCCCTTGAACGAAGTAATTCGCTAATAACGTGAGCTCGCTCTCTTATATGTAAATAACGGAAAAGCATTTTTTCCCGACTCTCTTCTATGTTTCTCATACATTACGTCTTATTATACATTGTTCTTGAACACCTAAAGCGTTAGATTTATTACATTTGAAACATTTTTTCGGAGCAGCCTATCGGAGCTGGCTGTGCCAGTAATATCTTTAAGTATCTCTGATAAATATCTTCGCTAATAAACGCTAAGAAGCGATAAATCTTTTGAGCACAGAATTGTAATGGACCAGAGCAGAGGAGAGCAGTGGATTCATTGCTAGAAGCGATTATGATCACTACAGATTTTAGGTCATAACGCAAACTCTTTAAAGTAATTATTATGTAACAGGTTCTAGGTAGTAAATTGCCTACATCGCGTCAGTTAGCAGAATATAATATTCCTTAAAATTCTAATATTCGTCTGTTCTAACATTCAACGAAATATAATTTTTAAACACTTTAACTGGGAGTATGGATTTGTTTATCATGACTAACTCTAAAAATTAAGGTTGGTAGGTACCTAAATGTAGCTAAATTTACAAAATAATAAATAAATAAATAAATATAAAAGTAGAAGAAATAAAAAAAATATTTATCAACGAACTGCTGACGAGGTTGCAGAAGACTTAGATTCGAATCACTTTTCGAAACATGATTTTCAGTTAACAATAAAATTTGGACGTTGCTATTTTGCAAGTCTCTGCTCTGTGACACTGTAGCGAAGCGTGTGAAAACAGCAAAGAAATAGGCAAAGGGGCAAATAGATATATTTTGTTGAAATATGTTCTTCGTAATATATTGTACCAGTATTATTTATACAATAAAACCAATGGATATTGTTAGCCAAGCCTAAGAACTAACATTCCGCTAACAAATTATACTTAATTAATTTGGGTTAAGCACTAAGACTAAATGGCTAAAGGAAGCGGATGTTAATAATGTATCTACTCGATTCATCTCAATTAAGTATAGTGGTTTATTTATTTATTAAAATAAAATAATATCTCTAAAATAATAGGATACAATAATTTTCATGTCTTGTTTCAGAAAAATTACGTAAGTAATTCATGCTTGTAATGACGTTGCTAAATCATTAAATGAATACACAATTTATGTGTGGAGGTTGATAACTTTTAATATTGCTGATAAAAGTTTGAAGTTTTTAAATTTGATGGGAAATTACATCGGTACATCCATCGGGTTTAATCCCAAGGATACCAAACGATTTTGAAAATATATTTCTTCATTATATTTTATATGATGTGGTTTGTGTACTTCGGAATAATCTATTGCACGATAAAATATTTGGCAATTAATCTCTAAAATTTATTTATTAATTTCAGAGACTTTTATACTGTTTTTAAAGAAAATGTCCACTAATTATAGGAACCGCTAAATTACTCTCAGCGGTAAATTCGTGTCGGTGTACGTAATTCTAAGTGGCTCCAGATAATAATACGTAAGAGAACAGGTGTCTCCTAGCGCCATGCGCCCGCGCACCCACGGTCGTCGCCGCCGCCAAAGTTTGTAAATATAGAGGGGACTCTCTTTTCAATTTGCTTTACGTTTCGAAATGTTTTAATATTTACGAAAAGATTTTGTTTCACTGGCATCCCAGCCCATACCTACTTAACTTACTTACTTACTAACCACAAATAAGTCTTATTTCTGTTGACCGCTACTCTTGTCTTATAATTTTCCACTACTGGATTGTGTGAAAGATGATACGAGAAAGAGGGGAGTTTATGCTGAGCTCACGTCTATTAGAGGGGCTGGAAGAAGAAGATAATTATGTTGTGTCGACTCTACTTATCCTACGATAAGGGCAAGGAGAAGAAGAGTATTACGAAATAAGCTAGAACAGTAGCCCAGGATTAAATCAAATGAATAGTCGGCTTTCTTAACTCTCTCTGCTACCTGAATCTTGTGCTTTACTTCAAAAATTTCAAGGGTCACAATCGACTGGATATATAAGTATTTGGCAGTTTTGTATAGTATTAAGTTTACTGTCAATCAACTGTACTCCATACTATCCAAAACTGTCAAATTTCTTCAATCGATTGTCAACCTCAACTTATTTGTAGTAAAGCACACAGTCACCTGAGAAAATTTTACATTTCGTGCTGCTGCTGCCTGTTTCGTGCATCTGTGGTTATTTAGTCTTTGTTGTAAGTGAAATGAACATATATCAGCGTCGGCGTCGCCGTCGCCGGTACACGGCTGTTTGTCGCGTCACTAACACTAATATTTTGCTAGAACGTCCCAAAGTTTTTTGACCTATTCCAAAACAGACGTAAAATTTAAATAAATATTTTCATTAAAATTGTTTTTGGCTCTGTTTTTGACTTCTTTGTTCTTATATAACACAGGTTGTATAATAGAGCTATCTCAAAATGATTCAGTTGTTTTTATTACCTATTAGTTCACAAAAAGCACTGAAATTATACTTTTTGTGACGTTTTCACAAAAAGTACAATACAGACTTGTAAAGATCAAATTTAAATAGGAAAATGAGAAATTATGGAATATTTAAACAACTAGTGTCGATTTATGTTTGCAACATCAAGAATCAAACCATAATTTTAAATGCCTAAATTCAAGAAAGTTTACTTATTGAAGGAAGCAACTGTGTTAGAAACTCTTTAAAAACAAAGAGATGATGTATTTTTCACAAACGGATACTACTTATTGTTCGAAAATATGAATTGTAATGAGTAAATACAAGATATTTCAATCAATTGTGAAATAATGACTGATTTTATGTTTCAATCAATTGTAAAATAATTACTAATTTTTTTATCGTGTTTATCAACATGCTGTTAACGCAAAGAGATTCGCGCCCACCAAACATCTGTCTGAAAGAAATAAAGAGTGGATGGGTACACTCCATCCGACTCAACAGCGAGCATACTTCATCCGAGCAACAAGTGACGACACGGTTGTCTTCGTTATCCTATCACTCAACAGCGCTCCCGTGGAAGTGGGATACATTGAATAGCGATTGTTTTGCTAGCAGTTATTAAAAGTCCGCCGCTGGCCCTCCGCCAGCCACTCGCATTAATCAGATAGGAGGATCACTCAAAAATCGCTTCGGCGGACTGACATATCGCTAGTTTTGACGGTTAGGTAAACATTCCACGCTTTTTCGGTGCGAGATGTAGATCAGGGTGTGGACTAGTTCGGAGGACAGAGGCGATCATGTGCGGACTTGTGGTACTAGCAAAATAAGTCTGTTTGTTGGAAAATACATTGTTTCGTTCATTGTGTTCATTAGTGAGAGATGGAATACAAAAAATTGTTTATTAAGGGCTAGATGACAGGTGTGGCTAGAAGTATTATTAATTATTTCAATTCTTTTAGGCATATACACGCATATTGATTATAAGCCGTGAAGTAGTAAAAAGAAATAACTAACCATAGATATGAAGACATTGGGATGAATAAGTAGGTACTTATGATACTTCTAATATAAAAAATCTCGTGTCACAGTGTTTGTTATCGAACTCCTACTAAACGGCTGACGACGTTTGACAGGTCAGCTAGTAATATTATAAAGCTGAAGAGTTTGTTTGGTGGAACTAACTACTGAATAAAATTTAAAAATATATTTTTGTGTTGAATAGTCCATTATCGAGGAAGGCATTATCTATAAAATAACCGAACATACCGCGAGTGAAGCCGCGGTCGTTCACTAGTCAGATATATTAGTAAATAGCAGAAGCAGCGCCGTTGTATTACTCTGTGTAGTAGGTAAACAAGGCGTGTTCACAGGCCGCGTCAACAGAGCGCATTAGCCCATCATCGGCCGCGTGTACACATACATACGTGTATACACCTACGTGCTCTACTCGCGACTGATCGCGCGAAATAATCGCACGGAATTATACACATTTTACGACTTCGGCGATGTTTGTGCTAACTGTACCCACCATAGCTATCTGAGACAGCGGTTTATTGTTAAAGGGTGGCGTAAAGTTATCACGCCTACTTACTGCCGCACTCAGAGAAGTCAATTAACTTTAATGAGTACTTCATGTTAAAAATGACATTTCAAAACTAGTCGCTATTCTTGCCGGGTGTATGGTCTAGATTTAAATGAAATTTTTTGACATTAAGTACTCATTAAAGTTAATTGACTTCTTCGACCCTGAGTGCGGCCCTTACCCCCGAATACAGAAACGTTACTCAAATGTTGAGCATTGCAAAGTTAAGTGGACATTACCCGTCAGAATTTGTATGGAAAAACGTCAATTTAGACAATAGTTAAATGTTAAGCTGGACTCAAAGTTTGAGAAGCGTTTCTATGTTCGGGGGTTAGTTGTCCTATATGGAGTGAGTCGGGGCTGGAACATTCTACTTCACTTTCTCGCACCCATGCCAGCATCGAAGATTAAATTAGAATTAAATAGCAGCACTTAAATCTATCGCCTAATACCAAAGGTATCATACACAAACACCGCAATATTTCACCCGCGTTGATTTATAACTAAAACACTGTTAACATAAGCAGTGGTGATCCTGTCCACCATTAGTCATTTCGGCTAGACTATAATGAGATTACCAGAGGCAGCTGTGAAAACACTGCAAATGGGATCATAGGTGAGTAATATGGGAAGCTATTGGACGGTTAACGGTGTCATCGACATCATTTTTCATTTGCGAATGGGCGGTTCTGAAGCTTATGTTTTAGATTTTAGCAGTTAAGTAGAGCAAACATGGTTACGTTCATCGTTCGTTGCAATTGTAGGCTACTGATGATAAAACATATCTTAGAATGAGACTATTAACTTAATTACATGATACGATTAAGCCATTTATAGGTTTGAACTGTCAAAAATCATTGTATTTGAAAAAAAAAAGTTTTATTTCAGTAAATCTTTTACAACTTACTTTACGAAGCTTCCCAAAATGTGATCAGAAGATACATGTGTTGGGAAAGCCTCTCTTTTGATAGTTTTTATACCCTCAAGTGATAATGCAAAATCAAAGTTTGCCCAAGCAGCTAGGAAACAATCCTAGACTCCAAAATATTGACTGAAACTTAATATTAAAAGGGAGTAGTTTCTAACATTCTCCAGAGCTAACATATTTATTGTTACTTATGATTGTTTGGAAGATATTTTTATTACTAATGTACCTGCAAGGATAAACTTGGTTCAAATATACAACAAGGAAGCAGTTAAAATAAAAGCCCGCTATTTAAATAAAATGATCCCAAAAACCGCCTCATGACTCAGTCATAGGTTTTAAATAAAATTAAGTGTGATCACTTAGCAACGGTTGAAATTTTCCCGTGTGAAAATTACAGCCGTTGCTTAGTGATCACAGCCAAAAATAATATAAAAGAGAATGTATATATGACAATAGGTATCTACACAATATTAATATCTGCCGCCGCAATCATTACTCTTCTCATTGTATACCTTGTTATTGCAAGGAATTAAATTGCTAGCAATATATTTTAATTTTGAAAATAAACATTCCGAGAAATCAAATAAATACATTAGTTTCTGGACTCCAGGTGTTTTCAGTTCTGCCGTAAACGTGTCCGCGCCGAACTCTTGTTAATTTTACGCATGTGATGAGTGTAAGAAAAAAACGCCACAAAGGAAAAGAAGCCTTATTCCGAACAGTTTACGAATTAAAATTGGATATGGCGAGTGGGCGGTCCCCGCAAAGGTGACTTGAGAAGGGTAAAGGCGCCACGTGTGGACTGCCCATGAATCGAAACAAAAAATGAGTATTATAAGACCAACAAAATTATAGGTTGTACGCCAGAGAGGATGGTAGGTAGACTTCGTCGGGTAATTATGGTGTTTACGCAAGAATGACATATGAAGTATTACGATATATATAGGAAAGCTTAGGTAGAATGATATGATTCCAAAGAAGAGCCAATAGAGAGGGATGCTTGCGAAGAGATGAGGACATTGACAATTTGACTATCTAATTTGATTTATGAAATTCTATAATTACATCTATCTATCCAGTTCCTAAAATATTCTTTCCATATCCTCATCTCTTCGCGAGAACTCCTATTGCCTGTTCTCACACAATTAATTTGCATCATCATTCACACATAAATTCAACTTACAAAACTTAAAATTAACAACCGAATCAGAAACATCCGGTCCAGGGTAAATTGCATACATGTTGCAAACAAAAACTAAATCTAATTACATAAATACACTTTTGTAAAATTAGAGAATTTACAAAACAGTTAATTAAAGGTATAGCGCGGAATTAATATCGCGTGGTCCCGGGTTCGATCCTCAGGGGACTACAAATTTGTACTCCGTTTGGCTGGTGGTAGGACTTTTTCAAGTCCCGCTGGCTAACTAATCTGTAGCCATAATAATAATATTAACAGAATTATTATGTTCCGAAAATTTGTGTTAAGATAGCCAGCCCCTCTCTGGTTGAGGGTTCCAGCTGAAGCTGGATTCCACCTTCGGCCCTCATCGTCACTTTGGTTCCATCAGATGAGATGAAGGCCAGGCTTCCCTGTCAAGCATAAACAAAATATATTTTATGAAAAGTAATCAAGCTTTATCCCCACGTGAAACACTGATGACGTTAGCGTAAAAATAAATCCCGAACAGCAATTAAGTCACTGTAAAACACATTGTGACAATCCGAACCGTGCGCAAGTCGAACGATCGTGGGAGAACTGTATCACAGAAGGGTAGCTTTCTGTTATCTTATGTCTTACGCAATAATACTCACATTAGAATGGGGCTCGAGTGTCGTTTGATTAAGTGCGATGTAACGGTGTGGTTTTGTTTTTAATGATATGAAGGAGTGACAGACGTGTGAAGACGGCGGTGGGACATTCACAGGGCAGTGAATGAGCCCTTTAATTTGGAGATATCAGCTCATGTGAGGGGTCGATGGAAATAGCACGGACAGCGATCGCATTGGAGAGCGTTTATAGTCAACAGTGAGGGTTTGGTTAAGAAAAATTACACTACTGGGATTCTGGAGTTGTTGATACGTGAACATTAAAACTAAAAACATACATAGGGCAGTAAGCTATTTTAAGTTTTATACGCTTAAGTTGGCAACGCTTAAGTTAACATAAGGTTCTAGTAGGAATAATATTTTGCTATTAATACCACCATAACGCCATTCCCATGCTGGCCTGGGAGTGAAAAAATAACGTAGAATGTCAGGCCCGACTCAAACCATGGGTGTCGTAAAAGCAGACTAAGGGAGATTGACCGGTGTAGACCAATAAGCATCTTGGGGCACCCGAATGGTGGAGGGCAAGCCACCAACGCCCTTTTCTCCATTCACTTCTGACCGTTTTATCCTTTTTGTCACTCTCCTTTCATTCATCCTTTCTACATGACCAAACCATGCGAGCATCCCTTTCTCAATTCTTGTCATTACGTATTTTTTCAAACCACACTTTTATTAATACTAGAGGACAATGAAATGTTTTCAGTTATCTGAAAGCTATAGGATGTTTCAGTACAAAACTTGGTTAGCATTTACAGAGTTACTACACAACTAACCACCTCTCCAAATTGTGTAGAACTGCACATGTAGGTAGGTACACTTAATACAATAAAACGATACAGCCGAGCAATTTCATCAGATAGCGTCCGTTTAAAACCAACTTATACCCTCCTTGGAGGTCGTATTACCTTTGTAGGTAATATCTGTCCCCTCTCTGCCCTAAACGTATGCAAATTTTATTTTTAAAAAATGCAAGTGGCCGGCATGTCGCCGCTGGACCATTCGGGTTATTGGTCTGCTGTGTCCTTTTCGGATGGCGATAGAGTCCATATTGCGCGGTGCTCGGTGAATTCTTTATTTAATTACGCAATACGGTTGGTTTCAAATTACTTTGGCTACGGCCAATGGAATTTGCGTTAGACATAGTATTGCAAATAAGTGCCGTGTGGTGACGGCAGAGTAGAATACGATTGTCACCACCCTAAATCTCTCCCGTGGGTGTCGTACAAGGCGACTTAGGATAAATCAGTGATGAGGAATGGGCAGCAGCTTTCCTCTTATACCTAGCAGTGTACTGCGACTTTTGTGCCCGATAAATGGCAATAGGCTCGCCACCTATTACATGGGACCTGACATAGTTGGCGAAACGTGGGTGCTAGTTCACCTCTGCCTACCCCTTGGGGGATATAGGCGTGATTTATATTTTTATTATATTTGTATTTATGTATGTTTGTATAGTATTGCAAAGGAGCTCGATAGCGCTGTGGCCTCACATGGCTATGGGTGGTAATTGCATGGGTGACCAAATATCTTGAGTTCCTGCGTGCTTCTGAAGGCAAATTAGGCCCCTGGTTCAGACTTCATCTTGTACAGTCATGAAACCCATCAATCCGCCCTATATTCTTCCATTAACAGGTGCCTGTGTCCCAGCAGTAGTGACATTACCTAATAAAGGTCCGATGGTGATATTGCCTATATTACTTTCTATTCTCTTCTGTTAATTACTTACGTACGTACCTATAGATATTTTTTATATTTTATCTACATAATTAATGAAATTGACACCGTTTTAAGCGACAGTTGCTGTTGTTAGTGGCTTTCCCTCTACGTGTCTAGGTACACGGGGCAATCTCTCTTAGACGACTTACCTACGCTGCCAATTTTTTCAGCATGAAAGTGTCATCAACATTAAACCTCGTGTTGCATAGAAATAGAATGATGTTTCACTCTGTTATCTTCGCCAAAGTCACCTTCAATCACATCAAATATGAAGCGCAATATGGCTGAAATATAATTTTACGACCGACTCTTAGGCCAGATGTCCACGTGACGTCTTTATTAAGCCGGCAAGGTGCGGGTCCACGGCGCACAGGCCATAAAACTGACTCTGGCATGAAGTGGTTTTTATGTAGTAGGTGCCTATGTAATATACTCACGCATATACCCTTGAAGAAAAAGGTCACGTAAAATCACAATGGAAATCTGTCACTGTTCACTGGATCTGAAAATTAAATAGTTTCAAATGTTATTAATAAAATAAAAAACACCGATAATAATCGTCACGCAATAGTGGATTCTGTTAGGTTTTCTTATAGAACACATAGTACTTACATAGATGACTAATAGATAGACTAATATTAATCAAACATTTTAACATACCTTAAAATGTTTAGTTAGTTTGAGTATTAGTATTAATGAAGAGTAAAGGCTATAGTTTTCAATACCTTTAGGTACTCACTACCATAATTTATGTAGTTAAGTTTTTGGCCCGATTGTTAGTCCTTAGGTATTCATTCTTTCTTGGTATAAATGTACTTGTAGCTTTAAAAATACCGTAGGAGCCCGGATAAGGCTTGAGATCGAAGATCGAGCTCTAAGCATAATATTTATCTAGATTACCTTATCCAATATTTGATCGTTTTTGACCTCACGAAATCATAATTTATTTCAATGAATTCCTGAAGCCGGGGATTCTAGAGACTTGTTTTTTTTGTCCGCACGGGGCCGGACTCGGCGGGATAATAAATGCGGGCAGGGCCGTGTGCCCGAACATATAAAATATATAAAGTTTGACCGCCGGCGGACAGTGACGCGATCACCTACGGATCGGGGTCGGCCTACATGGATGTCAGATTGACTCGGTATAAAAAAAAATATTTCTTTAAATTATTCTCTGTTAGTGATGTATTGTAGGTTGCCGGGGGTCGCTCAATGGTTCACTACTTTCTTCTAGCCGCTCTGGGGGCCTACCGCCTAACTCGATTGCTGATAATAGCTATATTGCAATGCACTGCTTACGGCTATAGCAGCCATCCTGGATTTTGAGGCGGTACGGATTTTGTGCCAAATTCATACGAAATCATTCAGTGATCGTTCGTTCAAAGCTATCGCTAATAGTTTAGGTACATTTGGTGCGAAAAGACAGCATGACGTCATAATCTATAGCTTTTGCTTTAGCAATCGAGTTAGGCGGTAGGCCCCCTGGTTTTGCTATCTGAAAACAACAGTAGGTATATTCGTAATCAATCTCATGATTGTTTACTGTCGATGGGCTCGTAGAAATCTATAATTTATGTTTTGATGTATGTACGTTCAGACTGAACAGCGCCTAATTAGTGAAGTTAACTTTACATTAGGGTCAATTCTGACATGATTCTATAAACTTAAAACTAAATTTAAGATCAGTCTCTCCTTTTCATTCTATATTGAGAATGACAGAGAAACACTGTTGTCAAATTAGTCTTAGGTTTAGAGAACCATGGTCAGAATCGACCCTATTTTAGATTTCGTTAGCACAGTTTTCTTCGTATTAGGATTATCATAATTATAAAACAATAACATCACACCTATTTGGGGGCTGAAAAATATGAATTAACACCTACTTTTCGCCAATTTGATTAAGTCTGATGTTATAGGGACCGAGCCTATTGCCTATAGGGCCCGTAAATTGCACCATATTGCTAGGTGATTTAAGAGGAACATACTCATCGCTCTTATAAACTGCTATTCCATCACCACACGGCAAATGTTTTAAAAGCAAAGTCAACAAAATTGTTTCTTAACTTCACACAAACTTACTGCTGTGTCTGTTTTATTGTCCTAGGCGAAAATTGAAGCGGCCGTCGCTTTATTAAAAGCAAACAAACCCCATGTAAACCGACCACACTTGTAGCAATATTGTATCAAGTAGAAGTGTCCACGTAGAGACGTGTTTGTATGAAAAATATTCCAATATCTGCTCCTCCCCCTCGGCCATCTACCCCTCCCCACCCCTCGGGGGGCAGGGGGGCAAGTATAAGGTGATCGTAACAAGATGCGGTCCATTCGATGTTTTCAGCGCTCACCAATTCTGTTTGCCTTCGGTTAAGTTATGATTGTAGCCCACTGTTTACTTAGGTAGGTGTACGTTCTGTGTTTAAAGACGATCGGTTATTACCTTTTAACGTTTCAAGCGACAGTTTCAGAGGTCAACGTCTTGGCAGTTTTGCACATAATATCAGGTAATGTAGTGTTATATATGCTGGCAATTTGTGTATGTGTATTTGTGAATCCGAAGTAATTAAAAAAAAACTAATCTCGGGGTTCACTTTGAGTGTGTTCAACTGGAATTTGGGCATAAATCATTAAATTTTGATATTTATGTCAATTAGAAATGGTCTACGAGCGAAATTTGTTAGCTTTGGTTATTCTACGCCCGATTACGCTAAATGGACTATACCTACCTACAACAGCAGCATTCATTGTTCCTCTATCAACTTAAACGTTCGCGTTTGGGTGGTAGGTAGTAAAATTAAAATTATACAAGTTTGTTATTCGAAACTTTGTAATGTCTAAACTGAATTAAAAGCTTGGTGGTAAATATGGTAATACATTAACTGACAATAAATTGTCACAGAGTTTGATTGTCATTGAAATGTGAAACTGTATAGTGTCACAATTAAAAAAAGGAAATCTTTTATTGGGCTTAATTATGTAACCTGGCTGGCCTAAAAATGCTGGATTGGAACGTTATCATCGCAGCTACTTTATCAGTGTCTCGACTTCCTTTCCATCATTAAATTTTAAAAACGAATAAAGTAGAATAAATTTTCCAAAATCAATTTGGATTTTGGAAAATTTCTTCTCAGTTGTACGTTGTCCGAGTGTTGGGTTACAGATTTTGCGAGATTTTTCCATCTTTCTCTGTTGGTGGCACCACGTGTACATTCAGTAATGGAGCAGGATGTTGCAGATTTATTGATATCCTGTCCTGTACCTGTCCATCTTGTAGGTGATCGGCCTCGGCAACTTCGACCCTCTACGTACCATTAGACGTTCCAAAGAGCTTTCATTCCAAACAACGTACCTAAATATAAAGTTTAAATTATCACTTTTAAACTTTCGCGTTGCATGATCAATATAGGTAAGAACGGGAATTAACACGATTAGGTAGGTATAACTGTGACCACGGCTGGTGCAACCCGGTCGAAAGTCAGGCATTAAAAAAGGTAAATACCTACCTAATCGTGTTAATTCCCGTTCTTACCTATATTGAAGTTAAAATTATTCTTTACGAAATAATGCGTCTGTGAATAAGAAAGGCCTATTCCCAGACGCATATTTCGTCGTTATCTCGATTTCGTTTCCGAAATCGTTGTATCACCTTTCCCCGAGCGGTCTGATCCCAAGAATTGTGATGAAAGCATAATCGTAAGGCGATCTGCGTTTTGACCGGAAATTAAGTGCGAGGGGGGCGCCCCCATCCGGAGGTCACCTACGCCGTGGGCGGACCCAGATGAATAATCAGGGAGTTTGTCGTTGTGGAACGTGCCTGATAAATAACACGTTGCACAAATGACTGTTTCGGAACACGGGGCGGGTGTTGCGACATTTCGAAAAAAATTAAACCTATGCTTGGTGGGACAATGATCAGGTCGATACTCTAAGCGTGGATTGAAATGTCGGCCTTTTTCACTGTTCTAAGATGCCTTCAGAAAATTTAGTTATTTTGTTAAACTAGTACTCGAGGCGGGGGCTCCATCTTCTGCTTAGGGGCGCCAACACAGTAACTCCAGCACGCCGTTTCATACAACGTGATGGAGCGTTGTAATGATCCAAAATCAAAAACGCGCCAGCAATAGATTTGATATTCTTTGTCTTTAATTCGAAACCTCGCGTATTCTTTTTTCGAAATAATGGCAACATTTCTTTGCATGTGCAAGAAAAGTGTAAGTATTTAACTATGTCAATTCATACCACGTCAGTTCCATTTAGGTATTCGAGCTGGAAAACATTTATACTTGGGTAATTACGAAAACACGTTAGCACCGACAAACTTATCTTCAAGACTAGTGCCATAAACATTGACATAATATCTCGGCTAGGACTCAGAGGCCGTTACATCACCAGACGTGGGGCAGACGGCAACTTTCATTACTGCCAACAACCTTGGGGCATACTGGAAGCAGTCTGAAGTCAGACAAATGTAAACAAAATATTGTGACAATTTTTTGTGCGGAGTGACAAAAATGGACTCACACTCACTCCCCTATCTTCCCTTGGACTGACGGGTTTTTGACATCTTGCATCTTGACGATTCATAAGTGTATTGTCATCATACCAGATATGAATAAATGAATTTGACTTTGGATAAGATAAGGAATGAGGGATTATGGAAGTGGCGGTAGTGACAGACAAGTTGAAAGGGAGCCGTTGAGCTTGGTATAAACATTTATGTGACTGCGTGCCATGAATAGAGTAAAAAGTTATGGACGCTGAAAATGTGGATGGATTGAGTTAGGTACGATATGAAAGTGATGGATGTGGATGAGTAGACCCAAATAGGATGGGATAAGGGCAGGTTGATCAATCCTCAATACTGTGAGTTACATCCGTTCTCCCTATAGTCTTCCATTCTTAGGAAAGGCCTGTTCCTAAACTAGTGTAGTGATAGTGATGAAAAATAATGTTTGCTATAATTATTTACACTTAGTGTACCAATGTCCTAAAATACTTTTTCTTTCAGACATTATCATCTATTTCGCATTACATTTCTATGGCCGCTTATGAATTATTGTAATGCAGTAGTTTCTGACCGGCAATGGATACGAACAACGGCAAGTTCGACTTTTATAACACGCCGTCCATTTGCACAAGTTTCGTCCGAAAAGTTTTTATGTTTACTTAACTTCTTTATAGTGAATGAAGTAACATTTGAGTTGTATTCAAGATGAGTTATTGGTTTACTTAAAAACACCTTGCCAGAGCATTGTTAAGAATTACGGAGAATTATTTCCATTTTTCCATTTTTCGCCTTGCAATTAAAGCTTATATTTTACCCTGTTTTATTTTAAGCTATTTGCAATAATAACTGTGTTCTGTTAGTTATTTTTGTTTTAATTTATGAACATTGTTGGACGTAGCATCCCGTTTTTTTTCCTTTATGTATGTTTTCGATCACTAATTCAAGAAGTGGCAAGTTGTACCACTCACTTAATTGGACCACAATTTATTTATATCTTGCTAGACAAATGTTTTTTTAGCCATCATTTTAAGGATTTTCGTCAGGATATCAATATTCTACTTTCCTCGAACGTTGCAGAAGTTGATAATATATTACCACTTTCCCATATGGCGTACTCAATAATTTGGTTGGTATTCATATTCATTAACTAGTTCCATTACCATTCCACAAGTCACAAATTGATAAGAATTTAAGTCCACAATCGTAGAACAACACACCAATTTAAAGCTCTCCGCTGTAGGTACACCGTAAAAGCAACTCTGAGTAATGTGCCTTAAAGTGCCATTTTGTACAGACAGTGAAGCCGAAGGGCCCTTCTTTAACTAGAGAGGCAATTGCTCCGGCTACCGGACACCGGCATGAAAGCGACAATAAAAGGTGACAGACCTGCCCGTTGATTGGTACTGTTGGAAAGACAAGTGAATCAGATGGGTATATTAATTACGTATTTATTTATTTTTAACGCAAAGAAAACAATTATTATGATTATTTAAATGCCGAAACCTTGAAAAGGTTTTATGATACAACTTTCAAGCATAAGTATTATTTTACTGATTTTATGCACTAATTATGACGTTGCCCGTCGTTTTTGTGAGCTAATTGCAATCTATTTAATAATATACTAAATAGACAAAATGAACAGAGGGAAGAATTTAAGGAGCTACAACTTTTTAATATACAAACTGTCGAAAAACATTGAATAAAATATAAGGAGCTGGCCTAGCGTGGTATGGTGGATATAAACAACTGGAGATGCAGCCAGGACTAAATTCTTAATGTGGCTTCCGAAGCACGGAGGAATTCGACCCATTGTGTCATCGAGTCGAGATCCTCAAATTTCAATTTATACAAATATCTAATCGAGTTCAGAGTCTATGAATTCAAATCTAAACAAAACTCTTTTTCCGCTCTCTCTTTACAAAAAAAAAACTACTGTGTTCTATATCTAGTCCTCGTTTCGCCAAAGAAACTATTCGTTGGTCTTGTCGTATAAATGCCAAGAAATCGATAACTACCGAAACATTGAAAAAATCACACAACACACGAAATCTATAACCCTTACAAGAATGATTTGTATTATGACAATCGCCATAGGGCGAATACGCTACAAGTAGGTTCGAGTCTACACGAACCTATGATTGGGGGCATGCACTAACAAGTTCAAGGCGGGAGGTAAACGCACCTTTATTGCACCACAATTGGCCACATCCGCCGAGGTCCCCGACCTCCACACACATCTGTACCGCGGTGATGATCTGGCACACACGTAACGGTGAAAGTGTGGACGGGTGTTTTCACATCCTTCAATGATTTTGTACGAGTGTCTTGTCTTGATCACGTTTCAATTTCAGCTTTGCCTTTGTTGTTACCTGAGTAATTTTTGTTTAACTTATGTTGATTTATCTATTCGATTTTAATTTTAACATTATTTAAATGTTGGTGGTTAGAAAAAGATTTATCTATTAAGCAAAGCAAGTCTTCAACTTCTACTTTTATTATTACATAAAAAGACTATAATTTTTGTTACAATATTATGAGTATCTATGGACCCGGCAACCGCATGGTGAATCCATGGAATGCTAAGAGTTTTCGTCTCAACTTCTTCTGTCAATCATGTTTCATGAATTGTTAATGAAATGGCAGTTGTAGTATTATTCTCTTAGTTTCTTCTAGAAAAAAAATGCATATTGACAAGAAAACATTTTATCCATTTTTGAAACCTTATAGATTTTCATTAAGATGACATGTCATTACTCATAAACAATATTCTTGTTATTATCATGCCTACGTTAGTACCCAACTGCTAAGATCCAAGATATCGATCAGAATGAAGAAACTAATTTTGTTTCTATCTCAGTTGGCTTTATGAATTTTGGATCATCTAATATTATATGAAAGATAGTAAGTACCTGTATTTGTAATTACTCGGGTAAAAAAAGTAAAAAAATATTATAGTTTTATATTAATCAAAAACAGACGTGATTTTCGATTCTTTAATGTAACCGACCATAGGCCAAATTTAGACAATATGCATGCCAAAGATGTCTGAAGACATAACATGTTTTTCTATTAGTAAACACTTAAAAGCTAACCTATGCGCCTGGGCATTTAACGCGGTATGAGCCATTAGCTCTTGCGCGGACGCTCGATTGGCGACAATTGTCGACAATCAGCGTCAATTTATGTCGCGGCCCCCTCGCCCCGCTATATGTGGACAGACAGCTTTCTCTTCTCACCGGTACTGACGGCAAGAACAATGTTTATCATACATACATACATACATTACTCACTCCCGCATCCCCGCAGGGGTAGGCAGAGGTGATTTATATTATCACCCACATTTCGCCAGTTAAGCTAGGTCCCATGTAATAGGTGGCGAGCCTATTGCCATCTATCGGGCACAAAAATCGCAGTATATGGCTAGGTGGTACAAGAGGAATGCTGCTGCCCATTACTCATTGCTGTATATTTACCCTTAGTCGCCTTGTACGACACCCACGGGAGAAATAGGGGTGGTGACAATTGTATTCCGCTCTGCCGTCACCACACAATGTTTATCAGTATTATGTAAAGTCATGTACTATTCGATTTTAATATAACATTATATAAATGTCAGAAAAATTTGTACAAAGATTTTGGTGGTTAGAAAAATAATTTCACTCGGCCGAGCGAACAGGCACCTGCCCGGATATCAGCGGACGCGGGTTCGATTCCCGCATCAAGACCATCATTTTTCGAAATTCTTTTTCTAACCACCAAAATCATTGTACTAAATTTATGTAAATATGTAATTTGTAACATACGAAAAATATTACACATACCTACGTTATACGTTTCGCCATCCACCATCCACTCCCTTTTGATTAATATCATCTATCACACCGGACAGGTGCTGGTGATGAATTAATGTATAGAAAAGAGATGGAGGGAGTGATTGTGATGACACCATTCCAATCCATACTGCTCAAAGTTTTGGCTTAGGTTGCCTGCCTGACACCAACCCTCTTTGGGAATGCTGTTTTTGGTGGTTTGATCTCAACCATTCGGGTGTCCCAAGGTGCTTATTCGTCTACAACGGACAAACTCCCTTAGTCGACTTTTACGACCCCTGGGCACATTCTACGTTATTTACTCGTCCCCATTAGATTTTTAAAACTTGTATCGCTTGCAAATACGCTCAAATCACCGTGTCTACCCGTATAAAATTGAATATTTATGTTAAAAAAGCAAACACCATGATGGAAGCAGTATGTTTACTATCCACATGTCGAATTATTTGAGCAATAATTGAGGATGGGCCTGCTACCAAGATGTTTACGGTAACGCGTAATGTTCATAAATGTTTAATAGTGCACGGGCTCGAAAGCGATATTGGGAATGCTGTTTATTTTGAAAGCCCGTTGCGTTCGTGCTCCGCCTGTAGGCCTACAACGTGGACAAAATCTCTTCGGGGAAAAGAAAATATTTTCCTCTCGCTCTAACTCACACTAAATCCCGAGACAAAACACTGTCATGTGGTGGAGAGACATCTTGTCCACGTCCCGTGCTAGATCTACTGGAGCTATTACGGTGTAAGCAAAACCTTAATATCTGGTCCAATACGTCCTAAAACCACGCCTGTATATGCCCGAAGGAGAGGCAGAGGTGAATTACCTACGTTTCGCCAATTATGTTCGGTCAGCTGCGAGCCTATTGCCATCTATCGGGCATGTAAGTTGCAGTTCCTCGTGTCTGTTAACCCTTATCGCCCGCGGAGTAGTGAAAAGAATTGTATTCTACTCTGTTAAAGTGGAATATAATTGTCAAAAAAATTTACTTGGGTATAAGTTATACATCTACGTTAAAAGTAAGTAAGTAAGGGTAAAAGACAGCAATGAGTAATGGGCAGCAGCATTTCTCTCATACCACCTAGCAATATAAATTTGTACTGTGATTTATGTGCCCGATAAATGGCAATAGGCTCGCCACCTATTACATGGGACCTGACATATTTTGCGAAACGCGGTTGCTAGTTCACCTCTGCCTACCCCTTCGGGGATATAGGCGTGATTTATGTGTATGTATGTATGTATCTACGTTAGCATCTCAAGCAAGACTTCAAGGACAAGCAAATCCCATGGTATTCTGGAATTTGTAATAAAATAAATACCTTTAGTAAAGTACAGCCTTCCGCCCCCGTGAGATGGCCCCACATTTCATCTAAGCAAGGAATGTTTATCAATATTTCCGAAATAGCTGTTGCCAAACTACATAATCCCTAAATCACATGGGCAGTAAAGTGTACACCTTGCAGTAAATCAAAGTATTCAAGCGCAATAAAAAGTGTAACTGCCGTTACCTACTTAGCTTTTACGTTTATTGTGTTATCAATATTTATCTAACACACATATTACGGTGTAATTTTAGAGAAATAAAGTTTATGTTCCCGTTTTTCTGTGTCATAAATTTCATGGCGAGAAGATTGTTTTTCCGCTTTACAACCAAATGTTTTAGTGAAAGGACTTCTTTTCCGTTTATTTGGGACAATAAACACAACGTTTTACAAGACTATCGCATTCTGCAATACTAACTGCCGCACTCAGAGACGTCAAATAACGATAATGAGTACTTTACGTCAAAAAATGACAATTCAAAACTAGTCGCTATTCTTGCCGGGTCTATGGTCTAGATTTGAATGAAAATTTTTGACATTAAATACTCATTTAAAGTTAATTGACGTCTCTGAGTGCGGCAGTTAGTCCATCAGATAAAATCATAGATCTAGCCTCTTGTGGACGGTAAGAATTCTAAGAAAAATAATCTATGTTGACATCTAGTTTGAGGAACAGAAACTAGTAAACAAAGCCCTTTGTAGCAGCGCACGAAACAAAATAACAGTCCTATATCATCTCGAAGATTTACAGAACTCATTTCCATTTTCTCAATAAGAGGTCAAATCTCTCCTGTCATAAGGGCCACTTTGGATTGGACCGTCAAAAGCATAACAATACGATGTTTAGGGGTAAGCCGTGATATTAAACCGCTCGCATTGTATCATGAAAGGTACGTTTCATTCACACTACGGCACCTTTCATCCATGACGACTGACGGTCAAAGATTACGTTAATATTCTCCGGGTAATTTTCTTAGTTTTCTGCCTAACATTCAGAGCTGTCCTGAAAGAATTTTCAACAAACAATTTCTTTGTATTGTTATTCTATTCAGATTCCATCCGCTTTGAAACGTCTTAAAACGACTCTTTATTTAAGACGATTATCAGTTTGAATCAAAATTCAATATAAAAAAAGCGTTTTATGATAAATGGTTTAAAAACATTAAATCATATTATTATCATAGTGAGTGTTTTTGAGTTCACAAAAACCCGCTACTTCTAACAACTCTACACAACTTTTAACTGCATTAGAGCTGCAAATAGTTATTTTTAACTACATTGGCGATTTTATATAAACCTCATACAAACCTCAGCTAGACCGATAGCTAGATAGGCGAAAACGCTGGAGCACAGGCCTTCCCTATGGATGGAAGAATATAGAGAAATTGGGCCATAACCCACCACGCTGGCCCAGTGCGGGTTGGTGGGTACGATGCGTTTACTAATAGAATCAATTTATTCAAATAGCGTGTCTGCAAGTTTGTGATCTGTGTCCATATTTTCCCAACAAAGAGTCCGGCTGTTTCGACCACCGGCGCGCATTGTCTGCTCCCTCGGCCGGCCATTGTTGTCCTGACAACCTCCCCTGTGCCCGTGTAGCCTTCGTATATTTGATTTGAAGGATTCCTAGGCCGTCATATGTATTATGAGCAGGTTGGCATGTCAATGTTTAGTGCCACACAACATTTCAGGTACCTTCAGGACCAAACTTCTAATATATATTAGTAATTATTTAACTAATAGTTATTTCGCATAATACGCCTTAGCAAAGATCATAGAATGCATTGAAATGTGAAAATTACAAAGAAAATATGTGGTTAGAAAAAGGTCAAAAAGTTATTATATTAAAAATTAATAAGCCCGTTGCCTTACAAAGTGAGGTTAGAGAAGTTTCGGCAAGTTAACTAACTAATACGTTGACCGAGTATATAGGCATTTGCCTGGATTGCAGAGGACGCGGGTTCGATTCCCACTAAAAAGACTATAATTGTTCGAACTTTTTCTGACCACAATTTTCGTTGAGATAAGATAGAATAAGAGTCGAGTTCACCAACACTTCAACAGGAGATTATTATTTAAACGTCGGTTTTTGACATTTTATCGTATGGAAGAACTATCAAAAACTGACGGTTAATTTTTAATCACTTGTTTAACGTTTTGGTGAACTCGTGCCTAAGACGTATCGTGACTTTTCTTTAGTGCTCTTCTCAAAGCGGGATACCACCCATACGACTCACGTATGGCTAGATTCGCTCCGGATTAGTCGGCGTCCCAATAAATCTCTGGAGTAATACACCAGGTGCCCAACTTCTAAGAAAGTGTCTCGGCTATCTGTCGCGAGGTAAGCCTTGTTTAAGGCGTCAGGTGACTTGCCCGTTTTAACCCGCCGTCAGGCATCCATTTGATCTGGTCCGAGTTTAAACTGGAGTTATTGCGTGGGGATTAGCTGTTGACTTGGTGACTTATTATTGACTGCTTATTGATGTTCGCCCACTTTGCAATAGTGGCTAAGCATTGTCCACTTCCTGTTAAAACGTACGATTGATTTAAAAGATCATGCCAACTGTAGCAAAAGAATTTATTCTCGATATGATGAACATCAACTGGTGTAGAAGTTAAACAAGTGAACCAAGTTTATAAAAATTAAGTAAATTGGAAATAGATAGAAGGCTGAATAAAGTATACATCCAAGAAATTAAAATATATTTTTGTCTTTTTAGTATAATTAATGAATACCCTTTAAATTGCTTAGTAATTTAAAGGATAATTGAGGTTATATGGACAATTGATTAAAATATCTAATACAACAAAAAATTAAAAAAATAAATTTTTGAGATTCCGCTTTTTAGGCTATAAGGCTGTATAAGAATTTGTAAACTTAATTTATCACTGTTTTATTTTGCATTCCGTCATCCGTTTGATATTGCCGCTGTCTATATAAAACTTAATTATTCCCATGTCTCATTCCCAGCATTTCCATGAATGTAGCACCCGCCGTAAAGTCAATTCTAAAACAGTAATTGGACCAAAGTGAAACGAAACGCGAAGGAACGTCTCTCGTCCCTCTGTCATCGTAAAACAAGCGCCTACGTCAGTGGGCAACATAGTCATCAAAATAAACAATAATTCGTAAGTGGATCGCCTTTTGATGTTCACCTAACCGAATGGCTGTGGGGTGATAAGTCGTACGCCGAGACTCCTCGTAGACTTAAAAGCGGACATCGGTTTACGACTACTGTAAATTAGACAAACGGGTTGAGAGCGCGCGCCGCGGTGCGGACAGTGCGGATCGGGATTGCGCGCCTGTGGTCCGTATTTGGCACACTACCTTATTTAGTTGGTACATATAATACATACCTGCATAAATCACGCCTAGGTATTTATCCTAGTAGGCAGAGGTTTAATGCACACGTTTCGCCAATTATTTTAGGTGCCATAGATGGCGAGCCTATTGCCATCTATCGGGCATCTAAATCGCTATATCTTGCTAGGTGATATAAGAAGAACGCTGCTGGCCATTACTCATGCTGTCTTAGTCCTTAGACGCCTTCTATGACACCCGTGGGATAAGGTTAGGGGCGGTGACAATTGCATTCCGCTCTATAACGTCACCTCTTCTTCTCCCTGCCCTGTTCCCAATCTATCTGGAGTCAACGCAGTATTTTTCCTCTTCCATTCATATCGGTCAGACGTCATCAAACCATCCACTCCCTTTTGATTCATATCATCCATCACAAAAGTGCTGCAGTAAAGGTGCTAGTGATGAATGAATGTATAGAAAAGAGACAGAACGGACCATGTCGAGAGACCGATTAACGGAGAGAGTAATTGAAATGACAACATTCCAATACTGCTTAAAGTTTTGGCTTAGGTTTTACAGCCGGCCGCCTGCCTGACACCAAGCCTCTTTGGGTATGCTGTTGTTGGTGGTTTGCCCTCCACCATTCGGGTGCCCCAAGGTGCTTATTCTACACCGGGCAATCTCCTTTAGTCGACTTTTACGACACCCATGAGATGAGTCGGGGCTGGCCTATTCTATCTTATTTGTTCGCGCCCAGACCAGAATAAAAGACTCTATAACGTCACCA
This sequence comes from Cataclysta lemnata, assembly GCA_963931975.1. NCBI lineage: Eukaryota > Metazoa > Arthropoda > Insecta > Lepidoptera > Crambidae > Cataclysta > Cataclysta lemnata. Next base: position 16,333,558 of record OZ008347.1, on the reverse strand, counting down.
CACGGCAAAAATATTTTAAATAGTGTTCCGAAAGATTTGATTTCTTTCTTTGCAACAGAGAGAAGTAAAATTTTGTGCGATATACAATGTCATACCAATTATAATATTATGAAAATATAAAGTAGAGGCATACACGTAATTAAACCCTACTTTAGATTATTTTACAAATTATTTTATGCACGAAAGTGCCCATACCCACTTCGGGCCGCCTTCCCCTAAGTCTCAAGTACGATGACCTATCAATCAAATTAATTTCCCTCCTAAATGCACGCAATGTTTCGCGGGCCTCCAAGAAATAATATCTGCACCTACTATCTGTACCTATTCCCATTTAGTCAGGTGTCGTTTCGCCTGAAGTGATTTTATGATGGACGCCGTGGACGATGACTCTGGACAGGGAACGGGAATAGATTCGCGTCGCATAATTAATATCTGAGCTAAATGCGACTGTCGAGAAACTTGCATACGATAATTGTCATTGGTGAGTGATGAACACATCAGCGGTTGAAGTTACGGGTTCCAGAAGCCAGGTGGATCGTAGTAAGGGTGCAATTGCTCAATGGAAATGCACTCCACCTGTATTGAAATAATACACTACGCCTGTAGTGAAATAATACACTTCACCTGTAGTGTGCATGTCTGAACACCTGGGAAAACATTAAACATTAAGTTTTCCCTCAAAATATTAAACTCAAAAATGTATGGTTCTTTATAGTCTTTACTCCAACCTTTATAGTAAGACATAAAATGTAAACAATCCTCGTGTGGCTCTTATTATAAAATGCAAAAATAAAAATGTGTGTTGCATGCAGATGATGTATGCTGAAATGCATGTATCTTATTTTTCGTAGATAAAAAAACATACAGGTATACAAAATGAATAAAACTGTTTTTATCTCTATTATGACTAGAGTAGGTAAAGATTAAGATAAATTAATCGATTGCTTGAAATACCTATTTTAGTTCCATTGAAAAAAAAACATATCACAAAACTATACAATATTCTCTTCAATAAATAAATGCTGTTCAACATACAAGCACAATAAGACGTTAAAGCACAATGAAGAATGGGAAATAATTTTGAAGAAACCATCGCGAAACCTCAATTAACTTGCGAATGTGACAAATCATCCGTGTCCCGCTAATGTCGTATGTCGCAACATTGTCGCCGGGATGTTGCATGTCGCCGACTCTCGAACTATTAGCTAATTACGAATACTAATTGTGGAGAGTGCCAAAACTGTCATAAAAGTTTCCTGTGTGCCGCATAAGCGAATAAGATGGCTAACTTTGTTTTTTTAAGATTCACTAAGTACTAATTTCCGGAATGTAAACATGGAAAATACCAGAGGTGGGATTTGTTGAACAACAAAAATCATGTTACATTATTTATCTTTTTACCTCTCAATGTAATAATAATAATTAATTTTGCACCAAGTATACAGCAGGTGACCGTTACATTCATTTAATTGATTATAATGTAATGCAGCAAGCAAACCGTTGAATGAGGCGTTTCATAATCCTTTTATTATTTAGTCACATACATACATACATAATTCACGCCAATATCCCCGAAGGGGTAGGCAGAGGTGAACTAGCACCCACGCTTTGCTAATTAGGCTAGGTCCCAAGTAATAGGTGGCGAGCCTATTGCCATTTATCGGGCTATATATTTATGCCAGTCACATCATGAACCAAATTAATATGAAGCTTGTATATTAATCTTTTTTTTCTTAAAAAAATAAAATATATTTTCTAACATTATATAAGAATGTTAGGCATGAACGTCGAAAGACGTAGAAGGAAATGAAGGCCATAGAAGAGATTGTGTAAAGGAGGATATGATAGTGAAAGAAGTAGATGAGAAATCGGTGAAGGATAGAGAGGAGTGGCAGAAGAAAGCATGTTACCCCGAACCCGCCTAGAGAGGGAACACGGAACAAGGGCAGGAAGAAGAAGAATATAATGTTGAAATAAAAACAAATAAAAATGTACGGACTTAACCCCAACATACATATTTTTGGCTTAGGTGAATAACATCAACAAGCATAAACACCATGTTAGTGTCCCCCACGTAGGTAATTAAATTCACTAATTCGAGTACATAGCACTTAATAGTCAATCGTGAAAACCGACGACATCATTTCAATTGCAAGACACCAACAAATATCCAGACCCGCCTGACCACAGAGCTTCGCAAATTAATAACAACTTTACATAGACACTGGACATCTGAAGTGACGAGCAAGAGTTCCCCGTATCGTATTTATAGCTGCGGCGTTTAATCAAGGTGTCGGGCAGGGGACAGGGGAGGGAGGGGGGAAGTGTAATTAAGGTGTAGGTTGACATATGACAAACGGCCGGTGGGCGACCGACTCTGATTCCGTGCAGAAAGCAACGCCATTATTGGACATTTCGGACGTGGAGAGTCCGCTCGAACCCATTGCTTTAGTCGCTTTGGATTGCTATGAGTTTCGACTTTTTTAGCATTTAAGTAACAGTATGTCGACGCAAAGCTTACGTTGTGTTAACTCAAACACTAGAATCAATGTGATCAAGCACCAATTTGTGAACTAAATTTAAAAATATATATTAAGAGTTTCAATATTATGGAATGAGTCTAAATTGTCGCATGGAACCTAAAAAGAAATCAAATCAAACGTTTATTTACTTACAAAATTGTTACATATAATAATTTTGCTACTAGCGCCTACTAATGACTTGGTTACCGTTAGGTATAGCAAATTGTTCTCTAGAAGAAACATTATACATTTTCAAACAATAAAAAGTACAAAAAAAGTTACAAAAAACTTTTATTATTTCTCTTTTTTTCCTCTCCCTTCTTCTTTTCTTGTCTCTTTGTTATGTAGTTAAATCATTTTAGCAGTAGGGCCGCTATTTATTTGCCGATGTAAACACTGGATGTAGCGCAAACATCGCCATCGCCGGTGACAATAACAGCGTTTTTCATATAAAAACATCATAAAAGACGCCGGCAGCGGACCGTGTCAACCGATTTGTCAATTTGACGCACGGTTTCCTCGTTGTCGCTGGGCGGCCGGTGCGATTGATTTACGCGCGCGCCTGCTCTCACGGTATATTTTAGTTTATGGACTGTCTATGCTTGCGTAATGTCTATGGTCGTTGTTACATGGACTTTAATATAGTGTGCTTTGATTTTGAGATTGTTCACATTCACATTCCAGATTCCATTGTTATCTCACCACCTTGCTTTCCCTGAGTTAAGGGCTGATTTTGTTATTTTGTAACACCAAGATCCGTTAGTGATTGTAACCTAACCTAAAAAACAAAAGAGATTTAGTCGAAGGAAGCATTGATATTTTCGCATTTGATGGGGTGCACGAAATTATTGAAAGCAACATTCAACGGCCAGTAGTTATTTATTTTGTTATAACATTTTACAAAACTTTGCTATATGTATTAATCATTCGGGTAAAAAGCAAAATGGTGAAGAGATATTAATGGCCTGAATCAAACAAATCGAAGCAAACTTGTATTTACACTTACATTTTAACATAATGTCTCATATTAAGAAAGAGCCACCACTGTCACTATGTCAATTAGTCCGTCTTCAAGATTCTTCTGCTTTCAGGCAATGACCTTTTCAATTCATTATACTACCTTACAGCGGTCTTTTCTGGCAATTCAGCGAGTTTTGAATCTAATATTATAATACATATTAGAATGTATTCAAGAACAGTTTCAGTGACCTATTTTCTGTCTTGTTATTATTCTGGGGTTGCTGAAATGGTATTGCCATATATCAAATTATACATATTCCCTCTTTGTAAAAAAAATCTATACGTTATTCCTAGATCAGACTTTATTAGCTCACTTTCTATTCATATCTATTTACTTTGTAGAAAATGAATCATGAGTAAAGGTTAGTAGTACTAACTCTAAGTAGTACTTGTCCGCTGTACTAACTTAGTGCAGCGGATTAAAATTTCTATTCCTATTTAGACTCCTACTAGCGTAAAATTATAAATAATATAAAATTGGTCAGTACTTATAGCTGATAGAATTGTCTCTTTAATGGTTGTGATGTAAAATTTCACACATTACATCAACTATTTTGGTAGTTTGTGAAGCCAGATTCGCCGGCCATTGTATCTACCTATGAATTTCACCGTACAACTATAATACCCACGGATGACCACATAATCTAATTTCGTCTTGAAATACCTCAAGGATTTAAAACCCCTTAATTCGTTTAGTTGTTTAGGTGATGGCCGTGCTTGATAGGCGGGGTTCGCTTCCCGGTCGTAACTCACGGTTAAGAGGTGATTTGCGCTGCGCGGATTTGTGCTCCAGATTTTTAGTTATCATAAAGATTGGATTAACTGAATATTTGGAGGCACAATGTTTTGGTGTAGTCAGTTTCGTAATAGTGTAATCAAACACGAGTTTATTTGGGTATTTATGACGTTGTTGTTAGTTAAGCTGATTCCACATAGTATATTATTATGTTTTACTTGAGCTTTTATTGAATGTCATTTAAAGTCCATTATTTAATGCATTTTAATCCTTCACGCTGAAGGCTTCGATGCTTCGAGCTAGCTGAACAAGTGATCCAAAAAAAAAAAGGCAAACCTATTCCTTATTTATGTGGTGAAATTAATTGATATTTCAACAACGCAGATTTTAAATGTACTGCATTGTTCAATAACTTGTTTGTCTCGATTCTTATCCGAGAAGATCCTCTGGTTGATTGTAATGGACAATTTCGTCCAAATCTATTTGAGGCTTTGACCCAGAACGGTCGAAAACTGTGAATGGATTTATTTTTAGAACAACATTCACAACTCTTAATTTTTGTCGCTTTATTCACATGCTTGTTTAATTTACCACAATGGAGCGGCAATCAGTGGTATCCAATTGATTTGTATCTCTGCACCATAGATTTTCACTATAATTCCACAGTACCGCGTTTCATGACTACTTGAACTTATTCGAGGAAGTCTGAAGAGATAATATTATACTGGACATAATCTAAAATTCCTAGATATGATATTTTATGCTCGGAACGAGGATCACTGTGACAGCAGAGCGGACACCCAGTGGGTGTCGAAAAAGCAACTTTTCGACACCTTTTTGAGGGTTTTTAGCCTAAATTTTAACTACACCTTTATATTCATTTTTTTAAGAAATCAATATTATTGGTTATTATTTTATCAATTGATTAAGTTATTATTTAATTTTAATATTAATGTATTTCTGATACAAAATGTATTTTTTTAATGGAATAAATGAAATGTAATGATTTTTTCCGAAGCTATACATATTAATAATATATAATTGCACCTAGTTCCTCGTTAGGTGTCTAACAAACCACCCACAGCTGTGTGGGTTGCTGAAAAGCAGTATGTCAGCCTTAAAACCTAAACAAATCCTCGCTGTAGTATCATTAGCTTCCTATCATACATATCTATATCCCCGAAGGGGTAGGCAGAGGCTTCCTATCAATTCCCTGATTATTAGGGTTGACGCTGTGTGTTACCTTTTTCATTCATATCGGTCTGTAATCAAATCAATTTCTTAAGAACCACGCAATTTCATAATGTTTTCTAAGGTTTAAAATTTTAAAATAGTTGTTGTTTACAATTTGTGGTTTTATGATTAGCAATATTTAGCACACTACGTCTTAATTTCGGCTTCTTCTAGGCCAGAAGTAACAAAAATGTCAACTGCACATAATGTTATTATTATAATACACATATTATGATATATCGGATCGTTTGGACTGAGGCGTATACATGTCATCAAGGTACGCATAATTTGGATGAGACATCCGATGTACAGTGGACAGCAAGTCATTGAGCATCTTTTCTTAATAATTTATTCTTTCCGTGAAACAATTAGGGTTCAAAATTGAGTTGATCTCACGTTGACTATACCTACAAGAAGACCCACCTTGTTTTATTTACGTTTGTGGTACTCTTGCACTTGCTATCGATGGCTATAGTAACTAATTTGCTAATTGTTAGTGTAGGGCAGTGCCAAGATTTGTTAGGGCACTTGTCCCGTCTAATTATATAAGTATCTGCCGTACTCGTATTGGTTGTTTTATAACCTATTACTTCTCTGTTCATTGGATCAATAATTGGCAATAGGTGAATGTTTTATCATTTTTGAGTCAAGTACCTACGTAGATTCTCTAAATATAAGACGTAAAGTCATTCATTAAATATTTTTTAAAGTAAGCTTATGTGAGAAATTATTTTACAAGATATCTCAGAGGTCATTAATTAGTTCTTCGATACGCTTTATATGTTGCGTCTTGACGAACATAATAAAGAAAAATTTTTAAATAAAAGAACATATTACATTAATTTTCTATGGGTTATGGCCCAATTTCCTTATTTTCTTCCATCTACAGCGAAGTTTCATGCCACAGCAGTGGGGTCATTAAAGGGCTGGTAACAGTAATATAGTATTATTTAAGGCAGATTAACTGACGATATAGTGTCACTGAGGCACTAACTCTCCACTAAGATGTTATAAAATATCCGAATTTATTTAATGGTACCGAGAAATTATAAAGCTAGCTCTCAATTGATGCCAGGAGGATTAAAAGAAAATCACCTGAATTCAATGACAGCTTTACAGTAAATAAGCATGAACAGAGTGTTGCTTCAAAGTGGTCACTGAATTGCAACCTCATCAATAAACGCGACTGATTTTACTAGTTTTTGATATTATTATATAATAATCATCATCACTAGGCATAGCAACTAGGTACTACTTACATAATTTCATCAAGTCAAAAATATTATACTACCACATACCGTTATAATTATTTTAATATGGCATTATAAAGATATGCTTTAACAAAAATCTTGTTCGTTTATTTGATAATATGATTTTGAGTTATTAAAATCATATTGTACCTATTTGATGAATTGTTTGTTGTAGAAAATTGCTTTGTGCTTTTACTTCATAAAATCTGGCATTATTTATTTTACTTTCATCTCTATGACTCCACCACATAGCTCTAACAGTTTGTTTATAAATAGCATCGTCTTCAGATATATCTATTGAAGATTAGGTATTCCTAAAAATCAAAAGTCTGACTCAGTGGTTTACCATGATACCTTGATTTTTTAGTCGGTGTGTGTCTTAGTGATACTACATATTGGTTGTGTTGCGTTTTAATTGTCAATAATACTCAGTAGAAAATGCATTCTTAATAAAAAAAATCAACTTACTGCAAATTGAAATTTAGTGCGTAACTGTCGCATAACTTAATAATTTTCACACCGCATGCTATTAGAATAGCTTGCTATATAATTGATAGTTGACAAATATGTTTTTACACTTTGCAAAGTACACTGTTATTGTAAACCTAAACAATAAAGCAATAAAGCTCATAATGGACAGAAAGAGAAAAACTTGTTGTTTACGTATTCTTGAAACATTAAGTGTTATGTGATGTCTAGCAAATGGTCGAAAGGGTGATTAAGATGATGCGTATTTTATTACCCACATCACCTTGAAATATTGACTTTTGTTTTTTTATTGCATATCGTTTATCACGCCTGACTTGTGGATAAGTGGGCTCTTCGAAATAAATTCTTAGACATAAAAACTCCCTTAAACACTGGCACTTTTCATGAACTATAATAATATTTCGAAATTCCATTTAAAACATACGATACATACTGCTCAAGCTGTTGGCTTAGTTTTTGCAGACGGCCAACTGACTGAAAAGTCAAAAAAAGCAATAGGTTAAGTAGAGCTGTTAAAAATGAATTTCCTTCGACTGAAATTGAACCTACTAACGATTGAGAAACACATTGGCGTGGTATCTACAGTACACGTAATGAATATAAGGGATAAATCTTGATCTGATCTTTGATATATATCTTTTTTAATGTGGTAATATTAAAAAGTATGGTGATGAATTTATACTAGTGTGGCTTTGTAAATTTACCACGTATTGTTCCAATTTATGATTAGGTATATGTATTACAAAGTGCTAAAGTAAAACTGACGAGAAAGAATAGTTATATTGTTTATATAATATCTAGCTTTACGTCTAATAACTTGCAAGGAAACAGGACGTCTTCATCTAGGCGGAAGTGATGGTGGCGCCCTCCCGTGTGCTTCCGCTTCCGGACCGCATTAGCCTGAAAGCTTCGCGTGTGGACCGCTCATCAACCTTAATGTAAGGACCAAGGATTTGGTGATAAGCACTCGGGTTGCTAATCAGCTGAAGCATTTATATGTGGCTTTAATTGACATGGGGTGTAAAATAAGTTATATAACATATTTATTTATAAAATCGCCAAAGTTACTTAGATTGTCTCTTCTTGTTTACTCTTTTACTCCCTAATTTTTCGAACTTTTTCTAACCACAAATTTCTATGTGATTCTGGTGTGATCTACGTTTGATCATCTATACTGGGCTACACACTCACACACATTCAAAACGGTTCTCAAAAATTAAATTAAATTTTATTTTACATGAAAAAGAAGTTTTGTTACCTTTAATAATGATTTTAATGAAAAAATGCAATAGGTAGTACCTAGCCGTGAACGATGAATTACTATTAAATCGAACGGCTCGATCTAATATTTCCCTTCTATTTTATTATAGAAGCTAAAGCTGTCTAGCAAACTTTATAATTACTTTCTCAAGCCATCAACAGAGGTCCGCCACATTGGTTTAAATTAAGAAAGACCGTTGTAGATTACGAACAGTCGTCGCACGCGCACCTGCTGCGGGTCACTGCTCGATATAAAAGTAGGAGATTTGTGCACCGTCTGGTGTACCATGCATATTTTTAGTGCGGCCGCCTCCAGCCGAGAATTAATTGTTCTACACATGTCGTAATTAATATTTACTAGTTAATGCTGCCATCCTGTCCTAATGATGCAATACTTCTTTACGGTCATTATCTCCAGAAACTTGCATTTACAGTTGCTTTATTTGTGTCATTTAAGTTAATAAGGGTGGATCAAGGTCAACATCTTCATTATCATCGCTTGCTCTTATCTTAGATTATCTGAGGTCGGCGTTGTTTTATTATTTTACTAACAACGGTCAGTCGATTTAAAAACGTCTACCTATTTCAGGAATGACATCTTTCAAAGTTTTCAAATTTCATTTTTCCAATAATCTAGCACCTACCTCAACGAGAGGCTGTATGATTTTCTATATACGTAACTCAAATAAAATAATAGCGATAGTATTTTTAAATTAATTTAAAAGCATATTAAATTAAAAACCCTTGGGACTGATTAACTGGCGCTGATAAATGATTGCCGCGTGGTGACGGCAGAGTAGAATACAATTGTCACCATCCCAAATCTCTCCCATGGGTGTCGTACAAGGCGACTAAGGATAAATCAATGATGAGGAATGGGCAGCAGCGTTCCTCTTATACCACCTACCAATAGTAATGCACTGCGACTTTTGTGCCCGATAAATGGCAATAGGCTCGCCCCCTATTACTTGGGACCTAATATAATTGGCGAAACGTGGGTGCTAGTTCACCTCTGCCTACCCCTTCGGGGATATAGGCGTGATTTATGTATGTGTATGTATGATAACTGATTAAAAAAGTCACTGATTGTAACAACCTATAAAAAGTAATTAATAAATTAATGATAAAACCACGTGCACTTGTTATCCAGATTCGTAATTAGCCTCGGGTGGGACAATATAGCTTTTCTTTGTTTTAATATAATGTACCACAAACAAGTGTCGAAAATATAACCAACCAGGTTAATTTTTATAAGATAGTTGCCTATACTCTTGCGTACATGAAATTCACTAGTCTTGCATTAATACCCTATCAAACAAAATAATTTTTAAACAGCAACAACAAAGTTCCAATACATATTTTTATCGACGTCGTAAATAACAGTATTTTACGCGCCATACGGCAATTACAAGACTACCATAGAGGCACGCAAAATTGAACCGAACTGCACTACTTACGAATGCTATTTTCGAAAAGCATGGCGTTTTGGTAAAAAAAAATTACGACAGGCGGTAATTAATTGGGTTTTACCTCGTGTTTCGCGTGCTACATGTGTTAAAGTTATTTTTATTTCAAACTTGTATCGCTATTTAAGTGTAAGAGATGTAGCAACACGTAAAAACAAGGTATATTTTACCTTCACCTATGTCAAAATGAAATCTTATAATATGTTACAGGGAAATTGGCCATTCAATAGATTTGGATTGACCTATTACAGCCTCGTCTCATTTTAGTTGTGTATGTACGTTTTATCCCTGACGAGGTAGGCAGAGATGAATTGACACCCACGTTTCGCCAATTATGTTTGGGCCCATGAAATAAGGGGGAGTCTATTGCCATCTATCGAGCACGTCAATCGCAGTATATCAGGTGGTATAAGAGGAACGCTGCTGCCCATTGCTAATCTATGTATTTACCATTAGTGGCCTTGTACGGTACGGTACGCGGGAGGAGGGGTTGGTAAAAACACTGCGAGAACTGATACACGTCCGTACTAGTTAATGCCTAAAGAAGAAATGAAAAAAGATATTGTTATGATATTGTTATTCTGTATTAAACACGAGCTCTTGCTGATAATATAATATCCATTTGGCTTATCTTCTTGGTATGCTGTAGATAGCATCATAATTTAATTTAAGCAACTCCGTTGAATAAAACTTTAGTAAACGAAACCTAGTGGCAAAATGGCGGGCGCTAATTCATTAAAAACCCCTGGGTATAAAAGGCCCCCCAGAATTTTACACTGTCATCAGTTTAACATACAAACGCACGCCACTTGGGGTAAATAGGTAAATAAAAACCCAATCGGAATACCGTTACTATTAACCCAGTCTTCTGCGGTGACCATAAGTTCCCGAAGACGCAAAACTTTCGAAAACACTTAACCTCGAATGACTCGCCTAGGAATTACTCGTTTGCCAAGTCGCCAGTTAAAAATAATAGTCTAGCCTATAGACATTCGTGTTACCGCTAAAAAAAACTATTTTCTAGAGAATTGTTCCACTAAATCACTCTGAAGCTTGTCTAAAACAATTTTAATCTTTGTCCGCTGTTCCTATTCAGAGTCTGTTTAGTTTAATTAACATTAAAGATCTGTTCATTACTAAGGTTATTTAGAAACATAGGTCATTCGAATAAAATCTTAATTCATGACCCTACCTTATTTAATACGTAGAATCTACAATGCCCTGCCATTTAGGTACAAGAAATAACATGTAATATTTTATATCGATTAGGTACAGTGATAGCTAAGCAACATATCGTGTTTTATCAAAAAATACACACATAAATAGCCACATAGATAATTTCCTCTTGCCACGATCACAATCGATGTTCTCATCCACATGTCCCTTGGTTTCAGGACTGGTTGGGATACATTTTTTTTAAAGATTTCCAAATCATGTCTTACGGTATTTTTCTTCATTCACAGACAATTTATTTGTTCGATGGTTATACTTATCTGACTACCAGAACATCATATTTATGTAGATAAACAATGCACGATATATCCGACAATAATAAATAAGACACAATCATTATTAATCCATAAATTAATCCAAAATTGCGATTAGTAAGTCGAAAAAGATTGCTAGAATAAGTTCTAAATATCTTCTAAATTTACGTAAATGACATAAGTGTCATTTACGTAAATTAATATCAATATGTCAGTTTCGTGTTATTCTTGTGTGTAATTTTTTAAATGAAAGTTAACAGTTCGGCGATAAAATATAATCCCTCAGTAGTAGTAGGTACCTACCTAGTAGTAGTTACGATTACCAAGATTAAAAAAATACATAATTATATTTATTCAATCCAGTATTAAATAAATAAAAATTAGTCTTACCAATACCAATATTTTCCTTCGAATCGTTGGTCACCCCACAGGCATGCCCCAAGGCGGCGCGCGAGCTCTCCGGGGGTTTGATTGACACGTGTTTACCTTGTCGCGTTACGTGATCCTGTTTCTTCTTCATTTTCCGTCGTTATTTATTATTTTGATTCTGTGTCATTTACTACTCTTCGTTTGTAGTCAATATTTAGATGATTCGGTAACCACTTACATCATAAGCTAGGTGAAATTTGAATTTCATACCTACTATTTACAACAAATAACTCACATCCTGAATACTACACAGTCATGTTAACAATATGTTAGTAACAAATCTAAATTAATATTTTTTTAATTTTTTATGCTCTGAAAGTGCTTATTTGTGCAGGATATAGGCTGCACAAAATCGAATTTAGTGCTCTAGAGCATTAACGTATCTACTCATAAATGTGTCTATATTAAGGCAAAGAAAATGAGCCATGCAGCCAAACACTAAGAAAATCAGAGATAAAATTTGTTATTTTTTTATATTTACTTAAATTTATTTGCATAATGTGTTTTTTTAAGACATAAAAGATATTAACATTTTAATTCAAGTATGCACGGTAGGTTATTAAATTAATTTAAGAAAATAATATTTCAAAATTAATTCAATACTTGGCTGTATAGGTCTGCAGCCCAAGTCTCATATCAATGGGAAAAACAATTTCCTTCAGTATTCAAAACTGTACTAATTTTAGTTTGAATTTTAAGTAATGTTATGATAAATTACTGTTTTATTTCCTCGCAATCGAAGTGAAAAGCAGAGTTTCTAACTCGTCCACAAAACCATTTTTATCCTCGACATTACTATCAGCCCTCGCCTTCGGCTCGGGCTGCTAAAAGTCTCGGACAAAAATGATTCGTTTTGTGCACTTGATGTAAAATCTACTATTAATACTAGGCTGTATAGGTCTGTGCAGCCCAAGCCTAATATCAATAGGAAAAAATGTATTCAAAACTGTACCTATTTTAGTTTGAATTTTAAGAAATGTTATGATAAACTACTATTTTTTTACTATCAGCCCTCGCCTTCGGCTCGGGCCGCTAAAAGTCTAAAAGGACAAAAATTATTCATTTTGTGCACTTGATGGAAAATCTACTATTTTCTTCTTGCTCGATACAAATTACATAGGTACCTAAAGCAAAAACTAAGTTTATTAGCAGATTTTCCATCAAGTGCACAAAACGAATCACTTTTATCCGAGACTTAGCATTGTAGCATACTGATAGTAATGTCGAAGAAAAAAAAAGGTTTTTGAACGAGTTAAAAACTCTGCTTTTCACTTCGATTGCGAGGAAATAAAACAGTAGTTTTACATAACATTTCTTAAAATTCAAACTAAAATAGGTACAGTTTTGAATACATTTTTTTCCCATTGATATTAGGCTTGGGCTGCACAGACCTATACAGTCTAGTATTAAAATAATTTTGTAACAATAATTTTCTTAAATTAATTAAATATCCTACCGTAATTGAATATAAATTTTAATATCTTTCATGTCTTAAAAACACGTAAGACAAATAAATTAAAGTAAATATTTTAAAATGAATTAATTTCTCTCTGAATTTCTTATTGGCTGCATCGCTCATTTTCTTTGCCTTAATATAGATACATTTAAGAGTAGATACGTTAATGCTCTAGTGTACTAAAGATTTTGTGCAGCCTATGCACAAACAAGCACTTTCAGAGCATGAGAAGTGAAAAACAAATTTAAAGAAAAGCAATAGATACCTATTTTAACTACGAAATTTTTAATAGGTATTTAAATTTATGTTGTAGTAACTTACTAGGCATCTACAACTTAAGGATACATACCTAGATAAAATTTTAATGTAATTACCTAATGTAAGAAATGTGAATAATACCTACCTATTAGAACAAATTGAATTAAAAAGTAAAACATTATTTTAGCAAAATTGACCATTACTAGACCATTAAAATAAATAATTAATTTTAACATAGATCATGTTAATACATTGCATGCTTTGATAGCAGATCACAGTAGGATCAATTTATTAATGTAACATCAATGTAACCTATGTATCGCAATAAAGAAATTTGAATTTGAATTTTAGGTATTTAGTCAGACTAAGCATTTAAATAAACCCATTATGAGAAATCTTTATAAAAGTCCCTACATTGCCCCCATACTAAGATTAATGGTTTCTTAAGGGCAGTACGACAGAATAAATTATAGACTAGATTCTAAACTATAGTCTATATGCACGTAGGGCCCAACAATAAAAAGTCTAAGTAATCTGACCCTTATTTTCGTCACCCAATTCCGAAGCCCCTGTGGCCTAATGGATAAGGCATCGGCCTCCTAAGCCGGGGATTGTGGGTTCGAGTCCCACCAGGGGTACTTCTTGAATTTATTTTGCTTTAATTTAAAATAAATCCCTTTTATACTTTTTATTACAACTTCATTTTTTTAGTTATTTTTTTTTATTTTTTTTACAATTAAGTTTCAACTATACCATGTTAGAGGCTACCACAAAATGTAAATTTTTCTCAATCGACTATTTGTGCTATTCTAACAACATTTTAAAGTTGATAATCGATTGCAGAAAATTTGACAGTTTTGGGTAGTTAGAAGTGCCATTGACAGTAGGTACAATAATTTTATCTGAATTCTCTCCTAACACAGAGTGATAAAAATTTAAAATATTATCTACATACAACTGACTTTAAAATTGTGCTTTAATGTAAAATTCTATTACGTATTCAAAAAACTACACGAAACAGGTAAGCCATTCCACCTTAAGTGCTGTCCTGCGTCCTCATTGGCTGTCGCGTTGAACACCTGTCTCACCTTTGACGTCGACCAATCAGAGCGCCGCGCACCTGTTCAATATTACCAAGGCGTGGCCCCACCTGAGAAAAGGTTGATGTATAAGGACTCCGCCTCACAGACAAAGATTCTGTTATTAAGTTATTTCAAACGTGATATTTTAAAATACCTGTTTTTTTTGGGTTTTATGAGGACTTACTCGGGACTATATTATTAGCATTGAACTACTTACTATATTATAAGGTAAAGGAATATGGAACAGTAACTTTTATTTTTTCGATTTTTTTTTTCTTAACCTTCTTATAGTTACACTAGTGGTCGCCCGCGGCTTCGCTCGCGTTGATGTCGGTTGTTATATAGCCTATAGCCTTCCTCAATAAATGGACTAGGTATATATCCAACACAAAAATATTTTTTCAATTTGAACCAGTGGTTTCTGAGATTAGCGCGCTAAACCAACTAACTAACCAAACAAACAAACTCTTCAGCTTTATAATATTAGTATAGATATAGATTATCACAATATAACATTACGTTAACTAATCACATCTAGTTATTATCGGAGTAGTGAAAGAAAAAAGCTGGTAAAGGCATGTAAGTAATTAATTCATCACTGCCTTACCTCTTCGGGGGAAAATTAGTGTGATTTATGTAGGTATGTACCTATGTGTAAAAAGCTAGACAAGGCAGTGCCTATATACAGTGTTAACACAGTAGTTAATATGATATTTTCCAAGTCAGTGATGTAAAAATCTGTCGAAATACTTTTCGCGCCGACTGTCCCAAATAGATCAAGATACGAGACAGAACCACGCAGGTGTTTTAAAAAAACAAACCGGTAATGTATGCACGACACCTATAATAAATTTGCTAAGTAAAAAACTTTATTTTACCTATTAATCATAGTTGGTCCGTGCCAAACATGTCGCTTGCCAAATTTTTAATCACACTGTAAAAGAAATGAGGTTAACATCACGCGTAGAATATGACACGTACGACTGCATTCAGGTTATAGTAGTTCTATATATGGGACAGCGGTAATACGCAAGTAGATATTTTAGCATAACATTTAGTAACCATTCGTGCCGTGTGGTGACGGCAGAGTAGAATACAATTGTCACCACCCCAAATCTCTCCTGTGGGTGTCGTACAAGGCGACTAAGGATAAATCAGTGATGAGGAATGGGCAGCAGCGTTCCTCTTATACCACCTACCAATGTGCTAGCTTTTGTGCCCAATAAATGGCAATAGGCTTGCCACCTATTACATGGGACCTAACATAATTGGCGAAACGTGGGTGGCTAGTTCACCTCTGCCTACCCCTTCGGGGATATAGGCGTGATTTATGTATGTATGTATTTAGTAACCTGTTTACAAAAGAGTCTATTAAAGGTTTTCTATTAAAAAAATAATCAAAGGATTATCATTAGATATGGACCACTAGCTAAATCCCTATATTCACTACTAAAAGACCTTGGCTCGTCTAGAGCTTTCGTAAGTTCTACACTGCAACCTGTGTCTGTAGCGACTCCCACGGAATGTTACCAAATATGACTGGGCAGAGAGAGTAGTCGGAGTGGCGACGGTGAGTGTTGACATATTGTATAGGGATTCCATAAACCCACACTTGGGTCACAAAGTCCTATGCGCTGCCCCTGTCTTCCCCCTGTGCCACACTATGGACCCGCCACTAGCATGGCGAATCCATGGAATGCTAAGGTTTATCCTTAACTCCTACGAATGAAATGTTGCATAGACAGTAGGTATGTAGGTACCTATATCGTAGTAGGAAGTAGAAGGTGTTATAGAATGAACAAGTTTAGGAAAACCAAACACATTTGTCAAAAACACCTTACCCGTCAAAGAACGTTTTCCTGCAATTCTTCTTCCTGTCAAAACTGATTTCTGACATTTCACCTCGCTAATAGACATCTCGCTGTAATTGGCTACGGCTAGAATGTTATCTGTCAGTTATTACACGGCGTTTTAGTTTGGCACCGGCGGAAATCCGGTCTGTAACGAGTGGTAATGACGTGTGGACGTCTCACCTGGGTGCTCGGTAGTGGTCATTAGTGGCTAGTGTGGTGACGTGACGTTTTGGTATCGATATTATTTATCGACTATACCTATTTACAGTATTCAGTATTGGAATACTTATACCTAATTTAGGGCATAAGAAATGTATTAGGTACTTCAAATGATTTATTGTTTGAGTTTGATGCACCACGATATTAATAGACATCGCAGTAGCATAATTAATATAGTATAGGAAATGTTTAGAGATATTTAGTACACTGTGAATTTATTGACGCTCAGAGTATATACTTACGTTATCTAGCTATCATTAACCAGCGTTTGTAATAGGCACTTCTAACGAGCAGTTGGGTGAATAAGTAAAATTATTTAATACGGGCTGAGATTTCTAATTTTAAGCAGCTTGCCAGTGAACCTACATGTATTCTTCTTATGCAATATTTAGTCGTCTTTTAAATGCATTTGTTTTTAAGGCATTTAAACTAGCCAGTCCAGGCCATTATTGTCCTTATATTGGTTCACTTAAGGGAAAATATATCACTATCCACATTGAGGTGCCGTATCGCGAGATGATTTACATCGGTTCTAATACCAAACGTAAGATTTTTAATGATATTTCTACACTGGAACGTGTGTATAAAGCGGCTCTCACGGAATCTTTCCAAATATGGCTGGGCAGAGAGAAAGAGAAGTCGGGGTGGTGAAGGTAAGCGTTATCATGTTGTGAAGGGATCCTGTAAACCTACACTTGGGTCACAAGTCCCAAGCGCTGCCCCTGACTTCCCCCTCTACCCGTTCCCCCTTACCCGCACGGTGAATCCATGGAATGCTAAGAGTTATCGTCTCCGGATGTTTTTGACTAGTGTCCCATCACTACCGGTAGGCGCCAAGCTTGCCAAAACAAACGAACTAGACCGCCGCTCGTGGACAACTTACAGAATAGTTTGGCCACTGCATTTTGGTTATGACGATTATAGACTTGGCACATTTGGGACGACACTAACTGCGCACATTACCGGACAAACGGTACAGCTAATTACCGTAGGAGTTATTTCTGATACTTTTTTGTTTCTAATTATATTTACAAGGGAAATAATATCTGTTACGCACTGGAGTTCTTTATTAGTTGATTCCAGAAGCGTTTCTTTTTTGTTTGTTGCTCTGCCCAAATGTGCTCGAATTTTCTTTCTTCCTTCTGTTATGTGGCTACGTAAACAAACACTACCAATATCAATCATTTACCATAGTAATAGTGCAGTCTTAAAAAATCTTATGATCCTTCTGAAACATATTCATTATTATGAGTAGAAAAGAGGTTAGGTTAAACAGGATCAATTGGCAAAGTTATTTTGTTGTATCCACCAGAAATCATGGCTTTATATATTTTATATGAGACTATTTAGCCTCATTATAACATAATATGTATCAGCATCTTCGGTCGGAAGTAGGTACTACGTCCACGAGCCAGCCTAATTGCCCTCCCAACCTGGCTATCGGATAGCAATTTACTGACGCAACCGCGGGATGGGAATTACGGTACCCTTGGGATGACCAGGTTAAGGCTCTGGAACACTGTTCAATTTATTTTACAGTATTTTACTTAAAATTGAGTTTGGTGTTGATTACCGAGTTTCCAGACGGTACCTAAATGGTTTTATATATAACTGAAGCGACAATAATTTATGATTAATGAAATGATATTGAATAACAGCAATGAACCACTTTAATTTTGTTTTTACAGAATAAGAAAAGCAGCCGTTGTCATTGGAACAACACTTGTGCAAAAGTCAAAATACCTCCATTATTAGGTATACTATGTGCTCTGTTAAAATTTTAATCGATGAAACATATATGAAAATGCACCGTTATATGTATTTGGATGCCTATGCATAAAGCCTTGAATTGAAAAGTAAAAATCATGAAAGGCAGGGAATGGATAGAGAGCACGAGTCCTTGTTTTAAGTATATAGAACCAAGTGTCATAGCCATATCTATCTACCATAATATATTTAAAATATTCGGAGAATATACAATTAAAGCCTTGGTGCTGAGTGTAGTCAATAAAATTCTCCCATTTTTTTGTTAATGTTTCGACGATATAACTTTTAAAGTTGATGTAGTTTTTAAAAGTTGATGTTGATGAAAAGGGAGACAGGACAATTTTTTAAAATGATAAAACCAATTAGAAAAAACACACGCACCTTAAATTTTTCACTGAAAGTAATCTGTGCCAAAGGTGTTCCCACGTGACCCCTAGAATTTGTATATTTATGGTGTAATCTTAGACGTAGCGTTAAGTTCTGATAGGTGGTGATTTCAGCTCGAGGGTGACTCAATTCACACAATAATAATGCTGAAAAGAACATAAGTTGTAGTCACACATCACCCCGAGGAATAACAATAGTAAAATTTTTTGGGCAATTTAATTCATTAATTTTTATTTGTTTTTTATTTTAACATAATATAAATACCTATTGGAAAAAATATTATAAAGAAATTGTTTCAGAATTTGTTTCTTCGATTTAATTTTCATGTTGTGCTTCGTTCCAAATCATTAGAGAAAGATATTATAGCAATTATTCTAAACAAAATTTAACAGTATACGTATGATCCTGAGACAAATACTAGGGATGCTGCTGTCATCTACTACATACCTATCCATGGGTGTACCCATGGTGAATACAAGAGTTGATATTATGTGCTGTCACCACGCAGCTAATCTAATAAGACGCATTCAATGTGGCCAATGAAATTCCCTCACAATAAGAAATAAAAACACTGGCTAAACTAATGTTTGTGTCCATAGTTAAAGTCCAAATTCTTAGAACGAATTCCAGAGCCCTAGCTCCTCCCACCGAATGGTGAAATAAATCGCCACCCGATCCGTGGGAGCAGCTGTTCTCAAATGCACAGATTACCTGAGAAATATCATCGTTTATTTCCAACTGAAAAAATGTCGCCCGTGCCAAAAATGTCTGGCACGGCTCGTGAAAGGTGTTTATAGCTCGCACGACGGGACACGGTGCGACAGCGATACTTATTTATTTTGTTGAGACTATGTTGGTGAGTGGCTTCAACATCGCCCGCCATTTCAATGGACCTACAATTTTATTTGGCATCTATTAAAGTGCCTAATGGAAAAACCCGGTTATTGTAAAATGTCTTGCTTCGTAACTAGCATGAGAACTAACCACTACCAAAGCCTAGTTGTAAATTAAGTTGTGGTAACCCTGAAGCTGTTGTAAGAAAGGCTGGAGGGAGAATATTGTCTTAGAAGAAAAGGATTTATTTCTCATTATTAGGAAGCGAAATCAGAAAATTTCTAGCTTAACATTTTATGGTCTTCCACTAAAATAATTTACCTATCTCGTTAATGGTTTCCACGTGCCCACTCTTAAATAGAGTTGAAAAAATAACTGTCACATAGCTAGTGGTAACTGCACTTTATTTCTGGTGTAAAACGGTGAACCAATATAATAACTCTGTTTAATTGCCACTAAAACCATGTTTTGAATCAATTTGTTCCTAAGCTTTACGGCTTCAGAACGATCGTAATTTTTGAGGCTTTTAAACGAACCGATGTTATGACATTCGTAATATATTTAAATGACAACGCACCTGCTAATTTTGTGGTTCGTAGGATTTCTGATATGAAATACGGCAGTTGAGGATTGGGAAGAGATATGATGTAAAAGTGCAATGTTGGTTGAGCCGCGATCTATTTTAAATATGGCTGACTACGAGTTATAGGTTACAGCTTTATTTACGATTTTGGTTAATGTTTTCTTTTTTAATGTTGCCTTCCGTGCCCACTTGGGAGCGAAAAAACGAGATCGAATGTAACAGCCCCAACTAATCGTAAAATTCGACTAATGAGATCATTCGGTAACAACCACCTTGGGGCACCCGAAAGCGCATCAGCATACACAGAGTAGACTGGTGTCAATCAAGCGGCCAGCTTTTTACAGTTTAAAAAAAAACAAAGCAGTAGATATCGGAATGAATGATTTTTGACCATTTTAACAGTTGTTACAGTCGCTGACACATGGTACACAAACCTCCGATGTGAAAAGTAGGTATTTAGTTTGTTAGCGTAAGACGTAATAGGTGCCAAAAGTTTTTCAAATTGAGGAAGCCTTACGAACGGTCGAGGTCTAATCTATTTGAGACATAATCATTATTTGTTGTATTCCGTCAAATATAATTATCTTAAAAAATACGTTGAATCAAGGTTGACAGAATATAGGTATCTATGAGATAATATTCTGTCAATCTCGATTAGTAAGGTGATATTTTAAGCAGTGTAATTATCGTGGTAACATTCAAATTTAAATTCTAAAATGTAGTAACAAGGATGAAAATCGCGTGATTTCTGAACGCGGTAAAGAGTCCACTTTAACCCGCTGGAGACAATGGGAGGCGAGTTCTGTGAAACATTTTAATTTTACATTTCCTCAGGTGGCACCGGCCCGAGGTGTAGCCGCAATCAGCCGCGGCGGCTGCCACCTGACAGTTGACAGTGACAGGTGACAGTTGACAGCGCGCCTGACAGATTGGGGCGCTCGCGCGCCTTTGTTTCCGCGCACCTATTTTTTGCTTTGTCTATTCTGATAATTAATCTCGAGGGTTGCGGATTTGAATTCACACTTTTATGCCAACGCGCCATCCAAATTCTTTCTCGCCAAATAATTTGTCACAGGAAAACCGCTCATATTTCCCTGACTTACGAAATTAGTGGATGTCTGTCACTAGTAGGTACAATTGCCAGACCGAAATTTGTCTTGAAATAAAATTTTACGCGTAGTTATTAATTTATCAACAGTTTACGATCAGCTATCGTGAAATAAATGGAAATGACAACAGTGCATTCATAAATCATTTTGATTGGGCATAGCAAAATACATTAAGAATATACCTTGGTGTTTTTGTCACATGACTTCTTATACTAAATATGTGAAAATGTGATCAATGATGACAATTAATAGGGAGTGGATGGCGCGGTGACTTTCACCGATATGAATGGAAAACCATTACGAAACATCCGGATAGATCTTTTCCTGCCCGAGAAAGAGAGCTATCCGGTTGAGGAACGCCTGATGAAACCGACCAAATATTGTGTTTACTGCAATATTACGTAATGATCACCTACCAATCTCAATCACTACTCAGTGTGATAATGTTGGCATAACTTTTTTTCATTAGGAGACCCTGTTTCTTGGCCCTTTTCTCCTACCATGGTTCCAAATTATTTGACAAACATTATAATTATTGTCGTATTGGTTTTTTAGACAGCCCCCTTTCTCACACATACTCTCCTAGGCAATGCTGTTGAGTATGGTTGACCGGACACCGCGCGGAACAGAGACGATATAAGCACCTTTACGATTGTAATATCATTAAGTCAAAAAGCCTTTAGAATCTTACTAGCATAGCTAATCTAATTGCATCAAAACACAACTAAACGAATGCAAGCAGACGTAACCTGGTGACGTGATCGGAATCTTATTCTGTTTTATTTGTTTCAACTCCGTCTTCCCGGCGGCGTACGTTTTCCCGTGACAGTGATTTGTGTCAGTAGATTTGTTCTAAATATTAATTAACTGAATATCAAATAACTACGGAATCAGTTCATTTGAAGTGACTAATAATGTGGTGAATATTTTTCAGAGCGTGTTTTCGCCAAAGATTTATTCAGGCGAGTAGGAAACAGTTGCCTAATAATTATCCTGTGTCAATTATAAACAATTTTCGAGTTGACTGGTCAATTTTTATTCTTATTATTTTAGGGCAGCGTGTAAATTATTTTAAATTTTGCGTGCCTAATTTGTTTTAGCGGATTTCTGTAGTATCCTTTTTTATATTGTAATTGTAATAATAATATTGTAATTGTAATTGTAAGCGTTATAATTATTGTATCTTTACCAAAGAATGAATACAAAATAAAAAAAATGGTTTGAGTCCTGAAAATAAACTCATTGCGAAGTCAAACCACGTTCTGGAAAATCCAAGCGTAAACTCCACATACAATTGTTTACAAACATTTTCAATGCAATACTCATTGCAATTTTTTATAACGCAATACTTACCTCCATACGATATATTTTATTACTAGTCTCAATTTTATAATTAATGTGACGTTACAGTGATGAGGAATGGGCAGCAGCGTTTCTCTTACCACCTAGCAATGTACTGCGACTTTTGTGCGATGAATGGCAACAGGCTCGCCACCTATTACATGGAACCTAACATAATTGGCGAAATGTAGGTGCTAGTTCACCTCTGCCTACCCCTTCGGGAATATAGGCGTGATTTATGTAATTTTATAATTAGACGTGCAGCATTTTATGGGTCTAGTTAACTAGTACAAAATATAATTTATAAAAATTGTCCCGGGTCAGCCGTCAGTCAATAGGCGCGTTATTACAACCCTGTACCAATTTGCGCGGTTGTCGACTCGATCCTGCTCATTAGCACCGCTCTTTATTACTCCATGTTCAGATTGGGATAGCTGCTTGGTCACTTAAAACAAAATTTAAGAAAAATAGAATCCATCAGTAGAGTAATAAAATAATGTATTTATTTGCAAGAATATGGCACACTTCAGTTGTTACAGAACAGTAATTTACCAACATATCCTGTTGAAGTATTCAACGTGCAAATATGTTACAAAATATACTTAATTTAAAATTATAAAACCTAAATATAGAAATTATAGAAACAGAAAGTTTAGTTTCAATGATCTATCCAATATTTGATAATTGGATTTAATCAATCAGTTGGAAAAGAGTGGGCATGATGAAAAGTTTAGGCTGGATGGCATAATACTATTTAAGCTCAAACAATTATGCCTCGCTAACCCTTCCTCTATGTTTTATGTTTTTAGTTCAAACTTTACTATACGTAACGTTGCAATGATAGTGTAAAATAATACTGTAACAGGTACACTTACTTATCTGAAATAAAATTAAATTTCATTAATTAAATTTGGTTATAGTGAACTTTTTTCCTTGTGAATGTACAAAACTGCCATAGCAAGCAGTTCTAATATAAGTCCAGGTTCATTATTGCGTTTGAATGACTTAGTATTTCGTTAAGTGGACATTATGACCATTATTTTAATATTTAAATCTTTACGAGCAACTTTTGCCTAACATAGTTCTTGCGTGAGGATAAAAAGGATTATAAATACGCTACATATTATTATCTGTTAACGATGATCATATAGAAGAATTCTGCAAGCCCAAACAATATTATCCCCGGAACGTTTATTGAGTCTTATAATAAATCGCTTTTAAGGATAACCTAGTCTTGCTCATTTCAATCTCCACTCTCACAATGTGAACCGCTAATAAAGTATTCGTTAATTACTGTGATCGTGATGAGTTATTATGGCTCCAAAGTGCTTTGGTTTGGTCAGGTATTACTAGGGCGAGCTTCGCTGGTTGGGATGGAAATGATAACATTAATCTAATTAATATGAATACCAATTAAATACTGTTTCATATTTCTTTGTTTACAATCAATCATATTCCTCAAATTACCCATTCTTTAAGTTTTGTCTTTTCTTATTTAATAATTTTTTAATTGAAGCTCCTATTATTATTATTAATATATCTCCACCACTTGAGAATATACACTCTTAGGCGGTGGAGACGTCTCGGGATTTAGTTGGAGTTAGAGAGAGAGAAAAATATTTTCTTTTCCTGAGGAGATTTTGTCTCCGTCCTACGCTAGGCCTGCTGAAGTATTTTAGTAAACTCTGCTCAGATAGAGATACTGGAGTTAAAAACATATGTCACTTCCACACCCACTCGACTTCTATTTGAATTTAGTACAGTCAGATGAAAATAATTTCATGTCCACAGCGGATTCTTAGTCATATTTTAGGTAGTCGAGTATACTTAGAAAAAACTTATTTTCGACTTGTAATGAGCTATATGTACTATTATGACGGTGATGGGTGTGGATGAGAAGATGACGAGTGACAGATGAGAGTGGAGAAAGAGTACCTACTGCGCTGACCCCAAATAGAATGGGATAATGGCAGGGTGATGATAACTCAACGAGTTATGTATTTCATTTTACCTAATTTGAACGTCTGCAAGCCTAAAAATGTTTGATACTTAATGGTTACATGGAAATAAAATTAATTACAATATTCGTTTTTTATGTATTGATCATAATCACTTTAAAGTAATCTATATCAGAAGTAGAAAATAGCATAACACCAAAAAAATAAGAACGCAATATAACACAAATTGATAACAAATAAAAACCTTGTCAACTCTGTAGGCACCATGAGTTGTTATGTTCACTTCTACTTCTCCCTGGCCTGTTCTCAGTCTATCTGGGGTCGGCGCAATATGTTTCCTCTTCCATTAATATCGGTCAGACGTCATCAAGCCATCCACTCCCTGTTGATTCAAATCATCACACTGGAAAGGTGCTAGTGATGAATGCATGCATACATTCATAAATCACGCCCATATCCCCGAAGGGGTAGGCAGAGGTGAACTAGCACCCACGTTTCGCCAATTATGTTAGGTCCCATGTCGTGTTATCGGGCACAAAAGTCCCAGTACATTGCTAGGTGTATATAAGTGTGGGTATAAGAGGAATGCTGCTGCCCATTTCTCATCACTGATTTATCCTTAGTCGCCTTGTACGACACCCACGGGAGAGATTTGGGGTGGTGACAATTGTATTCAACTCTGCCGTCACCACACGGCAGTGCTGAATGAATATCTAGAAAAGAGACGCATCGGATCATGCCGATGAGAGAGAGAGATGCGTTATTAGGTTAACTGTCGGCTTGAAAACTAAGCCAGGTCAAATCGAAAATAAAAGAGATAGAAAACTGAATGCCGGGTGATCGATTGGCAACTCGGCTCTTCCGACAAATAAAGCGAGAGTTATGCCAGTGCCGTGAGCAACGCGAGTGGCGCTGCCAGTGGACGCCAGTGACTCGCTAACAACTTGCCAATAGCTTGCCGAGCAGAGATCAAGTATTAAGGTGAATGGGGGCTATTTAAAGAAGGAATTGGTGCTATATATAAAGAAGGTCGTAACCAATTTGGGGCTTGTCTCCAAGGAGATGCTTGACGTTCGGTAGGCGATTGCGCATGTTGTGGTGTTGTTAACAAAGGTAGACACACGTACATACTTAAATCTTGCCTATATCCCCGAAGGGGTAGGCAGGGGTAAATTAACACAAACTTGTCTGCAATAAATTCAGATCCTATGTATATGAAAATCGCAATATATTGCTGGTTTGAGGAATGCTGCTGCCCAGTACTCATCCCTGTCTTAACCCTTAGGTTGATGACTTTATATTAAATTTATTGAACCTTTCATTTCTTATGACGTGTGATGACGGCGGGCAGAATACAAATGTCACCACCTCAAATCTCTATTTCACACTAATAGTCTCGGCCTGAGTGATAGACAGAGGGCTATTTTTGAAACAAACGTTGTCAAGTGTCCCTAATTGTTATACTGGCCTACTTTCACTATGGTATTAACTCCGAGGAAGTAAGGTGAACTTATTTATAAGGGTCCCTTAGCAAAATTTAACTAGTGTTGCCAAATAACATTTGGGACTTTATGATGAAATTTATATTTCATCAGCTACAGAAGTCATCTTGTAATATAAAGAAAAGCTTTGTAATTACTTTGTAGCTCTAAACTCAATACTACATATTCCAAAGTAACATTCACCGTTATTCAATTGAAGTGTACACAATTCTGCAATGTAACCCGAGATTGCGTACATTGTAACATCTTTCTGGAGTTTATTTGATGTCAAAAGAAACAATAAAGTGTTAATAACAACTACACGTGATTGTCAAAGATGACAGCGAAAAGACAAAGATTATAGCACGCGAAGACAAAGATCGGACATTTGTGAAAAGTGGAACATGGAAATTTGTCGGGTAATTTCGATTTGCCCTGTGAAATCAATTACATACTACAAGTTTAATGTTTAATCTTGGAATAAACAACTAGACTTTGAAGGTACTACTGAATTATTACAATTTAGTGATTTTTGTGTCAAAATTGTAATGACTTATTATTAATATTTAGTCCAAACATTATTAATTTGCTTCTGATTAAACAATGTAAAATAATGTAGACAGAATTGTCTCCCTTTCCCTTCAGGAAGTCAGTGATAAAGTGTCTCAACCGGCCATCTTGCCCCGCCACCATCTTTACCAGTCTGGACCAGTTTAGTGAGGCCAATAATTATTCGATTGTACCGACGATTTAAAGGTATCGACGCATTCGAAAAATCGTCGTGAAATGAAGAACATTAATATAATTAAATATACCCGAATACAAATATGAGTATTAATGAATTTAAGAACCGTAAGATGTAGAACAATTGAAGGTCTAAATAGCGCATTAGCCCTTACACAGGTTATGATCAATCTTGAGATATAAAAACACGGCGTAGCACTCAATGCTCGTATTTGCCAAGATCAAAACGCCGCCATAGCCGACGAGTCTCGTAACAAATTATAAATGTACCTTGCATTCCAAGATGAAGACCTGCATGTTATCAAAAGAAACAATAAACTCAGTGGATAATTGGCATTTGAGATCTCAAGGTTGACAGCGACACTCAAAGAGGCAAAGATTAATTTAAGATCCGACACAGATGAGACACATAATATCTTAGTGTTAACTGATTAAGGTAATTGTATGTTAATGCCTAGTATTTGGACTAATTTTGTCTTTTTATCCATAACTATGGACTATGATGATAAATGACACCACTGTTTCGCATAGTATTTTCATTGTTTATTGAAGAATATGCTAATGATCTAGGGCAATGTGAGTAAATTAAATAATTTACATAATCTAACAATTTATTGACTCCTTTTGTGAAACTAAGTTTATTGTTCTTCTGGCACTCAGACTAGAGATACTATAATTAATAACTGACAGTTACAATTATATTTATTGCCCAATAAAATCATACAAATATTTACTTCAAGTCAAGTCGCCCTTCCACAGTGTAAAAAAATGTCGTAGAAAGCCAGTTTAGCTTCCGTAAAAAATGTGCTTGGATCATTCGGGCTACGTCACAAACGGCAGTATCTCGGAGTTACGATACTACTTAACAATATTAAGGATAATAAATGTTGCTTGCTGCATCTCCAGATTAGCCTGCACCATTCCGTTCCGCAATACTGGTGTAATACTTCGTGAAGGAATAACGGGACAATGTTGCCACCGTTTAGATTGGTACAAAGTCGTTTCTGGTAAATTAACTGCAATACTCAAAATATATAATTTCACTGCAGTTTAATGGCTGAGTGTTGTCAAGACAATCTCTGCAGTTACATAGTATGATGTTCAGATGTAAGCTGTCGGTAAATTAGCGTCGTTGTTTTATTGATACAATTGACAGAAATTGGGTTTCTTATGTTGTTTCATATCTTTTGGATACTCTGAAAGACAATTATTTGTTTATAAACTTCTAAATATAACTCACACAACTCTTGATAGTTGGCATTTAGTCGGTAGTTATGACACTTAACATGAACGTACGGCAAGAATGCGCGAGAAAAATAACAATAGTTCGCATCTAAAACATCTTTAACTGCACACCTTTACTAAATTAGCAATCAATGGATACAAGATACGTAGGTATGCAAACATGCATAACCTTGTGCTTTTCCAAGACTTTCTTATTTAAAATCAATTCAAGAACATAACGTTAGTGCAGAGGAATATGCGACACACGGCGTAGCATCCGTTTCACTTGAAACAAATTCATCAACAAATGTAATACTTGATGTCACGTAGCACATGAATTTTATTGGGCAATAACCGTGCAATCGTTACACGAAGCATCTGTATCAATTAGCGAATATTCTAGCCGTAAAGATCAAAGGCCGCGCCGCCTGAGAGTGCGCGGGCGCATGACGTCGTTAAATGTTTAATGTGTCATTGTAGGGGTAATGGGCTGGTGCCTGGATTTCTGGGAAACACGTGAGAGGATTGGTGATTAGGGGTTTTTGTGGAACTAGACGCGTTGTTTGGACCCAAGACTAGTTCTGGAGAAACTGACATCATTCATATAGATAGAGGAAGGGTTAGCAAAAAGCATAGTAGACAAGACGGATAGTTGACATCATTTTCACCAGCCCTTTAATGTCCCAACTGCTGGGGCTCCAGGCCTTCCCTATGGATGGAAGACAATCGCAATCACGTTGGCCCAGTGCGATTGGTAGGTATTAAATACAATATAAATTTGTCTTTATTTAGGTAGTTTAAAAATGGCACGCCTACCCACAGTTTCTAAATTACATATTATGTGTACTTCCATGGTTGTCTGGAAGAGACTGCTGTTTAGCAGTAGAACCGCCTATTGCAGTGTTTCTATAATTTGATGGTTTTCTGTATTTGTATTTTGTTGTGTGCAATAAAGTTTGTATTGTATTGTAAATACTGAAGATGGAACTTGGACCAACGGCTCTCTCTGCAAAACCTATGAACCCGACACCCGCACACCGAATTCACGGAATGCTGAGAGTATTCAGACAAAAACCTTTGTTGTTGTCTCTCAGTCACCTCGTCAGTTTCACAAAAAGGCTTGAGACCAATCTGGTAAAGTGAAAAATAAATATCCTTAATTTATTTATTTCTATTTAGAATGTCTGGTCTAGAAGCACTGTCATTCCTTAATTGTTTTTTACTAAAGGATTAAGGCTGCTTTTACATCAACAACGCTGAGAACTGAAAAATGAGAAATCTCCAGGCAATTTTTTCCGCGAAAATTCATTCAACCTTCTTAACTCTTCAAGAACAAGCCCTTATGCTCTCAAGCCCGATAGCAGTAATCCGAAATTTATCATACGCGCGATCTGCGTAATGTGGAAACCGGAAATTGGGTCAGAGGCCCACTTATCCCCCGGAAGTGGCCGCCCAGGGGCGACGTATTTCCGCTCCTGACTGCTCCACACCTCCGGACTGATTATTCGGACCCTGGTGGGAGGTCTACGGAGCATTTGTTCTTGTTATCTCTGATTATTTTTCGGTTTGCACATTTCACATGAAAAATTCAGAAGTGAAATCAAATAAAAGTAATCTTTGATAATTTTATATTATTTGATATTTGAGCCGTGTGGTGACGGCAGAGCAGAATACAATTGTCACCACCCCTATCTCTCCCGTGGGTGTCGTACAAGGCGACTAAGGGAAAAGAAAGCGATCAAGTAATGGGCAGCAGTATTCCTCTTATACCACCTAGAAATATGCTGCGATTTGTGTTCCCCATATATTATTATGGCAATTAATGGGCTCGCCACATGGGCACTTATTTGGTGTAAAGTGGGTGTTAATTCACCTCTGCCTACCCCTTCGGGGATATAGGCGTGAATTATCTATGTAAGTATGTATATGTAATTGAAAAGCCAATGGTCCTGATAAGTATGATAATTGTTAAAATGTCATGCTTCCTGCACGTTAGGATTAGGAATTTATGGTTAGGGGAAGGCAGCCTTAAGTGGACATGCTGTCTAGAGAAGTTCTAAAATGAAATAAGATGTAAAGGTGAAACGTGAGAGTCGTTATGCGTAATAACCTGGGTGGTCAGAGTAACTGCCTGTAACAGCCCGGAAGATTCGCTGTAAACTATTTACGATGTCTACCGCACTATAAGCTTGAATATAAATCTTAATTGATAACCTTGTTATGGCGCGCTTGGCCTGACAACTTTGCCGTGGCTTACACACCAGAAACAAAACATCATCTTCATGATAATTAATTAGTACATACCTACGCTAATTTTGGTTGGAGATTGGTCTTAAGATTGCTCAAAAAAATTACTTCGAAATACGTGTCCAAATAGACAAGTATTTCGAAGTAATTTTTTTGCAATATTCTCATGAATTTTATTACGTATAGTTGAGATCTGTTTTTATTACACAGGTACAGAGCTTATTCTCTAGGTGCAGGCTTATTTTACCAAAAAAAAATTATCTCGAGGTTTTTTCTATCAAATCACCGACCTTAGCAATCACACAAATAAAAAACTCGAAAAATGTCCTGAAAATATTTATCCGGTAATTTTTTTTTCTAATCTTTTTGTGTGTATAAACTGATCTTCGATAGTTGTCACTACGCTTTTATGCTATAGCACTTTTATAGAACATTCAAATGAATTACAAACTCCATTTAATTCGAACCAAGCCAGGTGAACGAAAACAGACGTAATGTCATCAGCAAATCCCCCGAGAAAACAAACACACAATAACTCCCGGGCTTCCCAACATCCACGCTTCAATCAAAGATTAAGCTACGGCGTGTAAATAAAAACCTAATTTAAATGCCATTAAAGCTAGATGCGGAACAAGATTTAAGACCTAAGGAGGCCTCATTATTTTTGTTGGAGGTACCTCCCGGGGGACGAGCGGGAATTTTAAGTGGGACAATTTATATTGGATGGTTTTGACGGGTGAATTCGTTAGACGGAGCTTAGTGAAAGAGAATTCGGAATGATGACTTTTGGGAGTAAGTAGGGATTGCGGTTTTTAATGGCACGGGTAGTTGCGAAATGCGAATACATAATTAGACGTATGCTATACCGTGAACTTACTCTTTACATTACAATTTGTAATAAAGTTGTTGTTGTTATTAAGCACCATGGTGACGGCAGAGCAGAATACAATTGTCACCACCCCCATCTCTCCGCGAGTGTTGTACAAGGCGACTAAGGGTAAACACAGCGATGAGTAATGGGCAGCAGCATTCCTCTCATACCACCTAGCACCTAATAATATGGCAATAACTATTATAAATATTATATGGGACTTAACTTATTTGGCGAATAGTGGGTATGTTATTCGATTTTAATTTTAACATTATATAAATGTTAGAAAAATCAGTACAAACCGTTGGCTTACAACGTGAAGTGTAAAGGTGAGAAGAATTTCGGCAAGTTAATTAGTGTCTTGGGTGGCCCAGCGGTCAGGCACCTGCCCGGATAGCAGCGGACTCATGATCATAATTTTTCGAAATTCTTTTTCTAACCACCAAAATCTTTTACTTAGTTACTATTAATAGTTTTGTAGTGGGTATGTCAATTCATCTCTGCCTACCCCTACCCGGATATAGGTGTGATTTATGGTATGTATGTACATTTATATACGTATAATGTTAAAGTTATTAATGAAATAGTACCATCGGATAAACGTGCCTTCCGTAGCACGGAGGAACTCGAGTTAATACATCTTTGGTTACCCATCCAATGACCGACCTGCGATTGCATAAACTAATCAGAATATATTATTATGTTTGCTAGAACATTGATTATGCAATTTTAGCGAACATAGATTAGTTTATGCAATCGATCGAACCGAATCGCAGGCCGAGCGCGCCAAGTCACTGCGCTATCGTTTTCTCCTCCCCTCTCCCTTCTTTACTCCCTTCCAATAAAGCAAGTAATATAACACAAAAGCGGTCTTATCCGCCCACAACCACTACTGACGTCTTCCTCATACTTATTCCAGTGGTGCATTAGGAGCAATTAGAGTTTAATTTAGCCACACGAAAGCCGGACTGCGGCAGTAAGTTACCTGCTTTATCTTCGTCTGTGACTAAACGTCATTAGTTTCACGGAGGGCACGGGTGGTTCCTGTACTTCTGAATGAGCTGCAGTGATCATCGTCACTGTAAACTATGTGAAATATCGACGCGCGCGCACCGTCGTCATGGAACATATTTTTGGAGAGGCTGTGAGGTGGGCGCGCAGGTGTGACACTCGATTCATTTGAGTGAACGTATTGTGTTTTGTGCCTACAGTCATATTTTTTTAAGTTTGAATGAATTAAGTTGTTTATATTAGTAAATGACAATAACTGCTAATCACATTAGTAAAATATTTACTACGTAGACAAAGTTTGTAATATAGGTTTTATTTAAATTCAATGAATAATAAATCAACCGGATATTCATAATATAAGCACGGTTGAATATAATAATCTTATAGTAAATTTTCAATCATTGGGTTTATTTACAAAATTTTGTTTAGAAGTGATTAGGTTATCAGTAAACTCTGGTGTTAACGAGATAAATATATTTTGTAGCCTGATTTTTTTGAATTGTGACTCTCTGCGTGTTTTCACCCGTAGGCAGCAAACCAGTACACACCATCAGCCATCGATTCATTAGTCCACAAGATCGACGTTACGAGCGGAAGTGTTGCATTTCAAAGGGGCATTTTTGTTACCTGTTCACTAAAAATAGCCCGCGAACAGCCGGATAGGGCCCGAACGACTGGGATGCGATTAGCCACGTCCCGCCACTTCGGTCTTTGATCTCGGAGGTGCGTCGCTGCCAGCGAGGACTGCCCCCTCTGTTTGCTTGTTGATCTTTTGGCACAGAATTGTAATTAGCTCGTAGTTGACCAATTAGGACTAATACACCTGATAAATCTTAGTACCTACCCACTAGGCACAGTAGGGTTTGTGATAAACTACTTCTTGATTCATGGATTTACATATATTTTTTTTAATAAGTGCTGAAACTCCGGTCAGCTGTAAAACCTACGCCAAAACATTGAGCAGTATGGATTGGATTTGTCAACCCAATCACAGTTTCTGTTCATCGGTCTCTCAAAATTGCGTCATGATACTTGTTAGCAGGTAAAATTATTGCCTCCAAAAATCTGTCTAAAATTTACTTTTCTGACAAAATATAAGGTCTTGATAGTTGGAAAGTCAAATGTAACTTGTAACAAAATAAAATATCTCAACTAGATTCATTAAAAGGTGCATGAGTAACTTGGCTCAATTGTTCCAATTTTGTTTTTGTCAACTTATTGGGTAAGAGTGGTCTGTCTGTCATATTTCCATTGTCAACACGAGAGACACTATTCAATTTGACTAAAACACGGCTTCACACCGCCTCTACTGGGAATAACGTAATAGTAAACGAGTTCCGGAACGAAAATCATCGTTCAACCACCACAGGCGACTGACAGACGGACGTGCGAAAATTTATACTAATGCTACATTAACTGGAGACACCCTGAAGTGACTACAGCGTCTTATATTGCATTCATTACTCACCTACCAAGGGCTGCTCAGTTCCAGCTCCGTACCAGTGCAGCAATGGAATGGAAGCTAGTTGGTTTTAACTGTCAGTTCTCGGGGCAAGTAAGACGTTTGGTGTCACGGCATGACAGGTGGACATTTGCTATTAGAATTCGTGTTAAAAGAGACAGCCGAGTATAGAATAACGTTGTGTAATTAGGTTCAGGTGGAAATGTTATTTTTACATTGACAATAATATCGTTGCATGGTTCAAGTATTGCCTATGTTGTTGCAAAGAATTTAATTTTAAATTGGACTTAAAGGTTTTTTTATTCATCCTAAATTCAGTTTTGCTTAAGCAATTTTTATATCCTGGTTTAGCTAACACTAACCAAATTGCTGCGTACTTTATCAACAGGAATTAAAATAATATAATTATGTTACAGTCAAATGTAGTAATCGGTCAAAACCACTTATAACTGATTTTAGGCAAAAGTTGACTTGACGAAGGTTTTTTATTAAACTGGTCTTGTCAAAAGTTTTTTTGACCGGCTAAGAAAATCAGTCAAAGGTGGTTTCGACCAGCTTAAACCTTTGTCTGTAACACATACACCCCAACAGCTTATTACTCTGTCAGTTACATCACCGTAAATCATACCATAAAAGAGTCTCTAATTAGAGCCAGACTGATGACCCAGAAACAAAGAAGCTTAGCACCTAAGTCGGCAACCAGTCCAAAATATCCAGTGATTCAAGCGAGGGGCCGTCCTGACACGCAGACGTACGGACAAACGGCGACACGGTACTGTGGCCATGAAATGCGAGGTGTTGAGGACAGTCCTTTGGAGAAGGAACGTTTTGATATTTCTATTATATTAAATAAACACTGTTGTTCTTGTCGATAAAAACAAGTTTTAGGGTCCCCTTTTGACCAGATACGGTTTTTTTGTGACACATTAGGAAATAACGCGCTACTAATATTTTGCGCTAGAAAAGTTTACATAATTCGTGGTGACCTGCCGTACTGTTCACTGTACATACAGTAGTATTTCATTATCATCATCATCATCATCACCAGCCTTTTAATGTGAACTACCTTTTCTATGGATGGAAGAATATAGGTAGAATGGGCTATAACCGGCTACGCTGATTGGTGGCGGTAAAACCCACTGCAGATGCAGCCGGGACCTACATCTTAACTTGCCTTACAGAGGAACTAGAGATATTAAATTTTTTGTCACCCATCCAATGACCGGCCTTAGCGAACATTGCTTATTTACGCAGTCGTAAGCGCGTTATGCTACAGAGCACCTCAAACACTCTCAAACCTCAATCTTAAAATAATGTGATGCTTTGGCTTTAGTTTTGATTAAGATTAAAATATTTACAGGTAACTCGAATGCCACTTATGGTCACCCTCCTTCCAGCACCTGCGATCAGAAATAATCACAAAGACGCAGGCACAAAGAAATAACTCAGCGAGTTATTAGTCACCGGTGCTACATTGAATGCATTTGCTGAACATATCCATCTCAATAAATAACAGGGAGTATAAGTTGCAAAAAGACTCGTGGCGTACTTTGTAAAACAATCCTTTCCTTAAGAAATGGGCCCGCAGATGACCTGATCTGAAAAGTCTAAAAAAAATAAGCAATGTGCAAAGTGAAAAGAATCCTAACATCATGAAAAATAATCAAATTAATAATTCTTGCCGCCGTGTGGTGACGGCAGAGCAGCATACAATTGTCATCAACCCAAAACTCTACCGTGGGTATCCTAGAAAGTGACTAAGGATTAAGCAGCGAGGAGTAATGGGCAGCAGTGGTCCTTTTATATCACCTAGCAACATACGGCGTCTTACGTGCCCGATAAATGGCAATAGGCGCGCCATATATTACATGGAACCTAACATGATTATCGAAACGTGGTTGATTAATCACTTCTGCCTATCCTTCAGGAATAAATTTATGTATGTGTTACGGCGACAACCACTCGTGACGTCACCGCAGGACGACGAATGATCGGTCTTGACCGACATTGCACCTCCGACCACCGACCGATCACTATACTTTTCATTTCCTATTTTCAATTACTTATTTACAAGTCTATTTTATGTGAAATCATATTAAACTAGTGTTATCTATTCGGTGTGGTCATTTAAAACCTATACAAACAATCTGGCGCAATCATTTGGTGACCCCGACGTGATCTTGAAAAGGATCACAAGAACAACAATAATAAAAGAGGATTGGCAAAACTATTGTTCGAGAATCAGCCAGCCAGCAGCTGCAGCTACCTACCATTCCGAGGGAAGTGTGCCCAATTATCCTTTATTTCCATACTATAAATCTGTGTAAATAATATTAAAACTAGTACAAGTATTTTTAACACCTACCTACTTTCACTTAACAAATTAACGAAACCTGAAATAAATTCTTATGATCAATTAATTATGTGAAAACAACATTTAAAACATTAGTTGATTTATATTTCCCGGCTTTCCAGGTGAAATTAGTTGTAAAGGTTTGGAAATTCATCATAATAATTCTATTGAGATAATTATCTGCCTACCAACTGTATTCGTTCTCACTTGCACCGACGGACGGCGGCTAAAAAACCAGTTATTTGTTCTACGCTTTGGATTTCTGTGAGTAATTTATTGATTATTTAGTGAATTATACGTGTTTGCATCGGCATAATGGGTGACATAAAGGATCTTATCAAACAAAGAGGTAATATCAAATGTAGACTTACATATTTTGAAAAATATTTAACGCCATTATTAGATTCTAAAGATATTAATGCAGTGAAGGTTAATGAGTTACGACTTAGAATGAATAAAATACGTGAGTTATCTTCTACTTTTGACGAAGTGCAAACACAAATCGAAATGTTGGATGAGGATGCAACCAAACAACTTGATGAACGCGACAGCATTGAAAATTCGTTTTATCATTTAATTGCTGAAGCGCAGTCTTTATTAGATTATTTTGAAAATACATCGAAG
Source organism: Cataclysta lemnata (assembly GCA_963931975.1). Classification (NCBI taxonomy): domain Eukaryota; kingdom Metazoa; phylum Arthropoda; class Insecta; order Lepidoptera; family Crambidae; genus Cataclysta; species Cataclysta lemnata. The sequence goes on along the minus strand of OZ008347.1, from coordinate 16,296,802 downwards.
GCTGAATCCTCATCAAACAAAAGTTGTAAAAATCATGATTTAAAGTTACCACCGTTGAAAATATCCTCTTTTAATGGGGATCCCAATAAATGGCTTTCGTTTAGGGATACATATTTGTCGTTGATTCATAATAATGAATGCATAGAAAATATAAACAAATTTTATTATTTAAAGTCCTACTTAGAGGGCGCCGCTACTTCTGTAATTAGTTCTGTCACAGTTTCTTCAAATAATTATGAGATCGCATGGAATTTATTAGTGCAACGCTATGACAATAAACGGTTGTTAATTAATGAACATATTAAGTGTTTATTTTCGATAGAACCTTTGCAAAGGGAATCTGAGCATGGCATACATAACTTAATTGATACACTGTCAAAAAATTTAAGTGCATTGAATTCATTAGGGGAACCCACTGATAAGTGGGATACGCTCATTATTTACATGGCATCGATGAAATTAGATAGTGTCACAGCTCGTACTTGGGAAGAATTTAGGAGTAATCAGGATTCACCTACATTGGAGAATTTTTATTCTTTTTTACGCCAACGTGCTACAATTTTAGAAACCGTACGTTGTAGTAAATATTCAAAAAATGAAAAACGTCATAGTTTGCCAAATTCTAAATCATTTATTTGTTCTTCGGTGGATTCTTCTCCTCGCAGACACTGTCCTATCTGTAAGCAAGAACATAAAATATATGAATGCACACAATTTAAATCATTACCTGTTTTAGAAAGAATTTCAAAGGTTTCCAATTTTAAATTATGTTTTAATTGTTTGCGTGGTGGCCATATGCCTTACCAATGCAAATTAAGTGGTTGTAGAATTTGTCATAGAAAACATAACACATTACTACACAAACAAAGTTCACTACAATCTACACAAACTACATCTAATATAAATAATAATGTTATTAATAATACACAAGATTCAAATTTACCTAGTGCTGTTGATGACTCCACTTTACCCCAGGACCCATCTACTTCTGTTTCTATGTCTGTTATGACCACCAATCAAGCCCTGTTGTCTACGGCATTGGTCAAGGTTATCTTTAACGGCAAAACTATTATTTTAAGGGCCTTATTGGATTGTGGTAGCCAATCATCTTTTATCAGTGACAGGGCTCAACGGAAAATCGGTTGCTGTAAACAAAGGGATTATTATCATAGTGTAACCGGCATAAGTAACACCGTTCTTAATATTACAGAATATTGTAATATACAATGTCAATCATTAAACAATTCATTCAAAATAAATATTAAATGTTTGGTTTTACCTAAAATTACCGATCAACTACCACAATTTAAAATAAACATAAAACAATTAAATATTCCTGATTTCATTCAGCTCGCCGATCCTGAATTTCACCAACCATCAGACATAGAATTGTTGTTGGGTGCTGATGTGTTTTGGAATATTATAGGATCAGATAGGTTAGTCTTAAAGGTTAACGGTCCTATATTGCAAGAGACGAGATTAGGTTGGATTGTAGCTGGACAGATGCTCATGGAACCAACTAAGTCAAAAACTCATTGTCATTTTTCTCAACAAATAATGAATCAACTAAACAAGTTTTGGGAGCTTGAAGAAGTTCCATCTACAAATAATAATACAGAAGATTACTGTGAACAGCTATTTGCCAATACCACCTCTAGAATGCCAGATGGCAGATTTTGTGTCCAAATTCCACTCAAGGATTCTATTGAGAGCTTGGGTGATTCTTACGATATTGCTGTCAAAAGACTTGGACATCTCGAAAGGAAGCTAAAAAATAAAATTAATCTAAAGGATGGATATATATCATTCCTTCATGAATATAATAAGCTGGGTCATATGACTGAAATTGTCAAACCACAGTTTGGATGTTACCTACCACATCATGCTGTCATAAAGGAAACAAGTCAGACTACTAAACTACGTGTGGTTTTTGATGCTTCAGCAAAGACAAATTCTGGAGTTTCTTTTAATGACATACAACATGTTGGGCCAGTTGTACAAAGTGATTTGTTTTCGATTCTTTTACGTTACAGGCAACATCGATATGTAGTTTCAGCAGATGTAGAAAAGATGTATCGGCAAATTCTGGTGGAACCTTCTCAACGTAATTTACAGCTCATCCTGTGGCGTGAGGATGTTTCGAGGCCTCCTAAAGTATTTCAGCTCAACACTGTTACTTATGGCACAGCGTCAGCCCCATTTTTAAGCACAAGATGTTTATTACAAATTTCAAAGGAATGCAATGATAGTCAAATAGCTCAAATAATTAAGGAAGACTTTTATATCGATGATTTTCTAACAGGAACTGAAACAGTAGATAATTTACGACACATTATTAAATCAGTTACAGCTGCTCTGAATTCAGCATGCATGCCGTTAAGGAAATGGCAAACCAATTTACCATATGTACTAAACAAACAAATAAACAATTCTACACCAGATGACTTAAAGTTGTCACCTGATTCAAGTGTTCTAGGTTTGAAGTGGAACCCTACTAAAGACGTCTTATTATTTCCAGTCAATATAAATGCTGGCTCACTTGCAACGAAACGCACTATCTTGTCTAATTCAGCTCAACTGTTCGACCCTTTAGGCCTACTTAGCCCGTGTACCATCATTCAAAAAATAATACTACAAAAACTTTGGCTATCCAACTTAAATTGGGATGATGTGGTAGATGATGAAACAAGGGACAATTGGTTGAATTTCATTGACAAGTTGAAATTATTATCCCAACTTCAAATACCTAGATGTATTATCATCGAGCAGTCAGTTGCAATCGAATTACATGCATTTTCAGATGCTTCGCAAGCAGCTTATGCTTCAGTCATTTATCTTCGATCAACTGATAGCTCTGGTAATGTATTAGTAAAACTACTTTGTGCCAAAACTAAGGTTGCCCCCGTTAAGGCGACAACGATACCTCGCCTTGAATTGTGTGGTGCATTAATTTCAGCACGATTGAGCACTAAGGTTTTACAGGCTCTACGTTGTAAAGTAGATTCTATTTTCTATTGGACTGATTCTACCATAGTTCTAAGCTGGTAGGCATCTCGGTCTTGTGATTTGAAAACATTCGTTTCGAATCGTGTCAGTGAAATCCAAGAGCTAACATCTTCAGGTATATGGAGACATGTACCAGGAGACAATAACCCAGCAGATTTGGCATCACGCGGTATCGGTCCAGACAAAATGGCATCAGCCGCTTTGTGGTGGAATGGGCCCAAGTTTCTTGCTTATGATTCTAGTAGCTGGCCTGATACATTACAAATACAAAACCACAACGACGTACCTGAAAAAAGAGCTTATTATACTAACCTAATTACTACATCATTACAATCAACAATCAAATCCGCGAAAAGACACCTAACATTTATTGAATTTGAAAGGTTTTCAAGATTCTCAACATTACATAGATCTATGGCTTACGTGTTACGTTTTATACAAAATATTCGACTTAATAATAAAAAAATAACCTGCTCTGACGCATTAACTGTTGATGAACTTAATGCATCAATGCTTGTTCTTGTAAAGCAACATCAGATGGAGTGCTTTTCCGATGATATAAAAATTTTGAAAAATAAACAGAGTTTACCATCCAACTCTCGTCTTCTGTCCTTAAGCCCCTTCATTGACGATACTGGACTCCTTCATGTGGGAGGTCGTCTAAAGATGTCTGCAGAACCCTGTGAAAAGAAATATCCTTTATTATTAGAACCTAATCATATCTTCACTAAATTATTATTTACATTTTATCACATTAAGCTATTACACTGTGGACCTCAACTTCTATTAAACGATTTAAGAAACTATTTCTGGCCTTTGAAGGGTAGAATATTAGCAAGAAGCACTGTTAATAATTGCAAAATATGTAGAATAATCAAAGCACAATGCTTTAATCCGTTAATGGGTAACTTACCTGCTAGCAGAATTATTCCGAGTCTTCCGTTTCATTTTAGTGGTGTAGATTTCGCTGGGCCCTTTTATATCAATGACCGCAAGGGTCGCGGTTCTAAAATTATTAAATCTTATTTATGCCTGTTCATTTGCCTAAGCACTAAGGCCCTGCACTTGGAGGTTTCGCATGCAACCTCACTCACTACTGATGCGTTCATGTTATGTTTGAAACGATTCATATCGCGTAGAGGAAAGCCTCTCGAACTCTATTGCGATAATGGCACTAATTTTGTCGGTGCAAATAACGAGATCACTAAGTTTTTACGAACGAATAAAGAAAATATAACTGGTTTTGCGGCTGACGACGGAATTAAATTCAAATTTTCACCAGCATATTCTCCACATTTTGGTGGTATATGGGAGGCGGGTGTTAAATCTGCTAAATATCACGCCACTAGAATGTTAGGCGACAAACATCTAACTTATGACGAATTGTCCACATTATTTACGCAGATTGAAGCCATCCTTAACTCGCGTCCTTTAAGCCCTCTCTCATCAGACCCCAATGATCTTTGTCCACTAACTCCGGCTCACTTCCTGATCGGCAAAACGCTCACCTCACTACCATCTAAGAACATGATGGATATAAATTCTAATCGACTAGATCGCTATCGATACATAGAGAAAATGCGACAACATTTTTGGGAGCGTTGGAGCAAAGAATACCTCTGCGAACTGCAACAAAAGAACAAATGGCGTATCAACAGAGGAGAAATACAGGAAGGCGATTTGGTTGTTATAAAGGAACCCAATACACCGCCGTTGAAATGGCGCACGGCGCGAATTCAAAATTTATATCCTGGGCCCGATGGAATCTCAAGAGTTGCTGATTTATTTACACCCAAAGGCACTTTGAGAAGAGCCATTCACACTCTATGCCCTCTACCTAATACTTCAACAACGACCACAACTACATCCTCCAACTAGCAGTCGTCCTTGCAAGCTACCAGTTGCTTCTCGAAATTAGAAGATATTCGAGCGGGGGGAGTATGTTACGGCGACAACTACTCGTGACGTCACCGCGGGACGACGAATGATCGGTCTTGACCGACATTGCACCTCCGACCACCGACCGATCACTATACTTTTCATTTCCTATTTTCAATTACTTATTTACAAGTCTATTTTATGTGAAATCATATTAAACTAGTGTTATCTATTCGGTGTGGTCATTTAAAACCTATACAAACAATCTGGCGCAATCAGTATGTATGTTAAATCGGAATTTTACGCTATTTGGAATAGAAGTGTAAGTATTGTAGACAGGTGTATTAAATGATTTTATGCATCCTGCCTTCAGGGTGAACCACGTAGCCTATAAATAGGAATAATTTACAACTTTCCGACGGCCTTAAAATGTCGCTAACAGTTCAATGGAACTGTCTGTATTAACACTACATAGTTAGGGATTACGTAAGATCTGCGTTTGATGAATGGGCTGCTGTTTGTGTTCATCTGCGCTAGTAAGAGTACAAAGTAAGGCTAGTAGGTTTATGACTGGAAGATCCTAGCGATTAAGGAGACCTACGGATTGAATTCGGTATGTCGAGAACATCTGCGGTTTTTGCCTCAACGGTTGTCTTTTATTGTTATCTGTCTTTGAATGTTTATGCTATTAACGAGTGCAATTCGAACCGTGTGGTGACGGCAGAGCACTGTTGTTACTAAACCCGTCTTGATGGTATAGTTTCCTTTATACTGCTAATTACGTGAACGGTAGATGGGAATTTCAAATGTAATTGGGAAAACTGATTTCACAGCTATTTTCATTCCCTTATGCAAAAGGGAAAAACCATGGATGACTCAATACTCAATATCTTTATTGCAAAACCATAATGTACAATAAGGTGTTGGTTTATAAAGAAGATTTATGAAAGAAGAGTGCATGTGACAGAGATGCCAATGTTAAAATTGACTTATTGATGAATTTAGAAGTAGCGATTGAAAACTTGCGAAGTGACTTGAATGGTTTTGTTTTGTTTGGACGCGGGTTCGATTCCCGCATCAAGACTATAATTTTTCGAACTTTTTCTAACCACAACTTTTTTGTGGTTTTGTCCTGTCATGAGAAGAGTTGAAAGATATATTATTTTAGCATAAGAATGTTAGTTAATTTTAACATTATATAAATGTTAGAAAAATTAGTACAAAGATTTTGGTGGTTAGAAAAAGAATTGGCTAACAACGTGAAGTGTAAAGGTTAGAAGAATTTCGGCAAGTTAATTAGTGTCTTGGGTGGCCGAGCGGTCAGGCACCTGCCCGGATAGCTGCGGACGCGGGTTCGATTCCCGCCTCAAGATCAAAATTTTTCGAAATTCTTTTTCTAACCACCAAAATCTTTGTAATAAGAATGTTAGGTATGAACGTGGGCGGACGTGGAAGACGTGGAAGGAGAGGAAGACCAAAGAAAAGAGGATTGATTGTGTAAAGAATACGATAGAAGAAAGAAGAAGAAAGAAAGAAGCGATAGCGACGGTAGATGAGAAATTGGTGATGAATAGAGAAGAGTTGTAGAAGAAAACATGTTGTTCCGACTCCGTCTTGAGCGGGATAAGGCAGGAAGAAGAACCGTGGAATAGAGCACAAAATTGGGCACCGCGCTCTGAGCCACCACAAAGGTTTGCGGAAACAAATCCCGTTATTTTTAGTTGTGAACGAGGCCTCATTAAAATCCTCAGGGCCGCATATAATTGGCTCTCCACTATCGACAGCTTTGTATTCCTTAGCACACTTTGAACTTTGGCTCTCGTAAATCAATATAAAATAGGTATATCGGCTTTTACTTTGCACATTAAATCTGTCTCTCAGTTTCTTTGTAACATTAAATCTGTCTTTGAGATCATTTTTATTAATCCCCCCGGAACTGCTTTTGTTCGTATGCGCGGTTGTACAATACTTTCTGTTCGTTTTTAATAATCTATTTTCTGCTTTTTTTTAATTATTAATCTTTCCTCGGCAGAGATGTGTATTACTATGTTAAGATAGATTAGTATTTGAAATGTAGTCAAAAAACTCGGAGCTACATTAAGGTCCTAAGGGTTTGTCAATTTCCTTTTGTTATGGTCATGTAAAATAAGTGAAGAGGATGATCTTCTAACAAGGGTATAAATGACTGTGGAAGGCGATACGTTACCTATGAGAATGTCTTCACTTGCTATCTGAACACTGCATAAATCCGCGCGTCAGCCGTTGATCTTGCCACCCTTCTGGTTTAAGTATACGGAATACATTGGAACTTAAGAAGTAGTAGACAGGGCACATAGTGAGAAGTACTGATAGACGTAGGGGGGGAAAGTACAAGTCTCAAGGCTAAAATGATGATGATAACGAAAACCTTCAACACCTTTTTAACCTGTCTTGTTGACGGTACGAAAATAATAAAGACGTATATTCTGCACTGTCACTTTGAATAAACATCAAATTGTGCAATAATAGTCTGTTCGTAGCTACCTACGGCAGTGGGTGGTCCGATTTTACTATCGATTAACGGCCTCTGCGTGGAGTGCGCGAGCGCATATGACCCCCTTTCATTCCGCGAGTAACGATTGATCGGGATTACAGTAAAATAGGGCATACTTGTTGCCGGATGGGGTAAACAAAAGCGGTGATTTTACTTTCTTATTGATTGATTGTTGAATTTGGTGTAGATTTCAGTAATTTTGATGGTTACTAAGTAATTTAACAAATAAAATGAAGAATAAAAATTTTGCAAAATTTTCATGGAGCACACAATTTTTCAAAGTTGTGATGTTCCCATAACAAACTAATAAGAGTGAAGAAATGCATGTAACTAAAAGAGTACTAAACATGAATGTAGAATTGAAGGAGAGGAAGACCACAGAAGATTTGGATGGATTACGTGAACAATTATATGAATACGAATAAAGTGTATGAGTGAATAGAAGAAAAGAACACACCGCGCGGACCCCACATTAAATGGGGGAAATAGGACGATGATGATGATGAAGTGTCCTTTTGAACACATCAATTAGTAAGCGATTAAAATTGCCTCCAAGTGTATTCGCAATGATTTCCTTTTGATTGGCACACCTCGCCAAATGATTGGCTTGTTTCCTGTCCGATATTAGCAACGAGCGAATGTTATATGCGCAGGTTATCAAATGTGCCCAGTGAATGCTCGTCGTCTTGTTTGTATTGGAACAGGCTCGTAAAAGCGGATTGGCGGGGCCCATAGCACGGCGCATTACCTTGTGTTTATGGACGTAAACATTGCTTGTTTGTCTGCTCGATTGTGACCACTTGAGAGCTTGTGAGCAAATATGCGCAAGTGCGTGTGCAGCAGTTGTTAGAGGGAATGAAGCGAGTCAGCCGTTGGCTTTCCTAGCTTACATTTCGCCAACTATGCTAAGGCCTCGTTCAGATGTACGTGCGAGTGAAACGCGATTCGTTATACATTGCTCGCTATTAAGCAGTATAAGCTACTAATGCTGGTTAATAGCGAGCAATGTATAACTGCCTCACATCTGAACGGGGCCTTAGTCACATCTAATTGAGGTTGCGCCTATGGCCATTTCTATAGGTTTATTAGTGTTTCTAGGTAGTCCTTGCAGTCATAATAATGTTTTAAGGTGCTTCCTTCTTTGGTATAAGAAAGAAGGAACCACCTTAAAAATGTATTCAAGATAATCATCATCACTAGTCCTTTACTGCTGGGGACATTAAAGGACTGGTGGTCGAGTGGTATAGGCATCTTCCCGGAATACAGAGGATACGGGTTCGATTCCCGCGAAATCAATACTATAATTTTTCGAACTTTTTCTAACCACAAATTTCTTTGCTAAGGTAATAGAAATTAAAAAAAAAAGCTTACTGTCTCCGAATATACTATCTCCGCTATTTAAAGGACATCAATAAATTCACCTAGTGAAACCATAGAATTAGTTATGGGTTCTAGGGTAAACAAGTATAGGATCGCTTTCGGCATTCCTTGGCAGACATATTTGTAGCTTCCGATAATATCTGTCGGATGTGGTCTTCCGAGGATTCACTGTGATTTTAATGCGTACATACCGGTGATTTCTGGCTGCAAAAATAAATGCACGCATAATTTCATCTATTTATATGATACCTAAGGTACTTTTATATTTTGAACTTACGGATTTACGTATACTTCAGTCTTAGGTAAATTTAATTATCGTAACTTTTAAATTCAATAGAATTTTATTAATAATCCATTGTTTACACTTATTCGATACAAATATTAAAAGAGTGTACAAATGTTATAAGCTTAATGGTTATCAAGGTAAAAGAATTCCATATATTATTATACCTTACCCAAAACGCATACTGTCCTTTGTATGCTTTGGATAGTATGCTTACCAAACAAACGTTAAAAATAAATTGCAATTCTATCATTTCATTCGACAATTTAAAATCATATTCTATTCCAACTCTTTTCTTTAGAATGTTCTAGAAATAATTTAAGCATTACCGCTCGGCATATTACACCGTGAGGGAAAATGAAGACTCTTTTCAATAAGCAAAGCAAAGGAAACGGCATCGGAAACAATTTCCAATAAGAACCGTAGATAATGTTGCGGTGAATATTTTCAAATTATACTTTGTTTTTGTTGGCTATTTCGTACTGTTTTTACTAGCTATGGAAATATCTCATCTTCAGTTTAATTTTGTGATACTACTGCCATACCTACTAAGGTCTGGTTTTTACCTCATAGGTACTTAAAGATAGGACTGTGTGTAAATACTAAAGTACCTATATGGAATGTCAGCCATGTTTGCTGAACTAATCTTGCCATCCTGAACCATCTTTAAAGATTTATTTGTTATTTTTCGTTATTATTAATGGAATACTGTTGAAAAACTTAGCTTGATGATGACATGAACAATGTTGGTATTTATGGCACAAGTGAAATGATATGTAAAGGATGTTCGTGAAATCGGGCATTCAAATTTTTGCCAGCTTGATTCATCAAACTAATCATCACATAATACTTATATCATATATATACAATCCTCTCGCACTAGGATTCGTTTCTATCGGCAATTACACAATATTCTTCATCGCTTAATAAACACTTTAGAATTACCACATCCAAGTAGAAGGTCCAATTTGTATAAATATAGAATACCTGTATAGGTAAGTTAAAAGTGACCATCTCAAAGTAGACATTTTGCCAAGCTCCGGATTTCCCTTATTCACGGCAACGGAAACGAGGACAGTCTGTTGTTTAGCATTATTAAAATATTATTTTTCTCTGCGATACCGGCGCCGGGTATTTTAAATTAGTACCGCTGGTGTTTTTGTTCTTATGAAGTGTTTTAAAATTATTCTGTGAGGTGGAATTGGTCTCTTCGCCTTTATTTGTGTTTCTAACAGAATTCTCTTTATTATCATTATGCGTCATGTTTTTAGTATTAATGAAATCTGAGGGTATTTTGTAGTGTATGCTGCATAGAAATACTTAAGTGTTATTAGTTTATTTGCGCACCGCTGTCTCAATGAATGTACCAGATTAGATACCGAATAATTGATAACCCACCTTGCTGTCATTGTGGTACAGATCATATTGCCTTGAACATATAAGTTTGCAGTTGAAGAGGATCAGAGTATAGATATCAAAGTGTACTTTAAACGTACTCTAATGTATAACATCATAAACAACATTACCTGTGAATTATAGCAGAACGGTACCATTTTACGTTGAGTAGGGTGACCATGACATAAGACGAATTGTGAATTTATATTTCTAACAGTTTTAAAAGTAATGTTTTTTTTTCATGAAGGATTTACAATATTGTCCTTGTTATCAGAAAAATAAAAGTAGACCAGACTGATTGTAGACTTGAATCGTATTTCAGAAGAACCCTCACACGTTCAATGTAATTTAAGCATGAAATGTCGACGTCTAGTTTCTAACACGTTCAGTTACCTAACCCGACCCGTACCTAAATATAAGACAATTAACTATTTGCAAGCTCTCGAAAGTTCTAGTCCAAGTAAAGGTCAGAGCCGGCAATAGCTAAGCTTAGTCAAATTCGAAAACCTCAGCTATTCGGGTAACAAAACAATGATCGCTTAGCTACTTCTCGCTCAGCTTAAACTACGTCTGTTCCTACACTTGAAATGCTAATGTATCGTAACAATCTAAATTCTATAACTTTTTAATGGAAACGATTTTATGTTAATAATAACTACTGCAATCCCCATTTACATATAATATTGAATATACGTATGTGTATTGACTTTACTTGAGCGACGCACATTTTAAAAGTACCAAATCAGTCTTATAGTTAAAAATTAAAACAGACGTAGTTATTAAAAGAGTTATTTTGAAAACAAACGAAGGCAGAATCAAAATAGGAACAATTTATAACAACAACAACGAACAATTAATAAAAATATTTATTAATAATACCTTTGTAAATAAAGGTATTATTAATAAATTAAAAATTGTTTAAATCAAATACGTGACAGATAGTCACAAACTATTGATAGGAAAGGAAGTGCGTCAGATTTAAACACGAATTATCATAAACAAATCACTTGATATTGGCAATAATGGATGTCTGACTTGATCGACGACTGTTTTCCAAACAACCAAAATAACAATAATTAAACATTTTTTTAAAATAACACTTTTTAACACAAGAATTTTTTTCTGAACTTTGTTTACGAAACGATTAAAAAATAATCTGTTCAAGAAGCGAGCTGTCCTGAACATCGCAATCCCCGTGGCCACCAGGCCGCTGGCACGTTGACTGGCGAAGTGCCAAGTGCGGCCGCTATTTGCTTATAATTCGGAATCAATATGCGAGCACACGTGCGTCCGACTATTTCTCTCATAAACGTTGTAATCGTTGTAACTCACTCGTATTGCGGTACGGGCGCGTCTACATTGATGTTAGCTTTAACGCTAACGGGGAGGCCTGCCGGATAGAAATAGTGCTTTAATAATCTTTCATTATACGCTTTTACGAGTTTCGGTGAACAAATTTATTGAAGAGCTTCATTTTTGTTTAATGCGCGGATTAAGCCGGCCATTCAGGAAATTATCAACTTTTACTAGCTCCGGAGACCTTACTTTTGCTATTGGGAATAAAATAATCATCTAAATACATAGCGGCGCGTTTGGCTGAAAACACTAAAGTACCTTCTTTGATTGCCAAGGCTCAATGTTCACATCACAGAGTTAATTTACTTACATATCACCGCCTATTTATCCCAGGAGACGCAGGCAGAGGTGAATTAATACCTATGTTTTGCTGATTATGTTAGGTCCAATGTAATAGAGAGGGAGCCTATTGCCATCTATCGGGTACGTAAATCGCAGAACATTGCTAGGTGATTTAAGAGGAACGCTGCTGACCATTAGGTATTCGATCATTGCACTTTTTATCCTTAAACGTATGACACCTGCTGAAGAGATTGGGTGGTGACAATTATAGGCAGTTAATTTCGAGATCATACAGATAAAGATATTTTTTAATTTCTTAAAACACTGGAAATGTCGTTTAATTATTTATTAAATAACATTATTAAGTAATGCTTTTTAAGTTTCAGTGGCCACGCTCGCGATATAACTTACCTCCCTCTGCTCATATTTCAGATCTTAAGGTCGCCTGGGAGTGCCCTAAATGACATTGCCTGCATAAATATCATGAAAATAAACCCTTGAAAGATATCTATAATCTTTTATTATACTAATGTTAGAAGTTAAATAAATTGAGGCATTTAGATCGGTAAAATAGATAAGATTTGTTTTTGTTAACAGAAATGCAAAACTGGATCACAAAATATTGCACCCCGATCTCAATAAGTTTAGTGTCAAAGAGAACTGTCAAGTAGTGTACATTAAAATATTAGATAGATTTTTCTTGTTAGGAAATTATTATTATCATAATAATACGATAAGATGTTCTCTTGATTTTGAAATTGAGAAATGTGATAAGTTACAAAAGAAATGGTCGCCCTACCGTTCCGTAAAATAAATTATTGGATTTTTCATTGTATGCCACTGCATTTCAATCCAAATAAAGTGGGACAGGTAAATCAACTGTCTACTGTCTAGACATCAGCATCTATTTGAAATTTCCGCGTATTTTTAAATAAAATAAAATAAAATAAACGTTACTAAAAGACCTTGTCTTGTCTAGAACTTACGTGAGTTTTTCACTGGAGCGTGTGTCAAAGCCGGCTCTCACAGAATCTTACCAAATATGGCTAGGCAGAGGGAGAAGTCTTGGTGGCGAAATTGAGTGTTGACATGTTGTGAAGGGGCCCCATAAACCTACCTTGGGTCACAAGCCCCAGCGCTGGCACTAAATCGCCTTTCTTCTGCCTAAGAATTTTCGTCTCATTAGCCTAATTTTACGAATGTACGATATACATTTTAAGTGTAAAGCGTACCTATTAGCGCAAAGACAAAATAAAGCTATGAATAACACTACAATTGTCTAGATTATCTAATTAATCAGCTCTAACATCTAATTATTACAGTTTTCAGTATAGATGGGGTTTTATCATGATTGTTTACGATCGTAATTAGATCTTTAGCCAAACGTCTGAAGGTGCAGTTTGTCTGTGTAACGTGCGAGACTATTATCTACCTTTGCCAAAATCTGGACACAAAATTAAATCACATCCCACTTTACCAAGGTTGGGAGTGTGTGGAAATTGCAGAATAAGTACCTAGTGAAACAACTCAACGAAATTGCAATTACCATTCTAAGTTATGTTATTTTATTCTGATAGCTGCATGTAGACCTGTTAGCGAAAAGATATCATATAAAGTGCCAGCCGCAACTTTCCGAGGGGTGTATACTAAGGGATACTGCCCGGTGCATACCACTGAGCAACTGAAGCCGTATGATGGAGGGTACACCACGAACATCAGCATACCCAAAGAGGGTTGGGTGTTAGGCAAGGGGTCGCCTGTAAAACCTAAGCCAAAACCTTGAACAGTGTGGATTGGAAAGTTGTCATTTTAATAAATCTCTACGTTCATCGGTCTCTCGGCATGGTCTCTTTCCGTCGGAACAGGACGGGAGGATTCTGATGACGATTTTTTTTTTAATGTGACATTACATGAAAAAAAAAAGTATGGTACTTATCAAAATAAAAAATAGATCTCAATAAGTTTAGTGTCAAAGAGAACTGTCAAGTAGTGTACATTAAAATATTAGATAGATTTTTCTTGTTAGGAAATTATTATTATCATAATAATACGATAAGATGTTCTCTTGATTTTGAAATTGAGAAATGTGATAAGTTACAAAAGAAATGGTCGCCCTACCGTTCCGTAAAATAAATTATTGGATTTTTCATTGTATGCCACTGCATTTCAATCCAAATAAAGTGGGACAGGTAAATCAACTGTCTACTGTCTAGACATCAGCATCTATTTGAAATTTCCGCGTATTTTTAAATAAAATAAAATAAAATAAACGTTACTAAAAGACCTTGTCTTGTCTAGAACTTACGTGAGTTTTTCACTGGAGCGTGTGTCAAAGCCGGCTCTCACAGAATCTTACCAAATATGGCTAGGCAGAGGGAGAAGTCTTGGTGGCGAAATTGAGTGTTGACATGTTGTGAAGGGGCCCCATAAACCTACCTTGGGTCACAAGCCCCAGCGCTGGCACTAAATCGCCTTTCTTCTGCCTAAGAATTTTCGTCTCATTAGCCTAATTTTACGAATGTACGATATACATTTTAAGTGTAAAGCGTACCTATTAGCGCAAAGACAAAATAAAGCTATGAATAACACTACAATTGTCTAGATTATCTAATTAATCAGCTCTAACATCTAATTATTACAGTTTTCAGTATAGATGGGGTTTTATCATGATTGTTTACGATCGTAATTAGATCTTTAGCCAAACGTCTGAAGGTGCAGTTTGTCTGTGTAACGTGCGAGACTATTATCTACCTTTGCCAAAATCTGGACACAAAATTAAATCACATCCCACTTTACCAAGGTTGGGAGTGTGTGGAAATTGCAGAATAAGTACCTAGTGAAACAACTCAACGAAATTGCAATTACCATTCTAAGTTATGTTATTTTATTCTGATAGCTGCATGTAGACCTGTTAGCGAAAAGATATCATATAAAGTGCCAGCCGCAACTTTCCGAGGGGTGTATACTAAGGGATACTGCCCGGTGCATACCACTGAGCAACTGAAGCCGTATGATGGAGGGTACACCACGAACATCAGCATACCCAAAGAGGGTTGGGTGTTAGGCAAGGGGTCGCCTGTAAAACCTAAGCCAAAACCTTGAACAGTGTGGATTGGAAAGTTGTCATTTTAATAAATCTCTACGTTCATCGGTCTCTCGGCATGGTCTCTTTCCGTCGGAACAGGACGGGAGGATTCTGATGACGATTTTTTTTTAATGTGACATTACATGAAAAAAAAAAGTATGGTACTTATCAAAATAAAAAATAGATCTCAATAAGTTTAGTGTCAAAGAGAACTGTCAAGTAGTGTACATTAAAATATTAGATAGATTTTTCTTGTTAGGAAATTATTATTATCATAATAATACGATAAGATGTTCTCTTGATTTTGAAATTGAGAAATGTGATAAGTTACAAAAGAAATGGTCGCCCTACCGTTCCGTAAAATAAATTATTGGATTTTTCATTGTATGCCACTGCATTTCAATCCAAATAAAGTGGGACAGGTAAATCAACTGTCTACTGTCTAGACATCAGCATCTATTTGAAATTTCCGCGTATTTTTAAATAAAATAAAATAAAATAAACGTTACTAAAAGACCTTGTCTTGTCTAGAACTTACGTGAGTTTTTCACTGGAGCGTGTGTCAAAGCCGGCTCTCACAGAATCTTACCAAATATGGCTAGGCAGAGGGAGAAGTCTTGGTGGCGAAATTGAGTGTTGACATGTTGTGAAGGGGCCCCATAAACCTACCTTGGGTCACAAGCCCCAGCGCTGGCACTAAATCGCCTTTCTTCTGCCTAAGAATTTTCGTCTCATTAGCCTAATTTTACGAATGTACGATATACATTTTAAGTGTAAAGCGTACCTATTAGCGCAAAGACAAAATAAAGCTATGAATAACACTACAATTGTCTAGATTATCTAATTAATCAGCTCTAACATCTAATTATTACAGTTTTCAGTATAGATGGGGTTTTATCATGATTGTTTACGATCGTAATTAGATCTTTAGCCAAACGTCTGAAGGTGCAGTTTGTCTGTGTAACGTGCGAGACTATTATCTACCTTTGCCAAAATCTGGACACAAAATTAAATCACATCCCACTTTACCAAGGTTGGGAGTGTGTGGAAATTGCAGAATAAGTACCTAGTGAAACAACTCAACGAAATTGCAATTACCATTCTAAGTTATGTTATTTTATTCTGATAGCTGCATGTAGACCTGTTAGCGAAAAGATATGTAACTTTTTTATGATATTTAAAAAAAAACGTTAGTAATTAATACAGATTTAAAAGAAACCTACACGCCTTGCCACGCGAGGGAGTTTGAGTGCTATACTGAATGCAGAAGGCGAAGTCCAGAAAAATCCGCGGCCGCCTTGGTCGAATGCTCAGATTGCTGGGTATTGGCCGAGAGGTCCCGGGTTCGAATCCTGGTAGGGGCAAACTTTGTGATGACCACAAATGTTTGTTTCCGAGTCATGGTTGTGTATATGTTTATGTAGTATATTTTCAACATTTATATACATAATTATATTAAAAATATGTCCGTCATCTAGTATCCCTAACACAAGTGCTTAGGCTACTTACTTTGGGCTAGATGATAGGTGTGAGTGTAAAAAAATATTTATTATTTATTTATTTATTTATCCTTGTATTTTCCATAATCCCATTTCCCTTCTTTACATATATACATAAATCACGCCTATATCCCCGAAGGGGTAGGCAGAGGTGAACTAGCACCCACGTTTCGCCTTTCATGTTAGGTCCCATGTAATAGATGGCGAGCCTATTGCCTTTTATCTGGCACAAAAGTCGCAGTACATTACTAGGTGGTGGAACGCTGCTGCCCATTCCTCATCACTGATTTATCCTTAGTTGCCTTGTACGACACCCACGGGAGAGATTTGGGGTGGGACAATTGTATTCTACTCTGCCGTCACCACACGGCTCTCTTCTTTACATAATATGAATGAAATACGTAGGTAGTTAAAACCAAAAGTTATCTTCATAAAAAATCTAATAACAAACAATAAAAATGCACAATAACCCATGAAAATTCCAAACTTGTTTAATATGCGTCATTTACACCCGACGACACGATTCACTCCGATATCGTATGTATACAGGTTTATGTGTAAAACTAAATTTATGTCAAAATATCAAAATATTGAACACATCACCAATTCAAGACCCTTTTACTCTAGGAGGAACTTTCACAATTTGGAAAGAATGGCAGCTTATTTTTAGTTTAAATATTTAAATAATAATATTCGTGAATAGAGGTTGACTGCCAAGTTGCTTGTATTGATAACAACATTAAATGGTTTTGTGGCTCTTTGAGTAGTTTTCAAATAACAATATATAGAAGGTACATTGAAAGTACATTGTTTAATTATTTTGACAAAACAGTTACGGTACTTGAATTTTTTTTTTGTGAAATATAAAGCCGAGTATAGGAATTATTTTGATCAGGAAAGGGTACTAACTCAGGGGTCCATACGGGGACACCGGCCTTTGCTATGATTGTTTGGTATAGGTATAAAGGTAGAATAGCCCTCTATACAGGCTCTGCGAGTTCGCTGACTTCAAGATTGCAGATGTAGCCTGCCTCTAGTGTTTAACGTGCCCTAGAATCACCATAGTTATCAGTCCAATCACCCAAGCTAATGACAATAATGTTACCTCTAACTTGTATCCATCATAATTTCAGCGAACAGTCTGTATTTCAAGCAAGAGCATTTATAATTACAGACTAAACCAATAAAAATTAAAGCTAAATATTGTTTCACGGTGTAATTAATATTGGCTTCCAAAACCCACTCTTGCATCAACACACTTAACTAAAGCGCAAACAAATTTCAATCATGTTTCCGTATTCCTGTTAGATCTCCTGAATCGTTGCGTGTAAACAGCTAGGTGTATCACTTGAAAGTGTGCCAAAATTTTAGGATCTAGTGGGTGTTGTGGATCGCCGAAAAACTCTAGGGCTTAACAGTGATAAATGGGTAGAAAACTTATATTCCAGTTTGATGACTTACAGATCGTGGAGAAAGCAATAAAATGGTTTTTGGAATAGTCTCCTTTTACATAACAATAAACAAAAATATGGCATAGCAAAAGTAGCACTTATACCTGTACTGTACGGTGACATTGAGAACTTAGACGCGTCGAGATCCCTAGGGCTTACACTAGTTTTTTGCACCATTAGAGCTTTTAAAGTAAATGTCAAAACAATACATCATGCTCTCAGCGAGACTTTCTCAAAAATAAACGAGTCCATGATTAATACCTATCGCACTATCATAACATACATTAACCTTGTCCAAGCGCGAGCTCAGCCCACACTGCGGCGTTCAAATTTAAAATTCCACCGGCATTCGTATTAATTACTTTTCACCCAATTTCGCGGACTGTCAAACAGTGTAGCAAGTCAAAAGAGTTTGGGACGTGACTAGCATTTTGTCCACAATTTTTTTGTTACATAGAAATTGAAGAATTATTTGTCGTGTTGCGGTAATCGAACTCGCGTCGCCGCAGATGCCTATACCACTCGTCTAACCAGGACGTTAGTTAACTTGCCGAGATTTCTCTAACCTAAAAACTTCACGCTGTGAGCCAACGGAACTAATTAAGAAATTTCTAACATCCGAAGCAGGTATTTCTACACATAATAATAAGACTTTATCGTATTTGTAATATTTTTTTAACAAAAATCCGATGTTTTATTTTATTGTTGTTCTGTCCGTGGTACATTGACAATGTTTTCCAAATCACTCGCATCATTCAAACCAAACATGAACATACCTAAACAAGAAAGCAATGTCGTTCCTGTCTCAAATCCCAACCGTTCCTTTCCCGCTGTTTTTTCTAATTCGCCTATGCAGGAAAATGTACGTAAGTCGACTTCGTTCTATTTTCGATTTCAGTCTCGTCGGAACGCTGGCCGGAAATGATCGGATAGTGAAACTTACCGGTACAAGAGCACTCTTGTTTTACGACGTTCCGTTTTACGTATTGCTTGTTACTTCCTATTTGTATTCCCTGAATTTGGATTAACAAGCTATTTCGCAAAACGTGGCTCCGTTATTGCGAGAGGTTTCCAGGCAATATTTACGACTCATTTATGAGATGAATAAGTGGTTTCTATTTTACGTACAGCCACTAATAATATGAACTTCATCACATTAGCATCGTTGAGGTTAATAATAATTTACCTACACAGGTAAACATAGTGCCTAACCTAACCTAAGCTATGCTCGATGGGATCCATAATTGTTTAAAATTTTTATCAATTATGCATTGTGTACTGAGCATTAAGGTTTGTTATTAAGAAATGTTAAGGTACAAACTATAATTGGGTGACTTAAATGTCTTAACTTAAATGTCCTGACAACACGATATTTTAATTGAATAATTAGTATTACAATTACGCCAATTCCACTTTGTTAAAAATGCCTGAGCACTACAACAGCACACAGTAAATAGCCTTTATAGAAAAATTAATGCCGTCCATTTATTTAGTTAAAGATGAAAAGTAACCAACAATATTCGAAATATCTTTTCTTGAAATGAAACTGAATCTCTTGAGTGGATCCGTGATGGCTCCGTGGCGTCATCTTAACGAGATCTCTGCGTCCGTCTGTCAACGTGCAATATGTTGTGTATATATCTGGGATAGACAGGTAAGATCACACAGAATTTTGTAGAAATCTGCTCATATACATACATACATACATAAATCACGCCTATATCCCCGAAGGGGCAGGCAGAGGTGAACAGGCAATCTGCTCATATAACTATAGAAAAACCAGAAGCATTGCTTACTGTGCTGTATACTATACATATATACTATCAAAATTGTCTCTAGTGTATTAATAATAATTATCACAACTGCCGCTGATAATAATGTGCTCTTATATTTGCACTAGCACTGCATAATAAATGCTGATCCGTCATAGGCAATTCCCTAATTTCTTCTGTAGTTTACTATGACATAATAGTAGATTGAATAATCTACCTACTATTATACGCTATGCATCAAAGTGACATTTTAAGATCATGAGTAAAAACATCTAGGTACGTTTTTCAATATTGAAGTATACTTTTTAACCATTACCTAACCTACTAACTTTTCAACATTATGTTCCGAACAATCAGCTGCATTTCTGTCGTATTTTCTAGGAAAATTTGACATAATTATTTGGTTTGTAGTGCTCTTTCTTACAAACAAATAAAATTGTTAAAGTCAAGCCTTATCAGTCTTTTTCATCTTCTTCTTCTCCCAGTCTATCGGCACAGTAAGTTAAGGCTTCCATTCATATCGGGCAGACGTCATCAAGCCATCCACTTCCTTTAGATTCATATAATCCATCACAGCGGAAAGGTTAGTGATGAATGAATGTATAGAACCGATGAGAGAGAGTGATTGGAATGACAACATTCTAATCCACTCAAGGTTTTGGTTTAGATTTTACTTGTATATAAGTTATCGCTAGAAATCTTTAAAGCACGGGGAAGTTTTTCCGTAAGCTCAATGCAACGTTCCATATATAGATATTGTTCCAAAAGCGTAAATAAGCCCGCATTAGGCTCGCACACACAATGCGTGTCCAGGAATAGAACCCAGGTACTGGACATAAATCGTGCTCATGGTTACCCACATTCCGGCCTATATTTAAACCCATCGTCCGTTCCAAATTAAAGCTTTGCTGGGACATTCTTTGTTCGATTCCTAAGCGTAGGTAAATTTTTACTGTTTACATTTTTTTTAAGTTTAGATTGGATTTCAATGTTGAGAACATGGTTTCGATTATCGCAGTCTAATAACGATGTAACGATTGTTTTTGTTTTATTCAATTCAAGTGTGTTTTCGCTACCTAGAATAAGATTAAAGACTCGATGATTGGACTGTAGAAATAACTCGTATGTTAAAATCAGAAAAAGTGGAAAACCAAATGCGGGTGAATTATCACCTCGGCCTTCTCCTTCGGGGAAAAACAGGCGTGATTTATGTATGTATGTAAACGTGGTAACTTGCTCTGTGTCTCCTACGCGACAACAAGATCGATGGAGTTGTATTTGAACTATCAATCAAGCAATATTATTATTAGAAATTACTACAACACAGTTCCCCATAGTACAGCAACAAAGCCGCAGTTAAAAGCAAACGTTGACATCAAAGATTTGACACGAATTCCGATGTGGGATTAATTGCCCGTGAAAATGGTACGCTTACACCTGGCGTCTCGCATAAAACCCGATCTAACGGTCTATTTTGAGTAAACGATACATTCGTAGCGTGCCCCGATAGCAAGGCGAGTGATGGGCCCGCGAGCTTTTTCTTGCTCTTCAGAAGTTTAATCAGGTTAATGATGAGGATTCAAAGCGAATCGGTGAAGAGAATAGGGTTAATGCTCACCGCCGCTGCCACGGATTCTAGAAGAGAAGGCTAATTTTGATATATAGCAATGCCAGTTCAGCTTAGAGTCACACATTCTTAAAATACTTGACGTACTGAGATTCAATTAAAGGCTAGCACAGAAATATCTATCTATTATGGTAAGAGATTTTAGGTTCTTTAAATAAATCCCTTTTTTTATTACTTTGATATAATGCGTGGTTTTGACGTCGCCGTAATCACTATCAATGCTCTCTTAACACTTTCAGAGTAAAGAGAAGTGATTAATCGGACTTTTTGAATATCAATACTAAGCCCTATGCTACTGAGTCCATCTTCGAGGGAAAGATTCATAGCCATTGCATAAGATATCATAACAAGTCGAATTCTTGCACTTTTCAAGCAAAAGGGGCCACAGTAATACAAAGATTGCAGAATCCCAGCGTAAAACAATGTTTACGACAGAATAGCACTGTGAGATAATCCGGCATTCCCATTCATATTTTTCTTGTTTTGTGATTTCTGAAACGCTGTTCTCATTTAATTAGGGAATTTTCGTAAGCGATCTCTAATTTTGTATTTCAAACACATCAGTTTCGTAACAGGTATCAAAGAGAATGAGATCAGACTGTCGGAAGTCAGGTGTTTATGGGTGCGGGTATGACGTGGGTGAAACAGTGTTGGGACACGTTCTGTGGCAACGGATATCCTGAATATATTTCTATATTTAGGCAAAAATAGACCAACCTCTTCGTAGGTGGATTGAAAATCAATTATGACTCTTGTAAACATTAAATGAAAGTACTCTTTAGTTTCATTAAAAACATGTGGAGCACATGAGTCTTTTTTTCTTCGTTCATACATAAATAATAATACCATGCATTGGAATAAATCCATTATAAGGAATGGGCAGCAGCGTTCCTCTTATACCACCTAGCAATAGCAATGTACTGCGACTTTTGTGCCCTATAAGTGGCAATAGGCTCGCCACTTATTAGATGGGACCTAGCATGATTTGCGAAACGTGGGTGCTAGTTCAACTCTGCCTACCCCTTCGGGGATATAGGCGTGATTTATGTATGTAAGTATGCATTACAAAAATAATTATTAAATATATCACGCCTTTCTCAACTCAACTAACACTCTTTCCCTTCATAGAATCTTATTTTAAGCTTGACCTAACTTTGCGCGAGTAACGGATGATATAAATTAACGGAACGGAGTGGATAGCTTGAAGAACAAAATATAAATTGTAAGAGGGAACTTACTGCTGACCATAAATAACCAGGGAATAAGACAGGAAGGAAAAATAATATATATATATAATATATCCGTATCCGATAATGAGCTATGTCACTTCACTGCGTATGAAAGGTGCATTTAGTCGAAGGTAAATTAAAACCCGCGAATATAGGCAAAGTAAACATGTCCGGTCAAATATAACCCGTCTTACTTACCGGGATGTCAATCAAATCATGCGCAACGCTTATGGCCTAATTAATTCTTATTACTAAACGGTACGTCTCTTAAAGTTTGGAGATTTGGTTATGTTATTATTAAGGTATATAATTCAGTGCTTTAAAATCTGGAATTCTGTACTACCGATACCGGCCTTAGAGGAACACAAACAGAGTATCGTGTAGCCGAGAAAATCGGAAAAAAGGTTCGATACTTGAAGATACCAATTAATGAAGTGAAATCAACACTAGACCCCTTTAATGTATTAGGATTTCATGGAAAAACTTAGATTTGCTTTTAGTAAATATATTACAAGAACTGACAATAATAGATATCAACAATACGTTGCTATGATACAAAGCCAAAGGTAAAAAAAGTATCAAATATAAAAAAGTATCAAATATAAGTATAATAAAACCTCTTAACAGACCCAATGACTGTTTTGATGAGGCAGAACGAGATCAGCAAAACCTGAATCATGATTACAAAGTTTCTGGCGTAACTCAGAATATATACAAGATTGCGGTCCCTGAACGCATACCAGGCTCAGAGGTAGATCTTTCCCTTTCCCTGATGATGCAGCGTACTTTCAGCTTCCCAAGAATACCATTAAATGTGATGTTAATAAAATTTCGAACATTTATGTAGTCAGGTATCTTCCGATGAACTTACAAGTGTTATGGAAGAGTGTCAGTGGTATTATTATAAACTAGTGGTCGCCCGCGGCTTCGCTCGCGTTAATGTCGGTTTTTATATAGCCTATAGAAGCTTTTTCTATAAATGCACCATCCACCAGGAAAATAATTTTTCAATTTGAACCAGTAGTTTCTGAGATTAGCGCGTTTAACCAACCAACCGATCAAACAAACAAACTCTTCAGCTTCATAATATTAGCATAGATGTTGTATGCTTTCAGAATTACAGGCAAGTTGGATACAAAGTCAGCCCTTTTTAGAGACTGTATAGCGATTTCTGTGAAACGCACACGTAAGACGGTGTTAGACTGCGTTTAAAACGTTTTAAATCAAGCGTTGACGTTCGTGTTTTGTCTGATGGCGCCACTTGAAGACGAAGTGCGGAAAACCCAGATATGCCTTTCTGCCAGTGAGCAGTCGCTGATTGCTATCGAAGGAACTTTGAAGTTAAATTTATGTACTGTGTCTAAGAAGATGTTTACATGCGTATTTTAAACAGCTATTATCTACTAAATTATTGGTTTGATTAATTATCCCATTTAAATGGAACAGCTTTAATCTACACAGTGATGAATCTTACAGGGTTTTTTTTAATAATTTGCGAAATTGGGTTGGTCGCCAACATTCCGTCTTTCTGAAAAATTGGGCTACCATGACCATTATACCTTAAGTGTTATAGTGTTTTTTGAAGTTAAAAATATAATGAGGATAAAATAAAATACCTCATGCACCTAGTTAGGTATAGAGATAAAATAGAATTAGTTTACAAATCTAAAATTGTATCTAGCAAATCCACATAAATTCAATGTAATGAAAAAAATCATGCAAGGTGTTAATTGATAATTTTGACACAGACAAACCGATTTATAAATAAGTCTTTACAATGCCTAGTAGAGTTGACTCGGCTTACAGAAATTTTGTGAGTATAATATTTAATACGGAAAAAGAAAATTCAAGTAATTACACCAATAAAAGTTAATTTTCATGTTTATGAATTCTCCGAGATACGGTAATAACGTACGGTCTGAGTACCAAAAACTGTCAAATTTTTTCAATCGATTGTCAACCTTATCTTGTTTCTGTTAAAGTATAAAGTCGATTGGGAAAAATTACATTTTGTTGTACCCTGACGTGCTGTTGACTGTACATGTCGAAAATAATCTAATTCGACACCGAGGTGGTGCAATAAAAAAACGGTCAGAAATTTTAATGTACTTGGTACATTAAAAGTTGACAATAATATCTGTACTATAAAATATCAAAGAGATCTGTTTTATAGGTTTGGTGAAATAGTGCCAAGGATTATGCACAGTGAACAATGGTTCAGTATAACACACAAGCATGATTGTATGAGTTTTAACCACCTCCGTGGTCTAGTGGTTCGCCCACTGGAATTAGCGGGTTCGATCCCCAGGGGAGTACAAGTTTGTACTCGGTTTGGTTGCTGCTAGGACTTTTATTAAATCCACCTGGCCATCTTTACAAAATCTGTCCCCATGACAAAAATGTTAACAGAATTATTCTGCTCCAACAATTTGTGATAAGATAGCCAGCCTCCCTGTGGTTGAGGGTTCCAGATGAAGCTCGATTCCATCAGGTGAGATGAAGGAAAAGAGCTTCAATGTCTAGCATAAAGAAAATCGTAAATATGTTTAGCTTTTAAGGTAGTGGAAGGCCTGGTAATACGGATACTTAACAGAATCTCTCAATACGTGGTATAACACTACAAGTCAGCTATGTCAATCTTACCCGCCTCTCCCTTTCGTAAATTATTTACTCCTACAAAAATCGTGTCAATCGTGAAATTATTTATTTATGATTAATAAATAACAACCAACGATGTAAGCAACACCTACTGATATCAATTGCACTATTGATTAGTGCCCCGTATTTTTACACCTTTTCAAATATATGGGCGGATTTTCGTTAGCATGCGGCTTCCCTATAAATTTAACTTTTTGCGAGTTTATTAGACAATTATCACTATTGTGTTCATTTGCTTACAGTCGAAAATAAAAATGTCTGTGGTTTTTCGTGCTAATTGCCTGTTTATATAAAATTGTGAAAGTGAATAATTTTTTATTAGCCGACTTTTTTGCTAAAGCGTTGTCCACGTGAGATGTCAACCGCTCATACGACACATTGCCAATAAATAACGAAATAGAAGAGGGAACTTTTGTTTTAATTAAATATAGAAGACGAGCAAATATAACACTTATTTGCTTGATAATAAGTTGTGTATTCTTTGCTTACTGCATATAACTTTCTAGTATATTTTCAGACACATAAGACCATCGAAAGAACACTCTGAGCTTTCCAAACCTTTAGTATTATTATTACACACATCTATTCACTTGACAAAATTCCAATAAATATATGTTTACTTTGTTATCCTTTCTTGATACTTAAAGCCTTTCATGCTTCTTTGCAGATATTTATATTTCAGAACTAGAAAGAATTGAATTAATTTTATTTTCGAACAAACAATTAATAATCAAAAAAGTTTCCTCAGATAAAGAATATTGATTTCCCCCAATCTCTTTTGAACTTAAATGCTGTTAACGTAACCCAGAGTTTACAAAATCAATGACCAAATTCGGAAACGTTGACAGCAAAATGTTTTCAACAACTTCTGTCCACGTTTTCTGCAAAGTTAACTTAATCTGTTTTCGACTTCGATGCCTCGTGTATTGCAACGCGACCGACGCCACAGCGCAATAATTCTCAAAGACAGCCAAACACTAAATTGTGAATAAAAATTCCAAAAATTACGCGTCCGCAGTGTGCACATAAACAGGGCTGGCTGATCATTCCATAAAACGTCCGTGTATTTTATATTTTGATATGTTTTATATATCTGGCCACAGAGGGTGGGTTGGTCGTAAACCGGGAATGCTTGGCGTGGTGCCTGGTGCTATTTTATTAGAAGTCAAGGTATTGTATGGTCAGATTTATTAAAAGAGTGGCTAAGCTGCGTCGCCAGTGTGACGCTTGCTGGAAGCAAGAGCTTAGCTTTGGTGGCTTTTGAAAAATATATGAATCCGAAATAATAATATGTACACAATACCTAGTCAAAGTAAACAGACAATGTCCATTCGCCTCTTCCTACCCCTTCGAAAATAATTAGGCATTTTTGTATGGATGTAGTTTTGTTTATCAGTACAATATTTATGTGGAAAATAGTTATATTTGCCTACCACTGTTGGAGAAAGCCGTGACATATTATCAGTGTATATGTAATAATAATAATAATATATCATTTATTTCAGACCATGTCCACAATGTGTTAGTAACAATGTTCTTACATATTAGGGTTAGTAACAAAAAATTAAATGAGATTAAATTACATTAAATACTAAATTAAAATTGAACATTATAAAATTAAAACAACTTTAAATTGTGTCTTTAAATTAAATTAAATGTATATTTATCCATCTATTTAATAATGGGGAATCCCACCGGTCCATAAACACTTTAAGGACGCCGCTAGTGGTGCCACGGAGCCGCGTCAGCATGGAGGCACACCTCTTCCTCATAATGGCAGCAAAGCCGTCAACCTCTGCCTCAGTAAACATGCCAGACGCACTGCAATGCCTTGGCATCCCCAAGAGCATCCTCAGTGCATTATTGTACTGAACACGCAGATCGCTGTACTCCCGCTGCGTGAAGTTAGCCCAAAGGCTGCACGTGTAAAATGTAATGCATTAGTCAGTACAATCTTATCGTCTCTCAGGATAAATTCTAAGGCCTTGTTTCACCATCTCTGATTAAGTATCTAATAGATTACTCCATAGTTAAATTAATAGAAATTTTGTTCCTGATTTGTATTTATCTGTTGGGTATTCGCTATCTGAATATTGTGAAACAAGCTCTAGAATAATAAACATTGCTTACACAGATTTCTAAATCAACTAATAGTTTTTAGCATGTTGACCATTACAATCACCTTTGTTAAGCAACAAAGGTACGGACCCATTAATACCGCGGGTGACCATTGGCGATTGTGTCTCGACGGGGTGCCTCCGCGGGGTGCCGGGATCGAGCCCCGGCTCTTGATAATGCGCAAATGGGTTTTAATTCAATTTGCTGAATTGATCGGTGGATTGTTATGGTGCTTTTAAAATGTTTGGACAGGAAATGCTATTTAGACAATGATTGTGTTGACAGAGTAGTATATACATACATACATAAATCACGCCTATATCCCCGAAGGGGCAGGCAGACATGAACTAGCACCCACGTTTCGCCAATTATAGTATGTCCCATGTAATAGGTGGCGAGCCTATTACCATTTATCGGGCACAAAAGTCGCAGTAAATTGCTATTGCTAGGTGGTATAAGAGGAACGCTGCTGCCCATTCCTCATCGCTGATTTATCCTTAGTCGCCTTGTACGACACCCAAAGGAGAGATTTGGGGTGGTGACAATTGTATTCTACCCTTCCGTCACCACACGGCCAAGTAGTTGCTTGGTATAATCGACAATATGAATAAAAAACAATTTTGGTAATCGTTTAACAATAATTGGAAAAGTCACTTTTAACATCAGTGAATGCACTACACATACAATATAAAATACATACCAGTGAAACATAACCTCCTCCTTTTTCGAAGTCAATTAAAAATACCAGGGGGCCTACTATAATTCAACGAAAATGGAAACTGCGGCCGATATTTCGCGCGTTTCTTACTATAATTCTTTATCGGACCGAAACTTCGTTCGAACAAAAATTGTTTGAAATTGATTAGGAAATTCAAATTTGACATAATTTAGTTCGGATTTTTAACCTCAATTTGACGAAACTAAAATTGCTTCCTTTTGATTTTCGTAAGGTGTTCAAATTTGACAGATATTCGTTCGAATTTTGAACCAAAATTTAACGAAACCAAAATTGTTACCTTTTGATTTTCGTAAGTGTGAATTTCGTGTGAAATACTTTTATAATGGCATCGAGTAAAATCGAGGCTGCAATGCGTGAAGAAGGTTTAGAGCGTGGCTGGAGTACCTATCTCTGTAACAATAATTAGAACATAAATAAATGAACATTAATTTATTCATCTGCATTAATATCTTCTACATATTAAAGCGGCGATCAAAATTTTTTCATGAAAATAGGAATATTTTACTCACAATGAAATCAAATGTAATGTTAGGTACTAGTAAGCGCCCAAAACAAATTGCTACTTAGAAATGCTAGTAGAATGAGCACTGCAGTGTGCGAAAAGCAAGTATAGAAACATTTATAATAATTTATTTATTACAGTACTTGAAACCCGTAGTATACTGTCCTCTTTACGTAAACCCTTCTTAGTACTATCCTCTTTGCTTGAAAACAACTAAAAAGTTTGTGTAGAAACATTTGAGTTGGTTGACAACTAACATTGGTACAATACGGATAATTTACATTGACTAAGGTAACGCGTATAATCGTAGCATAAACTAGTACTTAAAATTATTCGTTTGAGCATCCGAACATGTACTAGAGTAGGGTTACTTCCAAAGTTTCGTTTTATTCTCGTTCGATTGACAAGTTTTGTTCGGAGAATTATAGTAATTCTACAGCTTCTAATAACATCATACAACATTTTACAACTTATTTCAGGTATACGAAATTGTGTTACTCCTATAGCAAATAGGAACCATAATACTGTAACGTGGGTATTGGTAGGTACACTTCTGCCTACCCCTTCGGGGATAAATAGGCGTGATTTAGTAAGAAAAGGTCCACAGTACAAAACTTTCTGTTTTCTGTAAAAGATTATTCTTGTTCACATTTCACGGCTGCTTCACGGTGGAGAATCAGTAGTTGCTCCGTTCTTACTTAGTTCAGTGTGGACCAGACAAATTTCGCGTTAGCCCCGTAAGTATTTCCAAGTTAAAATTTAACAGTTTAAAACTCGATCCCGGCCCGACTAAGCCCCGGAAATGAAGTAATTTGTAAAGATTACAGTCGAACATAACATCGCGCCGTTCTTTAGGATTAATTTCGGACAGTTTTTTAGAATGATATACTTTTAGTTGAGGTTGAGGCGTGGCCATTGTAATTTGAACTTTCAACAGACTGGTGTAAGAGCTATTGGCGCTGAAGTTTAGTCTAAAGTTAATTGTGCTGTTTTGTTTGCTAATAATATATTAATAGGGAGGATCTGGTGCAGAGTTACTCAAGTGCGTAAATTAAACAATGTTCGGAAAGATCGGTCATTCGATTGGATTATCTCGAGTTTCTCCCTGCTTCGTAAGGCACGTTAAGCCGAGACCGTTAGTTCCAGCTATGTAGCCGGCACTCATCAATGGAATTGTCCCTACTCTTTCATCCATGGTTAGAGAGAAATATGTGGGAATCATTATTATACTTTTTGTTGAACAAAAGCAGAATAACTGCTGGCTGCTGTTAACTGTTATAAAAATAGGTAAATAAATGTATATGCAAGCTAAAAATAAATGTAGTTACTATTATAGTAATTTAGGCGTAAATATTTCAAAATGAATCTAAAATTCATTGCAGAATTTCTAGATCAACGAAGGAAATGATAGAATGAAGTTAGATAAACAAAACCTCGTTTGTCCAAATTTCGCGGCAATAATTCTCTTTTGATTTAATTATGATTTATGACAACTAGCATGATTAATAAGCCGGTGGAAACAGGCGATAAATAATATCCACGTGACGTAAAAGATACGAAAAACCACTGGACACATCGTATTAATTAAGATAATTTCAAAAGGCACATCCAGTTCATTCATTATAAATTCGAATGAAAAATATCCAAAATCGATCCTGGCAATGTTCCCTGGGCGACGGGAGTAATATAATTTTGCTGTAAAAATGAAACAACGCACATAAATAACACCTGGTTCCAAAACTTTTAGCCGACACTAAAACTTGCGCTAATGATTTACAGCAACTGTCAAAGCCGGCTTTTAGATAGGAGGAAATGTTTGTTGATGATCTGCGCGGGCGCATGCCCGGCGATCACTCCGATTTCCCGGTGGGAATAGATCCTGAAACCACAAATAAAGTAGACGTTGAATCAATAAAAAGTCAGTTGGACATTAGTGGGGTCGTTCCAGAGAGTGACTTGTTTGTTGCACAAATGTGACGTGCGAAAGCATTTTTGGGTGCTAAGCGTACAAACAATTATGCGATTTACTGAAAAATTTATAAGACAACGAAGAGTAATGGGCAGCATACATACATACATACATAAATCTCGCCTATACCCCCGAAGGGATAGGTAGAGTTGAATTCAATTCCACTTTTCGCCAATTAAGTTAGATATCCCATATAATAAGATAAGTGGCGAGCCTGTTGCCATAAATATTGCTAGGTGGTAAAAGACGAATACCTCTGCCCATTAAATAAATAAATCCCTCTCTTTACCCTGCTCAGTCGCCTTTTACGACACCTACGGGAGAGATGGGGTGGTGACAATTGAATTCTGCTTTGTCTCGTCACCACAAGTGTAACTTTCTCTCCCGACACCCGCCAACGTATATCATCTGTCTTTTGAATTCATAGAATTTTCCAACATTACTCCGTGTGCCGTAAGTCAATAATTTATATGGGTCAGGAGTTAAAAGCTTTTAAATTTAAAAATTTATTCTAAACGTCAGTGATTTTCGGAACAGGTGTCGTTAATATGGTTTGACAAGCAGTGGTTTAGCGGTCGGTATTATTAGTTGGGAAAGTAGGGTTCCGCTTAGAAAGAGATGATTGAAGATTATAATGTTTAGTGTTATTTTGTTTTATATGAAAATGTTGTTGATTTAGTGCTGATATTCGGGCCATGCCACGTAAAAGCAAGCCGTATCGCTCAAAAAGATAATAGCCTTTGTTGATTTGTCCATCATCTAGTACTCGTAACGCGAGGGTTTATAATATTGCTATATTTATTTGATTTGGTGATAAATATAATAAATAAATAAATATTTTTACACTCACACCTATCATCTAGCCCAAAGTAAGTAGCATAAGCACTTGTGTTATGGATACTAGATAACGGACAATTATGTATATAAATGTTGAAAATATACTACATAAACATATACACAACCATGATTCGAAAACAAACATTTGTGGTCATCACAAAGTTTGCCCCTACCAGGATTCGAACCCGGGACCTCTTGGCCAATACCCAGCAATCTGAGCATTCGACCAAGGCGGCCGTCGAAATGATATTATGATGTGATGATATTATTGGACCTTTACTTTAACATTATATAAATTTATATAAAATATAAAAATAGCCGTGTGGTGACGGCAGAGTAGAATACAATAGTTACCTCCCCAAATCTCTCCCTTGGGTATCGTACAAGGCGACTAAGGATAAATCAGCGATGAGGAATGGGCAGCAGCGTTCCTCTTATACCACCTAGCAATAGCAATCTACTGCGACTTTTGTGCCCGATAAATGGCAATAGGTTCGCCACCTTTTAATGGGACCTAACATAATTGGCGAAACGTGGGTGCTAGTTCACCTCTGCCTACCCCTTCGGGGATGTAGGCGTGATTTATGTATGTATGTATGTATAAAATATTACATTTATATTATATAAAACATATTAAAAAGGACAGTAAAATTTTAAAATTATGCTTTGTGCATAAGGTATAATTTTTTGACTTTTTCTGATGTCTTTTACTTTGATGATCATATGATTGGTAAATTATGTGTGTATAAGAAATACAAACTTTAATTTATAATAACAGTAATATTATTCAGTTTTGTTACTTTAAATATTCATTAATTACTAGTTGCAAATATAAACTCGTCACCATATAAAAATCGACGTATAGTTTCGGCCATACGGAACCCGCTCATTAGCGAGCTCTCTGTTATGTGACTATAACAAATACCGCGTTGCCTTCCACGTTATTTATTTACACACCTGCCTGAAAAAATTGTGGTATTTATACATTTTCGGTTTCACTTAAACCTTGAGTTTTTTACGATAGGATTATTATATAAGATGTATGACATACACACACACATAATGCTCAATTTTAGTTAATAAAAATTACAAACATTATGTCGCGACGCGGGAATAGAACCCGCATCCTCTGCCAGTGCTTTTTCCATTGTAATATTTTTTCTAACAAAAAGAAATTAAATATGTTAAAAAAATAATCACATTATGATAATTTTAAAAGCTTGCCTAGTATTCTATTTCACTCAATGTCACTATACTGAAGCGTGTTAAAAACTTTTGGTTCTGAACCTTATATAGATCATAATGTGTTAGCTATTAAATGTTGACACTTTAGTTGCAAAGTGATCCTTGTAACAAACGTTCAAGGTGCCTAGTAGACACATTGTATTTTCACGTAGTTACATAATCGTGTGTATACAACAGCGTTTCCACTGACGCGACGACCTGAATTAGGAAGACAGCAATGCAAACAACTTCTAGCACACAATCAATAATAATTAAAACAATTTAAATCAATCACTGTAGCCCCGGGAATCGGCGTAGATCCCCAAAAATCCCGACACGAAACGTTTATTAAGATCGAGTCGGCCTGAAATATTCATTAATTGATCCTACCCTAAGATACCCCTTATTACTTGGGGTTGATTAAGTGAACCTGGATATACGTGGGAGAAATCGCGGGGGGCGTTTACACTACACGACTTGGATCGTGTAGTCTTGAGCGTACAATATCTTCTATTTTAATGGATCACATTATGTATATGTACACTTATTTACCGCACAGTTAATAAGATACAGACACATATTTGCTTTTATAGCGTATTTAGAATTACTCGCATGCAGTTTTGCATTGATGTATGTACAAATATAATAATATAGGCATACAAATATTCATAGTGGTGAATAATTTATGATAGCAATCCATCTAGAATTCATGCTGCTCACTATTTTAACATTTTTTTAAATTATAACATAAGCATGCAACTTCTAAAACAGAATATCAAGATGGTAATATTATGTATTCAACTCTGAATCTAATAGTACCTTATTTACGTCTAATAAATAAGTATTCAGAAGGAAGCAAGTTTTCAGTACCTAGTTATATTATTATTAATTTTTAAAAAACAAATCCGTCGTTGTAAACGCCACATAGGCTTTCGTTCACGCATAGAGAGAGGGCGGCGACTGTTCGCGTCACTAATGGCTTGATGTCATTTCAAGAAGCGCGGGCAGCGGTGTCGTTGAGTCGCGTTAGAATATAATTTTTTGATTTGTCTTGTCTTATAACTATTTCTATGCAACTAACTACATATCGGTGTCAACCACCGTATTGAAAATAACACTTTCTTTCTGTATTTGCTACTCAATGTGAAGTTTGTGTTTAGAGAACATTAATATTACAATCCACATATTTTGAATCCTGTCGTAAGCTAAAGCCATTAATAGCACTGTTTGGGTAATTATACAATTTATCTTTACTTTATTAACTAATCGACTACTAAATAATTGACGACCAAAGGTATTCGTTAAAGAAAGCTGCAACAGCATTTTATTCTACATCTATTTCTACATTCTACTAACAACTAGCAACGCTGTAAGATACATAAATAAATAAAATAAATAAATATTTTTTTACATTCACACCTATCATCTAGCTCAAAGTAAGTAGCATAAGCACTTGTGTTATGAATACTAGATGACGGACATATTTTTAATATAATTATGTATGTAAATGTTGAAAATATACTACATAAACATATACACAACCATGACTCGGAAACAAACATTTGTGGTCATCACAAAGTTTGCCCCTACCAGGATTCGAACCCGGGACCTCTTGGCCAATACCCAGCAATCTGAGCATTCGACCAAGGCGGCCGTTAATATATTTCCCAAAATCTTATGAAGATCATACTTACTCAGTGTCGCGAAAGAAAATTTATAGGTATTTCACCTAAAAAATTAAAGAAAAAAATTATTAACATAAACTCCACTCCAACCTCTGCCTTACCTCTTGGATGTTAATTAGAGGTAAACAAGTTGCCTTTGTGAGATTTTCACTTCATTCGTTCGACGACGCAACTCCAAAGATAACAATAACATCTTCCGCTGTACGAGTATATCAACTGAACACACCTACTTGCGTGTACAGCTAGGTATAAATAATGCTTCCGTTGCGAGGTCGTGGAGATTGAGCGTTGTGAAGTTTTCAGTATAAACATTAACAAAGACACAAGACGTGTCATTCTCATTACACATTTTAACAAAATAATGCAATTTTTTTTAAATAAGTTGTATTCACTTATTTAAAAAAATTAGCATTTAAAATATTGGATTAGACATATTTTGGTTCGATCAATTACAGCGGCATTGTGGCGAGCCAACTGCCGTCTATCGGCAACGAAAATGAGCAGCGGAATTCCTCATAAACTATCTATCACTATATTGCTAGGTGGTTTATGAGGAATACTGTTGCCCATTATTCATCGCTGTTTTTACCTTAGTCGGCTTGTACGACATCCACACTAGAGTCAATAACACATCAAGACGTTGACATACCTATGATGTATTTTTTTTTCAATTGACTTAGAGTCTAGATATATTTTTGAGAGTTCTGTATAGTCTGATGTGCTGCTGGCGGTACCTACTTAATTCTTTGCTGTCATTGGATCTTTTCACCCCGTCAAAATATACAAATTGTTATTTGCGAAACTCTAAAAATTGTCTAGCATAAAATATTTGAGATGAAGCGTAAAAATAACTCATTCATCTTTATTTTTTTAATGACCGCAGACAAGCACAAATGAGCATGTCGTGGCGGGAATCGTGAAAAAAATTGCAAGTCAGTATAGTAGACACAATATTTTTTTTCTTATACTACAAAAATATATTACTCATTATAATTATACCAACTCTGAAATCTTACGAGATGTTTCACTATTCGGATGTCCTTGTGTGCTCCGTGGTGTATTGACTATTTAGGTTCGCTATGGGTGACCCAACATAATAATTATGTTATGCTCCAGAAAAGTTACCAGTGTCTCCCTAGCGTATAAGTAGACTTTGATTACCTCCACAGGTTCAGACAGGTTTGCCCCACATATTTATTCGGGGGTCTAAAAAGGCTACAACTGTAATTTCTTTTACGATCCCATTATGAATTACAATGCAAATCGTATAATGGCTCACATTACATTAATAATTGTAAATATGCCAAACAAACCTATGGATTCAGAAAAATTTGCTTGGGCGACAGCCTTATAGAATCTTTTTAGAGCCTCTTTAGACCTTTCAAAAAGACGTTCAAGCTACCCCTTTAGGCAATAATGGACAGACAAAAAGTTAATTAGTGTCCATTTCACTAAAACTGTGTTTTATGTAAAGCATTTTGCCATTTTCTTTTGCCAGTGACCCCCCGATTAAGGCTTTGCGACCCCCCTTAGAGTCGACCCACAGATTGAAAACACTGATCTAAGCATTGGTGCCTCCATCAGCGGGATGACTGAATATCCCCAAAGTTCCAACTGTCTCAACAATTAAACTCATTCTTCAAACTTCAAACTTGGGCTTGGCAAATCACAATACCATTACATTCGTAGGAGCAAGTAAACGGAATAACGCAAATACACCTGGATAATTAATCTTAATCAAAGAGTCTTACTCCCGTATACATAAACATTACTATGAGGTGCGTTAACGCACAGGGTCCCAAAAACCTATTCAAAGACAATACTTGAGTGACAAAACGCATTGAGAAATGTCTTACTTCGCACAGTGTTGCTTCTTTACATATAAGTATTGTTTGTGAACGGGTGTAGGTGCTCTATAGTATGTGGCGAGACGCGGGCTGATAGATTACCCGCGACCGCAGCTTCTCAGAGGCGATTTGTTGGTGCTGATATATCTTATGGACGGTATTAATATCACCTGCGAGCAACTAGTCAACTCGACATGTTTTATTTTGTGGCAGATGCACAGCAATGTGGCTAGGACTGAGCCGGAATGGGGACGTGGTGTACCAAACTAGTTCAGAAGAAAATATTAAGGGGCGATTTAGAAAAGTTTATTTTTTATAGACCTGGATGCTGAGTGGATCCATAAAATGCGAAGAAATTCTGTGTACTTATAAAAACAGTAATCACGCCCGATTATCCCCAAAGCGATAGGCAGAGGTATGTCAACAATAACGTTTCGTAATTATTATTAGATATGTGTTAGGTCCTATGTAATACATGGGTAAAACCTACACCCATCTACTAGGCACCTTAAAATCATATTATTGGTTTACAGTACAGTACTACTTAAAATTTAAAATATTCCTAAAAAATCAGTTTAAACGCATACGGTACACTAGTAAGTTTACGAAAATGTTTATAACAACTGCAATATGCATGTATTTGCTAGAAGTTTCTGTCGTCAGTAAGATCATAAGGAAAACAGAATGAAAGAATGCTGTCAAGAAATAAAGACATACAATAATTAATTTGGTAGATGCACGCACGACTCCCGCGGGAGAGTCAGCATTATAAACAGTTTGTATTCCGATAGGCCGTCACTCACTACACGAGTAAAACATAAAAGCACGGAAACGCCAGTTGTATTCGTAAAAGTGGTTTTATTACAAACGTCATAAGGTACGGTATAATAGATGTAAACGACTAATGCTATCCGACATGCAACTTCCCGCAGGAAACGCGAATTCGCCCGATTTTTTATAACTGTAATCTTACACGACTAATGTACAGCGACTCGTAAACCGAGACATTGCTAATTTTATTTTCTCAGAAGCGGGTACTTAGTAGCTACTGAGCGATCATCAATCTTAGAATTTACCGCGTTTAATTCTGACGCAATAACGCTTGATATTAAACCCCAATTATGATGTGTGCGCCGTCATTGACAACTGCCGTAAATTTGAATCGTAAAACGCGGATTCCGTGGAACGGATGCAAGACCAAGGCATGCCTTGTTGGGCCGCGCGCCAGAATCCGACTTCATTCATTCGAGTGCGACGGTGGCGCTCCGAGCGGCGAGTAGCGGGTACTAAGGTGGGTTCTTGTCTGTGTCGAGTTAGACAATTAAGTATACTGCGAAAATGTTATGTATGTATGTTATTAGTGGTAGGTAAATATTCTTTTTACTCTCAGACGTTGACACGATTAATTCTGAGTTTTGATTATGGAAAAAAAAATGAACTGACAACCACAACTTTTGAAGGCACACACTGGAATATAAAGTTCGATCTAGTTAGTACCTACTCTGTTTTACCCAAGGGGACAGATTAACCATTTTTATTATTATTGATCCTACAATACAAAACGTACAAATTTGCTTTGTTTAAAATGGATTGTAAACATTACTTTTATGTAGACGTAAGTACGTAATAATTATGTAATCAATTATATTGCTATTTTAGATAGATTTTAATTCTAAAATGTAAAATAAATTAAACGTAATAATTTAAACATGAAAGTAAACAAAAATCTGTATCGTCTAATAAAAATTAAGTAATAAAAAAATATCGTTTTATATCATCATCTGACAGTCCTGTTTCCAGGTTATCTGAGGCAGACGAAATATTATTATGATTTCTCTTCCGTTTATATCGGACATCTACTCCGTTTTGAAACTCCATAAAAATCACGTAATATACCTATTTCTATATTTTCCTGCCATTAAAACAGCCATTATGTACTCCACCACTATCTCCGAAACTATTTAACGTGAACGAGTCCGCTCTCGATCGGCACCCCAATAAAACTCTAGTTCCATCGGCGAACTTGACGAGATCCCGAACTTTTTCAATAATTACCTTCCCCAGTCCACCCTTCACTTATTATTATGCCCCGGGGCCAGAAGGGCGAGTGGGGCACTATTGTTCTCCTTTTAATTTCGTACCCACCTCCGCCGTGTCGCTCCATACTCGAGACGGGGTTGCGAAGCGAGCGAATTTTGAAAACTACGCTTAAGTACCTAACGCGGATTTTGGCATAGAAACGGAAAAGGTTTAGCGCCCTTGGATTTTGAAAAACTACGCGTATGTATCGCGGATTTGGCGTAGAAACGGAAAAGGTTTAGCGCCCCTGTCAAGACCTTAATCAACGTTTTGCAAACAAACGAGAAAGACAGCAAATTTCATGAATAATAATGAATATAATTATTAAAAGCGTATACCTACTTAATACAGCTCTAAAGTTACTATTTTTATTTTTATTCCAAAGTTATAAACAAATGTTCGAAAAAATATATATAATATCGAACCCGTGTAATATAATATAATACAACTCGGCCAACCAAGACGCCTTGTTTAGAAAAAATCGAAGAATTAAAAAATAGAGCGGGAATCGACCCCGCATCAAGATTATAATTTTTCGTACTTTTCAATCCACAATTTTCTTTGTAAGTTTTGTGTCACTAAAACGCAGTGAGTACGAAGCACCGCTAACATAACAGCCACGTCCCGCGAGCTCAACAAATAAAGATTTTTAAATGACCGCGGGCGCAACGGCCATACCAATATTATGAGATTTCGCTATTAAATTTATTTGCTCTCGGTGTTATTAAGCAATAAAGGTGAAAGGGGGATAATAACAATATATTGGACGTGTGCCCGCTTCACAAATTTAGATAACGCGCTAGCTGTTCATTATTGCTTTTTTAAATGGCCGGTTTTTTTAAATCCTTTTCATTCCGGAACTGGTTTTTGTTATTCGGGCTGCTTTCACCCCGGGCTACCCTTTGAGAGTGAAACTGGCTGAATTGAAAAACTGAATTATTGTGTTGTTCTTAGGTTTGTATCAGTTAAGCTCTATAGATAATTGACATCTGGTTTCAGAGTGACCTACTATTTTAGATGTTTCTAGGCCTCTTAGATGTTACTACTTCACACACAACACTATTTTTATTTAAGCAGGGTAACATACATACATACATACATAAATCACGCCTATATCCCCGAAGGGCAGAGGTGAACCAGCATCCGCGTTTCGCCAATTATGTCAAGTCCCATGTAATATTGGTGGCGAGCCTATTGCCATTTATCGGGCACAAAAGTCGCAGTAAATTGCTAGGTTGTACGAGTATAAGAGGAACGCTGCTGCCCATTCCTCATCACGGATGTATCCTTAGTCGCCTTGTATGACACCCACGGGAGAGATTTGGGGTGGTGACAATTGTATTTTACTCTGCCGTCACCATACGGCGTAACGTTTTATGTTATTATCTATTAGATAAGCAAAACATTTTCTATGCAGTTTAAGCATCAAAAATACGGAAGAAGGTCCGCACCAAGACGTTTGTTTTATTTAGACTTAGATTATAAACCCCTCCATGCTCTCCGAGCTACCGGGTTCGATACCCAGGGAAGTACAAATTTGTACTCAGTTTAGTTGGTGGTAGGACTTTTTTCAAGTCTGCCTGGCTAGCTGGCTACCACCATCGTATAAAATCTGTCGCCTTGATAATAATGTCAATAGCATTATTGTGTTCCTACAATTTGTGATAAGATAGCCAGTGTCGTTGAGCCACTTACCATCAGGTAAGATAAAGGTCAAGATATTCCCTGTCTAGCATTAAAAAAAAACAGATTATGATTATAATAATTCCTTTTATTATATCTTTACTTTAGTATTAAGTGTTGCCTTTATTATCAATATTTCGAACAACAGCTCATCATTTCAAGAACTTGACACATTTATTTGGTACAATTATGTTTGCAATATTATTTTGATGCGGTCTGTTTTTCCATGGTGAGATATTCAAGAAAGAAATTTAAAAAAACAGCTGTTTAAACAATACGTGGCCAGGTTTAATTAATTCTTGCAGAGTGCGGAATTAAAGTTCTCATATGAATGTGCGAACATGTGTGCTGTATTAAGTGCGTTAATTATTCACCCTTCAGCGTTCGCAAATACTCCGCCGTCTGTCCGTCTGTCACTGGGCCTTAATGTAAAAATGGTAATTCGGGCAAATGCGTACCTTGCTCGCGAGGAATTGGGATGATCCGTTTTCGCAGCGGCTTCGGATAACCACGACTTTGACGTGTTTTGGAATTGTCTTTTCGAATTTGAAAGTTGTCAAAGAGCTGTCTACTAGTTCAACTGGTGGAAAGTGCATCGTGGAGTCAAGAAAAGTGAATTGAAAGAAAAGTGTAATATGTCTTCTTCTGCAACCAAGGGAAAGTTATAGGTGCAGTTTATTAAAAAGAAGGAAAAAGCAATGAGTTGAAAGGGCAGCTAAGGTGGACATAGTAGGCTCGGCGAATTTAGCATTCTGTTCGTTAAATACAGCTCAATATTGAGATTTTACAAATGTCACTTTAAAAACAGGATCTTGTACTTAGTCGTAGAATAGTTCCGATATAGTAATCATTATGAGAATAATGTAGTAAATATATGTGCTGTCGAGACGAAACGGCCATGTCGAGAGACCGATGAACGGAAAGAGTGATTGGGACAACATTTCAATACATACCGCTTAAGGTTTTGGTTTAGGTTTTACAGCCCGCTGCCTGCCTGACACCAATCCTCTTTGGATATGCTGTTGTTGGTGGTTTGCCTCAACCATTCGGGTGCCCCAAGGTGGTTATTGGTCTACACCGGGCTATCTTCCTTAATCTACTTTTATGATGAGTTGGGACTGGCCAATTCTGCGTTATTTATTCGCTCCGAGGCCAGCATAAAATTAAATATTTCTAATATATTTACTGCCGCACTCAGAGACGTCAAATAACTTAATGTCAAAAAATCTCATCTAAATCTAGACCATAGACCCCGCAAAAATAGCGACTAGTTTTGAATTGTCATTTTTTGACATTAAGTACTCATTATCGTTATTTGGCGTCTCTGAGTGCGGCAGTTAGTACCTATTCGGTGCACCTAAAGTGGCTTATCTATTCGAATGCATAGAAAACAAAAATATGACACTGACGTATTGTTTTCTATGTAATACGTCAGTTTCATGCATTTTGTAGGTATTCTATGCATTCTATAGATCGGCCACTTGGCTAGGGGCCGTACAGTGTACAGTCGCAAAAACTCAAACTATCGATCAACCCACCCACCCTCATTACGGCCCTAGCATAACTGCAGTGCCCGTAATCCCGCACTGAATACCTGCTGCAAACGGGATTTGGCACACGCGTTTGGCAAGGGACGGCCGCGGCTTCGCTGATTGATTTTTATGGAGATTTCGGATAGTAATATCGGATTAGGTCGGATGTGCGTTGTCGTGTACCTACTGCGGTTTACGGTTGTTGTGGGTGAAATACGAGGTGTAGACAAAATTGTAGAATGACAATTAGTTGAAAAATATTATTTAATATCATAAGAGGAGCTCGATATTACGCTCGGCACATTATCTCGACCTCCTCAGTGCTTCAGAAGGCGAGTAAAGCTGTTGGTTCCAGCTGCATCTACAGTCATTTATACCCACCAATCCGCACTGGGCCAGCGTGGTAGGTTACGTACGGCCCACTCTCCCTACATTCTTCCATCCATAGGGAATGCCTGTGTTCCAGTAGTGGTGACAATAAAAGCTGGTGATGATGATGGATCATGACCCGTGTGGTGATGGCAGAGAAGTATTTAATTGTCACCACCCTTGCCTCTCTCGTGTGTGTCATATATGGCGTATTTAATGTCAAAATTTTTCATTTAAATCTAGACCATAGACCCAGCAAAAATAGCGACTAGTTTTAATTTGTCATTTTTTGACGTTAAGTATTCATTAACATTATTTGACGTCTCTAAGTGCGGCCGTAAGAGTTATAATATAACGAGGTATGTGCAGCAGTGTTCCCAATGCATCATCCCGTTGTAATTACTTGGATTAAAATTCGCTAGAATGACAATAGGCTAGCCGCCTATTAAACCCTGACGTTACAATCATTTCATCAATGTCCTTTAAATCTTCTTTTACGGCTATTATTATAATCGTTAGTACTTTGAAAATCGAATAGCCCGCTCTACCACCCACCTAGTGACTTTTCTAAGGGAACACACAATAGTAGTTATTTCCACCACGACTGTCGCCACCGAAATAACTTGACAAACGAACGGTGTGTCCACGCCCGGCACCGAGCGATTGTCAGAGTAACAAATACACGACCTCTCCAGTATAGATCACCAATCGTGCGTAACTTCCTAACAGAACGCTAGTGGCGTAAGTCCTCTATCGACATAATTTAGCTATTAAAAAAGTTTTTAAAACCGTAATTTTACTAAAATTTCACTTGAGACGCTAAGTTTTTATTGAGAAACAAAAATTCACAAAAAATTTAAAGAAAATATTGGTAAGAAAAGCCAAAACTTGGTTGGCCGAGTGTATAGACATATGCGAGGATTGCTGGAGATGCGGGTTCGATTCCCGCATCAAAGACTTTAATTTTTAAAAGTTTTTCTAAGCACAAATTTATTTAGGATAATAGTATTTATTTTTTTTGGGATTTATTTTTAACATAGTCACTAATTATTAATGGATATAATTAAATAATGTTTCAGTTTTTATCGACTATTCACATCACTATAGCTTCGGTTAACTAACACTAGCCGTCAATGAGTTTGTTTTATTTGAATCACCTACATAATTATCCACCTTTATAGCTCCACTATAAATACGATTTCTTTGATGAAATCCATTTGATTCGTTACAACTGCCAGATCTTAAATGTTCAGGGAACTAATTGCGTGGTATTATCAGATGGACTTTATAATCCCTGTGCTATGTCATTATTTTTATTATCATAATTTATAATTTTTGTCGTCGTCTTTTGTATTTATTCCAGAAAGTGCTTCCAATAACCTAATGCTATAAAGTTGATACGTAATCCAACCTTAGAAGCATTTTAAGTAAACAACAACAATTTATTTTCGTTTTGTTTAGCATTTTACTGTGTGAGAGTAGAGAGGGCAACTATAACCAAAATCTTTGATTACAAAATATAACTTAGCTTGATGGAATAAGATCCACCTACAGACTATTGAACTTCTAGAGAGCCACCAATGAAATTCATTAATAGAATTTTATACAAGTATCTATGTGTTTGACCAATTAACATAAAACGTGATTTACCTAATTTACACAAACATCGTAAGAGCACTAATGCTAAGTAAAAGGTGTTTTAGTACAATATTTTGAATCTAGTGATATTAACCTCTCTAAATTGTATCAACACTACATTGTTATCTTTCAGAAAAGTTATTATAGATACTAGCAGTCTGCCAGACTTACTTGCCCCCCTTCAAAAGGCGCCTGGACAAAATAAAGTGGGGACATTTGTCGGTGATACCTTCGGTCGGCTCCTGAAAAACAAAATTTTACGCAACACATATCATAGTGGACAAGGGTGAGGGATGCGGACGTACTAGTCCCCAGAAACGCCGCGTGTTTAAGTAAGTTTAACAGTTATTTATTTGATGCCGAGTGGAACGTTACATTACTATTTTGGTTTAAGTTTGAACAATATATAAATGTAAGAAAAAACTGTAGGTACGAAGAAAGCTGTGCAAGCTCAAAAAAATTTTAGTTTTCCCGTATCAACACTATTAGTTTTGAACTTTTTTAACCACATTTTTCTTTGAAACATACATTGCTTGTTTTCTTTACAAAGTTTCAAGTTTCAAGTCACATTTCACCTAAAATATCGAAAAATCTTTCTTAGTGCTCGCCTACACTGTAAAAGGAAGAATAGTTCAAAATTTCAAGTTTGTAATTCTG
The DNA here is from genome assembly GCA_963931975.1 of Cataclysta lemnata. Classification (NCBI taxonomy): domain Eukaryota; kingdom Metazoa; phylum Arthropoda; class Insecta; order Lepidoptera; family Crambidae; genus Cataclysta; species Cataclysta lemnata. The sequence continues at coordinate 16,252,489 of OZ008347.1, read as the reverse complement.
TAGTTTGGGCTGTGCATTGATGCGCCAGTCAGTCAGTTTTCCCTTTTATATAATATTTACCCCCTTATTCATAAACCACTGTTTTAACTAAAACACTGATCTTTCGCTTTTTGTCAAACTGCAAAACAGCGGCTTTGCGCTGTGTTGAAAAGAGACAGAGATCAATGATTTAGTTAAAAAAGTGTTTAGAAACTGATTTGTTATTATGAATAAGGGGGTTAGAAGATAGAAGCGTCAAGAATACAAACAGTCGAAGTACTCGTGTATAAGAGCAATTTTGTAAAAAGTTGTTTAAGGCCCGAGTTCACCAACACTTAAACGGAAACAGGCGATTATTACATAACCAGCGGTTTTTGACATTTTATCGTATGGAAGAACTGTCAAATACTGGCGGTAAACTTTTAATCAATTGTTTTACGTTTTGGTGAACTCGGGCCTTAAAAACGTGGCGTTTTTTTCGCCTATTGTGTACAAGGAGCAGTGGTAGGCAGTACCTCTGGCACGGTCAGTGCGCGCGCTCTAAAGAAGTGAATAAATCTGCCCCCGAACGACAAGGTGAATATAAATATAAAGAATCCGCGGACGGACTTCCGCCTCGTTTTAGGGTTGCCGAAAATTGTACATTTCATCATTTTAAATGAAAAATGTTTTTATTTTATTTTAATAAAGAAACTCGGTGCTGATTATGTTATATTATACACGATAAAAAGGATAATATTTTACATTCACATGTAGAGACTTTATGACACTTCACAAGCCTTACATTTTGCATTCCGCCTTTCTTTTATATTTTGTACCTCGTACGAAACGTTTTATTAGATAAATAATTAGAACAAAAAAAACAACAAAAAAAAAATAATTAGATCTATAATTAGAACAAGGATTGCTAAAATCTATCCACGTTGAAATAATTTAATTAACAAATATAGATAATCATTATTTCTTACATCATCATCTTCTTCCTTTGTCCCATATAATGACGGCCGCCTTGGTCGAATGCTCAGATCGCTGGAAATTTGCAAAGCGGTCCCGGGTTCGTATCCTGGTAGGGTCAAACTTTGTGATGCCAAACAAATGTTTGTTTCCGAGTCATGGTGGTGTATATGTTTAAGTAGTATATTTTCAACATTTATATACCTAATTATATTAAAAATATGTCCGTCTTCTAGTATCCATAACACAAGTGCGTGTAAAAATAGTGAGTGTAAAAATATTTATTTAATTTTAATAATTTAATTTATTTATTTAAATATAAGGGTCGAAGTTGGAATCATGCTTCACCTGGAACCCTTAACTACAGAGGGGCAGGTTATCTTATTCCTAATTGTCGGAACACAATAATGCTGTAAACATTATTATCATGGCGACAGATTTTGATAAGATAATGGTGGTACCAAACCGAGTACAAATTTGTGGGGATCGAACCCGGGACTTCAGGAATCTAATTCCGGTGATCTTTACGTAAGTCTTTCGTTTCATTATATTAATGTCCTCATGCATGCTCATCGGTTTCGGTTACTCTTGACCTGCCTTAATTACGTTAAATATTGGAACTGCAAAAATCTACGCCATTCGTTCGGAAGCTACCGCAAGACCTTGCTCTGCGAACCACTAGAAATAAACTGTGCAAGTCATCTTATTCTAATTCCTTGGACACCATTTACAATAGCGTGGCAACCCTGATGTTTGCGGGACGAAGCGGCAGAGCGGTCACCGTGAAAGACTAGGTGATCATAAAGCGTCGCGCATGTTCTTACATAATAATATTCTTGAAATATTTCCCTGTTTGGGATGTAAGGGACGTGGCGCGGACATGGCAGTTGTGGAGTCAGCCCAACTACAACACACGCAGTTTTATGCGAAAACATATCTTCTTAGTTATTTATCCAAGAATAAAATTTCAAGCTATTGTATTGGCGTATCTACTATTTAATTTGACACTGACTTACAATACACATACATACATAAATCACACCTATTAAGGGGTAGGCAGAGGTGAACTAGCACCCACGTTTCGCCAAAAATGTTAGGTCCAATGTAATAGGTGGCGAGACTATTGCCATTTATCGGGCACAAAAATCGCAGTACTATTGCTAGGTGGTATAAGAGGAACGCTGCTGCCCATTCCTCATAATTGATTTATTCTTAGTCGCCTTGTACGACACCCACGGGAGAGATTTGGGTGGTGACAATTGTATTCTACTCTGCCGTCACCACACGGTCACAATATACACTCATCAACAATGGGATATTTATGTAAACCTACTTCATGTTCTATCTCTAAGTATGTATGTAGGTTCTATCAACCTCCATTCTTTTGTTACTGACATTTTCTATGATTTTTTTTTATGTTAGACAGGGAAGCTCTTGCCCTTCATCTCTCCTGATGATGGTAAGTGACGATAAGGGCTGAAGATGGAATCGAACTCCACCTGGAACCCTCAACCACAGAGGGGTTATCTTGTCAATCACACATTGTCGGAACACAATAATGTTGTAAACATTATTATTATGGCGACAGATTTTGATAAGATGGTGGTAGCTAGCCAGGCGGATTTCAAAGAAGTCCTACCACCAAACAAACCGAGTACAAATTTTTACCTCCTGGGGATCGAACCCGGGACCTCTGGATCTTCATTCCGGTGGGCGAACGATTAGACTACGGAGGCGGTTAAAGTTTTTTAATGATATCAATCCAAATCCGTCATAACATTGAAAAAATTACATAGAAATCGTCAATATTTTTACAATGACGCCGATACAACATAAAGTAACCGTATGGTATTGAATGCATCGGCGGATCGTTGGCGTGGGTGGGTCTTGGAAACCTATCATCATAGACTGGGGCTATGACGAATGTACAACAACCCTGCTGCGCACTCCCCAATCCCCCAGTTTACACAGGTTTTAGATATCTAGCGTGTCGACGATTCATAAGTGTATTCTTTTCATACCAGATGTGAATAAACGAATTTTGGTAAGCAGCGGACGCGGGTTCGATTCCCGCATCAAGACCATAATTTTTCGAATTTCTTTTTCTAACCACCAAAATCTTTGTACTAACGTTTCTAACATTTATATAACGTTGAAATTAAAATCGAATAGTAAACGAATTTTGATATTATAAGCATTAAAAACTCCATACTGTGTCTACTCCACGCATTCGAGTTACAGACTAGGGTATCTCAGGAAACGGTCACCGGGAGACAAACTACAGGCCGCGACACGCGTCATAACCCTGCCCCGCTACGTAAGTCGCGATGCAATACAGACACCGATATAACAACAGAAATAGATCCCCGCCCGTGTGTACGCGCACATCTATTTATTGCTAAGGGTCCCGTTTCAATGGCCAGCTATTTTTATTTAAATTTATCACAGCAATTTGTAACTTTGCAGGACTTCCAATTTTGTCTTTTTAACTTTATACTACAGATCAGTTTTATCAAAAACTTATTTACCTTATAATATGCCGTGTGGTGACGGCAGACCTAAATTCAATCGTCACCTCTCCCGCGGGTGTCGTACAAAGCGTGCTAAAGGTTAAGACAGCAATGAGTATTTTGGTCAACCATTCACTGCTCTAACTAAGCAATATTTGCTAAGACCGTAACAATATCTCCTATCTTACCAAGGTACTTCTTCCCAAACTAAAGTTGTTTAGTTCAGCCAGTTTTTTGAATTTAATTTTAACATTATATCAATTTTAGAAAAATTAGTATACAAAGATTTTAGGGGGTTAGAAAAAGAATTTCGAAAAATTATGATCTTGAGGCGGGAATCGAACCCGCGTCCGCTGCTATCCGGGCAGGTGCCTGACCGCTCGGCCACCCAAGATACTAATTAACTTGCCGAAATTCTTCTAACTTTACACTTTACACTTCACGTTGTCTTTTTCTAACCACTAAAATCTTCAGCCAGTTATATAGCAAAACCAACTGTTATAACTTTTGGTAAATTAATAGCTAAATTAATTTTCGGTATGTAAATTCATTTAAAATATAATAAAAAAATATGGTTAGCATTCTATTTTAACTTACTTATATAATGTCGGAGATGAGATTTAACCGAATTTGAGTTCGAGTATCCAAAACTGACCAATCAAGACATTCATCGTTAATCAGAATTATTTTAAAACAAACCTTTTAGTGTAAACATTAAGAATTATTGTCCCGCGGGTGGGCTTAAATAAAAAATAAAAATTAAAAATAAAGGCCACCGCACACGACGGCACGGGCGACGATGTGACACGATCGCGAGCGGGATATGCAATCGACCGCAAACCACTGTTAGTGATGGGACTAAAGGATATTAAACGTAAAGTATTATTTTAATAAATATTAAAAGAATAATAAAAATAAGGCCTGTGCCCTACTACTGGGGCACAGGGCTTCCCTATGGATGGAAGAATGTAGGGAGAATGGGCTATACCATAATCCCCCACGCTGGCCCTGTGTGGGTTGGTGGATATATTATATGTATTAACGACTGCAGATGCAGCCGGGACCAACGGCTTAACTTACGTTTCGAAGCATGGAGGAGCTGGAAATATTATATTTTTTGGTCACTTATTCGATGAACAGCCTTATCGAACATCGCCACCACCAGATCCTCTTATAATATTTTTTTGAAAATATATTGATATTGTTGCAAGAAAAAGAAAAAAAAAAAAGAAAATTGAAATAAGTGTTTTAACCCCATCACTACGTTCTGACCGAATTACACGAACTGTTGACAAGTGGCGAGTTCAGTAGACCATGAAACGCTTTGATTGGCGATATTTTACTGTCATTTGAGGCGAGCGCAGCGCGGTCACGCGGGTATCATTTTTATTTTTCTCTTTTTTCGGTGTCAGCGTGCAGACACCTTTATTTAGGGATTAATAAGCATCTGTAAAAATGGCTCTAACTGTTACTTTGTATGTTAATGACTTTATTTTACATTCAGTTTAAGACTTGAGTAACGAGCATTTTGCGCGTCCATGCATTCTATAAGGCGACTAACGGTAAAAACAGCGAGGAGTAATGGGCAGCAGCGTTTCTCTTATTACCATTACCACCTAGCAATATACTGCGCTTTACGTGCCCGATACATGGCAGTTTGGGACATGGGACAACCTAATTGGCAAAAAAATGTGCGGTAGCTTACCTCCGCCTACCCCTACTGGGATATAGGCGTGCTTTACACGAGTATTAATTCTGTATAGGTACTATGTATCGAAGGTATATGAAAATAAAAAACAGTGGCTTACACGGTTACTATCCACTAATTGGATCTTTTACGATCTGTTGGTAGTGATTATGGTAAAAGTATCAATAAAGTTAGCCCTACACAGATCAAAGGATAGAGCACACAAACATAAAGGCTGTGCTCCCACGTGATTTTGATTAGTCAGGCAACCGGCACACCTTTCAATAAGCTTCCATTTTCCGTCGAATAGCCTCCGGTGTGCCACAAAGAAGGCAAAATGAGCATGCATCACGAATGAAAAGCCGCACCGTCCCGCCCCGGCCGCAATCACACACTTATTCAAACATACACACAGTTGAGGTGTTCTTTTTAGTAACAGAGGGCGCCTCTGTCGCATAATAACTGGACGGAATCAGACCTCTTTTGCGAGAGGACGAGTTGCTTTTTCCAGCTCGATTCTTCCGGTTTTTATTTTGTGTTAGCTCTGCCTTTGAAGGGAGATATTGCAGTCTGGTCCACTGTATTCTAATTCATCGAAACTCTTAGATACAAGAGTACTAATAAGCTTATTGTAAAGATAAGATTTTACTCTATGTTATGGCTGTATATTAAAACCCAAGCAAGTGTAAGTGCTATAGCTTACATAATTGTAGGTGATTGTATGTAAAATCATATCACTGAACTTTAAAAAGGTTTCAAAATTCAAATGTAATTTTTATTTTATGTTAGACAGGAAAACTCCTGCCCTTGTTCTCGCCTGATGGTAAATGACGGTAAGGGCCGAAGATGGAATCAAGCTTCACCTGGAACCCTCAACTACAGAGAGGCTGACTATCTTATCACAATTGTCGGAACATAACAATGTTGTTAACATTCTTATTATGGCGACAGATTTTGATAAGGTGGTGGTAGCTAGCCAGGCGGACTTCAAAGAAGCCCTACCACCAACCAAACCGAGCACAAATTTGTGCCCCTGGGCTTTGAACCCGGGACCTCTGAATCTTAATTCTGCTGGGTGAACACTAGACCACGGAGACGGTTAAAATTAGAATAATAATAAAATTTAAGATTGTGTGATATTTTGTCCTCGCTTTCTTTGATGACGAAACCAATTTTAATTACCTGAAAGGCTATTGAGCGTAAATAAGAAATAAAGTATTGCTTTTAAAGATCATTTTCTAGCCAATTAACTCCGCTCCTTTTATGCCCTGAAACTTCTTAATTACCTGCCTCGTAATTATTTTAACAAACAGGCTTCTTATGCGAAAACTCATTATAAGGAGAGACAATCTTCATTATTTACCTTGAGATCTAATTAATTCCTTGTCATGGTTTTTGCTTCGGCGTTTGAGTTATATCTTCACGAGTGACGACAGAAATCGAGCGGGACGGACTATATGCTGGAGCGAAAGCCGAAAAGAGACAGATATACGTCTGTAGCAGCTGATTACCATCTTTTGGCAATTAGTAAAACACACAAAACTCCACCCCTGGCGTGTTCTGATCCCCTGGTAGGTGATGCTTAATATTCTGCAGTAAATTACTTGAAAACTTAGTGCCAAGGTGGCTTTAGATTTAAATTTAAATGCAACTTGGACGTAGTTTGCGAGAGAGAGATAAGGTGGTTCGCATTCGGGAAATTAATGGGCCGCGCCGAAACGGGAATTGAAAACCGAGGATATAATTGTGCCTTTTGTAATTGCATGAAGGTTGTAAAATTGGGAACTGATTTCTTTCATTATATTACTCTATCCATTCCTTTATTTTTTTGATGATGCTCCCTTAGAATATAATTTCGTCATGTTAGGCAAAAATTAACTTTAAAAGGTAAGGTGAGAAGGAAAAATATGATGACAAACTACTGCCTCGATGTGCTCTCTTCCGTCGTCTAGTGGTTCACCTATCTGAATTAAGATCCAGAGGTCCCGGGTTCGATCCCCAGGGTGGTACAAATTTGTACTCGGTTTGGTTGGTGGCAGAACTTCTTTTAAGTCCGCCTGGCCAGCTACCACCATCTTATCTAAATCTGTCGCCATAACAATAATGTTAACAGCATTATTGTGTTCCGACAATTGTGATAAGATAGCCAGTCCCTCTGTGGTTGAGGGTTCCAGGTGAAGCTCGATTCCATCTTCGGTTCGGTTCTTCTAAATTATCTAGGGGCACGTGAATTTTCCAATCCGACATTACATCCGGTATTTTAGGTTCTTCAGTTTTCGGTAGTTCTTCTGCACATGCATTTTTAATACATCTGGTATTTTGTTTGTGGATATCGTATCGATATCGTACTTACTATCACTTAGTTGGTCACAACACTATAAAAACTATTTGATTTTAATTTTAGAAAAATTAGTACAAAGATTTTGGTGGTTAGAAAAAGAATTTCGAAAAGTATCGAACGTGGGTTCGATTCCCGCATCGAGACTATAATTTTTCGAAATTCTTTTTCTAACCACCAAAATCTTTGTTCTATAAAAACTGTCATCTAGTATAAAATATATGATTGCTTAACCTTATTTCACATTCCTTCTGTTTTACACCTCGATCACTTCAGTAAGCTCCAATTAAACAATAAAACCCCTAAATCGGTTTAATTAAAATGATCATTACCATCGCTATCGGCCACAAAGGCCTTTCAGTCCTTCCCGCGAATTTAACACGAGGAAACCTTTTTATAATCAATTCAGAATTTTCCGCGCGATCAGATGTGAAAAAGTTGGATTGGAGGTCGAAATTTTATGTAATTAAATTCAAAATGCCGGGCCGTGGTTTTGTGTCTGACCGAGTCTGTAATGGGATCAGCCTGCTTGACTGTACTCCTCACAGCGTCAGGTTTCTATCAGGATTCTGTCCATGGTGGAGTCAGATTGAGGGACTCGATGCAGTATAAAGTCTATTATAATATAAATATTATACCCAAAGAGGATTGGTAAGGCAGGTGGCCGGCTGTAAAACGTAAGACAACACATTGACGACGGCCGCCAAGAGGTCCCGGGTTCGAATCCTGGTAGGGGCAAACTTTGTGATGACCACAAATGTTTGTTTCCGAGTCATGGTTGTGTACATGTTTATGTAGTATATTTTCAACATTTATATACATAATTATATTATAAATATGTCCGTCATCTTGTATCCATAACACAAGTGCTTAAGCTACTTACTTTGGGCTAGATGATAGGTGTGAGTGTAAAAAAAAAAAAATTATTGAACAGTATAGATTGGAATATTGTCATGCCAAATGGAAACAGGTCAGTTAGACGACAATGATGATGATATTATATTATAATGTATTTACGGATTTATGCAAATAAATAAGCCTTGATGCTAAACAAATAACTAGTCACATTGCGCGCCATTATTAAATTTAGGAAAGATCCCATTCATTTTGGACTCTATACAGCTTTTTTTTACCTTTTTTCGTGCAATAATAGTGTTCAATACGATAGCCGCAGGGTTCGCGGGGTGGATTGTCCATACTTCAATCAGGGCGTATTGCTGTTAGAGTTGTGTGCTAGTTGTGACTTCCTATCGATAATTTGTCGATAACAATAACTATTATTTAAACGATTACAAGGACTTAAACAGGTAAAAAGGGCAGGGTGGCTTAAAGTCCTTAATACACATTTTTTTTTAGAAAAAATCACATTATTATTTTTTATCCTTGGTGACTTTTGGTGACTTTATTTTTTTTATTATTATTTTGTGGGCCCGTCAATACCCACAAGCATGTGCGTATTAATAATTTAGATGGGCTTTTGTATATGAGCACTAGACGCGTTTGTAATTAAAAAAAAACTTTCGTAATATCGACTTATTGTCTTTCCAATCTTCTCTGTATCATTCCAATTTTAGTAAATGTGCAAGTACGACCGGTTTAGTCAAATCTTCTTTCTTCTTTATAAAAAATACTATATATAGGACAGTACAATAGGCGGCCTCATTGCTAAGCAGCAGTTTCTTCCATGCAACATTCTTCTTCTTCTTTCCGTATAAGAATATATTATTATGTAGTGATCTATATAATAACAGGTGCAATAATGGCGATTTAATCATTAAATAAAACACATAAATAAAAAAACTCCGTATTAGAATAATGAAAACAATAATAAATTAAACTAAGGTTATTATAAATTCATACATGAAACACGCCTGTTACTACTTGAAGGGGTATGTAATATGGATTATAAATATGCTGTAGTGTATTAAAAAAGTTTCTCAAAAAATCGACAAGTCCGTTTCGCAACACTATTCGCTATGTAAGCCGACAGATGTGCAAAGAGGTGGGCTTCCCCGATTTATTAAACTAGTTTCACTTTTAATTGCATGGCCATAGCCGGGCACACTTCAATGTTTAAGTGTGTGGAAATTTTGCGATCCGTCTGATCTGCAGATGTATAAACTGTTTTGTTTGATCACCGAGCTTATTGTTAATTTAACGTTACCAAAAGTTCTTTTGCCTGAATATTGCAACTGTAAATTTTATCAATTGCAAACTATAATTATTATCAGTTTTTAAAGGCTTTTTAATTTGTTTTGCTTTTTTTTTAATATAATAGGCATGATGACTAATTTTAAAAAACAACACCATGTTTTTTTTGTGTCTACTTTACCCAAATTAAATTATTTTTTTGTAAAAACTTTCGATTTTAATAGAAATAAAATGTTTTCAATAATGCAATTTAAAATTTCCGCCTAAATAGCAATGGCGTCTGTGTGACGTCACTATTCTGTAAAAAGGCCAGTTTCTATATTAAACTAGTAAATTGATTGGCAAATAAATGTCAAAATGGAGATAACTAAATAATGACGTCACGCGGCGTTTTAGCAAATACGGCGGATTGCTAAGTTTTGTACTTTTGTTTTTATAAAATAAATATCAATCACAAAGTATAATTTGATAACACCTGACTCTTAACGAATCTCCTCATCCTAAATTATTATTATAAATCATTCTATCAGTGATTCTTTGTTATTGTCATCATCCCTATTATGTTTTTGAGGCAATAAATAGTTTATTGCCTCCCATATTTATAATAAATGTAAATGTGAGTGTATTTGGAATTTTCATCATACAGTCAAAATTATAAAACAATAAAGGAATTTGGTGATGGCGAATGGGAGATAGCTTTTTAATGTTTTCCCCCTTCCCTATACTAAGAAGGCAAAGGGTTCATAGTGTGGCGTTCTTTTAATGCGACCGCCTTTGTTGTTTGTCTATGTTTGACAAACACAATGTTTTTCACTAAGTGACAGTTGTCAAATTAATTACATGAGAATTTTATTCCGAGCTAGAGTATGGTTATTTTCTAAGCCTTATAAATATTATTTCCGATTTATGTTTACAGTTTGTATATATTGTAACCGTGTACATATTTAGAAGTACAGTCAGTTATTTTTATGAACGCTGCCTTTTACTACCACGGAACACATCCGCAACCACCAAGATTGCACCCGGCCATACAACTTCCCAAATTGGTGACCCCGACGTGATCGTCAAGAGCTTTGGGTGTAATATCATTGGCAATTGACCGGCGCGGGATGGGAAGCTGCGTTGGACATGCGGATAGCCACTACGAAGAAATTTTCGTCGTGTGAGACGGTACCACATCCCAAGCTGTGGCGTCGAGCGCCCCCTGGCGCATTCGCAAGTTCGAGTGACGTCTCCGCGGGAGTTGCAGTTGGACACATGCATGCATTGGACTAACTGCGCATTATACCATTTGTGCACATCGCTCACGCAAGTACTATCGGCATCATTATTTGTAGTATTTTTTTAAACATTTTATTATTATTCCAAGTAATGATTTTTAGTTAGTTGTGTAAAGCGTGTTCGGAGTATTGATTTTTACGTTATTTTATGAAAATTATTTTTTTTCAACTTGTGTAATGTGACATAGGAAATATTTCATTTGTTTTTCGTGTGTATTTTTTCGCGTGGTTTGAACAAATTGTTTACATTGTCTTTTGTCTTTACGTGTAATGTTGTCTGCATATTGACAACTTATGTTGTTTTTGTTGACATGTCGACATATAAATTTTTAGACGTTTGTGTTTTGTTTTCGCCACATCACGCGCCCATGGAATAGCAATTTTTCTTTTCTGTCCGTTCTCTCTCTATTTTATACAAATTAATTTTAATTTACTTTCGTTTATAATTTTAGTAGCGTGTTTTCGTTTATAATGGCTGACGAACTACGTTCACGTTTAGCAGCCCTGGAGGCAGAAAATGCAGTTTTGCGTAATCTGCGCGACCAAAAGGAATCCCAACCTCAACGGGAGGGCGAGGTATGTCGCGTGAGTGTCAAACTTCCCCCTTTTTGGTCTGATAGGGTGACAGTGTGGTTCGCACAGGCTGAGGCACAGTTTTTGCTTGCTGGCATCAACACTGATGCCACGATGTACAGCTATGTCCTTAGCCAGATTGACCACAGGATTGCTGGCGAAATCGAAGACATCGTTGTCAACCCTCCGGCTGAAGGTAAGTATCAGAAGCTAAAGGAGACCTTAATCAGCAGACTTTCGTCATCAGAGGAACAGCGAGTGAGGCGCCTTCTTGGTGACGAAGAACTCGGGGATCGGAGACCATCCCAATTTCTCCGTCACTTGCGCTCGCTCGCGGGAACGGCTCTCTCGGACGATAACATCTTGCGGCAATTATGGTTACGTCGTTTACCACAGCACGTACAGGGGATTTTGGCTGCACAAGCTGACTTATCTTTTGATAGAATCGCAGATATAGCTGACAAGATTTTGAAAGCTCAGCCTGGTTCTTCAAACGTATATGCTGCTGCTGCTACGCCCTCGCTCGATACCGTTATGGCTCGATTAGAGGAATTAACTAAGCAAGTTGCTGTTTTATCGACCGGTTCTTCTGTTCGATCTCGAAACCGTTCTTCTTCCAGAAGCCAGGCGACATCACGCAGTAGCACGCCTGGCAATAAACGTTGTTGGTATCATCGCACATTTGGTGCGAAAGCCAGCAAGTGTATTGCTCCATGCAATTGGGCGTCGGAAAACCTAACAAGCAATCAGTAGTAGCGGCGGCATCTGATTGCAAGTCCATCCAACATCATGGCCGCCGTCTTTTTGTCACTGACCGTATCACAAAGCGTCAATTTTTGATTGACACTGGTTCGGATCTTTGTTGTTACCCCCGCAGCTGGTTGTCAGTTCCGCGAAAATCTTCGGACTATGAACTTAACGCCGCTAACGGGAGTAGTATTAAGACATATGGCACTATTCATTTAAACCTCAACTTTGGTCTTCGACGAGCATTTGTTTGGGATTTTGTTGTTACTGATGTTACGACAGCGATCATTGGCTCAGACTTTTTAGGTTATTACCATCTTTTGCCAGATTGCCGACTCAAGAAGTTGATGGATGGCGTAACGAATTTGTCAGCACCCGCTGTTGCAGCAATGTCGGAACAGCTTAGTGTCAAGGTTGTTGTTTCAGGAGATTCCAATTTTGTTAAACTGCTCGCCGAGTTTCCAGAAATCACTCGGCCTCCTGGAATCCCTCGTAATGTTTTGCACAATACCGTGCACTACATTAAGACTACAGATGGCCCGCCTATTTCGTGTCGTCCTCGTCGTCTGGCGCCTCAGAAGTTGATAGCAGCAAAAAAGGAGTTCGACAACATGATCCAAGCTGGCATTGCACGTCCTTCTAAGAGCGCCTGGTCGTCTCCGCTACACATGACCTTGAAAAAGGACAGTAGTTGGCGACCTTGTGGCGACTACCGATCCCTTAACGCCAGAACTGTCCCTGATCGGTACCCAGTCCGTCACATAAATGATTTCGCTCATAATCTTGCGGGATCTAAGGTTTTTAGCCTTATAGATCTCGTGAAAGCATATCACCAGATCCCGGTATTTGAAGAGGATATACCGAAGACAGCCATCGTTACCCCGTTTGGCCTCTTCGAATTCCCCTTCATGACCTTTGGCCTTCGAAACGCTGGTCAAACTTTTCAGAGATTCATCGATGAGGTCACACGGGGTCTTGATTTCTGTTTTCCGTACGTGGATGACATTCTTATTTTCTCTGCGGATGAGGCTCTCCACTGCGAACATCTGCGTATCCTCTTCAAACGCCTTCAGGAGTATGGAGTTGTCATTAACTCATCAAAGTGTACTTTCGGCGTTCGGGAACTTACCTTTCTTGGTTTTCATGTCAGCCCAGAAGGTACAAGTCCTCCTCAGGATCGCGTTCAAGCTATTTTGGATTTTCCAGCTCCGAAAACCGTCCAGGGCGTGCGTCGTTTTCTCGGTATGTTAAACTACTACCGTCGATTCGTACCCCAGGCCGCGCAATTTCAAGCTCCATTGATTGATGCAGTAGTTGCCACAAATGGTAAAGGCAATAAACCATTCACATGGTCGCCTGAACTACTGGAGCAATTTGAAGTTTGCAAACGGAGTTTGTCCAGGGCTACGCAATTGCAACATCCGGCTAATGACGCACCTCTTGGACTGTTTACAGATGCATCTTCTGTACATATTGGGTCCTGTCTTCAACAGCGAGTCGATGGTGAGTGGTTTCCTCTTGCTTTCTTTGGTAAGAAACTTACTAAAAAGCAGACAGAGTGGCCGACTTACTATCGAGAGTTGCTGGCGGTGTACGAAAGTGTACAGCATTTCCGCTATATTTTGGAGGTTCAGAACGTCACTATTTATACGGATCATAAGCCATTGCTGTACGCTTTCGTACAGCGCAGGGAGAAACTGCCCCCTGCCCAATTAAATCAGCTATCTTTTATTAGCCAATTTACAACTGATATTAAGTATATTAAAGGTGAGGACAATGTCGTGGCTGACGCCTTATCACGAGTCGAAGCTATTGCTCTTGAACAGGACTATGAAGCCCTCGCGAAGTCGCAAGAGTCAGATAACAAACTATCAGACATGCGTCAGAGCTCCAGTCTCCAGTTGACAACTGTCGTCGTTCCTGGTACAAACGTTTCCATTTTTTGTGATGTATCCACAGGCAAGCCACGTCCATATTTGACCCCTTCCTTTCGCAAAGCAGTTTTCGATAAGTTTCATAACTTAAGCCATCCTGGCGCACGTGCAACTGCTCGCCTTTTGACAGAGCGTTATGTCTGGCCTTCTGTCAATAAGGATTGTAAGCAGTGGGCACGCGCTTGCGAGGCTTGTCAACGAGCTAAGGTCTCACGTCACAATTCTTCTCCGTTAGGTGATTTCAACCTTCCATCTGGTCGTTTCAGTCACATACACATTGACATTATTGGTCCTCTACCTTTATGCAATGAGTATCGCTATTGTTTGACAGCAATTGACCGAGTAACCAGATGGCCTGAGGTTTGGCCTATGCGTTCCATTACCGCAGAAGAAGTGGCAGACACCTTAACTAGAGAATGGGTTTCGAGATTTGGGGTACCATCAATCATCACGACAGACCAAGGTACTCAGTTTGAGTCTGACCTGTTTCGTCGACTGATGATTCACTTTGCCACTAAACGAATAAGGACCACATCTTATCACCCATGTGCTAATGGCATGATCGAGCGAGTACACCGCCAGCTTAAGGCTGCTCTCATGTGCCATCATGATTCTTGGGTGCGTTCACTTCCTTTCGTTCTTCTTGGCATGCGTTCCGCGTTCAAAGAGGACATTAAATCCACAGCCGCGGAGATGCTCTATGGAGAACCTCTTCGTTTGCCAGGTGAGTTATTTATTTCATCAACCCCATCAGATGTAATTGACAATCCATCGGATTTTGTCATACAACTACGTCGTAAGATGTCAGTTGTAAGACCTATTCCTGCATCTCGACATTCATCACCATCAACTTTTATTTTTCAAGATCTTTCTTCTGCATCACACGTTTTCTTAAGGGATGATACAGTTAGACGTCCTTTACAGCCACCTTATACGGGTCCTTATAAAGTTGTTAATCGTGCCAGCGATGGCAAAACTATGACTTTGGACATCAAGGGCAAAAGTGTTGTCGTCAGTATCGATCGTGTGAAACCAGCTTTTGTTGAACATACTGTCACCCATCCAGAGCAGATTGCAAAGCCTGCCTCTTCTGATGATCCAGAGCAGACTGCAAAGCCTGCACCTTCTGTTCGCCCAAAGCCAACTCCAGCCATCGCAACCGCGCCGTACACTACTCGGTCTGGTAGACGCGTCAATTTTAGATGTTTATAATTTCTACTAGGTTTTCCTTCTCCGTGGGGGGGTGGTGTGGCGTTCTTTTAATGCGACCGCCTTTGTTGTTTGTCTATGTTTGACAAACACAATGTTTTTCACTAAGTGACAGTTGTCAAATTAAATAAATGAGAATTTTATTCCGAGCTAGAGTATGGTTATTTTCTAAGCCTTATAAATATTATTTCCGATTTATGTTTACTGTCCAGTTTGTATATATTGTAACCGTGTACATATTTAGAAGTACAGTCAGTTATTTTTATGAACGCTGCCTTTTACTACCACGGAACACATCCGCAACCACCAAGATTGCACCCGGCCATACAACTTCCCAAAATAGCATAGAGGGAATAATAACTACATAGCTACATAATGTAATCACGCCTTCTCCCTCTAATGGTATAAGCAGAGGTATTTAACACCCACGTGTCTCCAGCTTATTTCTATTACATACATACATACATACATAAATCACGCCTATATCCCTGAAGGGGTAGGCAGAGGTGAACTAGCACCCACGTTTCGCCAAATATGTTAGGTCCCATGTAATAGGTGGCGAGCCTATTGCCATTTATCGGGCACAAAAGTCGCAGTACTTTGCTATTGTTAGGTGGTATAAGAGGAATGCTGCTGCCCATTCCTCATCATTGATTTATCCTTATTCGCCTTGTACGACACCCACGGGAGAGATTTGGGTTGGTGACAATTGTATTCTACTCTGCCGTCACCACACGGCACACGGTTATTTCTATTGGGCGAGCCTATTGCCATTCATCGGAAACCTTAATCGCAGTAATTTATTTTAAGATGCACCAAGAACCATACATACATAATTCACGCCAATATCCCCGAAGGGGTAGGCAGAGGTGAACTAGCACCCACGCTTCGCCAATTAGGCTAGGTCCCATGTAATAGGTGGCGAGCCTATTGCCATTTATCGGGCACAAAAGTCGCAGTACTTTGCTAGTTGGTAGGTATAAGAGGAATGCTGCTGCCCATTCCTCATCACTGATTTATCCTTAGTCGCCTTCTACGACACCCACGGGAAAGAACCAGCTGTTCATTACTCGTTATTTATTGCTCTTAGTCGCTGTCCATCAACTTTGTAACTTGAATCCATAACTATATAATGTAACTGAACTGTAACTTAATACAATATTTTGAGAAGTGACGATGACTAAGCTGGTAATTTTGTTACACCGTTAAAACAATAAGGGCTATTCATCACACCTGTAAACATACATCATTCACGCCGTCAACTCCGCAACTCAACAAATTACTTCACACAAACTCACCTAATAAGGATATTAGATATTTGCAAAAGGTGCTCGCTGGACAGACAGCCGACAAACGAGATTATACCGCCTCCATCAAAGTCCAACTTGATTGATGAGCTCATTGAACAAATGAGGTGCACCAATTCGATCACCACGCGATTCTGCACCTTACCCACCTTTTGTTAAGGACACAAATTATTAATGCACAACTTGGCCAGTTTTTACTTTCATTCAACTAATCTGTCATTGAGACGCACTCGCTTATGTGTCTTGAACGAGCAAAATGGAACCTTATTGAGCTGTGTTAGAAATTAAAATGATACTTTGAAAAAGTTGCACTGGTTTTCCCTAGTCACTGAATTTTCTTTTTTGTAATGATGAAGCTTCTTAGCTTTTCTGACAGGTATTAGAGAAAAAATGTTGAAAATTCCCTTGTAATGTGCGCTGAGCCGGTTTGTTCATGCATACATAAACCACACCTATATCCCTAAAAGTTTATGCAAAGATGAATTAATACCCAAGCTAGGTCAAATAGGTGGAAATAGGTTGCCATTTATCGAGCACGGAAATCACAGTACGTTGCTACGTGGAACGCTGCTGCCCATTACTCAATGCTGTCCTACAAGATACCGCGGGTGATGTACAAGATCTGTTAGTGGGTGGCACTCTGGGTGACACTGCCGTCACCACACGACCGCTTTGTACGTATATACCTAATGTCACCGCTAGTATTTCTAAGCCATCTACCCTCAAAATGTCTTCTAATCTCTTGAAAAACTCATTAGGCACCTACCTCGGTCGTAATCAAGCCACCGTGACGTCTAGACGCATCTAAATTAGGTTTTTATTTCGCGATCACTTCTATTGCGACATTAAAATGGTAATGGAATAGCCACGCACCACCCCGGGGAGCATTAGACAATTACACGCGAAAACCAACCTAATTTACTTAATTCGATTACAGTTCTGTGCAATTTTGAGCCTTATCGACTGGGCAATATTCGCCGCGGCGCAGTTTTTGAGACGAAAAGTTATATTGGTCCATTTGTGCTTTCATAAAAACGTCCTGCACTTCGAATATCGTTTTTGCGTCGGATAAGATCTCAATAGGCGCAGTGTATGATTTATATTTTATTTATTGTACGGGGGCATTTTTATCGGGGTGGATTCAGCTATAGATTACAACGGGAAACCCGAAGTCACGCTCATATACTTCTCATAAAGGTAAAAGGTCATTCTGTAAATGAAAATGAGTTTCGGTCCTCTGCTGGAAGGAGATATTTACGTTTATGGATTTATTTGCGAAAACATCGTTGTAATAGATGCCCATTGTTGCGTTAGAGTGGACGTTTTCGTAAGTTATCACAGTAAAAGCGGTTACCTAGAACTTTTTCCATGTTTTTACCCTGAGAATTTATCTTTTCCGGAATCGTTTAACTTTATAATAATTAGTATAGGATAGTGCCTAATTATTTAATTTTAATAACAACAATTGACAAGTCAATAAATCCTTATTTCGGCACGAAAAAAACTTAGTGGAGATGTATGGCAGGAATCAATTTTTTCCCCACTTATCCTAGGGCTGTATAATATGCCATAAATATATCACCACTATACGATCAACGCCTTGTTAGTTTTCTCCACATAAATAACCAGGCGAACATTATGTGTTCGAAACAATTAACCGAGCTATTTTGACAAAAGCAAATCCCGTCCAATTAACCATCGGTAGCTGGAACGATTATTCATACAACTGTACCAGCCGTGAGTGTTTCTAGGAACGCACATCTCAGCATTGTCCATTGGGATGCACCTATTAATCGCCCGCGACCAATATTTGTCACTCTAATTAGCGAAAGGAATCCATTTTGCTCGCATACGTGGGCGATTAGTCTCTCCGACATTCCTAGCTTGGTCGTTTTGGGCGTTTTGCTGGAACTTGGCTCGGTGCTCGGCCGTGCACGTGGCGTTTGTCAATTTCGACGAAACTGGCGTTTCTGTGGTTCGATTGGGTTCTCGGGTGCTAATAACGATTGCCGATTTAAAAGGCATTCGGCTGTAGTAAACAGAAATAACGCACACCTTGAATACTACCCATGCTAACTTAGTCATAAAAAACTATAGTTGTATCAAAAATAGAGAATTGTAAAATTTATTTTCGAATTTTCCATATTTTGCTTTAACACAAAACAATGATGAACAATTTATATGGGAGAAGAAAAAAAAAATAACTCCGATTTTTTAATAACACCATAGTATTTATATGACTATGATAATTATGTTAGCATAGGTATTCAGGGTGTGGGTTAAATCTGTCACATGTTTTATATTGCTTTATAAATCAGGCATTCTTTACCATTGCGAAGCAATGCTATTAATTGGCGTGATTGTCATATAACATCCCCGTATTCGACCTCAACTAGTTTCACGTAAACCGCAAAGTCGATTGAGAAAATTTTACATACCTATTGCGATAACCTGACGTGATGGTCACTGTACTACTGTAACACTAAACTTTATTAGATGTCTAGATCTTAAACACCGTAAAAGCTACATTTTTACAACAAGAAAACGCATAACCCATTTAAAGGCGCGTCTTATGTATGTAGGTATGCATAAAACATTAAAAAGTAAAACGCGGGCCAAGTTCAGGAAAAGGACCACTTTCGGTACCCGAGACCGCTAATGCTAAAACGCCCCACCTCGCACTCGAGCAGCAGTCCCGTCAATTGAACGAGAAAATCGCCACCTTCTGAGGTAACTGCGCCCATTACCGATTTGTACTTCGGGACCACTCGCTTGGAACTCGGCGGTGCGATTGCGAAATTGGTCAATGCGCAGCGAAAGGGAGGCGGCGGCGGGCGGTTAACTGTGTTTTTATTTGGGCTGGCATGTTAATACTTTTTTGTATACAAAGAACAGAGCTTTAAATTTCTACAAAGTCTTCTACACTCAGAGACGTCAAAGTACTTAATATAAAAAATAGCAATTCAAAACTAGCCACTATTGGTGCCGGGTCTACAGTAGAATATGTATTTTAAAATACATCGTCCTTGTATTGACCGTGAGTGCTAACTCATCTCTGCCTACCTGGATGTTAATTCACACCTGAACATGATATGACATGTGTGGAAGTATTCATACATACATATGTCACGCCTTTCTCCCACAGGGGTAGGCACAGATCACTTCTTTCCACGTGCTACGATCCTTACATACTTCTTCGCTTCATCCAATCTCATTAATGTCTTCACGCGTGCCCGTGGGTTTCGTTCGGATATTCTTGACCTGGAGGTCTGCTCTGAAACTCCGAACGATTAACTCACATTTATCCGTCTTTCTCACGCCACTGAGTGTTAAAATAAGAGCGACAAAGATGCAAAGACTCGATCGAACGAAATAATCTTCCAGAGTAATGCCTCAGACCCTGGAAGTATAAAACTCAGATAACCTAGGAAAAGGGGAGGTGAGTCATGGTGGTTTTCGTCTGTTTGTCGTGTCATAAGTCACAGTTGTAACCATAATATTATTATGTTGTGACTGTTCTCTTGGTAACCATAAGTAACTTAATATATACTAATTATTATAAAGCTGAAGAGTTTGTTTCATTGGTTGGTTGGTTAAATGCGCTAATCTCAGGAACTACTGTCTCAAATTGAATAATACTTTTTGTGTTGGATAGGCCATTTATCGAGGAAGGCTATATAACAACCGGCATTAACGCGAGCGAAGCCGCGGGCGACCACTAATGCATAATAAAATGATTCGCAATACACATTACTCAGCCCTGACCTATATCTTAACTCCGCAGATGACAATAACAGCGTAGGTACGGCTTCAGACAGCCGTTGCTTTGTTAATTAGCACTCAAATTAATCAGGCGCAACTGCTGCCTGTGTCTGTGCTAATTACACCTCCAAGAATCTGCGGACATAATGTATTGTGGGTGTACACGTTAGCGGTTGATTGGTCGCAAATGTTACAAGTTATAGTGCACATTGCGAGTCACTGCGTCGAGTAAATCTATCGAGTGAGCCAAATTGTCATTATTGTTGCTCATGGTGTAGAAAAAAATCTCTTTCAAATTAATTCATTTTCCCCCGAATACAGAAAAGCTACTCAAAGTTTGAGTCCTGCTTAACATTTAAGTATTGTCAAAATTGACGTTTTTCCATACAAAATATGACAGGTATTGTCGACTTAACTTTTTAAGCAGTGCTCAAAATTTGAGTGGTCTTTCTGTATTCGGGGGTTGACCTGTTTTCTACAGATGTACACAATTCACGCCTATATCACACTACTACACTCACTTTTCGCCAATTAGGTTATGTTACATGTGCCTATTGCAATCTATCGGGCACGTAAATCGCAGTATATAACTAGGTGGTATAAAGGAAACGCTGCTGCCCATTCCTGATCGCTGTCTTTACCCTTAGGCGAATTGTACGACATCCGCGGGGAGATGGGGTTAGTGACAACAATTGTAATCTGCTCTGCACGGCAATGCTTATAAATGGTATTCGGAAACACAGTCGTGGCTTAGCACCTGTTTTCTCCATTTGCTGTTAATCTTCCGACTCCAAAATGCCATCAACAAACATCACGCACCGATGCATCGTCCGAATACCTGCGCAGAAGCAGAACGGGATCCAGAGGGATGCGATATGGGAACCGTTGATTGCGCGGCAGCAAATCGGCTTCTATTTTCACGGTCACGGAGGCCACATCAAAGAGTTGGAGGGGAGCGGTCACTAATCTCCCCCTGCGGGACACACGACTGGTCGAGGTGCGACACAACTCACGAGTTTCTGCTGTTTTTTTTATATAATATATAAGCGACTCAACCATTGGTTATTTTGAAAAGATAACCAATGGTTGAGTTGATTAGTTTTTCATCCATGACGATTTTCAAATAATATCGCGAGAATGTTAAAGGAAGTTGGTGGTCAGATTAGTATACCATGGTCGGATTACTATACGATTTTTAATAAGCTATTAACGCTTACTACAGGTTTAAACACGTAAGGTATTGTTTTTTATCTATTAAAATGTGATTTATTTATAAAAATCGGTGTGGTGTATTCGTATTTTTTTCAAAAGAGTGCTTATGTTGGGTTTGTATTCCCAACATAACTGTGAAATTTTCGTTTCATATTATCGCGAAACTAAATTTAGAGGAACAGGCGAAAGAAAAATTACCTATAAAAATATTAGTAGTTGTGACAAAATGTTTGTTATCAAATTCCTTCAAAACGGCAGGACTCTGTGTATATTTTGTAAATATGAGAATAGGTCGTAGCACCTAGGTGATAAGAGCAAAACAACGTTTTCCGGTTTATCTAGTAAATATATATTATATTCTCAGAGATACTACATTGAATAAGTATTTTCTTTTTAAAAGGTATGTAAGTATAATTATGTCATTTTGATTTTAATTTTAACATTATATAAATGTTAGAAAAATTAGTACAAAGATTTTGGTGGTTAGAAAAAGAATATCGAAAAATTATGATCTTGAGGCGGGAATCGAACCCGCGTCCGCTGCTATCCGGGCAGGTGCCTGACCGCTTCACCACCCAAGACACTAATTAACTTGCCGAAATTCTTCTAACCTTTACACTTCACGTGGTAAGCCAACTGGTACCCTCGCAATGTAGAAGATCATAATTTTTCGAAATTATTTTTCTAACCACAAAAATCTTTGTAATAATTATGTCATATTAAATAAAATACAATTTATGTCGCCAAATATTCGCACTTAAATTGCGCGTGCTTGTCGAATAAGGGCTGGTGCATACGTGACGTTCGCCGACACCTGAGTACACTGCACCCCTGCCCTTATCCCGAGGGATGAGATGATACAGTAGCATGGAATCACTGGACAACACAAAATATTGCCAACATTTACTTAATATTTTCGAAAAATATACAAAAGACTGGAAAAAATTAAAATGTATTTACTATAATTTTAAGCTATCTTATTACTAATATAGAGTGTAACCATGAGCGGACTAATGAGTATTTTATTATGCCTTATAGAGTTTTGACATTGCATTATAGAGTTATTAGTTATTTAATATAAATCGAATGTATAAGTGAAACCCTAAAATAAGCATTACCTTATGGTTTTTAATACAAAATTAATGAAACTATTTTAAATAAAATGACTTTTGGGGACTCGCGTATATTTATAAGCATTGTTAATTTAACCCGAGGTTTCGACCACTTTACAGCGGTTACGGAGAATCTTTTGAAATGTTTTATATCAAATGTGTAGTACTACCACGTCAAGAAAAGATTGTTTTTTTTTTCTAAGCTAGACAGGAAAACTCTTTGCCTTTGTCTCACCTGATGGTAAGTGCCGATAGCAGCAGATGGAATCCTCCACCTGGAACCTTCAACCACAGAGGGGTCTGTCACAATAATGTCGGATGACAAAATAATGCTGTTAATATTAGTTTGATGGCGACATATTTTGATAAGACGGTGGTAGCTAGCCAGGCGGACTTGAAAGAGTCCTACCACCAACCAAAGCGAATACAATATTTGTATTCTCCTGGGGATCGAACCTGGGATCTCTGGAACCAAATTCTGGAGGGCGACCCATTAGACAACGGAGGAGTGTAAAACATTGATTTCAGCTCCGAAGTCACTATTCTTAATTAGTTTTGTTTGTTCCAATTGTCAGAACAGTTAATCCCTTAAAAAATGTTTGCATGTCCGCGACCAGGCTAAGGCATGTATGTAGCTACAACTATTTTTAAGATCTTTTTTAACTGTGTTTTGTGCAAATAAACTTTTTGATTTGATATTATTGATTAGAGCCAGAGCCCACTCCATAGCACCGAGCCCGGTTTTAAACAGATTCGATCACCGTACATTAGGGGGTGCCCGGTGAAAAAACCGTCGCAGGAACAATTACACGGCATCTGTCGCTGCCGCGAGCTCAGCACAATTTATGCTGATTGGATTTACGCTGAATGTATTACTATGTACTCCGAATGTATCGAGTTTCGCCATGACTCATTACTGCATAGCGGCGACCTGCTTTGACGTTCGTGACTGGAGTAATTTGAAAATAGATTAGGTACTTATCCTATCTATTTGTTATTAGAAATGAAAGAAAAAAACTTTCCCAGTTTAGGCTTTGAGTTTTAAATTTAATTTTGCACATCGTTCACAATGTTATACACACACAAATCACGCCTATTCACCTTATTTCCTGGGCACATACTGACAATGGTAGTCAATAATTTTTTCATGTCACACCGGACCAAAAAATGGCCTTTTGCGCGTACGAAAAATCCCACTTCCTGGTCAGGGGATGACAAAATTATTAACTTACCTCGGGCCATGTAAAAGAAGCCCTCAGATCGCATATTTGTCGTCAAAGGCCTGAGATTTGAGATACTCTTTGCTTTATGGCTCTTGGTATATAATCTACTATTATTTTTCCTATTTTTACAGATCTTTTGGTAGATCCAGCTTAGTAAAGTAAACTAATTCAGGGCCGTATTCGCTTTTAACGCACTGTGAGCTAACACGCACTAACCGAACGACACGCGCACTTAATTATGCAGGGAGAATGCGAATTAATGCCAAAACAATAGCGCGGGAGCGGGTCGTAAATACCTGCGTTTTATCGTCCACGCTGCGGCGAGGTGAGGGCATGGCGCGTTTGCGTGGTACGACCACTCGACCGAAGCCCTGAAGCTGAGAATATGAAAAATTTGGTGGTTACAAAAACATACATAAATCACGCCTATATCCCCGAAGAGGTAGGCAGAGGTGAATTAGCACCCACGTTTCGCCAACTATGTTAAGTCCCATAGGTGGCGAGCTTATTGCTATTTATCGGGCACAAAAGTCGCAGTACATTGCTGGGTGGTATAAGACGAACGCTGCTGCCCATTCATCATCACTGATGTATCCTTAGTCGCCTTGTACGACACCCACGGGAGAGAATTGGGGTGGTGACAATTGTATTCTACGCTGCCGTCACCACACCGCTTCAAAAAATTAAGGTCTTGTTACGGGACCATAATTTTTCGAACTTTTTCTAACCACCAAATTCTTTCCACAAATTTTTCTAACATTTATATAGTGTTGAAATTAAACTCGAATAGTCGGATTATATGACTATGAACATCATAATATACCCAAAGAGGGTTGGTGTCAGGCAGGCGGCCTGCTGTAAAACTTAAGCTAAAACCTTGAGCAGTATAGATTGGAATGTTGTCGTTGCAATCACCCTCTCCGTTCATCGATCTCTCGATATGGGCCGTTCCGCCTCTATCTCTATACGTTTATTCATCACTAGCACCTTTCCGGTGTGATGGATGATATGAATCAAAAGGGAGTGGGTGGCTTGATGACGTCTGACCGATACGAATGGAAAAGAAAACATACTGCGTATGTATGTTTTCTCTCTAAGAATTTTGTAGTTCTTTACAAAAGTTTCAAAAAAATTATAGTCTATACAGCGTAAAATATTATTAGCAGGTACTAATGAAATATCTGCCTATTGTTTCTATACTATGGCCTTTGAATAATATTATCAATTTAATAGGTAACCAATAGGTAAGTACAATATTGCTGCCAAACATTCGATTCTAATACCTCATATTGAATACCAATATAAAAAAGTTCCAAATACTTCCAATCTCGTTCCATTTTAAAACAGCAGCCAGTTAAACCTGAATAGTGGCAGCCACAGACTGGCCCATAGCAAACGCAGCACAGGACAAGCTCTGTTACCTGAATTTGACTATAATCACGGCCCAGCTTGGCCCTGAGCCAGCCTCGTCTGTCCGTACATGTTCACGTAATACCGCACAATTTAAAACATATCTACGTACCTACTGATATTGTTCATAAAGTCTGACTATTATGGCGGCAAATGCGGAAAGGAGACACTAATCGTGATCTCCTGAATTACCCGGGAGCTGAAATGGACGTGTGCATGTGGTGACGGCAGAGCACAACACAATTGACACTATTACTCACACCCCCATCCTCTCCCGCGGGTGTCGTACAAGATGACTAAGGCCAGAGTTCACCAACACGTAAATCGAGCGATTAAAAGATAACCGGCAGTTTTTGACAGTTCTTCCATACGGTAAAATGTCAAGAACCGACGGTTAATATTAATCGCTTGTTGGTGAACTCGGGCCTAAGGGTTAAGGTAGCGACGAGTACCTAATGGACAGCAGCGTTTCTCTTATACCACTTATCAATATACTGCGATTTACGCGCCCGTTAGTTGGCAATAGGCTCGCCAGCTACTACATGGCCCTATGCTAATTGACGAATCGTGAATATTGATGCCTGCCTACCTATTCGGGGATATAAGCGTTATTTATGTATGTATGTATGTCATCCCAATCACTAGCTCCGTTCATCGGTATCTTGGCAAAGCTTTCCGTTAGGTACTTTTCTATACATTCATACACCTTTCCGGTGAGATGAATGATATGTAGGTATCAGTGGCGGAGCGTCCATATAACCCGATTCCCAACAGCCGTACCAAACGAGCGAGCATAAAAAAATCATTACCATAATTCAAGTACAATACCATTTTATAAGCAAATAAAAAAAATCCATCAATATAATCTTATCATAACAGTATTAAACGCGCGCGAAACAATATGCAACACAGGTACATACAATTCGCTCCCGCTCTCTAGATTCCTTCAACTAACTCGCTAAATATCGAGTTATGGACGCCTGCTATACAGCGCCTGCACGCACACAGACAAGCGTAGTCTTGTCAGGCGCACGCAACGCGAAATAGTACCTAAAGTTTGCCTACAAGCCGGCATCAAGCCGGCATTTCGGCAGCCTACGCGCTTATGCATCGATACACTACGACACACGCACACATTAGTAATAAACTCCCACGAAAACAAGTTCCGTCAAAAGTAAATATTTTAGATCTTATTGCAATAGCCATAAAAGCGGAATTTCTTTTGTGAACTGCACTCAATATCGCGGTCGTGCGCCGCTCCTGCAAGCCGCTCCGGACCGGGTTGAATCGTCTTTCTGGCTGTATAAAACAAAGCACAAGCACGCAAAAGTGGCAACGTAGTTCTCCGCTTCGTCACTAGATGGCGTTGAACAGTTGTAGCCGTGTCCTAGCAGGCGGTGTTAAAAGTTAATGCTTAAACCATAAGAGGCTTCATATAGTTGTGGCTTGCCTAACTTGTTCTTTCACGCCACGCCACTGGTAGGTATTAAAATATAGCGGATGGATCGATGATATCTGACCGATAGAAACGGAAGAGAAAACATACATTTTGCCAAACCCAGATATCCTGGTAACATGGCAAGAATGTAATGGTGATAATGATCAAGGCGGTGGAGACAAAAGTCAATGCTTATTAAAGCGGGACCCCTAACCCCATGCCATGGTGATAAGACAATAGCAAGAAAATAATAATTTTAACACTATTGCCCCGAATATGTTCGATTTCTTTCGATCGATCGATTCTACCACAGGATCCAACGTTTCCTTATTTTGATTTCAAATAAGCTAGATAACTAATTAGCGATTCCGAACCAAAGTACCTAACTGTAAGCAAAGGCTATTTTAGGCGAAATAAATAATAGTTGAGTTAATTGGCATTAAGGTACTGTTAACCCACATAGAGCAGCTCTCGTGCCAAAAAGCAATTATCGAGATGTACCTATTCGGTTTACGATGGACCAGGGGGCCTACCGCCTAACTCGATTGCTAAGCAAAAGCTATTGTTTATGACGTCATGCTGTCATTTCGCCCCAAATATACCTAAACTATTAGCGATAGCTTTGAACGAATGATCACCGAATGATTTTGTATGAATTTGGCACAAAATCAGTGCCGCCTAAACATTCAGGATGGCTGCTATAGCCGTAAGCATTGCATTGCAATATAGCTATCATCAGCAATCGAGTTAGGCGGTAGGCCCCCAGGTTGTAAAGTCGGTGAATATTACTTAAGTTGTTTTGATACCAATGTTGGGGCCGAAGCTCCAGCACTTACAGGGGCCATAAATCAACGTGCCGCATTAGGCACTTATCTAGTCAGACTTTTGTTGTTGTGCAACAGAATACTGAGATATAATCATAATAACTTTATTGCACATAGAAAGAAAAGTACACATATGGAAATAAACATAGACAGTTCAAAAGTTGGACATATTGCTTACAAGCAATATCTTCCAGTCATTCTTGATAACAATAAGGTGTCGTACAAGCCACTAAGGGTTAAAACAGTGATAAAGAATAGGCAGCACCATTATACCACCTAGCAATGTGCTGCTACTTTCGTGCCAGATAAATGGCAATAGGCTCGACACCTATTGGGCATGAGACTAAGGGCCGATTTCACCGTCTCTCATAGAAACTAAGTTTAATAAAACTTGGTTTTGATTAATGCAAACTATGTAGCGGAACTCAGTTTAAAGCATAAACCGAGTTCAACTTCAACTAATCGCGTTTAATTCTGCGGTGAAATCGGCCCTTAACAATTGGCGAAACGTGGGTGTTAATTTACCTCTGCCTACCCCTTCGGGGACATAGGAGTGATTTATGGATGTATGTCCTTGATTAAAAAAAAGTAATAAGGGTATGGGCGTAGAATAGAAATATGGGAAACAGTGTAGAGGTAAGTGGTGTGATCACTTATTGTGCTATATCACAAGATTGTCTTTAAACAATTCGCAAGACCCCTCTAGCTCTAACCACGGATAGGTACGCTTCCATATAAATAACTCCTCCCTAAAAGGCCCTCGTTTAAAAAACCGTTTCAAAACAAAGACCAGAAGCTCCTCCATATTCAGGCGGGAACAGAAACAAAAGTACAGTCGGCCGAATAAAAATGATCCCCAAATTGGATCTGCAAATAATGGCAGCTGTAGCAAGTTCACCGGTTCCGAAAGAAGTTAGCCGCGCGACCGGTGCGTTCCCGGTAAGAGTACCGGAATAAATACACTGGATGAGGGAACGGTTTAGCAAAACTTGGAGATGATAATACCACCTTCACCTTAATCCTCTGGGGTTATTTGTTTGAGCGTCCTGTTTTGAAGAGACTGCAGAGCAGAATACAATTGTCACCACCCCCATCTCTCTAACTTCATTGACGATAAGTGGGTGTCTTATTCACCTTTGGGGATGTAGGCGTAATTTATGTTTGTATGAAAACTTTTAGCATTGAATGGATTCACTGTGTGGGTGCCGGCTCCATAGTGTGACAGAGAGGGACGTCAGGAGCAGCGGTTGGGACTTCGGACCCAAATGTAGGTTAACGGGGCCCTTTTTTCCATTATTAAAATCGATTTTATTCACTTGATCAGCCAAAATAATAAATTTTTGGTCACCCATCCAATGACTGGCCTTAGCGAACATTCTTTTTTTCCGCAATCGCAGGCCGAGCGCATTAAGCCACTGCGATATCGAACTCTTCAGACATAATTAGTACGAAATTATTGGTTTTATTAAGACATGCAAATAAAATGTTTCACGCCAATCTTCCCTGTTAATTAAAAACAGCTCTATAAATGTCCTCTAGGTACAGTCGAGTACAACACGCCACGTGCCGCCGAGCGCCAGGTGCTCCCACCGCACGCCTCTAAATTTAACGTCTTTATTTGTATTTGTGACTGTACTACGTAGCCATATTGTAAGCGGGCTTGCAAATCTGAAACTGGAAAGTACCAATTTTAAAATTAGCTTTTACTGAATTGTTTTAGCCATATCCTATGGTGTTTCATGATATTTATTGATTAATTAATTTGGGTTATGAACTTTTGTTTGCATAATAATAAGAAAGTTACATATTTAAGTCACTAGCTGTTTTAAATACTAGTTATAGTTTACAATTCCTTGATTTTTTATTGCACTTGCAAATAAAAACCAAAGAAATTAATTTTGTTCGATGGCAAGTAGCTAGCACGATCGGCCTGCAATTACGCTCAACAATTTACCAAAGCTCGGTTATGAGCCGAGATACATCAATCATTTTACGACACTGGATAGTTTGATGGTCATTCTGACACAGAGGGCATTATGCACACAAAGCAATCACAAGACAAGTCAAGAAAGTTGCATATAGCTGCATGGCATGACCTTAGCAACTTTGAATTTTTTGAAAAGGCCTCTTTCATAACTTCACAAATACACCACGCTATTGTCTGCACCTACTTCTTAAATAGAAAGATCCCTCAAACAACAACTTTGCGGTTTCCTCCTCCACAATCTACAAGGATACGTTTCAGCTCAATCGGAATATAAAAATTACCATTAAACCTTACTAAATAAATTATCACAAGAAACATCGCGGAGGTTGCCGTGAAACAGCATAATTTCGGGAGTTCCCCGCCCGGGGTAATTAAAGCGGGCAGACACGCATTAATATTTGATAACACAATTAATTTTGGCCCGACTCCTCTCGTAAAATTTTCAATTTGCCCAACTTTCACCTGATAAAAGTCGGTTAGGTAACTTGGCGAGATAAGAGGAGGTAATTACCGAAGACTTTCTGTAACTCGATTTTCTTGCTGACTGTACTTTCGTGCTTGTGGCCGAATTTCCGCGCTTTAGAGCCTGCAGTTAACTGGGAAGAGTTGAGAAATTTATTCGTAATATTTAAGTTTTATTTTTGGATTTTATGTGTAGTTATTTTGGATCGCTAAACTCATAAGTCGCAGCCACATTGTATAATGCATATTACGCCTATTTTGCTTTTTTTAATTCGCCTCTGCCTACTTCTTCGGGTATTTCACCCAACACCAATACGATTGTCACCGCCCCTGCCTCCCTCGTTCGCTATTAATGGAACCTGAAATAAGCTGACGAAAGGCTGGGTGTTAAATCACCTCTGTCTATAGGTACATTATAGGGGAAAGGCGTTTTTGAGTTCTTTGTTTCCTATTCCCAGTTTATCTGGGGTCTATCTAAACCAATAATGATGCAATAGAGTGTATTATTACTACGCCGTGTGGTGACGGCAGAGCAGAATACAATAGTCACCACCCCCATCTCTTCCGCGGGTGTCGCACAAGGCGACTAAGGGTTAAGACAGCGTTGAGTAATGGGCAGCAGCGTTACTCATCCAGCTTGCAATATACTACGATTTACGTTCCCGATACATGGCAATAGGCTCGCCACTTGTTACATGGGCCCTATCCTAATTGGCGAAACGTGGTTGTTGATTCACCTCTGCCTACTCCTTCGGGGATATAGGCGTAATTTATGTATGTTATAATATTATTATGAAGTAACCACTTGGTGAGCAGTTAGACCGTCTTCATCAGAGCCGCAGCTAAATTAACGCCTCACCTTTAAAAACTATTTA
Organism: Cataclysta lemnata; assembly: GCA_963931975.1. Lineage (NCBI taxonomy): Eukaryota > Metazoa > Arthropoda > Insecta > Lepidoptera > Crambidae > Cataclysta > Cataclysta lemnata. The sequence goes on along the minus strand of OZ008347.1, from coordinate 16,221,515 downwards.
ATGCCAATAAATCGCTATCACCTCGCGCTGTCGTCGACTCATGGCACACGGCGCGTTCCAGCGATCCACAGGTGCGTTCCGGACGCGCCACGCGTGCTCCACGCGTGCCCGATCCGTAGTGCAATAATATTTCAGGTGCGCGCTGATCGAAGGTGCGAATGATGGCTGTCCGGAAGATTTATTGGCGTTGTCAGGTGCCATGTATGCACGACGGAGCGCGGCGAGATTGCGACGCTCAGGGTCTATCGTTAAGTCCGAGCGATATCTTATGAATAGGGGAATGTGGACAAGACCAACAAGCTACCTCAACAAGTTACCTCAGCCAGTGTCTTGAAAATCAAATTAATTTTCAAAATGGATTTATTGTCGTCAGGTTTATTGACTGCTCCCTTGAGATGACTATTTAGGTCTTCATTCTTGGTTGTATGGAAAAAAATATATAGGTACACCAGAGTAGGTACTCTCTTTACATACATACGCAAGGGTGACCACTACTTTCCCCTTGCAACGATCTCACACTTCTTTTACTTCATACCTTTACTGGAAGTATCGACTAAGATGACAGGTGAAAGACCGATGAACAGTGAGAGTTGGGATGGCAACATTCCAATCGGTACGTCTCAAGGTTTTGGCTTAGATTTCACAGCCAGCCGCCTGCCTTAGACCAACCTCTGTGGGAATGCTGTTGTCGGTGGTTTGCCCTCCGACTTTCGGGTGCTCCAAGGTGCTCCAAGGTGCTTATTGGTCTACATCGTGCAATCTCCCTTAGTCGACGACACTCAAGGGATGAGTCGGGGCTGGCACATTCTACGTTATGTTTTCGCTCCCAGGCCAGCATGAAAGAGTCGGTTGTTGGAAGTATGCTAATATTTATATATTTATATGCGGCTTAAAGGCTGTTTTGATGGTTATTCCTGTATTTCCTGCCCGGTGGTCTGGTGTTATTGTATTGTTTGCTATATTCGATTCGCAGGCCAGGTGGCCGGATTAGTTGGGCTTGTAGGTAAAACCCGTGTCGTGACCTAAAATATATTGGTGCAATGTTGCCATGTTATACGACTTAGCACGTTTTTGTTAGCATTTTATTGATAGCTTTTCGTAGAAGGTCTTTGCGGAGGCAACAATCTAATTTTTTCATATTTATCGAGCAAAATATTTTAGCCAAGATAAATCTACAAAAAGATATAAGCATTACCCATGAATCCAAATGACTAATAGGTCATTCCTGTCAAGTCCAAACATAAATCACACCTGTTTATCTGCGAAGAGCCACGGAATGCTGTATTACAAACCCCCATACCTTAAATATCACAAGCACTGTATAATTATTATTTGCGCTAAAATATATATTCAATCAAAAGTTATTATTTAAAACTCAAATGTAATTAACCAATAATTATTACCGTCATTTCAACTAACAATATACCTCTATTTGTTTGACCATTTATACCTGTTGTAAAACCCTTAATCAACTCATTTCGTGATAGTCAAATTATGGAAAATAAAACAGAAATACGATATTTTTTGGATTTCGCAACCATCTACAAGTCCAAGCAGACCCAAGAACAAATAAGGAATCTTTTGCGAACGCCTTTCTATATTTACACTAACGAGACATGTGTTTATTTAAAAGAAAAAGCACAACACAAACTTCGTGAAATAAATCAGTCGTCGCCCAATAAACAACACGGTACAAAATGCTAAAATCACTGAAACCATCACAGGTGCCCAATCTCCGTCGGAACACGGTCAGAAAAATAATAAAATCTAATCAGTGAACAGAAAATAAATATATGGAACGAAAATAAACAGCCGATCGGGACCGGGCTCCTGTAAATTACCTGTTGGTTTTACTGAAATGTTTGATGCGTTTGCGCTTGATCGATATTTATGGTGCGGCTGAATGTATTGATACTTTTACAAGTATTTTTATTTTACCTTATTACATGTTTGGGTATATGAAATGAGAAAAATCTAAATTGATGTTGTAGAATCATGACCTATATGTAGTCGTCAAATTTGATTAGGAAAAGTGATTTTAATTGATAATTAATAACCTTTTGCAACGTCCATATTAATAAAGTTTTCAAAGTTTTCAATGATTTTAATTTTATTATTAAAACCATTGAAAACTTTGAAAACGTTGATAGTTTATCTGAAGTCCGTGCAGTATTTTTGGAATAAAACACAGATTTTTTGATAAATAAATCATTTTATTTTTCAACGTAGTCTCCCTTGAGCTCTATACACTTTGTCCAACGCTTCTCCAATTTCTTTATACCTTCCAAGAAATATGATTTGTCGAGGTTCAAAAAATTCAAAAAGTCACGGACTTATTGACCCACCCCCGTAGCATGAAGAATGTAAGATAAAAACTGGAAAACTTTTAAAAATAGTATATTGTAAAACTGAATGATTTAAATTTTAATGTAATATGAGAACGCGTGGTACTCTTGACGACCGATTGCGAACTGACCTGAATAATTAAATTACATTATAAGAGAACTTACAATATTCAGGTAAAGACAATAATTGCTGATATGACAGTGTACGCGCGGAGCTCGTACAATACTAAAGCATCAAAAACGTTCGAGCCTAGTAGAAAACGTAAACGGGCAGCCATGTGTTTCGTGTTGGGTGCGCGCGCGCCGCAATCCAGCCGCAATCAACATTACACCTGCCCGATATTTTTATATGCGCTATTTCCACGGCGGGTTATTTAGACTATTTGATGGCCGCGATCGGAACATTTTATAAGTGATTTCCTGTACTTATAAAAATATTTGGCTGTTTAACTGTTTCGTGGAATAGTAATAACATGCAAACTTTTAATATTCCAACCTATGTCAGCGCTAAGCTTAGATATGCTGCAATCCGACACTTCTTGGTTGGCCGAGTGGTATATGCTTGGATTGCAGAGGACGCGGGTTCGATTCCCGCATCAAGACTATAATTTTCGAACTTCTTCTTACTACAATATTCATTGTAAAATTTTCTAACATTTATTTATAATGTTTAAATTAAAATCAAAATAGTAGGGTGTAATTATTATTAAATTCATAACAACGCAAGGGAGGTAAACTTTATTCTTGATCGCAATAACACTTTCATAATTACCACAAGGTTTTGTTTTCATTTGGTCCATAACGGTAAATAGCTAGTCGTTTCACCTGTCTCTCCTTATATCTGGAGGCAGTTACAGACAAAGCAAACTCCCTTCTGTTGCGAGCCACATACCCCCGAATACAGAAACGCTACTCAAATTTAGGGGACTACTTAAAAAGTTAAGTGGACACTACCTGTCAGAATTTGTATGGAAAAACGCCAATTTTGACAATACTTAAATGTTAAGCGGGACTCAAATTTTGAATACCGTTTCTGTATTCGGGGGTTAAACTCGCAGTTAAAGCTCTCATTATGAGCTGTTGATGAGAATACTTTAGTGATGGATATTGATATCGACAATTTTAAACTTATATTGGAAAATAATGCTCAAAACAAAGGTATATTTTTGTAATTTAGTAATAAGGCTGTTGAATTGTGAGATTCTACTAAATAAAAAATTATATGAAATCGAAAAATGTATACCTATATAATGTGATAAAATTAAATTGTTTAACTATCAACAACACTCTCACGACTTATATTATATTCTAGAATTTGTATGTCGATTACAGATCGGGAGAACTAATGTGCAAAAAGATGCAAAACAAAGATTCTTGCTAAGTATTTTCTTTTAATGACCAGCCAAATTGTGTTCTACTCTGCCATCTCCACACGCTACAAACATTTAAGCTGTTAGGTGTTCAGAGTTTTATGTAAATATTTCACCACACATGAAAGGACTACAGGTCTTATTTTAGAATCTGTTCACTTTTAAAAACAATAAGTAGTATAACTTATATAAATGTAATTGAATAATCAAGACCTTTGTATCGATACAGTGTCACATCACTACCAAACATTAGGGTTGACACAAAATGAAATTATACAACGATCCACCTACGCACTTGCAGTAATACACTGTTTGTAATTACCACAACGTCTTAACACAGATTGTTCGTATAATCAACTTTATTCCCCCTTCAACAAGGATTACAATATCTGAAGGTATTTGGCGTGGTAACGAAGTTAAGCCAACCTGTTTCGCGAGCCTGTTAATCCTTTTTATCTTAATGTGACAAGTGGTTTATTATTCCTGGTGAGAAATACTGGTAACTCCCTTATAGAATACAAGGTGGTATGTGGGAATGTAAATAAACGTACGGACAAAGAAAGCAGATTTGATGAGACGTTGAATAGAAGTTATTTTTAATAAAATATATACGCGAGAGAAATGCTGTAAACATCCGTTTTGCGTGCCAAATAAAGAGCTAGTGGAACTCGGAATAATTTGATAATGAGATCATAGAAACGATCAAGAACTTTGAGCGCGATATGGATCTAAAGCGATTATCGGCTTGTAAATTCGATTCGGCACGTGAATGTAATAGAGTCAATTATGTCGCAATAATTTGCATTGAGCTTTCAATAAGCATTGGCATATTATGGATGTTATGTGACCATAGCGTTAATATGGAGGAGTGGAGCGAATAGTTACAGAAAAGTTTAGAAGACACCCAAACAATAATAGGAAAGAATGTATCGCAAGAGCTGATAATGTTTATGATGAATGGATGCTGCGAAGAAAAGATGAATAAATTGGGTGATTGGTAAGATGTCTGCAATTTGACTGAATGAAATTTGAACGGGAAACTAACATTTTTAAAACTAAACACCCAGTATGTACATTTAATGAGCAGTTAGAAGTAAACAATACATCATTCTATTAACAACAACAATTTAATGTCGCCCCAGAAGCATTCGTCTCCGCGACAAAGCCGCGAATGCTGCAATACATTGTAGCAAATGTCAAACGCTTTCTAATCAAGCATGTATCTCAGAAAGTGTACTGTCAAACATGCTCAGAGATATTAATGGGATATGTGAGCTTCGGGCATTTAATTGGCTTAGCTGGAAAGGAGGTAGAATTAGTGCAACGTACGGAACCGTAAATGTTCGTTAGGACTTGGAGAGGAGCAGCAGATTTATATCGCATTCAAAATAGAATCTAGACTTATTTACATAAGGTTAATGTTTACCTGTAACTGTCGAGCGTTTCTACACAAAGATAAGTAAAATTAATCATTATCACCAGCCCTTTAATGTCCTTACTGCTAGGGCATGGGCCTTCCCTATGGATGGATGAATTTAGGGTGATCGGCCATAACCACCACGCTGGCCCAGTGCGGGTTGGTAGGTATTAACGACTGTAGATGTAGTTGTCTTCCCAAGCACGGAGGAACTCGAGATAATAAATTTTTGGCCACCCATCCAATGACCGGCCTTAGCGAAATTGCTTAGTTTACGCAATCGAAGTCCGAGCGCGCTACGCCACTGCGCTATCGAGCTCCTCCGGAGGGCCTAGCTTTGGCTTTTCTATTCGAACGCATAGAATTCAAAAGTATGAAACTGACGTTTTGTTTTTTCTGTAATCCGTCAGTTTCATAAATTTGTTTTCTATGCGTTCGAATAGAATGGTCACTTGGCTAGGGCCACAGATATCAAATACTCACCAAATTCAAATTATATCATCAAGTTAATTTCACATAAATCGCGCCTGCCAATCTCATGAAAAGAGAAAGTAGGTATAACTTTCCTAAGTCAACTGTAACATGGTAATGAATTCTCTTATTAGTCAAAGGAGCCAGTCAGCAATCGCCTAAACTTTGATTAACCGATCGCCACCCAGGGCTGTGCCAACCGTTAACCTGTTGAATTAAATCCCGATTTGTCTTCATTACACGGCTTAGGACGGCTCTTAGATAATAGTTACTAATAGTGGACTGAGGATGTACTAATGGCTTCGGAGACCAAGGCCATTTAGGCCGACGTGTTTATTTCAGTGACATTTATTATTGTAGTGCTTGTTTATGTCATTTGTGAATAAGAGGACATGGGCTATCATATGATTATTGAAGATAAGTCGTATAGTGACGGCAGAGTAGAATACAATTGACACCATCCCAAATCTCTCCCGTGGGTGTCGTACAAGGCGACTAAGGATAAATCAGTGATCAGGAATGGGCAGCAGCGTTCCTCTTATACCACCTAGCAATGTACTGCGAGTTTTGTGCCCGATAAATGGCAATAGGCTCGCCACCTATTATATTACATGGGACTTGACATAATTGGCGAAACGTGGGTGCTGGTTCACCCCTGCCTACCCCTTCGGGATATAGGCGTGATTTATGTGTGTGTGTGTGTTTATGTCCTTTGCGAATAAGAGGACATCGGCTGTCAAATGATTTTTGAAGGTAAGGCAAATTCTGCAGTTCGATTCGTTGTTTTTCGTGTTATTAGCACTGATCTGTGATTCTAAAAAACGGTTTTCTTTAAATAGAAAAGAATTCGAATGGATTTGCTAGCTCTTAATGGTACTTATTAATCTTGGCAATGTCACAAAAGATCTTGAATAGTTTTAATGACTCTTTCTTTCTTCTTTTTCCTACCTACCAAATCCTAAAGCTTTGGTTGTGATACTATTCACATGTAAAGAATAAGTTTTTGTCGCATTTTAGGACACTTTAAGATTGTTTATTTTTACACACAGCTTCTAATGAACTTGTCGAATCTACACGAATTATTCTCTGCAGTTTTCCTATACCTACTTACCGAGACCAATACTTGCATACAATACCTAACAGGGCTCCCTCTGCCCTGTTCCCTCTATGCGGTATCTTGTCTGCCATTACGCGCAGGTGCGACCCGCATTGCTTTTAATGCGAGCCAAACGAACGCCATAACGCGCAGTGTGTGCGTACCTTTATAGCTTATTACTGTTAGCTTTGTAACTGTTAATATCATACCGTCACATGAGCAACTGGATACTTGGAAGATATATAAAAGCAATAAATAAATAAATAAATATTTTTAACACTCACACCTGTCATCTAGCCCAAAGTAAGTAGCCGAGCACTTGTGTTATGGATACTAGATGAGGGACATATTTTTAATATAAATGTTGAAAATATACTACATAAACATAAACACAACCATGACTCGGAAACAAACATTTGTGGTCATCACAAAGTTTGCCCCTACCAGGATTCGAACCCGGGACCTCTTGGCCAATACCCAGCAATCTGAGCATTCGACCAAGGCGGCCGTCAAATGGCAATGAGGACGACTTACAAAATAGACATACCAACCAACAACCACCTCCGCGATCTAGGGGTTCGCCCACTGGAATTAGAACTCGGGTTCGATTTTTCAACGCCCGCCTGGCTGGCTACCACCATCTTATCAAAATCTGTCGCCATAATGTTAATATAATAGCATTGTTGTGCTCCGACAATCCGTGATAAAATAGCCAGCCTCTCTGTGGTTGAGAGTTCCAGGTGAAGTTAGATTCCATCTTCGGCCCATTATCGTCACTTACCACCAGATGAGATAAAAAATACATACAAAAGTCATAATTATCATTTTCTTTCTGTGTTTCCAGTTTATCTTTTGTCGGGGAGTTTCCTCTTCCATTTATATCGGACAGACGTCATGAAGCCATTGACTCCCTTTTGATTCATAATATCATCCATCACATCAGAAAATAATGATGAATGATTATATTATTAAAGAATAGAGATAGAATCATGGAGAGGACCATTTCGAGAGACCGATTAACGGAGAGAGTGATTGGGAAATTTCAATCCATATTGCTTAAGGTTTGTGTTAGCAGATTAAGCTTCTTTTGGACACCCGTGGTATGAGTAGAATGTGCCACATTCTACGTTTTATTTCGCTAGTCTTCATTCATTCAGCATCGAAGTGGAGTAACTGGTTTAGAATTTTAATTATTTACTTAAAAATTCTACTCATACCACGGGTGTCCAACCCGTGGTATGAGTATAATGTGCCACATTCTACGTTTTATTTCGCTAGTATTCATTCATTCAGCATCGAAGTGGAGTAACTGGTTTAGAATTTTAATTATTTACTTAAAAATGAAACGTGGACTGAAATTAATATCCCTTATGGACAAGTCAAGTCTTGTTTATTATTTAAGGTAATATCTGCTACAAAAGAAAAGGGACCTTACTAGCAAACTAAACTCTAATGTTACTAATGCAGACGTATGACGCTTCCCTGTTTTGATTGGCAGTGGACTCGGCCTAGGTTGGCTACAGCTACCATTGTTTGACAGAAATGCAATATGACCTATATACTCCTCAGTCTCATGCCCCCATTATCGCCAAAATTGCAGTAGTTCTGTTGCATTTCAAGTACCTAAATGGTTTAATAAAACAAACATGCATCATGCCTTTCCCTCACAAAGCATAGATCACACTTCTTTCCAGTTTACTACGAGCCTTATATGCGAAAGATCGCTTCATCCAATCTTATTATCTCTTCATGCACGCCCGTCGGTTTCGGGTACTCTTGACCTGGCCATCTTTTAATAGACTTTCAATTTGATTATGAAAAATCCACCTAGACTTTACCCTTCCCATTTCTGCTTTCACTTCCGACAAATAAATACTTTTGGTCTTTCTCCTTTCATTAATTCTTCCTTTGTGACCATACCATGGGAGCATCTCTGTCTTAATTCTTGTCATTACGTCTTCTTTAAAACCTAACAAAACGCCCTATTACATTTTTTATTTGAAATAAGGTTTCAGTTTTGACCAAAGAAGATAAGATTAACATTCGGTTTAGACTTTTGTATAGTTTGACTTGTTGTTCGACTATACATCCCAACAGCATTTACTCAGACCACCCTCATCGCCATCTTTCGTCGCGTTCAGTGATCACAGAACCACTGTTAGTACTAGTCGATTTATCTTTGTTTAAACAACCAATGGTTACTTGAAAGACCTTTTTGTTTGTAACATTTACGTTGCCATAAAGTTTTTATGCTCAAATTAGTCGTTGTAAGTTGAGTTCGAATGAAGAGTCGATGTTTGGCTTGTTGTTTTTTAATCAACCAATAATTTATCAAGAAACATTGTAAACACATTTTGTTAGTTCTTTTATAAGCTTACACTTGCAAAATGTTAATATAATAATCATGCAATTCGCAGTCACCAATCAATTTTCAACACACAGGTTGAAATCAATGTTCAACAAGGCAAGGTTGAAAATTGATTTCAACCATTTTTTTTCGTTATTTTGTGTTAATGGGTAGTCTGGAGTATGGATATACTAATTATTTTGCAATTTGGAATACTGGCCACGCTGATTTCATAACTGCAAAATCTTTGTCCTCAGCCAAGACACGGTAGTGAAAAAAGTCGAAGGAACAAACACCACCAAAGCACAACAGGCTATTCACAAAATAAAAACTACGTTCATCCCCGACGCCCATATATTTGATAGCTCATTTACGTAGCTATTATTCGCAATCTTAAGCGGTGACGATAAATCGTTTGAGGCCCATAAAATATGAGTATAAATTATACAAGTACGCACATATAAAATATATTATACCGGCGGTCCCAGCCGTGATCTATGGGTAGCGTGACGCCAACGTAACTGCTCTAATTTATGTGCAAACCGTACACTTAGCGGACTGCACTTGCTATTTTGGTGTTATGCTGACGGTCATTTGGCAAAGGTATTCGGGCTATCCTCATTTATGTTTCGAGCCTTCGCACTCAGAACTTAAGTGCTAATTCGCACGCAAAGTTGTACGGGAATTTTGAGATTGCATTTCAAATAAATTCGGGGTAGCACTTTTTTTAACAAGAAAGAAAAGGATGTTGTTAACGACGGAGTGGACATTATACTACCCATATATTGCGCCGAACTCAGATGGACTGTAAACAGGGCAGGCAGAAGTATAGAAGCATCCTTAGGCCTCATTCCCACGGGAGCTTTTTTCAAGTATAAAATCATTTCCAAGTAAAAATGTTCATGCGAATAAGGCCTTAACGTCCAACGCCCAACGCTCCAAATGAAACACTGCTCGTTAATAAAGCGTCGCGTATTAAAACCGCTGACGTGTGAACATGTAGGTACCTACTTGGAAGAGCATTTAATTTTTTCTATTAGAACGCTTTTTTACGAACGTTGAAAAAACGCTAGTGTGCATGAGATTTTAATGCCGTTAAAGACCCCTTCATAAGAATAAATACAATAACGTAATTAGCTACGAATTTCCCATAGACACCAACCACTGTGCCCAGTCTTACCTCCTAAGGTTAAACGGAAATATTTCGCGTTTCAACCGAGTACAAGTCGGTTGTCGCGCCGCTAAAGCGGTGCCCCGTGAAATCTCTCTAAGTGAAAGCAATGCGGTGTTCTAAAAAACTAAAAGTGCGGATCAAGTCGGCTCCCCGGAGTTAAGGTGAGCGTACACGTGAAACCACTCAGCGGTTGCCATTAGCCTTCGGTTTGGGGCGGGAGCACACCTGGGGCTGTACCTTGTACTCTGTTGTGATAGTGTACTCAGTTCTATTTTTGTTTAATATGAGAACAATTTGATAGAGAGATAAATATCACGCTTATCATCTAGCGTAAAGTAAGTAGTATAAAGTCTTGTGTTATGAATGTCTACAAAGATTTTGGTGGTTAGAAAAATAATTTCGAAAAATTATGATCTTGAGGCGAGTTTTTCGAAATTCTTTTTCTAACCACCAAAATCTTTGTACTGATTTTTCTAACATTTATATAATGTTAAAATGAAAATCGAATAGTTTATGAATGTCTGTTTGATTGGGCTATGTTAATTGCAGCTAGATTTGGACTCATTTAGTTAGACACATCTAAGACTTGCAGCAATAAGTATATTACTGTTTACAAAGATAATATTGTTTTGTTGCCTATTTAAAAAAGGCATCTAATTATAGTCGCAGTCTTTTTCGCAGAAGCGGTAAGCAAAGTACATCCATTTCACTAATTTACACTAAGAATTCTGCCGCCCATTCTTCAATACGTTAAATTCTAGTTCCAAAATAAGTTTCTATGTACGACACTTGCGAATAACATCAAAAATAACTACTTACAAAAACTCTAACTAAAATCAGCCACATGCACTGTGTGTGTCCTCATCTTTATGCTTTATAATACCGTTTAGCGTGAGATGTTCATTAATCCTTTTTCAGCGCCATATTAATAATGGAATATTGCATGTTAATCTATTTGAATTTTTATATTTCTCCATTACTCTTGGGTCGTTTGTAAATAAATACTAAATATCTGATCTGTAGTTTATTTAGGTGTAGGGTAAAACCAGGATAGACGCGCCCCACCTTTTGAAAATGCCTCCTAATTTCAAAATATAAATTTGAAATGAATAACTTGTATGTATTTAGCTAACTTAATTATTTGGGTTTAATTATTATTTGTTTTTTTTTACCTATCAATTGCAGATTTTGCTGAATTTAACTTTTTGCGAAACTCCTTTTTTTGGGGATAGATGCCTACCTGTATGGATAGTTGCCCACCATGAAAATACTAAGAAGGAATTAGCCCTTTATAAAAACCCACCCAAATTTTATGAGATAGTTGTAATCCTAAAACAGCAATTGTCTCTAATGGGTCGAATTAAGAAAAACATTTTGAATTTTTTTTAATATTTTAATATGAAGTTCTTATAATCACAAATCAACATAATTGAATTTTAAAAAGCAGTTCAATGAAAATAATTCTAACTTAGTTATTAAAAATTAAAGATATGTATCAATATGTATAAATATATTTTTTTTTATTATAATTACACGATGAAGAGACCCTTTTTAAAATCCTACTTGATTTTCCGTAGTCCAAAAGCAAACTCGAGCTCGCATTGCACTCCTTCCTATCGTGATCTTTCGTGGTGATCGTTCGCTGCAATAAGTAAGGAGACGAAATACTCACTAAAAACATTTTAAATACCTATGTAATACACTAATACTCTAGGTGTACACCTATCCCTCCATACCACTATATGGGTATCAGGGCAACTATCCTTTTTGCTTAGGATAGGTGCCCTATTATTTTATTGATATATTGAAAACAAAAGAGTAATTATTTACACTGAGATCCACACCTAATGAATCAGTACATTGACGTAATAAAAAATATACGTAATTTTTACTACATATAAAATTATACAATGGCAAATACTACACTTTAAAACTTTGACGTCTTTTTGAAACTCGCCGCGGAGATCAAAACGCACACGAGCGAAACGACTCCTCATCACGCGACAGCCCGTGGAAATTTAGGTACGGGGTGACTACGGCATACACTTAAACAATTAATTTATAGTGGCGAGTTCGGGAAGTAAGGTTTTTTGAAAGTGAGGCAACTATCCCATTGAGGCTACTATCCCGGTTTTACCCTAAATAGTATTTTGTAAGACGTTATCGTTAATGTTAGACTTCATTACTTTTAGACGAATTTGTGCTTCTGGTAGAGATCTGAGACCAATGACAACTTATTTTTAGTCTAATCTTTCTCTAAAAGTGAAGGCTTTTATTCTTATTTAATATAATTTGTATTATGCTTGAGGATCATGATACTCAATAAATTACTGTTGTTGTTGTTGTATAATAAGGAACCATATTTTTTTAATTAATCTATTTACGACTTTAGATCTTTCGATTTTGATCCCCATTCAATCCATGACACGTAATAGAGACAAGGAAATTTAAAGAATGCAATAAATATCGTGACTACAATTTCTAAACTTGATAGAATTTGTCTATTTACATTGTCATAACATTAGTGTTTGAACAACGACCTTGCGTCTAGTTTCTTTCAAACATCTTGCTTTCTTTCAACTTGGTGATTATCTCCAGTCTCTTCAGATATAGTAACATATCCTGAGAACAAACGACCCGTCAAGCTGTCACTACACAAAGGTGGTTTGAAGAAGGTTCATATCAAATAAACATATCAAATCTCACTTTCATTTGTGCAAATTTCTGATGCAGATGTGATTATTTGCGCAGGGCTTCGGCTATATTAGGATTTAACGGGGTGCCGACTGCGTTGTGTTTTGGCAAATTGTTTTGGGAGTTTTAATGTAGGACCTGGCATTTGCGTTAATATTATATGATTTCATTTATATTTCTATTTCTGCATTAAAAAATAATGATGGGTCCAATTTCAAAATAGCAGCAACGTTCATTTTTTTATATGTAGTAAAACAAACTGTTTGCCTTCATGCGCATGATTAATGAAAATAAGCTCGACTTTATTATCAACGACTAGGTCTACAACCTTGATCATCTTCGTGGATGGATATACATGTGTAACGTTTAAAAACATTTAATCTTATTTTAGAAAGAGGAGAAAATATATAGCCGCGTGGTGACGGCAGAGTAGAATACAATTGTCACCTCCCCAAATCTCTGCCGTGGGTGTCGTACAAGGCGACTAAGGATAAATCAGCGATGAGGAATGGGCAGCAGCGTTCTTCTTATACCACCTAACAATAGCAACGTACTGCGACTTTTGTGCCCGATAAATGGCAATAGGCTCGCCACCTATTACATGGGACCTAACATAATTGGCGAAACGTGGGTGCTAATTCACCTCTGCCTACCCCTTCAGGGATATGGGCGAGATTTATGTATGTATGTATGTATGAAAATATGTCGTGTGGTGACGGCAGAGTAGAATACAATTGTCACCACCCCAAGTCTCTCCCGTGGGTGTCGTACAAGGTGTCTAAGGATAAATCAGCGATGAGGAATGGGCAGTAGCGTTCCTCTTATACCGCCTAGCAACAGTACTGCGACTTTTGTGCCCGATAAATGGCTCGCCACCTATTACACGGGACCTAACATAATTGGCGAAACATGGGTGCTAGTGCTAGTTCACCTCTGCCTTCGGGGATATAGGCGTTATTTATATATGTATTATGTATGTAAAAAAATAGGTCAACAAATTACACTTTTCAAAAAAATGTCTGAGTGATTTATTATGTTTCCTTTTTATAACGGACACGAACAATAATATCATGTCCGTGATCCCTGGAGTTTTCTACATGAAAATCTTTGTGATAATCGGCGTCTTTTGATGAGGACCGTATCTACGTAAATATCCCGTTTATTGTCTGTTTGGATTCTTACAACGCGTCTAATTAGGCACCTTATTATGTTTAGGTGTGTTAAAACGTGTTATATGTAACACCCACGGCGAGTCTCGTGCGCAAGCGGTGATATTTTGTGCTCTTAACGACTCTGTAGCACTCGCTTCAATGAAATGTTTGGATTTTACGCGTCAATTTTGAAATCGCTAAAAGAGAAAATAAAATTTCCCGCTCCAAGGTGATAATTTTGCTCAATGATCTAAGTTTGTTGGTTGAAATTTTTAAAAGTTTGGGTGGGTTTTATTAACCTAAAATGAAAGATACAATTCATCAAAGTATTTGAAATAAACAATTAATCAATGCAAGTGATTTTTTGAATGATGTCAAACTTCAACCTGTAAATTTGTTTTAGTTATATCTTTTACACTCGACCCAAATGCATTTGCAATATTAAACGGTAAACAATATCGCTTGGATCAATTAAATTCCGAACACAACTACACACCATGTTAATGCAATAAAGATAATACGCGAACGGTTTTATCAACAATGAGTACTAAAACTTGATGACCAGCCAAATTGGACCGTATGCTAATGGGACATGGTGCGTTTTTGTGTGCGCCCGGCGATGCCCCGGCGGCGCAGTAACCAATTGGTCCTGATTGCCGTCGGTTCGATTCCCGCGTAATTCGATCGGATTATCGCGACAAATGCGACACTCATTTTGTCAATAGCGGCGACGATTACGCACCGCCGCTTTCCGGTTCAAACCAGTATAATGATGCGTGGAATAAAACTGCCCGACGAGTCGAATTTTTAATTGTTTTGCGGATTCATGGTGTGCCGATAATGGGGTGTACCTGGCTGTGTTAAAAATTATAATATTAAACACAGCCAGGTACATCTAGGAATAGGTACAACGAAAAAATCCCCCCATGCTCTCCTGGGAGCGAACAAATAACGTAGAATAGGCCAGCCCCAACTCATCCCATGGGTATCGCAAAAGTCGACTAAGGGAGATTGCCCGGTGTAGACCAATAAGCACCTTGGGGCACCTGAATGGTGGAGGGCAATCCACCAACAACGGCATACCCAAAGAGGATTGGTGTCAGGCAGGCGGCCGGCTGTAAAACCTAAGCCAAAACCTTGTGTGGTATGGATTGGAATGTTATCATTCCAATCACTCTCTCCGTTCATCGGTCTCTCCGGTGGTTGTCTTAACTACTCGGCCATCCAGCCTTATTCGATAAATAAAGATAGCGATGGGTATTGCGCAGCAGCATTCCTCTCAAACCACCTAGCAATATACTGCGATTTATGTGAACGATATATGGCAACAGGTTCGCTACCTATATTACATGGGACCTAACTTAATTGGCGAAAAGTGGATGTTTAATTACCTCTGCCTACCTCTTCGCGATTATAGGAGTGATTTATGGATGTATAAATATATTATTATTATGCATAATATATTGATTGCCGTGTGGTGACGGCAGAGTAGAATACAATTGTCACCACCCCAAAATCTCTCCCGTGGGTGTCGTACAAGGCGACTAAGGATAAATCAGCGATGAGGAACGTTCTTCTTATACCATCTAGCATAAAAGTCTCAATAGGTACATAGGTACCTATTGAGACTTTTATGCCCGATAACTGGCAAAACGTGGGTGCTAGTTCACCTCTGCCTACCCCTTCGGGGATATAGGCGTGATTTATGTATATATGTATGTATATATTGATACAACATGCTGACAGTTGCGTTGTGTGGATATTCATCCACATAATCTCCTGTCGACTGAGAGGGCACACAGATGAAAAAAGAGCCGTGAATTAATCTGTGATTCGATTACTGGCGTTCCAAACTTGTAAATTGACTTTTTTGTTATATTTTTTGCACGAAGAACTTGTACAGTTGGAATGGTTTGCGAACGGTACTAACGAGCAATGTATAACAAAGTTCTCTCGAATTATTCATTATTCAATTAGTGAGAACTACATAATGAAATATTAAAAAATATGTACGTATACTATATTTTGTTATCTGAACACGTATTTGTGTACATAAAGATATAGTTAGTATGCATAATCGCATTTACCCCCAATCTGCACCGGGACACTATTTTGTCAATTTCCGAAAGTATTGCTTACGAAATTAAGATTAAACAGTTGTTTGAATCTACACAAAACATTCCAAATTTCATTTGCTCGGTACACTTATATAAGCAAAATAAATATTACTGTTTTGAAAGAAACAAACTCTAAAAAGCGGCCTCAGGGAATTGTCAAATCACACATCGGAAGCTCCGCAATACAAGTCAGGGGCACAGATAATGAAAATTAGCTGTCATTACAATAGGGATCACGCGGAGTGGCTCGTTAAAAAGTTACGGGAGTCTGCGGGAGACTCGGCTACAATGGCGCGAGGTGAGGCCTATACAGGCTGCTCCAATTTTCCCTGATCTACTCAAATTTATCATTGATTGGCAATTTGACAACTGCAGTATTTGTCAATATGTAGGATAGGAAATCAAATGAATAGCCCTCCTATTTATTTTCGTCGGGGTAGGCAGAGGCAAACACCCACCTTTCACCAATTATGTTAGGTGGCATGTAATAAGTGGCGAACCAATTGGACATTTAAATCGCAGTAAATTGCTCGGTGGTAAAAGAGGAACGCTGCTAGCCATTACTCATCGTTGTCTTTACCCTTAGTCACCTTGTACGACACCTACGAGGGTAATGGACCGGTGGTGACAATAGTATTATGATATGCCGTCATTACACGGCACAAAGGTAAGGTATAAAAGAAAAGCATTGAAGCTGACAACTATACACATCCTTATGCCACTGAGGACGAAAAATCGAAAATTTAAATTAATTGTTTAGTAAGCAACTTGTAGTGGGTGTCAGCTAATAGCTTATTTAAATATGACCAAACTCTGTTAACAAAGAAGTTAACCTTAATATTATTTAATACTCAGATATTTAAGTTATTAAAAAAAGTTTGTTTTGAATGCATTTCCCTTTAATTATCTGAAAAATTAGTAATGCTAGCTAACAAGCTTTCTATTTTGTTTATTGTTTTGGGTTTTATTTGAAAAAGTTCCAACTTTCTCTAACTACAATTTTCTTTGTTTCTATTTGGTTTTAACTGGACCAGCCTGGCTAGCCGGTTAGAGATGTAAGCAAGTTTTCTTGCCCGGCTAGCATGACCACCCAAACACGATATAATATAGCCATTTAACGCTTTGAACTGTCAAAAATCTATGGAGTTTTGATAGTTCAACGCGATAAATGGCTATCATATCGTGTTTCGGTGGTCTGCTAGGCGGGGCTGACGATATAAAAAAATATGATAAACCATCTCCCTCGCTTCTACGAAGCATCCTGTACGCGAAATAGGTAACAACCTTAAGTAAGCATGTTTTGTCTCTTAGTTAAATCTTTGTTCGCGGTGTGCCCCAGACCCCGCGCCCCCTTCCTGTCACTTGTGACATCAAACGCGGCGGAGTGACGGGAAGTGAGCCGTCCATTGTTAAGTTTTGGTGGCTTAATGACTGAGATGACTGTTCCCGAATCGGGGCGAAACACAATTATGTACGTTCCGATATCTGACGAGATCGATGCTGCAGTTGCTAGTGCGATCTCCCGCGATTGTGCAAGCTAAGCGTTGCTCGTAGTTGGCCGTTCATTAGATGGGAACACTATCTTGTGTTCCTCCGTGGCGTGGAAGGCACCTTGACCATGTAACATAGAAGTCAATAAAATACGGGATCAATAAAATACGGGGGGAAGGTGAATGTAAGTGTTGACATGTTGTGAAGAGATCCCATAAAGCTACACTTGGGTCTCGAGCGCTGCCACTGACATCTCTCTCTGCCATGCCGCACTGGATGCCGGCACTCGCATCCGACGGTGAATCCAAGTAATGCTAATCAAGAGCTTTCGTTCAAGACGAAACAATACTTATTGCAACAATAATTCTGATGACGAAACCGTCCATCACAACAGCCCCCAGAAGGTTTGGTGTCAGGTTGGCGGCCGGTGATAAAAACTTAGCGAAATATTAGATACTACATACATACATACATAAGTCACGCCTATATCCCCGAAGGGGTAGGCAGAGGTGAACTAGCCCCCTCATTAGATACTACTCTGATTGAAACTCTGATTGATGAATGAAACTGGGAACTCTAATTCGAAATCCAACTTCTGTGTTCACTACATAAGCATTAACCTTCACCAAGTTTAAAACCAGACAAGTCAAGGATAAAATTATTAGGGGAAGGTGACCCAAAGCGCATGCTGCCAAAAGCGGCTACTTTGGTGTATAAAATCATTTCCATAACCAATATATCCCTGCCAGCCTTTTTAACTGCTCCCTCAACACTCAATTTCTCAATATCTTTATTGCAAACCTTATTGTACAATGAGGTGGTAGTATAAGATATCCCCCGGAGGAGATACGTGGAAAGTAAACTTCTCGTCTGTCTCCTTGGGTATATGAAAACAATTTTATAGACAAAAGTAGCCGCTTTAGGTAGCATTCCCACTTTTGAATAGATTCCCCTATTTTAATCAATTAATCCAACTAATTTACTTATCAACTACTACAATCTGTGCGCCTAGGCTCTGGCAAAAAGCCTTAACCGAAAACGGGAAGCAGCAAATATTATTTACCTTTGAGATCGCATGATAAAAAATAAGAGCTGATTTATGGGTGCGGCCAGATAAATAGTTGTTTTAAGGGCGAGGGCGATGGGGCCTCATTTTTCCGAAGGTGGATATTGCCTTTTTGCTGATAAAGAGATGACGAATGAAGAGGTGGTTCTTTATGGGAAAAGGTAGATTTATGATGTGAAACCTCAGGGGAGGAGGTTAAGGGCCGGCTCGCACCGTAATTCATAATATTGGCTTTTATTTGCCCCCTTCTAAACAAGAGGCTCTTAGGCTAGTGTTCACCGACGCGTAAACAGTCGATTATTATTTAACCGGTTCTTTTTGACATTAACCAGTATTGCAGTACTGTCAAAAACTAACGATTTTCTTTTAATCGCTTGATTTACGTGTTGGTGAACTTCTCGGCTTAGAAAAGATTTGCTACGTTCATTGTCATGTCGAGACTTGAGGATGATTGTAGAGGTTGCTTACAAGTTCGATTGTGAATAAAGTAATAGATAGTAAGAATCGTTATTTATTGTTTGCGAAATCTTTTTTGCACATGTCAAGAGTACCTACCCGAAACCGACGGGCATACATGAGGACATTAATGTTACTAGATGAAGCGAAAGAAGTATTTAAGGATCGTAGCTAGTAGAAAGATGTGATCTCTGTCTGCCCCTGTGGGAGAAAAGTGTGTTGTATGTATATGTTTGTATGTATGAGTATTTTTTGTGCTTCAAAGGCACGTTAAGCCGTTGGTCCCGGCTGCATCTGCAGTCGATAATACCCACCAACCCGCAATAGGCCGGCGTGGTGAGTTATGGCCCATTCCCCCTATATTCTTCCATCCATAGGGAAGTCCTATGCCCCAGCAGTGGGAACATTAAAGGGCTGGTGATGATGGTCACATAAATCGCAGTATATTGCTAGGTGGTACCAGAGGAATGCTGCTGCCCATTGCTGTCTTTGTCCTTAGTCACCTTGTACGACACCCACGGCAGGGTTGAGGGGTGGTGACATTAATAGTATTCTGCTCTGCTATACACACGGCTATACTGGCGTAGCGAAGCAGAAATTAACAAGAATTTTCACGTAAACAAAACGGAAACATATCAAGTGCGTGTTCAATTATCAAAGCAAATTACCCGCGACGGCTGAGCAGATAAAACACGGTCTACCCGCGACTTATTCACACAAAAGCCACTTGATGCCCGCAATTAAAATCTTAACGTATAGGATTAATAAACACCACCTTGGGTAGTGATGTGAACGACGGTAAAATAGAGTCGATAGAGTTCGCAGAATATTTTTTTTGTACAGACATTTTGCTGTGGAGTCGTGGCTGTAATAAGCAGCTTATGTAGTATATTACATATTTCTATTTAATATAACGTATAAAATATTATTATTAAAATTTGTCCGTCATCTAGCATTCATAACACAAGTGCTTATGCTAATTTGGGCTAGATGATAGGTGTGAGTGCAAGAAATATTTATTTATTCATACAAGTCTTATGTGAATTAGAAATAGAGTTCCAAACTTAAACAAGAGTAGATAAGCTGTTTATGTACGAACTTGGTATCGCAAATCCGTATACCTGTCGTGGTCAACTTTAGAATTATTTATAGTCTAAGTAAACGAGTATCTTAACGCATCAGTACGTAAATTAATACATGCATACATAAATCACGCCTTTTTGTCACCGAAGGGGTAGGCAGAGGTGTATTAACTTAACACTCATGTTTCGCCAATTTATTAAGTTATCATCATCATCTCCAGCCCTTTAATGTTCCCACTGCTGGGCAGGATACAGGCGTTATTTATATAGTATTTATTTACTTAATTAATTAAGGGCCACTTTCATCGATACCGAACTACCGACACAGCCCCGCCCTACGTCACACATCGTTAACAAAGAGGTAGGACGTCTTAGAATTAAATTACACCTCGGCGTCCCCGCTAACTCCAAACAATAATCTTTAACATTTCCTCGTGCAGCCTCCCCTCATCTTAAATACGGCAAACTAAGCCTTTTATGACGACCTGTCGACGTGCGAGTTAAGATAACTCGATAATGAGTTAGGTTTTATCGAGCAAGGGGTGGCACTATAGTTTGAGTGTTCTTTGAGGTGAAAGTTTGCCGAATCTATTGTATGTGATTATATTAAATTCATATAATTGTGTTTTAAGAAGCAGAATAATACTAAGAAAATTTTAGTGGTCGTTTGAGAAAAAACACCATTCCAATTAAAACGGTTTGTTATTAATACTCGCTCAACTTATCTATAAACAACATGTCATCACATAGCTTGTGATGTGAAATAAACTAAGCACAAATAACGAATAGTTGGTATAAAAGGCATTATATAAAAATCTGTACAATTTATTCATTTTTTTATCAGCCAAGCAGATCCCACTGTTGGGCAAAGGCTTCCCCCGCAACCCTACATCTCGACCGATCCTGAGCCAGTTTGGGTCATATCCACACGTCATGTAGTATGCTTCCAGATCGTCTCTCCAGCTCTTATCGATGCCGATGTCAGCACATTATGAATATAAAAAAAAATTACTGATGTCTTACAATCAGTAATTTTTTTCAAAAAATTACGGGTGTCTTTATTAAAGCGACAAAATATAAAACAAGTTTTCAGAAGTTGTGTCTGTCTGTTTGTGCACGCAAACACTACTGCATGGAATTGACTGCAATTTACATACATACCCCAATGGGTAGGCAGAGGAAAATTAACATCCACTTTTGTCAATTAAGTTAGTTCTCGTGTAATAATAGGTGGCGAGCCTATTGCCATATATCGTTCATATAAATCGCAGTATATTGCTAGGTGGTGGTATGAGAGGAATGCTGATACCCATTACCCATCGCTATCTCTACCCTTAGTCGCCTTGTGCGACACCCACAGAAGACATGGGGGTGGTAACATTTGTATTCTGCTCTGCCACCACACCACATTGACTGCAACTCGCACCGATGTATTGATAGCGACCTAACTTAATGTATAAACTCTTACATTTGAGGACATACTCCATATAGAAGTGAAGTGTGAAGTGAAGAAGTGAGAATGAAGTGAAGCACTAAAGATACAGAGAGAACACAAATAGTGTTTTTGCCTATGTTAATAAAATTTCTTTGTAGTTACTGTAAAAAAATTACTACAGGATTACTACAGGATTACAATATTGTTTCCGCAAAATTCAAACTGTGCACCCGAAACTATTACACATTCTGTCAGGCTGCTTGTTAATCACTTAACCCTAACGCGCTGCGGGTACAAAATATCGTTTACCTTTGTCCCTTAACCGTGCCGCAATTGTAGGTGGATTGCTAAATTGGCCAAACAATTCAAAAGGGTCGAAACGATCTTAATTATTAGCAAGGTGCTTGGGGGTTGAATTTACGACGTGTTAATATGGACCGACGTGCTATTATCGCGGCCCAGGGTTAAATTTACCTGAACCAGGGACAGTTACACCGAAGCTAACTAATATTGAAACTTCCGTTCTAAACGGGGCTTAAAATCATGTTGTGTAGCTTGGATATCGGCTTATGTATCAGACTGTGCTCATAAAACCGCAAACGAATAGGTACCTTTATATTTTAACCGTGGATTTCTCATGTTTAATGTCATTTTGACCGTGGTGACGGCTAAGCAGCATACGAATGTCACCACCAAGAACAAGGCTAAGTTAAAACAGTGACTAGGAATGGGCAGCAGCATTCGCGTTATACCACCTTGCAATAATTATATCACGATTCACGTGCCCGATAGATGACAAAAGGCTAAGCTCGATGCATGGGATACATGGGAGCTAGAATAACTTCACCATTGTATATTAGGCGTGATTTATACATACGTCACGCCTTTCTCCCACAGGTGTAGGCAGAGATCACTTCTTTCCACTTGCAACTATCTTTACTTACTTCTTTCGCTCCATCCAATCTCTTAAAAGTCCTCATGCATGCATTTGTGTATGTATGAAAGACAAGATATCGCAAGACAACAGCGACTGTCAATAAAATTCAAACGTCGGGTTAAATAATAAAAATGCCAAACACCTTAAATATACGCGAGTCTAATCCGTAAAAGTGGTTTTATTTAAAAAATTTAAATAATTTCAGTGTTGTTTAGAAAACAGATAATTTCAAGAATGTTATACACAAAATGTTTTCGCATTTTCTTCTAATACACCGCAAAGCTATTCCGTTGATGTTTGGGAGTAGCACATCAGACGTAAAGTCAGGAAATATATTATCTCTATGAAACTGAGGACACTGCAGCCCAGGAATAGGCCGGCCATCCCGCCTACGGACACTGCAAAAGAAATCTTAAATTAACAATTTTTTGTGTAATAATATGCCGCGTGGTGGTTCAGCCAAGTTACTGTAAAAATACTAGCTGATTCGGCAAACGTTGTTCTGCCCTTAATCACCTAGGGGTATACGAAATTGCAGATCTACAAAAAATTCCACAAAAAATCATTTATATCAGTCAAGCCATTTGGAAGGACTTCGATTACAAACACTGTTACACTAGATTTTTTTTATATTAGATATTACATACCAAGAAAAAATATATAAAAATGCTACATAACTATGACATACATTTACATGTCACAACGCTTTATTTCTAACGTCTATTTAATTGAAACCTTACCTCAATGATATTTGGTATAATCCAATTTTAATAAGAACATTACCTAGAACATCGGTGAAGCCAAATATGATATCTCTCTTATATCTCATTCGAGGGTAAGTAGCCATTCCCCATTGTAGGTTTGTGCCTAGAAACCACTCCTGAATAGTCTGCAAATAAATAATGAAAGTTTTGTAAAGATCTAACTCATTTTGAGACATGATGAACATTTGGAAAGATTGCAAAGTGAATATAGTGTCTATTACGTATTATAAATAAATTTTATTTCTTGTTCACAGTGTCAAAATTTATGCTTACCGACGAAAAAAAAATAGGAATACATACATACATAATTCACGCCAATATCCCCGAAGGGGTAGGCAGAGGTGAACTAGCACCCACGCTTCGCCAATTAGGCTAGGTCCCATGTAATAGGTGGCGAGCCTATTGCCATTTATCGGGTACAAAAGTCGCAGTACTTTGCTAGTTGGTAGGTATAAGAGGAATGCTGCTGCCCATTCCTCATCACTGATTTATCCTTAGTCGCCTTCTACGACACCCACGGGAGAGGTTTGGGGTGGTGACAATTGTATTCTACTCTGCCGTCACCACACGGCCACAATAAATAGGAATAGCCATAAAAATAATAATAAAATAACCTGATGTGCCATTGTGCGTTGTGATACTAATAAAATAAGCGATTAGACAAAGAGTGTTAATAAAAGAGATGTGAGAGAAATCCTACAATAACTTATTGAAGGAACGCTTGTCTTACATTAGACTGAATCGCGTAATAGACATCATCGCATATTGGTAGGCAGGCACAGTTGATTTTCGTGCCATCTTTTTTCTGCAACTTGTATAGGACGTCTAAAAAATAAACAAAGAATCATTTTACACAACAAAAAACAATTGCAAAACTTACTATAATATTTTGTTTCAATTATTGCACAGCAATAACAACTAAGTATTTACTCACTCATGTGTCTCATGTTACCTTACTATAAACAAAGTATACAATTACTGTAGCGTACTCAAGGTTCTAAATCCATTACGTTCGGATTGAAAGCTTACAAAGCAAGTGTTACTGTTATGCCAAATTGAGATGGAATGAAAACAAACCGTATGTTACCTTGGTGTTTGCTCAAACACTTCAATCCGGCCACGTCGCATACTTTCTCATCTCCTGCGAAATTGAAATAGCAAAATGGCGTCACTGCAAAATCTCACTCTTATTCTAGGTTCATTGCACTTTTGAAGTCAATATATGAAGTGACTTCTGTGACAACATTGTTGGAAAACGAGTAAAATATTAATTGAATTATTATAGAATTAATGAAATGAAACCTTAATAAGTTATCCTGCATAAATTTAAAGTTCTTATTAAAGTAGCTATAATAGCAATGTGCTGTTGACAAAAATACTTAGAACTGGAAACCTTAATATTATAAAATATACTGTTTAAATTAATTGTTCAAAACAAAATTCGGTAAAGTAGCATTGCGCATTATTCGTCACGAGGTTCTAATCGTTCGTCAAAAATGTTGTTCACGGTAAATTAAAATCATTATTAGGGATCTAATATTAACGGTGCTTGTATATAAAACCAGGCAAACACTCAAACGTACCAATTTTCCTGTAGAAATGCGGCAGGCATTGGCAGTACTTGAGGCACAGCTTGATGCGACACTCCATACGGCACATTGTGTACGTATACACGGAGTTGTGTTGTAATACATTCTCAGTTGGAAAGCGGCAGCGTCTCTGAGCCACACTGAGTCTGGAAAAACATAGGCACAAGTCATGGCTCTACATCTCCGGTGAGAAGGGTATTTAGTAATATAGGGCGATTATGCTGTTTTTGTTGTTATTATAACACATCATTCGTCTTGTACGATATCCGCTGGAGCGATAGATTAGGTCCCATGTAATAGCAGGCGAACCTATTGCCATCTATCGGGCACAAAATAGCAGTAAATCACCAGGTGAGATAAAAGAACGCTGCTGCTAAATCCTCATTGCTATCTTAATACCCTTAACCCTTAGTTGCCTTGTACGACACCCTAGGGAAAGATGGGTGACAATTGTATTCTGCTCTGCCGTCACATTTGTTGTGCCGTCACGTATATGACGAAGGCTGCCTTTTCTGTCGGTGAAGCGTAGGTAAGATTTAGAGCGAGAAGGTTTATAACAATTTATTATATATTGGTAGATAATACGAATGAAGAAACAATAATCTATCAGCATCAGAATCGATAGCAGAGTCAGAATAGATCCAATTGAACAGATTAAATTTCTTTTCACACATTGTCATAATTATGCATACAGACTGATGAAGCATGTAGATAGAGAATTTCATGTTATATTGCATTCACCCAAGTCTCAGTATATTTACCTAGCAGCCTCGGGTGTTGTATACACGGTAAGAGCTGTAAGGAACATCTTCATATAGTATCCTTCCGCTGAGTACTGTTTCTTTGTTGATATATCTGGCACTTCCGAAGGACCATGGATGTAAACCTATATTTAAGAAAAATACCATATTTAATTTTAGTTCAGATCCTACGGGTTCAGATACCTACGCAGCACGCCTAAAGCTTCGATTAAATAGCACCTAAGTGCGGTTAAATATTACAGTTACGATGGGGCTGACATAATTATGATTATGTATAAAAGCCCCTTTAATCGATAAGTAGCAAAACAAGTACGGCTACAGAGACAGAAGAAAAGAGAGTGTGAATAATAATAATTATTATGCTGTTGATTTTGATGGTACAAAGATTTTGGTGGTTTCGATGGGACACTAACTGGCGCTCTCAGAGACATCAATTAACTTTAATGTGTATTTAACGTCAAAAATTTTCATTTAAATCTAGACCACAGACCCGACAAGAATTTTGAATTGTCATTTTTTGACATTGAGTACTTATTAACGTTATTTGACGTCTCTGAGTGCGATGCTGATGCGTCAATTAGTAACTGCAAATAATTGATTATTTTGGGAAATTACATAAAAAAAAATCAGAAATAGCCTTATCCTCTTCATTAATTGCATAATAATATACACACTTGCGTGCCGTGTGGTGACGGCAGAGGAGAATACAATTGTCACCACCCCAAATCTCTCCCGTGGGTGTCGTACAAGGCGACTAAGGATAAATCAATGATGAAGAATGGGCAGCAGCGTTCCTCTTATACCACCAAGCAATAGCAATGTACTGCAACTTTTATGCCCGATAAATGGCAATAGGCTCGCCACCTATTATATGGGACCTAACATAATTGGCAAAACGTGGGTGCTAGTTCACCTCTGCCTACCCCTTCGGGGATATAGGCGTGATTTATGTATGTGTATGTATGTACACACTCTTTGTGATAATAGTATATATTACGCTACACTATGCTGATATTGTGGATCAGGTAATTTGGTAGGTTGACACAGTTGTAACAACTACCATGGTTAAGCTAATAATATTAAGGGCCTGTTTCACAATCGACAAGTAAGTTCGAAGTAGCTTACTGTGCAGCTCAATTGACATATATTTCATATTACAACTGTCAAATGATCTGCGAAGTAAGCTACTTAGAACTTACTTGTCAATTGTGAAACAGGCCCTTACCCACCCCTTTGGTCTGACTATTGTAATTATTGGTCGTTTTATTTTAATATCAAAAAAACTAATTAAGCTGCACTAACAGCAATTGATACTCACATCATAGGCTGTTGATAAGTTGATCACCTGTGCGAAAACCTCTCCATCAAGAGGATGTACAAAGAATGTGTTGTTCTGTGTTGTGACCGGATCCCATCTATTCGCCTCCCGGTATCTGAAGCATGAAAAATGGAGGGTATAAGATTTAATTACTTGAAACATACTAGTTATAATGGCCGCTTTTAGGGATTGCAGAAAGGGGGAAACATTCCATACAATTACTACAAAATTGCATGCAGTTAGTTATACTGGTCGATGAAATAATTTTGTCTCTCCTGATCGGCTCATCGGAAAAATATAAACAATGGCAAATTTTCTCAATCAATTTTATTGAAACTATCCAAGTACTTCGAATTGTACAATTATACTTAATTACATCTACAAATCATGCCTCAACACGTCATAAAATCACACCTCTTTACCCCTAAGGTAGAGGTGTAATAACCCTTTTCAAAATGCGTCCATTTAATAATATTAAAATCATACCGTCATAAAAGTATATCCCAGTTTACACAACAATAAGTCTGACTGCCATAAATTTAGAACTCACTTGAATGTAGAGATCCTATGTTTTATTTAGAGTAGCATATTTTTCTATTAAATGAGCAATGTAGATTAATTATTATGTTTACTTACGTCGGTGAGTTGTACACAGCTACTTTGGAATTGACAGCAAAACACAACCCCATCTCAGTGACAGTAGGCTCAAGATCCAATGCGATGCCACTTGCTCCTATGGTCAGCGATGGCTTGAAGCTCGCGGTAAGGTTGAGCAACAGCTCCATATACTTATCGGAGGGTATTCCATCATAGTCCTCAATTAGATTGAAGCTCTCGTATGTAGCCTTTGACAGGGAGCGAATGAAAGCCTCTAATTTGGCCTTGTCTGGCTCTTTGGAGTTGCTGGTGACAAACATTTAAATATACTCATAAAACTTTTAAATTATTTAATTATTATCATCACCAGCCTTCACTCCCACTGCTGGGACTCAGGCCTTTCCTATGGATGGAAGAATATAGAGAGATTGATCCTCAACCCACCACGGTATTAATGACTACAAAATGTGGTCGAGACCAAAGGCTTAACATACAACAAATATGACAAAAACAACACTACATATATGCTAACATAGTCATATATAAACTATGGTGATATCAAAAATTCAAAATTTTAAATTAACTTTCGAATTTTCCATACATTTACTTTACTGACCGAACAATTTGTATGGGAGAAGAAAAAAATTATTTTCTTAATAACACCACAGTATTTATTTGATTATGTTAGCATGGGGGTAGTATACAGGTTGTGTGTTATTTCTGCTAAATATTGTATGTTGAAATTAAGCATAGTTTAGAAATTTAATTCGTACTTATTGCATTAAAATACTTACTCTACATACTTCCAGAGTTTTGTTTCATCCAAAATATTGTAAGGGCAAATGGTGACGCAAGGAAAGGTCGTGTTCCAGGCAAACATGTCTCGGTCCATAGAGACGACGGTGGGCGAATACTGGTAGCGGGTCCATGTGATGCTGGAGAGGTTTAACGTGCCGAAGACCGAGAGGCACACGGTGATCAGCCAGATAATCCTGTTTATGAGAATTGGCATGTATAATGGCTGCTAGAAGAGATTTCTAATAGGAATAAGCGGTACTTTTGTACAAATTGTTTGTCTAATGTTTTGTTCTTTTGAAATCGGCCTTGTGAATATTTTGAAATGAATATTTTTAAGTTTTAGCTTCTTCATGATCATTAACATTCATCATCACCAGCCTTTATATTTGCCACTGCTGGAGGCACAGGAAGAATATAGGGAGAATGGGCCATAACCCACCACGCTGGCCCAGTGCGGGATGGTGTTGCGGGTTCGTAGGTTTCACTAACACTAAATTTGTTATATTTGTCTAATATTAAAATATTTAAATTTAATATAAGATTTACAAATTAGCTCAATATTTACTGCCATACTACGCACTTCGAGATCAAACTGTAAAACGTAGATAGCTAATTTACAGCTAAGATCATATTACTTTATTACTGTTTTAATTGTGACGGCAGAGTAGAATACAATTGTATTCTACTCTACTATTGTTGTCACCACCCCAAATCTCTCCCGTGGGTGTTCTACAAGGCGACTATGGATAAATCAGCCATAAGGAATGGGCAGCAGCGTTCCTGTTATTTACAGCAGTCGCATTAGGTACCTAGCCATAAGGAATGGGCAGCAGCGTTCCTGTTATTTACACAAAAGTCGCATTAAGTACCTAGCAATGTACCTACTGCGACTTTTGTGCCCGATAAATGACAATAGGCTCGCCACATGGGAATACTTTGCGAAACCCACCTAATAATTTGCGAAACGCGGTCGCTAGTTCACCTCTGCCTACTATTATTCTATATTCTAAGGCCTACCCCTTCGAGGATATAGGCGTGATTTATGTATGTAAGAATAAGAGACACCACACCATGGCTATATAGGGGCCGGATTTTCCATCTTTTTACTCATGAAGTATTTTACTCAGTGATGATTTTATGACTAACTAAGAAAAAACATCATTCTCATTATCTGCCACTCTGTATGTAGTTCAATCATATATTATGTTATAAAATGTAAAATATTAAGCGACGATGGAACTGATATAACGTAATGATAAAAGTTTCTAATCAAAATAGAATAAAAAAAAATCTTTCTCACTTAATTTTTATTTTAATTAAGCAATACACTTACACTTCCAAGCTATGTCTTCCATTCGCCACCAAATGACCCAGGCCATGTATGGACGAAGTTTCAAGAAAGAGAACCAAGTAATTACCAACAGTGTTTTTGATTACACGGAAATTATTTTTGTTCTCAGTCGCTTTGCTTCGGTTTTCTTCAATCAAATCTTTCTCAGTAACTTCAGAGAACATTTTAAGAAAACAATTATTAGGAATGTTACTACATCTAAGCTATATTTGATATATATAGCATAAATACAATTATGTCCACGAAACCGCCTTATTACACAACATTTAAAATCAAACTGACTAATTCTACCCACAAAGTGTACAACAAATTTCAAGCACATTTTAATGGCAATATTTGATATGAGTTCGTAAAAAGTATGCCGTGACGTACACCCATTACAAACGTAATAAGTGGTAATAATTGCTTTTACCAACTAATATGACCTTTGTTATAAAAGTTCTGTTACAATTATATCAATTAATTATGGAATATAGGGGATGGTGTGCACAAGCCAAGGAGCAAAGCATTTTTTAATGCTACAGCATAATCGACTTTTAGGAAGATTGAATATATATATATTACTTATAAACCTTTAATCTGAGAGAATATCTTGATTAGTTTTGTTGGCGCCTAAGCTTGAAGACTGATAATTTTCCATATTATTATGATGTGTTTATAAAGACAGTTGGAAACCTGACTCTCTTTTTAATAGAGTCCTATTATGATTTCTGTCTGGCTATTCAGCATAACGTAATCCTATAAAGAAAAAAATACAGTTTACTTGAAATTATTTATTGCACAAAAAATCTATTCATTCAGATTTAGCTATTAATTAATGTTGTCAGTAAATATTTGTCGTTGACTGTTTATTCATTCGCATTATCAAAATAATTCCTGGGAGTAACCAAGCCCTTCCAGTTTTGTGAATCCCATCGTCTTTCAGAGGGACAATCATATTTATCATATTTATTGTATCATGTGGTTTTTATAGGTGTTACATAAAATCTCTAGAGCCGACATGAACCCTGTGAGGGCACTACAATTATTATAATTATTAAATAAAAATAATTTTCATCATTTTAAATTCAAAGTTAAATACATATTAAATTACAATCTATACTAATTGCTATTATATAAAATTTCAACATATAAAATTTAAATTCTAAATTATTAGGTACATACATAAATTATAACATATTAAATTAAAATTAGAATTAAGATAATAAATTAAAATTAAAATATTGAATTAAAATAAGTTCCAAATTAGATACAGTGTCATTTTCTACGTACTAAAGGTCCCTCAAAAAACTCCTGCAAAGTGTAGAAGAAGAAGAAGTAGCACAATTATAATTATGTAGGTACTATTAATATTTTCAGTGTCCTAGATCCTTAAGGACATCTATCATCAAACTCTATCACAAAAAAATGTGAATTTTGTTTTTATTAGGAATTGATACCTTAGTAATTAGAATTCATTATAGATTAACCTCTGATACGAGATATCCATCGCGGTAATAGTCCCATTATGTCAATTTCAACCAGATAATTGTATGAAGGATTTTATAAACTTTTGTTTGGGCGTATATTTATTGTCAAGCCTTATATCCATGCTCCAAAACATAACGCTACTAATCCTATCATAACACTCAATCCTAATAATCACAATAAACAGTTTATCTTAAAAATATCCTAACACATAAATAAATACCTATTATTGTCATATGGAAGTTTTACTTTAGTGTGTAGCATACGTAGCACTAGTCAAGGCTTCAATGCGATGCATCCTACTACGATGTAATGCAATAATCCGTAGAAATGCTTTTCGGTTATTATCGAACATTATGATACTCATAAACTAGATATTTTATGTCACACCTGATCAAAAAATTTACTTTTCTGCCCGCTACACGTACGGCCATTGCATGCACTTGTATGAAAATAGTCCATTTCTTGTTTACCACAGTTTCATATCTATAAGTAAAGTTCAATAATTTTCAAAGCATGTATTAATTGACTTGAAGACAGCACCTATCCAAACTCTTTCAACGAAATATTATGGAAAGTACGACCACGATAGAAAGTCTTGTCCGTTTAGGATTATGAAGCTTATTTCGAAGACTTAAGGGTGAACTGACGTGACGAAAATATCTGGTAAGTGGTTTTAGAAAAATCGTAGTCTGTCATTGGGGTGACGGGCGACTAACAGGATTCGGGGCATCGCTCAATGCTTTTAACACGTGTAGACGTGACTTAGGAAGATGAATAGTCGCTTTTAAGCCTCGCTTATGATCTATCAAATAAGGTGCTATTTTGGAATGAGTAATTATTACGTCGACGTATGTACATGTGGAAGTTTGTCTTAACAAGTGAGTGTGTAGGTGTTGTGGTAAGATGTAACATTTTTGTATATGTATTAGGACGAGGTACCTACGTAATATTTATACATAAAATATCAAGCCTATTTATAGCCGAATTAATTTAGGTCTTATATAATATAATCTGCCTGGATTCGTTACTCTGCCGCACTCAGGGACGTCAATAAACGTTAATGAGTACTTAATGTAAAAAAAAACGTTTAAATCTAGACGATAGACCCAGCAAGAATAGCGTCTAGTTTTGAATTGTCATTTTTTGACATTAGGTATTCATTATCGTTATCTGATGTTTCTGGGTGCGGTAGTAAGATTGGACTTGTTAAGCATCGAAATAATTAGTAGACTGTTGAAGATGAACGATAATGGAAGGAAGACTGGTGAAGATAAAGTAAGGGAAAGTAAAAACTGGAAAATTATTTGGAAATAAAACTCTCTCGTCTTCGTGTAAAATTGAAGTGTAATATATAAATGTCAGAAAACAAAATACTTAAAAAGGATAAAAAACAATAATCATCAAAAAGTATAAATATCTATAAAAGAGGTTGCTAGCTTAGCATCGGCAACATAGACATTTATTAAAGTCGGCATGGGGTCAGTACAAATTCAATTGAAATGTGAGATTTTTTTCTCTCCGCTCCTTCTTCAATAATTTTGTTTGAATTCATAAGGTTTCAATAAGGAAAATTTAATTAACATCCCCACAAGTACTCAGAATATAAGTGCGAAAAAAGTGATTTATCAGAAACAAATTACACAGCTCCCAAGGTGGGTAAACAAGTTGAAACCTACGGAAACGGAATCCCTCCTAAAGTCTAATAATTTCCGAAGTGTCATGTCGCCGAGAAATAAATGAACTGGAGAAAATAAATTTCATTTAAAAATCACGGCACACCATTATTTTCCCGAGCTTCCCCTAATTAATTTCTTGTCACCGTCTGGATCGGCCGTTGTGGCTGTGACAGCCCTGGGGAAAGGGACACCGTTATGCTCTAACAGCGGGTGAGAGAGAGACGGCTATGCAAAGGTGAGTACGCTTCATTACCATCTTTTAGTAGTTAGCGGAAGCAGATACGAAGTTCGCTCCAGTTGAGTTCTGCTCGCCTAGTACTTTTTATTAATGACCGTGAATAATTAATTGCAAATCGTTGTTTTGTTTATCTTAGGAAATTTTCTGGTGGTTTGTTATTGGGTTATTTTGAAGATAATTATAGCAATAATAATTGCACACTTACTTATAAGTCCGCCGGCATACTTGGAGCTCACGTATGGTCAACGGCACTTCAGACTACCCAAAACTGTAAAATTTCGTTATTAGATTGTCTACCTTAACTTGTTTTGTAGTAAAGCACCTAGTCGATTGAGAACAGTTATATTGCAACATATTATTGCGGCAACTTGACGTACTGTTGTCTGTACATAACATTGAATCATCATCATCATAATCACCAGCCTTTTAATATCCCACTGCTGGGGCATGGGCCTTCCCTATGACCGGCCTTAGCAAACATTGCTTAATTTACACAAAAGTATGCCAAGCGCGCTATATCACTGTGCTAGCGAGCTACTCGAACATAGATGTACTAATTGAACATCTAATAATTAAAAAGTCTTGACACAGTGTTTGTTAAAAAACACCTCCGAAAGGACTAGACCGATTGTTATTTTTTTTTTTGTGTGTATACTTGGTAGGTTATTTAGGTATCTTATAGGTTAATAAAAAAAAACTTGGTAGGTCTGAGAATAGGTTGTAGCCTATTTTATACCACTTGCTGATAAAGGCTTACAACGTTTGCGGGGACAGCTAGTATATTTATTATAAATAATAAATATAAAATGACATTTCTCATTTCATATTATTATTTCGCGAGAGTAAGTTTTCTTTATTTACCGAGCAAGGTAGCACGCGAAAAGGGTAGGTACACACCAGTTACATAATTACACAAGCTTAATTTTCTTGTACGAGTTATATTCGAGATGTTTGAATATTTACAGAAAGTAACGGGTAAATATTGCGAGAGGAACGCTGAGGTGGAAATCTTAAGTGGACGCTTAGTATGGAAAGAGCTTTTTTAATTTTCAGGATACAACTTTTCATCATCAATGACAATTTTATTTGGCATGGATACCGTACACTTCCTAATGAATGCTGAAGACAGAAAACAGAAAACCCATACACTTTTAAATGTATTCAAAATTAGACCACATTTTTGTATATTTAAATACTGCCATTCTGCTTTTTAAAATTGACTTAAAGAAATCCATATATTTTCCGGGGTTTTTTATTACCCATAAGACGTTTTAAAAACATATCGATATAAACTAGACAAAAAAAAATAACTATTTCCAAATAATAAATAAAAGAAAAATAAAATTGATTAGAAACTTCATTCATATTTAAATTATTTTAAGTTTATGCTCTACTCTAACTTTAAACACACAGTATTATACATACATAGTATTTGACTCATGCAACCAACTGTGAATTATTCATATTTTGAGTTAAGTAGTTTGGAGAAACTTGGGGGAGGCATATGCCCAACAGTGGGCGTATCTCGGCTGACTGACTGAATTATTAATAGCATGTATATTAACATAGAATAAAGAGAGATAAATCAATCGGCTAATTGCACCTTATTCCTATATAATTTGCCTACTCCACACTTTCCCCGCATCAACACAGCCACTTAATTTGAATATCCAGCACGAGTGTTTAATAAAACAACCGGTTTGATTTACATCCTTACAAATCCTACCTTCCGCTTTGTTCCGTGTAAACAGACCCAGCTTCACCGGGGAAACTCTCAATTTTATTCATGATTACGTGTACTTGTACCTATCTGCCACCCCACCACTCTAGAAGTCGAAAAAGCAAACATCTGCTTTAATTACTGAGCACGTTTAATTGAAAGGGCCCGCGTCAATTGGTGGAACGCGCATGGGTGTTTCTGCGGTGTTGTGGGAGAAAAACGTCAGTGTTATAAGTAGAATTCAGTCAGCCTGGACTCTCCTTCGGAAAGATGTACCAATCTGCAAGTTTTTAAAGGCGTTTATTCGATACTTGCAGATTTAATCGCCAATCTACGGTATAGTCTACTACTGTGGGCTTCTCACCATCAGTTAATGTCCCCACTGCTGGGGCTAACCTTCGCCTTTAGAAGGCAGAGTAAATAGTGGCATAATGGACCATAACGCTGTCCCAACATGCACAGGAAACTGAACGTAAAAAATGTTTATTTTATTACAGACAGATTAATTAAAGTATGACAGCTGTAATATGAATATGTATTTCTATATTTTACAAACTATCATATCTTCTTATTTATACAATGTTCAAATAGCTAACCAATACATACACAATAAATTGAGCGCGCTATTTTTATCCTGGAACTAAACTTTATCCTGAAACTAAACTCTTCGTACCGATAAATTATTTGCTTGATCTATACCCAAAGAAAAAACAACGACTTATTTAATATTTTAACCAGCACATAAATTTTAACGCTAGTAGCTAGTTTCAAGGCGAGCTTAGAAGCTATAAGTTTGAAGCTAAATTTTCCATTTAGCAATATATTCTAAACTCTCGTTACAAAGAAGTAATAAACGTTTGGAAAGACACATCGCGTACACGCCTATTCTAAAGGCGCGTGTGCACAGGAAGAGCGCGGACAAGAAAATCCAAGATACAAGACCTCCCATTGGTAGTTTATAAATTATGGCAAATATCTTGTTGCATCCACTATTATTTGTATTGATCGCTTAGTTACATAAGATATATTAGGTACTATTTCATAGTATTTTTTACCATTATCCCATTACTAACCATAGCTCCGAATTAAAAACAAAAAATACCATAACTATTTTTTATACAACTATATTTTAACGACGTATGTAAAGAAAACTTAGAGTCAATATGTAACACTTCGATAATGTCTATTTTACCCATACCGTCTCCATACCGTCTGCTTCGTTAAAAAGGTAAGTGGAAGTTCTATACATACATAAATCACGCCTATATCCCCGAAGAGGTAGGCAGAGGTGAATTAACACTCACTTTTCGCCAATTATGTTCGGTCCCATGTTACAGATGGCGTGCCTATTGCCATATATCGGGCACATAAATTGCAGTACAAATTTATATTGCTAGGTGGTATGAGAGAAATGCTGCTGCCCATTACTCATTGCTGTCTTTACCCTTAGTCGCCTTGTACGACACCCACGGGAGAGATAAGGGTGGTGACAATGCTCTGCCGCCACCACACGGCCATTCTTCACGAAGTTCTTTAGCTATCAGATATTTAGACACTATGCTTGGCATTGGGCCTACGCCCCTATTTACCACATACGTATGTAAAATTAAATAGCTTACTATCGGAATTTATCTAACCGATACTAAATCATGCTAACTTGATATTGATAACAATATTTATAAGTTGCTTACACTCTAACTCCTTATCTTTATAATCAACGTCTTAACAACACCGTTAAAAACATATTTATTGATGATAATGGCGCAACACTAATTTAATTATAGAAAAAACAATAATATTTCCCATTCGATTTTAATTTTAACATTATATAAATGTTAGAAAAATTAGTACAAAGATTTTGGTGGTTAGAAAAAGAATTTCGAAAAATTATGATCTTGAGGCGGGAATCGAACCCGCGTCCGCTGCTATCCGGGAAGGTCCCTGACCCATTAAAATAAGCCTTTAGTTAAGGCTCACTTCATCTGTATAAATAAAAAACAAAACGCCCTAAAAAAGTCCCCCGTGTATTCCCACCTTAACATGTTCAACACAAGCGCCAGCTACGTAGGAGACAATAAAACGCAGGCAAATAGCTCCTGCTAGGTAACACCTACCTACTAATAAAAATTCCACCAAATCAATACATTCTCTTTTACGTTTTTTGTATTGTATTTTATTTTCTGTTCGCCCCCGAGTCGTGTTAAAGGGACAATTCTGGGATATAGACAAGATGTAGTGCGCGTAAGTGGTGTTGATCGTTTCTTAATTTAATACAAATAACCTTCACCATGTTAGGGATATAGTCATTGGATATTCATAACCTCAGGCACATTCTCTGATATCCTTAAAACTCTCCAAACCATTGCGTGTTTTGGACAGTATTTCTTACATTCATGCACTCAATGGACTGATAACCGTATTTAATAGGCTTAATCATGCTAATACGTGAGGTTTCTATCGTAATAATTTATTAAGAAATCAATAGCAAATGAGTTGTAAACTAATGACTGCACTCAGTTAACTTAATTTTAATAATCATTAGCGTTTATAAGTTGTCTTTAAAGATATTTTTGTGACATTAATATGACTAATATTAGCCATGAAATACATTATACTCTAATTGAATTTGGATACTACACTGAGGCATCGATTGAACATGTTGAAGAGACTGAGATGTCCTCTATTAAAGGGATTTACATATCAGTCACCAGTCATAACAATTAAAATGTGGAAATTGATATAGTATTTTGTGAGTGGCAACGATACTTACAAAGATAAGACTATACAATGAATACGATGAAATTATATTTACAATGTAATACATAAACAACGAAACTGCTATTGAAGAATAGCTTATCAACTGTTTGTGTCCTAAGTAGGTCGTACCTTTGGACTATCGCTGTTAGTCATTAAATTAAATATTAATTAAACGGACGAGTTTGAAGGTCGATTGATACATACTAAACGTACGGTCATCAGCACGTCCACAACATGACATATTTTCTAAATCGATTTTGCGCTTTACGGCAAACAAGTTAAGGAAATCAGTCCTGACGGGGTCAGTACATAATATTACATCGAAATTGTTTCATAGTCCATATAATTTACAAATAACAAACAAAAAATAATGCAGTGAACATATTGTATTGTTTTTTTTTAATATTGCTTCTTAGAATAATAATCCACCACTTGAGTATCAAGATCATCCAGTAGCTTATCAACTTGTATAGCAAAGCAACAGCAAACGGAATACACGTTGGATTCCGTGCCCTGGCCTTGCGATTTGCATGCCCTGTGCCGTGTGTGCTGTGTGTACCAGCGGAGTACGTATGTGTTTGTGGAATAGGGTTGCCCCTAATAGTGATGCTTAGTAATAACACAATGAAGCAATGGTACCAATTTTCTTATTTACCTGGCAGTTATTGTTAGTTACATTTTTTATTTATAAATATATTTTGCTCTTTGAAATGTTTTATTTTTACTTTTATAAAACTATTTGTTTATAGATTACCAAATCTCATTCGATGAAGCAACACCTACTAGATTAAGCTTTAATAAGACATAAGAATAAGATATTAATAAATCTGAAGCTTAAAATTATACCAAAGTATTTGATATACTACATACCGAATTAATACTTTATTTATTAAACTGCAAAATATAACTTCAAGTAACGAAAAAAATGTATGAAAATTCATTATTCATTTTCCTATTCGAATAAGTCCTCAAAACGATCAGGCGACCTATTTATTAAAATTAACCAGCGACAACCCTAGCGACGATTGACGTAAATGGCGAGGGTGTGAGCCACTGAGCGTTTAGCGCAGTATTTATTGGCACGTACAAATTCGGCAAAAATTTCCAATAAAATCTGTCCCGGAGCCCGGAATCTGGCTGAAAAGAATAATGTTTAATTTGTCCCGATGAGAGAGAACGTGATTTATACTGCCCTTGGAATTAAAAGGAATTCGCTGGGACAACGGAACGGCAATGCGATTTGCTTAGATTCCGGTTTGCTTTGAGACGTAAGGGAATCGGTCGCCTTGCGCGTCTTATTGAACGGCTGATGCGAGAAAACCGTTTAGATTTCCACTGCATTGCATAAAAATGGGAGGTTCAAACACAATACAACAATTGTTATATTGTTTGTTATACAATACTGCAAAGTTGCTTTTCAACCGCATGTTTGATTTTGATGACCGAGCAACCGAAAGAAACTAAAATTAGAATCCTGACCATTGGCGAGGGAATCAACAGATCACGAGTTGAAAAATTAATTAATTAATTAAGAGCAACAAAATTTATACTAGAATAATTGTGGAACTAGAATAATCTTATATATATATATATATACACTACAATAATTGTTACTTTATGAATAATAAAGATTTTATAATTTTAAAGCAAGAATTTATCATCCTATTTAAATAAAAACGATAAATATATCTGGAAAATTACTACGAAATGTGATGCACCGGCCGTCTGAACCGCTAGGAGTATAGTGTTCTATGAGATTTGTATAAGCTCCTATTAACCTGTGTGACACAATTAATAAAATATAAAACATGTCCCTATAGACCTGATTATCATACTCGTCTAAAGCACTTCGGACTTGACTCTCTTGAAAAAAGACGCAAGATATTTGATCTTCTGTTTTTACATAAACTGGTGCATGGGAATACAAGTACACCTGATTTACTTCAGGAAATAAATCTAATAGTGCCCAGAAAAACTTTAAGATACCCAGTAAGATAAGACATTTTCCAAGGTTTTGTTTCGGACTAAAATTAACTCACCACTGAATCGTCT
This sequence comes from Cataclysta lemnata, assembly GCA_963931975.1. NCBI lineage: Eukaryota > Metazoa > Arthropoda > Insecta > Lepidoptera > Crambidae > Cataclysta > Cataclysta lemnata. The sequence goes on along the minus strand of OZ008347.1, from coordinate 16,181,775 downwards.
CAAGAACACCTATAATGATATTACTAATGATGTCGACATCTTCCAGACCTCATTGACTCTATTTAGGAATAAACTTTTTCACATTGTTAAACATTAAAAAGTAGATTGTTATCGTTTTGAAAAGTTTTTTGAGCTCACTGCTTTAGATTAATTAGACTGCGTATGTACAAAAATGTTATGCTGTGTACACCTGTAAAGGCATTTCATAGTGTCCTATATTATTAGCTGTTAGATATAAGTCATTGAATGTATTATGTATATGTCGTTGGTGTATCAAAAAAAAAAAAATAGAGTGTAACACAATAAGCTCTGTACAACATAAGGATGTGTGCACATATGCCGCATTAGTATCGAATTCCCAACTACCTTCATAATAGTGTCGTCATAACCTGTCAATCAACCCTAGCTAAGCCTTACCCGTGGCCACAAAACATAGCCCCGGCCTAAACTAAAAACTTCCATAGCAGTTTCTGGACACAGTGCACTAGCTTATAGGATTATGGGGGTAGTTTCGGACAGACATGTGTCACCTGCTGAAATGGAACGCGGATTACATTGTAGTGATCTAATCTCTGGACAGTACACAAACACGTTAATCAGTCGTGAACTTTTTAACCTTAGGCCGGTTTCACATTTACGCTATTTTCAACCTACTAAGAATAGTATATATGTCACCGGCAATGTCTATAACCTGGTATTATATACAATACCTAGGTAATGTATAGAATACTTAAAACGTGCAGGTAATGTATGAAATATTATTTATTTTATACTTTCCCTAGGTATTCTATACACTACCGAATGTGCAGCCGGTAATATATGTAAAACACGAGAGCAATGAAGGTTTATGCGTGCAAAAAATATCTGGAATTGTTGTAAATCTTACTATTTACCGACATGAGTTAGTAAGTTGGTTAGGTTAGGTTTGTACATGAACCAACGACCAGCACGAACCGAGCGAGCGAAGCGAGCGTGTCGCGGCAGCGGCCGGCGAGTTCCAGTAAGTTGTGCTTATATAGAATCTAATAGTTCTTGTAACGTCTGCAGGGATTTCATCACATTCCTTAGGGATTTAATTAAATCTCTATTTCCATAATTTACCCTCAAAATATGGACCGAGATCTATTTATTTTCCACATTGCCAGTGGCACAGCAGGGAGTCTATACAATCCCTAGGAGTTGTATACATTATCTAGGTAAAGTATGTAATCGACAATAAAGTACATAATATTACATGCATTGCCAAGACACCCCTGGTATTCTATACATTGCCTAGGTATTATATAGAATACCTGAATTATACACATTGCCGGTAACATATATACCATTTAAGATATATGCATAATTAAAAAAAAATCACTGCTTTATGTGGTACTGTAGTGAATTTTACCTAATATTGCTGTGCCGTGTGGTGTGGTGACGGTAGAAGAGTATAACCACTGCTATGTGACTGTAAATATTATTTATTTGAAGAGATTCAACAATTGTATGCAACATAAGTAGCTACTAATTAACAATAATATTATTAATAATATTATTAACAATAATAATATTTAACAGCTGGTTTTGTTACTAAGTGTTAACTGTATCAATGGAGCATGTAAGCATAATAAAACAATTTGTAATATCTAATTATAAATTAGATTTCTCAAAATGACATCCATTATTCATCTCTACTAACTGCCGCACTCAGAGACATCAAATAACTTTAATGAGTACTTAGTGTCCAAAAAAATCATTGAAATCGAGATCATAGACCGGCAAAGAATAGAATTCGAGGGAAAGAATAGATTCGACGAGTTTTGAATTCTCAGTTTTTGACATTATGTACTCATTAACGTTATTTGACGTCTCTGAGTGCGGCAGTTAGTACTTATGAATGAACACCTTGACGCGATTACATTATTTTTTTATCTTAAACTATCGTAAATGATGTTAAAAGATTGTGAAATTGGACAACCCACATTGTCTTATACAATTATTCAATCTTGACCTAAGGGCGTACACTGATAAGTAGTTTTTATACCCATCTGCATAGAAAATAATAAAAAAAAACATACGGGTACGAATTGAGTAACCTCCTTCGTTTTTCGTTGGTTAAAAAGGACAAAATAAATGAAATTACTAAGCCCGTGGGTGTCGTTCCAAGGCGACTAATGGTAAGGACAATGATGAGTAATGGGCAGAATCATTTCTCTTGTACCACCTTGCAGTATACTGCAATAAGATCGCCACTATTAAATGGGACCTTACTTAATTGGTGGGTAGTAGAACATAGAAAGAATAGCTCATTACCATTGGGTATTAACTACTGCAGATGCAGCCGGGACCAAATACTTATATGTGAATCAATTATTAATCTCACTCATTATATTATTTTTGCTGGGTAACAGTATTTGTACGAACCTAATCAATATTAAATCAATACAAATATTTCAATAGCAACGTTGAGTCACGTTTCACAAAAGTAGTTAAAGGACGACGACAATCCGTCGACTACAATGATGTACCTATGTTTGGAATGTTACGACACAAATTGTGTACAGGAAAAACCCAAATTTCGCTCTCGGAACAACTAAACAATGTCAAACGATCGCTTGTCGCTCTATTATCTCTTACAACGGCAATGACTCACGTAGTGGCCCTTTAGAACGACCCTTGAAACCATCACAGGCTCACTAAACATCTGACTCAACCTCGACCAATCAGAGCGAGCCCTTACGTGACACGAGTCATATTTATGAACAAGCAGACTAAAGCAAGGTCAGTTTGAGCTCTGCTTCTGTTCAAGATTGTTGCTAAGATATTTTATATTACCGGAGAAGCAACTGTTTCATCATGAGGTGCTTTTGTGTTTTGTTATTGGCAGCTGTCAGCCAGGCTGCAGTTTTGAATAAGTCGGTGGAAACCGAACCTTTGGCTGCGCCTGTTTTGAAGCAGCTGATAGCGGTTGACCCTTTGGGCTTCAAGATTGTTTGGGAACCAGTGAAAAGCGATTCTTTGGTGGGATATAAGGTAAGGCATCGTTGTTGTTATAACGTCTAGTTGCATAGCTTGTTCTTGGGAATCGCAGAATACAATTGTCACCGCTCCCATCTCTCCCGTGGGTGTCGTACAAAGCGACTAAGGGTAAAGATAGCGATGAGTGATGGGCAGCAGCATATTCCTGGCTAGCAATATACTGCGGTTTATGTGACTGATAGATGGCAAAAGATCACCACCACATGGGACCTAGCTTAATTGGAGAAAACGGGGTGTTAATTCACCTTTGCCCACCTATATAGACGTGATTTATGTATGAATATTAAGTATCATGAAGTCCCAACAATAACCGATTCTTAAAGTGATTCATATTTTCTTTACCCTACCATGCACTTAGATTACCTATTCCGGATCTGTGTATTTCACAGATCGGATAAGATGCTGTATGTCTTTGCCTTGGCCGTCACTAGACTAATCATATCTTCTATTAATATAGAAAGAAAGTTACTTAAAACACAGACAATTACAATTTCATCATCATCATCATGGCTCGTACATGAACTCTGAACGGTGGTAGGTCTGAACTAGGCTTTAATTTTATTTCCAATTGCTGTGCCCTTGCAGGGCGTTACATGTATACCTACCTTACGATATTTTTAAGACCTATCTCTGTACCGTGATAATGTGACATGCAATAAAGATTCTGATTCTAGGCATTTCGATAATACGTACAAAAGACGTCATTTATTAGTGCATTTAAACAAAGTGATAAATCACGTAGGTAAATTTAAATTGCACAATACAAATTTGATATCACCTAAGTGTTATTCATTAAGGCTAATGATTTATTTTGTTAAAATTATAGTCTTCCATGGGATACCTAAATACAAAATTAATAAAACCAAATTATAGTCAGCTGTGTGGTGACAGCAGTGCAGAATATAATTGTGACCACCACCATCCCTCCCGTGGGTGTCGTACGAGGCGACTAAGAGTAAAGACGCCATGAGTAAATGGACAGCAGCGTTCCTCTTATGCCACCTAGCAATGTACTGCGATTTCCGTACCCGATAAATGGCAACAGGCTCGCCATCTATTACACGAGCTAACCTAATTGGTGAAACGTAGGTGTTAATTCACCTCCATTTCGCTTAGCCCTTCGGGGAAATATAGGCGTGATTATGTTCCTATAATTTTATTTACATACATACATAAATCACGCCTATATCCCCGAAGGGGTAGGCAGAGGTGGACTAGCACCCGCGTTTCGCCAATTATGTTAGGTCCCATGTAATAGGTGGCGAGCCTATTGCCATTTATCAGGCACAGAAGTCGTAGCAGGTTCATTGCTAGGTGGTATAAGAGGAACGCTGCTGCCCATTCCTCATGACTGATTTATCCTTAGTCGCCTTGTACGACATCCACGGGCGTCAACCACACACCAATTTTATTTAAAGGTCTCTAAAGCCTATAAAATCGTATGTACCTAATGTAATAATAAAAAAATAAAAAATAAAACGTATATTTTCAAAAGAATACAAAATACAGATTATCGCTAGCGCCCAAACTAGGTAATCCTGTCTTATGGGGGCTAGAATTGATTTAACAAAAAAACAATTTTTGTTCATATATGTTGTGTGCGTTGTTAACAATTTCACGGATAGCATGGCAAAGTGTAATACAAAAGTATTATCTCTAGATATAAATAATTGTGTTACTGCCTTGCGGTAAAAGTATATATAATATTTATAAATATATTTATGAATTAATGAAGTATTTTTAAATCCCATCTTGTTTATCTTAAATTATGTATGGCGATTGGTTATGTAAGTATAGAGATAATATGTGTGTGTTTGTGTATGTGTGTGAGTGTGTGTGTGTATGTGTGTAATTGTATGAGTGAGTGAATGTATGTAATCTAGTTATATGTAACCACTTAATAACAGTTCTGTATCTCTATACTTTTGAGTGAGGAGCCAGTTTATGATAACAGTTTTAGCAGTAGACGGATGACAATCTTTGATCATACATCTGGACACGACTTTATTATATATGTAAGGGTAAAGGTAATCTCTGTGTCTTTTACCAAATGCGGTGCGAACTAACGGTGTTGCAATTTTAAATACGCGTTTCTTAAGTAGGTGTTTGTAGTTTTCATTGCTGACGACTACTTTGTGTGTTGTTATTACGGCGTTAAGGACGTACAGCCTCCGCACACTCAGGACCTGGCTGTCCGCGTATAGTTGACTTGTGGGGTAGCGACGTGGCCTATTCAACATCACCTTTAGCACTGCTCTCTGGGCTCTCTCGATCTTTAACATCCACGTCTTATCCGTACCGCCCGACGAGGATATGCAGTAACCAACAACCGATTGGCAGAGCCCGAGGTAGACCATCCGTAGGACTGCGGGCGATACCGCACCTCTCAGTAACAGCATTACGTGAATGATCTTCCTGACACGACTTGATAGGGAATTTATATGATGGTGATAATTTAATTTGTTATCTATAAGAACCCCGAGGTATTTATAATGTAGTTTATTTATTTTAAACATTGTAGTTTATGTATTTTATTTTCAGGTCATAATGTGGGAACAGCCAATAGAAAAAGTTTACAAGTACAAAATCATCGACGGAGTCAGAGTATTAGTTGAAGAACTGGTTCCGGCTAAGGTACGAAAAATGAAACTTTTTTTCGCAATGTTTTTATTATTATTATTTTATATAATCTAGACTCGATTAGAAATACTCCCATTAAGGCCTTAAATTTTTTCACACCTGTATACTTACCATAAATATTTTTTACATTCTGTATACCATAAATTCTGATCATCACAATCAATGCTGCGTGGTGACGGCAGAGCAGAATACAATTCTCGACTCCCGCGGGTGTCGTACACGGCGACTAAGGGCTAAAACAGCGATGTATACTGCCGTTTACATGCCTGGTAAATGGCAATAAGTTCGCCACATGGGACCTAACATAATTGGCGAAACGTGGGCGATAATAATTTACCTCTGCCTACCCAATCTGGGATAAATAGGTGTAATTTATTTTTATGTATCATAATCAATTCATTTAATGTGTATTGTATACACGTGCTTATTGCAACGTAATCATGGAAACAATGCAACATGACCTAATCGATAATGTTTGTTTCCAGACAGAGTTCATTAAAATAACGAGTAAGCCGATACTCATTGTTCTGTATATTACTGCGAATCAATTGTTTTACTGACTCTACTTTTACTTGCTTTTATCAGTGCATCAAAGCAGTAGTTTAAAATCTGACTCACTTTATATACAGTCAACAGCGCACGTCAGACTACCACAAAATAGCTAAAATTCTCAATCGATTTTGTGCTCTATTATTACCAAGTTAAGGTTGACAATTGGTTGAAGAAATTTGACAGTTTTGGGTAGTCTGAAGTGCCGCTCCGTCAATAGCGCAAGTCAGGTTACCACAAATTATCAAATTTATCAATTTTTTACCTTAAGTTGTATAACATTTAAAGGGCTGGTGATGGTGATTTAAAAATTTATCTTCTATTTCAGTTCCCTCTTTCCACAAATCCGCCATCTTTTGATCCCAAGGAGGCCATCGTTACGAAGGCCGATGACGTCACTGCTCAAGTGACGAACCAAAAAGTAGGACTCATCTACGAGTTCAGAGTTCAAGCCCTTGACAAAGACGGAGAAGGCCCGCTCTCCTCTCCGATGCGGCTGAAGTATCTGGAAACCAAGCCTGCTGAACATGAGAAAGATGTCTACGTGGTTGCTTAGAACTGCTTAAAGTGTTAATCACTTTTAAACTTTCGCGTTGCATGATCAATATAGGTTAAACCGGGAATTACCGCGAATTATGTATTTACCTTTTTTAATGCAGCTGACAGTCCACCTGTGACCACGGTCGGTGCAACATCAGGCAATAATAAAGGTAAACACATAATCGCGTTAATTCCCGTTCTAACCTACCTATATTGGTGATTAAAGTGTTATTACTTAAAGTACCTACATTAAGTACCATCTGTTTTTCATTGAAGATTTTGTGGAAACTACATAATATTATTATTGTCATAAAATTAATTCTCGTTACACTTGAAATCTAATGAAATGTAATTTAATTTGATAATTCGTTACAGTTAGATTCGCTCCTTACTGCTAGTGGACTGATCCGATCTAAAATGACTCTGAAATGTATTCGAATTATAAATTCCTAGTAAACAAATTTTAAAAGAAAAAAATCTGTTTTTTAATGTATTGTGTGTCCTTGTTATTTAATTATACTTCATAATTCATATTTCGTTTCATTTTTATTGGAGATAGAGATACCGCTAAAAGTACGTTTAATCTGCAATTGAACGTATTAGTAGGCAAAATTAAAAATGAAATACGATTACCAATATCTTATCATCCTAATTATAAATTTATCGGGTTTTAGTTTGGTAACCGTTTAAAGTTATATTTATATATAGTCTAACTAGTTTAAATGGATTCAGATAGATATGATTATGCTATTACTACAGAATTTGTAACTGCAAATAAAAGTAAATTAGAAGGTATAAGTAATAAAAATGAAGCTATTTTATCTGTTGTTGATAATAACGGTGCTGGTGGAAGCGTCAGTGGCGAGGAGTGACGACAGCTTGGAGCAGCCGCAAATTACTTATCTGATAGGATCCTTCCCGTCAATCACGGTTATGTGGAAATTGGTTCCCAGTCCACCAACGAATTCAGTTCGCGGTTACAAGGTTAGTACGCGTTTAGAGTCTTAAACAGTTGATGAGACATTAACAATTTGGTGCCTTCCATGCTGGTCTGGGAGCGAAAGAATAAGGTAGAATGTGTCAGCCCCGACTCATCCCACGGGTGTCGTAAAACTCGTTTAAGGAGATTGCCTGGTGAAGACCAATGAGCACATTGAGGCACTCGAATGGTGGAGGGCAAACCTCCAACAACAGCAAACTCAAAGGATCAGGCACCGGCAGCCGGCTGTAAAACCTAATCCAAAACCTTGAGCAGTATGGATTGGAATGTCGTTATCCCAATCACTCTCTCTGTTCACCGGTCTCTTACATGGTCCTTTCCGTCTCTTTTCTATACATTCATCACTAGTACCTACATTTCCGGTGATGGATGGAATCAAAAGGGAGTGGATGGTTATATAACGTCTGACCGATATGAATGGAAGAGGAAACATACTGCACCTTCCCCAGACTGAACAGGGCAAGAAAAAGTTGTCTACTAATTTAGCTGCCCTGGGCCCGTAGCCGAGTGGCAATCGTTTCATAACGATAACTTGTCGAAGTTCGTCACGATCGGCCATATTACTTTATTATGTACAGCGTCTTAGCTTGCGCTACCAAAATAACTAGGACCTTACGAAGACGATTTTGGTCACGTGATTTCACGACGACCTACGTCAAATCCCATACATTTTGCTTTATCGAACTTCGTTATCTTTGTCGGTATGTTACTTTGTCTAGGCCCCCTGGTTCGAGCCTTGTTTTTAGACATCTATTATCATTGTATTTCACAATAATACAAGACAGCGATGTGTAGTAATAATTATATCCGATTGACCAACTAAGGTAATGAACCAACATTGTTAAAAAGAGTCAAAGTCAAAATGCACTTTGAAACTATTCTATTTCACTTATCAGGTAAAGTTGTGGGAGCAGCAGACCAGACTTGTCAAATCTTTGGAGCTGGTTGACGATGTGTACGTCTGTGTCGAAAAAGAAGAATTAATGCCGGTAAGTTTTTCTAAAATATGACTGCCGCACTCAGAGACGTCAATTAAATTTAATGAGTATTTAATATCAAAATTTTCTTTTTGGTAAATATAGATTAATTGTTTTCGGCAAATATCTGAACCACAAGACCAATAAAGCACTGCTCCTAGATCCCTTCTGAGAAACATTATGGAACCACCACCCGTGTTCTTAACCCGTGCAGTGCTAAATTTCCATGTCAGCTTTTCTGAAATGTTGATCATCTTACAGTTCACCGGCAACATTCCTGACTGGGAACCGAAGGAGGAACACGTGGCGAGAGGATCGAGCACAAATTTGGCTCGATTTGATAACCTGAAGACTGGAATTGTTTATGAAGTGCGAGTACAAGCCTTCTCTCTCAGGGAAGAAGGACCACTCTCCTTGCCAAGCCGTATTGATTTTGTTTAAAGTCTATTTATTGTATTTAATTATAAATATTTTCATGTAAACATTCAAACTTCTAAATCAAAAATGAGCCTACGAACAGCCATATTCTAACCACATTATGTCGATGTCGTCAAAGAACTCATTTTACCCATTACTGACAATCCTGGCTCACCAACTTTTAAATTGCGTATGGATTATGATATTATTAGATTATGGTTTACCTCTGCTTAATTCTTACACCCCCTGACCACAGGGCGTTTACATTCATGTTAAATGACAATAACACTATAGTTCTTGAGCCAACGGAATAGTTAATAAAAATACTTACAATACCCGGCACATAAGTTGCAGCAAAACAGTAAAAGTTTTCAGGTATTAATTGAGTTTTCTGTATGAGGTGCGATACAGACTTTTGCGCGTTCGAAATTTAGTTTACATTATACCTGCGCAAACGACCATCATTTCGGTTCAACTTATGTGCCGTGAACTTTAAGCATCGTGACGTAGGAATTATTTCTGGTAGGTGACTTTATAATTAATAAAAACAATTGTATGTAATGCCAAAAAATATGTTTTATTGCATATTTTTGACGTCAAAACAGAAAGACGCAAGTCTCCTTGGTAATTTTCATGAATAAAAAAATCGTACGCGGACTGAACCCGAAAATGGTCCGTCACCGTTCTGATTGTACGCCAAGGCGCGGAACTCGTACCAGATGCCACTCTCCAGATTGTAGAAGATGGACGTCACGTGGTGATCCCCGGGGAGTACGTTGGTGTCCCTCGGTGCCCAGGTAGGGACGTCCGTACTGGGGAACTGAAAGGGGAAAATTGAAACAAAATTTGAATAAGCATATTATTGCATACTTAACTTAATCTGGGATTGGAGCCTCAAAAATAGTACATGCATACATAAATCACGCCTATACCTAGCCTACCTATATATAGGTGAATTAACACTCACGTTTCGCCTATTAGGTTTGGTCCCATGTGGCGAGCCTATTGCCATTTGTCGGGCACGGAAATCGCAGTACATTGTTAGGTGGCATAAGAGGAACACTGCTGCCCATTAGTCACTGCTGTCTTATCCCTGAGCCACGTCTTATACGACACCAGCGGGGGAGGTGGGGGTGACAATAATAATTGTATTCTGCTCAGCCGTCACCACACGGCTATAGGGAAGAACGAATGAAAGATGCCATACTCCGTTTCTTTCTACTCCCAATAGGTGCTTACTCTAAACTAACCGAATCTTATATTTTTACCATTAATGAAATAATATAGTAGGTACCTATGTCTGAAAAGTTTCAGAGAATTATAGGACCGAACCGGCGGCGTCTTCCATGGAAGTTACCCGTCCAATTTGTTTTTATAACTATACTGATTTGATTTTTCTCATAATCTAAAATAGATTAGAAAAGAATTAACGTTCGCTGATGACGATTTTAATGTCAATAGCAAGGAAAATATTTATAAAGATACAGATATATACTATCATAAACTTACATCGAGTAGTTCTTCTTTCTGAACCAAAACTAATTGTCCGTCGACTATCTCTTGCACCCATATTATTCTCCTGGGCTGTTCCCATAAGCTCGTCTGGAAAGAAAATTAAAATTAGATTTCATACCATCGTGCGTAAATATCAATAATAGTACATTAGGTATATACTAAGGACAATAAAACAAAGAATGCCTCAGATCGCAAGCATCAATTTCACCTTCCTTTTTATCGCCCGAGGTAAGATCATAGTTTTATGTCAGGAAGTGGGATTTTCCGTACGCGTAGCAGGCGGAAAAGTCCACTTTATGGTGAGGTGTGACATAAAGAAAATTATACATTAAAATTAAGTGATTGTGTCATAATAACCGGACGTTGATAAGCTATGCTATATGCTTATTAGAAATATGTTTTATACACACAATCAGGTGATATTCAAGTCAAACTGGTAAAATCATTATCACCAGCCCTTTAATGTCCCCACTGATGGGGCACAGGCTATGGATAGAAGAATATATAGGCTGAATGGGCCATAGCCCTCCACGCTGGCCCAGTGCGGGATGGTGGATATTAACGACTGCAGGTGCAGTTTGGACCAACGGCTTAACGTGGCTTCCGAAGCACGGAAGAGCTCGAGAGAATATATTTTGGCCACCCATCCAATGTGACCGGCCTTATTACAACATTGCTTAGTTAACGCAATCGCAGGCTGATCGCACTATGGCACTGCGCTAGCGAGCTCCTCTAATAAATCCTATTTTATACATAGTAGTTTATACTTAGGACTTAGGTATATGGATTATACCCAAACAAAACCGCCTAATAATAATAAATAATAGGGTATTCGCTTTCAATTTTAACATTATAGAAATGTTAGAAAAATCTGTACAAATATTTGGGTGACTTGAAAAAAGAATTTCGAAAAAATATGGTATTGATGCGGGAATCGAACCCGCGTCCGCTGCTATCCGGGCAGGTGCCTGACCGCTCGGCCAACCTAGACTAATTAACTTGCCGAAATTCTTCTAACCTTTACACTTCACGTTGTAAGTCAACGGGTACCCTCGCAATGTAGAAATAAATTTCAAACATCCCAAAGCAAATAATTTTACAAATCGGTTTGAAAATCAAGACGATAATTTTTTGAAATTCTTTATTTAACCACCAAAATCTTTGTACGAATTTTTCTAACATTCACATAATGTTAAAATTTAAATCGAATAGTTTATAAAGCAAACCCAAGCTTAACCGAGCGCACAGTATTTGTAAAAATATCTGCTTTGGAATGTTTGAAATTTATTTCTACATTGAGAGGGTACCCGTTGGCTTACAACGTGAAGTGTAAAGGTTAGAAGAATTTCGGCAGGTTAATTAGTGTCTTGGTTAGCCGAGCGGTGGTCAGGCACCTGAACGGAGAGCAGCGGACGCGGGTTCGATTACCGCATCAAGACCATAATTTTTCGATATTCTTTTTCTAACCACCAAAATCCTTGTAATAATAATAGGGGTTAAAGTATGAAATTGGCGTTTTATTGTAATAGGTTTTTTCATTCACATACCCCCGAATACAGAAACTCTACTCAAATTTTGAGTATTGCTTAAAAATTTAAGTGGACAATAGCTGTCAAAATTTGTATGGAAAAACGTAAATTTTGACAATACTTAAATTTTAAACAGTACTCAAACTTTGAGTTGCGTTTCAGTATTCGGGGGAGAGAATCTTCATGGTTTGAGGTGAAACTTTGAAATGAAACTTTTTTCATATAGTTTCTATGATGTTCTTTTTTTTTTAAATGTGAAACATTTGAATATCTTCTTTCAATTGTTTTTGTTATTCAACAGACAAGAAAGATAAATACTGCGAAAATTCGAGTGATTTTTGAATACTCGTTCCGGCGCGGAAGTAACGCGGCAGAAACAGCCCGCAATATCAATGTTGCGTTTGGTGAGGGGTCTGCTAATGCACGCACCGTGCGATTTTGGTTTAAACGCTTTCGTGATGGAAACTTCGACTTGAAGAACGAGCCACAAGGAAGACCGCCCACACAGGTGAATAACGATTAATTAAGAGAGATGGTGGAAGCCGATCCTAGTCAAACTACCCAGGAATTAGCCGCATGGTTTAACCTTGCCTTACCCACAATATTGACTCATTTGTGTCAAATCAATAAAATAATAAATACGCAGATTCGACTGATCTGCAGAAAGAAACGCGTGTTGAAACTTGTGTTGCCTTATTGAATCGGTACAGAAATGAAGGATATTGGATCGAATTATGACATGTGATGAAAATTTCTTTCGAAAGAATTCTTTATGATAACCGTAAAAGAAAAATGCAATCTCTGACCCCAGGCCAAACGCCACAACAGTGTCCTAAAGCAAAACTTACTAATAAAAAGGCAATGGTAACTGATTGGAGGTCTCAGCATGGTGTTATTCACTATAGTTTTCTCCGATCTGGTCAAGCAATAACGGCAGATGTCTATTGTACCGGAGTCCGAACAATGATGGCAAAACTAGCAGTAAAACAGCCCCGACTCATGGATCGATCTTCACTATTATTGCTCCATGACAACGCGAGACCTCATACAGCACGAGAAACCGTTTTGACCCTTCAGGAACTGCAGTTAGAAACCATTCGTCATCCTCCATATTCGCCAGACCTTGCTTCAACAGACTACCATTTTTTTCGTGATTTGGACAATTACCTACGTGACAAGAAGTTTTCGTCCCAGTACAAAATGTTTTCACACAGTTTGTGCAGTCTAGATCCTCAGAGATCTATCGCAAAGGCATAAATGACCTTCCTATTATATGGCAGCAATGTATAGATAATAAAATCAAATCAAACTTTTATTTGCTTACCAAGGTAACTATTGGTAACATAATGGTAACTATTCTGATTAAATAAATTTGTTATAAACTAAAAGATAAACAATTTGGTAGTAGATTATGTACAATTTCATACTTGAACCCCTAATATACACTTATATCCAATATGTTTACTACTCCATAATATTTTTATAAATGAAAAAATGTGTCGTTGAGGAGTTCTATGGCGCTATGGCGCGCATTTTGGCCTTTGGTTTATTTACTTACACCATTATTACACTTAATTCACTCAAATGTAATATAATTCACTAATAAATACCAATAACAATAATAATTACGTTAACTAAGCAAAGCCTGCTAAGGCTGGTCATTGGATGGTTGAACGTAACTATTGTTATATTGTGTTAATGACGAATGTCGGTAGAATTCACGTTGTTTCCTGTATTTACCTTGAAACCTTCGATTGGATTTTCTGGAGTGGTCGACAGTGGGTGCCAATGCATATGCAGCGTGGCAAACTGTCCCGACAAGTAGAGGTTATACGAATACACGAACGGTGCTGCGAGATTCCTCGCTGCATCCGATGTATCTCTTATTATTTCAAAGTCCACTCCTTCCTTTAATTCCTTAACCTCGGCACCCCGAGCAAGAGCCACCAGCATCAATACCAAAAGCACTTTCATTTTACTGTTTCTATCACAAACTAGCACCAACTATCAATAATATGATTTACTTATAAGAAGTCAATTTCAGATAATTTTGACCGATTGTGATCAAACCAAGAGATAAAACGCGCCAATAACATGAAAATAACGGTGATATCTTTTATTTTTGGAAATTTAAATAGATTCGGTTTCGTGACAAATATATCATATTCCGGTCTTCTGAAAATAATTCAAATCTGAATAATACTGATAACATTGATGATGCGATGTTGACGTTGGCCTAAGGGTGTGTCAAGCAAGACAGAGCGGCAGCAATGCGCGGCCAGTGTGGGCATCATTTTGTGCATTCTTATTTGTTTCCTTGAGGATCCGGCAGCTCATTTTTAATCTAATTCTTGATAACTTGTGCATTTTCCATCGGTATCCATCATTGACTACGATTGATTGCGACAGTCACGACTTTTGCCGTGGACTTTAGCTGTGCTGTTTGCAGACGCCCATACTTTCAAACTTCGAATAATGACTGAACCTGTACTTTTGATATAAAGAAAATAAAGTCCCGAAATTTTCGAAAAATTATTTTTTTATTAGCGGAAAATTTTCTGACTTTATTTTCTTTGTAATGTATTTTCTTACATTTATATGATGTTCAAATAAAAATCATACACACTTTTGATATACTGGCGCTGTTGTCTCTGTGAACAATGAAAAATGTTATTCTCGCTTCAACAACAAAAACCTGAATACCCATGAACAGTAGATTATGTACCTAGAACATTAAGGAAGGTGGAAACTTAGGTTTTCCTTTCCGTGCTTGGAGCATTTGGGAATCAATTTATTTAATTTATTATAATTTTCTAATCTATAACGAATTCTCAAATTAAAAACAACCAGATAAGTTGTTGCCTAATGGATCGTTAAGTGATATGAGGATAATATAATAACATATCTAATCTTACTAATAAATACGTGCGTTCAAAGGTTCAACAAAAATAGAAGACATGACTCAATATATTATTACGTACAGTCGATAAGAAAATTTAACATACATACATACATAAATCAAGCTTATATGTAGCCAGAGGTGAACTAGCACCCACGTTTCGGCAACTATGTCAAGTCCCATGTAATAGGTGGCGAGCCTATTGCCATTTATCGGGCACAAAAGTCGCAGTACATTGCTAGCCTAGGTGGTATAAGAGGAACGCTGCTGCCCATTCCTAATCACTGATTTATCCTTAGTCGCCTAGTACGACACCCACGGGAGAGCTTTGGGGCACCTCCCCAATTGTATTCCATTTTAGGCCGTGTGGTGAGGCCTAAAATTTAAAACTGTAAATAAACTAAATAAAATAAAAACATAATGATAAACGATAATGATATTTTGACAAGATACTAATGAGCTTTAGGGCCGGTTTAGTTAACTATGCATCAAACAACCGGGGCCTCAACCAATTGTTAAAAATTATGATAAGTGGTTTAATATCAGTCTGATATTACAACCATTAGTACCAATTTTTTATAACTGTTTGAGTTAACTATGCATCAAAAAACCGGCCCTAGTATTTATAGTGAATCCATTTACATTTTCAAATACCCAAAGAAGTCATGTGTCAGGCAGGCGACAAGCTGTAACCTTGAGCAGTATGGACTGGAATGTTGTCATCCCAATCATTTCCGTCATCGGTCTCTCTACATGGTCTGTCCCGTCTCTTTTCAATACATTCATTCATCACTAGCACCTTTACGGTGTGAATGAATGATATGAATTAAAAGGGAGTGGATGGCTTGGTGACGTCTGACCGATATGAATGGAAGAGGAAACATACTGCGCCGACCCCAGATAGACTGGGAACAGGTCAGGGAGAAAATTGGTTAGTTACGCTAACCAATATATATGCAGTTGACGCTTATTTAGGCACATTTAAATAATATATTTTCGAGTTTTGCTAAAAATGAGAAATAAATGTCTTACTTCTGAGATTTTTTTTTATGTTAGACAGGGAAGCTCTTGCCCTTCATCTCACCTGATGGTAAGTGACGATAAGGGCTGAAGATGGAATTGGCTATCTTATCACACATTGTCGGAACACAATAATGCTGTTAACATTATTATTATGGCGACAGATTTTGATAAGATGGTGGTAGCTAGCCAGGCGGACTTCGAAGAAGTCCTACCACGAACCAAACCGAGCACAAAGTTGTGCCACCCTGGGGATCGAACCCGGAACCTCTAGAACTTCATTCCGGTGGTCGAACCACTAGAGCACGGAGGCGGTTAAAAACGTTTAAAAGACGGTTACTTCAGAGATCTTTACCCCGGAATACAGAAACGCTACTCAAATTTGGGGCACTGCTTAAAAAGATAAGTGGACATTACCTGTCAGAATTTGTATGGAAAAACGTTAATTTTGACAATATTTAAATGATAAGCGAGACTCAAACTTTGATTAGTGTTTCTGTATTCGGAGGTTAAATGTAGAGTCGTTGTTGAAAAGAAATTTTAATGAGGCATAGTAACTTTTTTACAATTCCAATTTATTAAACTGCCACTATTGTCTGTGTATGATTTCAGTATTAAAAATAGCCTCACATACACAATCTAATCTTTGGGAAGTCGCTGATTTGTCCGTGTTTAGTCACCAAAATAACTGAAACCTACCTATTGTGAGAACTCCTGATTACTGGGGAACTGAGCAGGAAGATAATGATTAATCTGCTAAGTAAAGAAAGTTGTCAATTTTATTATAGTACTATACCATACCTATACCATTAGAGTAGTAGCTTCATCATCATCACCAACTCTTAGTCAAGATTTTGAAAAGATTATTATGAGATTTTAATAATATGTTTAGCATATGATTGAAGGTTGCAGATGAAGCTCGATTTCATCTTCGGCCTTTGTCATCACTTACCATCATAAAAGACAAGAACTTCCCTATCATAAAAAAAAGATAGAGAGTCGTCGGATCAGACGTCACCAATCTCTTACTGCCGAACTCAGAGACGCCAATCAACCTTAATGATTACTTAATGTCAAAAAATTTCATTCAAATCTAGACCATAGACCCGGCAAGAATAGCGACTAGTTATGAATTGACATTTTTTTTTCTATTTAAGTACTCATTAACGTTAATTGACTTCTCTGAGTGCGGCAGTAAGCACCACAATATCTTATCTTTAGCACATTCGCTTATCGATTTCTGCTATAAATCTAATACTGTCGCAAATTATGCGCAGTCTTGCGTTGTCGTGGTTTGCTAATAATTGGATTAAAAAAAATCCCAAATATGAAGTTGTTATATGTGCTATTTTTTGTCTTTGGGTTTGAAGTTGTACTTAGTGAAAAATTGTCTGACAATTACAAAGTTGAGGTGGTCAGCGACGATGTCAGCAGAAACATTGGAAGGCCCCAAATCTATTATAGTATAACCTATGGTCCGCCGTTCAGGGGGGAATTTTGGTTCTCGCTCGTTCCCAGCCCTCCTTTGGATCCTGTCAGGGGATATAGGGTGAGACATTTTGATGTAGTATAAAATAATATATTCCAATTTGCTTTCGTGAGAATAAATAACATAGAAAGTCTATTGGATTACAACTCGAAGTGTAAAAGTTAGAGAAGTTGCGGCAAGTTTAATAACGTCTTGGTTGGCCGAGTGGTTTAGGCGTCTGCTCGGAATGCGGAGGACGCGGGTTCGATTCCCGCATCAAGACTGTAATTTTTCGAATTTTTCCTAACTACACATTTCTTTGTAGCAGTAACCACCCCTGACTTACCCTAGAGGTGTCTGACACCACGGACGGTTTGCCCACCAACAGCAACATACCCAAAGAGGGTTAACAGCAGGCAAAACCTTGAGCAGTATGGATTGGATTGTTGTCAATTCTCATTCCAATAGTCGTACGCCACCAATGGCCACCATCCCAGATGTGAAAGGAATTCACTTCATTAATTTTTCAGTACATCTATCCTCTCCATTATTCCCAGACAGCCGTGTTTTGTAGATAAACTGTTCAGGTAGATTAGCTTTGTGGAGTGGGTGGAGTTCTTTTAGAATGAAACTCGTAAGCGCAATGTAAAAGATACCCAGCGCCATCTATTGACATATAAGTGAACTAACTGATATCAATCCGTGTGTTATTCAAACCTTTTATTTCCTACCTAATAACCCTGTCTATAACACATACCCACCTACCGTAGGTTTTTAATTTCCTATGCCTGCCATTTACCAATGATGCATGTGAACTAACTACGATTATGTTTGACGCCCTTTACTTTTGTTAGGTCCAGGCATGGGAGCAGCAGAAGCGAATAGTGTATGTAGAAGAAATGATCGACGGTGTCCTAACTTTGGTACCAAAAGAAGAACTGGCTCCGGTAATACTTTTATTACTTACTCATTACATAACATTATTAAATTATATTACTTTATTAAATAAACAGTCTGCGTGTATTTAAGACATAAGCTTGTTGGTTACGTCGCTTGTTTCTCCGGTTGGCGAAACTCTAGACCACCAGGACCTCAGGATCTAGTTCGCCGAATTAGATCCTGAGGTCCTGGGTTCTATCCCCAGGGTGCATTAATCACGCCTATATCTCCGATGGGGTAGGCAAAGGTGAATGACCACCCACTTTTTGTCAAATAAGTTAAGTCCCATGTAATAAGCGGCGAGCCTATTGCCATATATCGGGCACGCAAATCGCAGTATATTGCTGGGTGATAAAAGAGGAATGCTGCTGCCCATTACCCATCGCTGTTTTTAGGCTTAGTCGCCTTTTACGATACCCATGGGAGAGACGTGGTGACAATTTTGTTCTGCTCTGCCGTCACCACACAGCTATACGGTAGTACTACAAATTTCAGTTAAGTTGGTTGTAAGTAAGGACCTTCTCAACTGCACATGGTTTACGATTGTACCTACTGTTTTATCAAAATTTGTCGCCATGATAATAATATTACAACATTATTGTGTTCCGACAATTTGTGAGAAGATAGCCAACCCATCTGTGATCGAGGATTCCAGGTGAAGCTCGATTCCATCATCGGCTCTTATCGTCTTTACTAGGTGAAATGAAGGTGAAGAACTTCCCAGTTTAACATTAAAAAAATCTACTAATGTGAGTAAAGAGGACAATTGATAACGAAGAGGATAGTTAGTATCCGTTTGGTGCCGGCAGAGCAGAATACAATTGTCACTCTCCCGTGGGTGTCGTACAAGTCGACTAATGGTAAAGAAAGATAGAAATGAGTAATGGGCAGCAGCATTCCTCATAATATACCTATCACCTAATATGCTGAGATTTTATGTGTCCGAAATAGAATAATAAAAATCATTTTCATCCCACCATCTCGGAAAAGGCGTTTTTGCTCTTCGATATCTGAGTGCAAAAGCCGTTTTTATCCTCTAGAGGTTAAAGTAAATTTGAATTTAGAACATCGTGTGCAATGAGTTTGTGAATTCAAAACATCATTACACCTATTTATTTCTACCTCCATGGTGCCGAAATTGTCATGCAACCTATTTTAATTTGTTAAAAACTCAGACTCGGAACCTTCTTGGTGTACTTTTTTTGTAATTTGCTTTGCGCGCGCCATTTTCTTTTCACGTCATAAATTTGTTAAAACCTAGGAGTTCCGTGACGGTCAATCAGCTTGGCGTCAATCTTGCTTTAAACATTTTGATCGTCTACCACGCTTGCTGGATGCTTGAGTCAAGCATTTAAAAGCTTTTTAGGTCTGTTTGATTTGTTTACGCTAGCAACGGAACAAAAACATACAGAAAATCAACGTGCTTGACTCAAGCTGATTGACCGTCTCGGAGTAATTTTTATTAGGTACTTACAGATGTGTCTGGATGAATGTTGCGGATGTGGCTGGGTGGATGGGTGGCTGTTGGAGATGTGTCTGGGTGAATGGGTGTTTTGAGGGTGTGTCTAGGTGAATGGGTGTTTTGTGGGTGTGTCTGGGTGAATGGGTTATTGTGGGTGTGTCTGAATGGATGGGTGAGAATTGTGGGTGTTTCTGGGTGATTGAGTGTTTTTTGGGTGTGATTGGGTGTTTTGTGGGTGTTTCTCGGTGAATGGGTGTTTTGTGGGTGTTTCTGGGTGAATGGGTGTTTCGTGTGTGTTTCTGGGTGAATGGGTGTTTTTGGGTGTTTCTGGGTAAATGGGTGTTTTATGGGTGTTTCTGGGTGAATGGGTGTTTTGTGGGTTTTTCTGGGTCAATGGGTGTTTTGTGGGTGTTTCTGGGTGAATGGGTGTTTTTTGGGTGTGTCTGAGTGGATGGGTGTGTATTGCGGGTGTGAATGTTGTGGGTGTTTCTGGGTGGGTGTTGAGAGTGTGTTTGGGTTAATGGGAGGGTGTTGTGGAATTTTCTGGGTGAAAACAGAAAATGTTGTGATTGTATTTTTTTTGTTTATTTTGCAATTTCCTCGTTGGGGGGGATGAAAAGTTACGTGTTGCACTCGAGTGCAAAGGATTTTTCACCTTGTGCTCTTTTGATTCCCTCGCTATCGCTCAGGGTTCTAATTTTAGAATCCTTCGCTAGCTCGGTCATCAAAATTGAGCACGCGGTTAAAAAACAACTTTGCACTCACGTACAACAAATAACTATTATTATTGTCAAGCTAGATAGATCCATAGGATATAATAAACATAATCATTGATCATTAAAAAAACATCATTAATTAATTAATAAAATAAAATAAAATCAACAATAAATAGTATTAAAATAAACAATAGTTGATAATTAATTAATAACAAATAAATAAATTATGCGTTTTTCAGTTCCCCTCGGACGGAGTAGTACCAGATTGGAACCCAAGAGATCTCATCACGTTGCCGGGGTCTGCTTCCAACTTCTTCGAAATCAAGAATATGGAGATTGGCATCTGGTACGAAATGAGAGTTCAGGCTTTTACGTGGAATGAGTTCGGGCCTATGTCTTTGATGTATCGTATACGCTTTAATGAATCATAATAATGTCGTTAAAAACTAGTCGATGAATAAATAAATATTTACAGCTTTACCTTTCTATTTATTTTCAAGTTGTGATAACGTTCCTAAGCCGTTTTTTAAATACATACATAAATCACGCCTATATTCCCGAAGGGGTAGGCAGAGGTGAACTAGGACCCACTTTCCGCCAATTATGTTAGGTCCCATGTAATAGGTGGCGAGCCAATTGCCATTTATCAGGCACAAAAGTCGCTGTACATTGCTATTGCTAGGTGGTATAAGAGGAACGCTGCTGCCCATTCCTCATAATTGATTTATCCTTAGTCGCCTAGTACGACATCCACGGGAGAGACTTGGGGTGGTGACAATAATTGTATTCTACTCAGCAGTCACCACGCGGTTTTTTAAATATTTAAATAAATATTTTACACTCACACCTGTCATCTAGCCCAAAGTAAGTAGCCTAAGCTCTTGTATTATGGATACTAGACGACGGACATATTTTTAATATCATAATAATTATGTATATAAATGTTGAAAATATACTACATAAACATATACACAACCATGAATCGGGAACAAGTGGTCATCACAAAATTTTCCCCTACCAGGATTCGAACCCGGGACCTCTTTTGGAATACCCAGCGATCGAAGCATTCGACCAATAAGTTACCAATCCGCACTGGGCCAGCCTGGTGGAATATGGCCCATGCTCTATATGCATAATAGGAGAGCACAGCAGACCGTATGTAACTGCTGCTCTTGATAATTTTCTTAAAAATGTGTGCACACGTAGTTTTAAATAAGGCAATATGCTTAATATAATTTTATAATTATGTAAGCTGTAAGGCCTTGTTTCCATAGCAGTGCTACGCGGAGCTGTGGCCGTACCACGAAGCACTAGTGCGATCCAAACGCGGGTGACAAAACGGGACGCCGCTCTACTCGGCTTATAGCATTGTCTTACTTTAACAATGGGAATTGAGTCGCGTTTAGAGTTGGTGGTAAGGCCCCTGAGCTGAGATTTACAAAAATTGACAATGATATTCAAAACACACATCTCATCTCCGCTACACAATAAATATCATTGGTCAATTTTTACAAGTCTCATCTCAGCTCCGCGCAGCTCCGCTTTTATGGAAACGCAACCTTAGGCTTTAAAAGATGGTAGCTGCTTTTGGCTTGCCGAAGAACACAAATCTGATTTATCGTATCAATTATTAAATGCGATCAATTTGTTTACTTTAAATGTTCTTACGTAGCTAGTTTATTTCGACACAAAGTACTAATCTACTTGGTGCTCTAAATCTACGCTAAGCTTATCAGATATTCTACTGCATAAACATCTATTGAGTAATGAGTCCCAATTGATAATAACTGGTATATATTCGATGCAAACAGAGACTGGGATACATACATCGACTATTACTTCTAAACAATATAGTTAACTAGATCAAAAGACACTAAATATGTTGTGGCTCTACGTTCTTCTTGGAGTAGCCTGCCAGGGTGCGGTTTTGAAGAATCCAGAACGAGATATTCCAGCTCCAATTATAACTAGGCTCGTATCTTTGCACCCACCTGGTATAAGAGTAGAGTGGATTCCTGTGGAGACAAGTGATCCGTCGGAGCCGGTGATGGGTTATAAGGTAAGATGTTGGTTATTTAGTTTAATTTTGGTTTTCAATCTGCTAATCTTCCCTGAAGAAGAACACTTCTTTGGTGGCCATGGAGAAGAAGAATCACAATCGATTGGACACACTTATTAGTTGGAAGCTAAGGCGGAAATAATAACTTTTAACATATTTTTCCATCGTCGATGTAACTTGTGGAAGTTATTTGATGCTATATTGGCTATAGAGCTCGACAAAGCAGTAAGTGCGGCTATGACTAAGTAATTGGTCACCAAAACATAATATTGATTCTAGATAGTATATGCTTTAGAACCCGTGCCAAACCTTTGGTCCTGGGTGCATCAGTCGTCCATTAACAGTAACAAACCAACACAAGAACCTCTTTTTTGTCAGTAATTTTTTTCTTGCTGGAGATTCTAATAATTATGTCCTGTGGATGACACATGTGATATGCAATCATCATAATCATCAGGCACAAGTAGGAACATTTATGGCTGATGATGATGATGATGACACGCTTAGCAGTAATTTTTTCACTGAATCTGTTAACTTATTACATGCTTTATAGTCTAAGATTTATGTAACCATTTTATTATGATTCAAGGTGAACATTTGGGAACAATACAGAAAAAAGGTATTGAGCTTCGAAATGGTCGATGGTGCGCCGGCATTAGCTGAAGAGTTTGTGTGGGAAGAGGTACGTATAACATTTATTATTTAATGTAAATATTCAATATAGGGACAACGTAAACTCTAGCATTCCACGGATTCACGGTACGGGTGCCGGGTCCATAGTGTGGCAGAGGGGACAGTAATTGGCACCGCTTGGGACTTCTGTCCCGAGTGTAGGTTTACGGGATCTCTTCACAACATGTCAGCACTTACCTTCGCCACCCCGACTGCTCTCTCTCTGCCTAGCCATATTTGGTAACATTCAGTGAGAGCCGCCTTAGACACACGTTCCAGTGTAGAACTTGCGAAATTGCCTGACACTAGCCCTCTTTGGGTATGCTGTTGTTGGTGTTTTGCCCTCCACCATTCAAGTGCCCCAAGGAGCTTATTGGTCTACACCGGGCAATCTCCCTTAGTCGACTTTTACGACACCCATGGGATGAGACGGGGCTGGCCTATTCTACGTTATTTGTTCGCTCTCAGGCCAGCATAGAAGACTTGTGTTATTGAAATAATGTTTCTTATTACTTTTCACTTCTTTGGACATAGAAATGCCAGAGAGCCGCTCAAAGCAAACGTAGTGAAAAGAAAAGATAAACCTTATCTCAATAATCGAAAACTCAATTTTGAACGCGATTTTACTGCTCCTCTCCGAGCAAGCCTGTCTTGAAGCCTAAGTGGGGTGAATGTGACCATCACTAAACTGATATTATATTGATCTTCACAGTTACCTTCAGACCCGGTTTCTTACGCTGATCCAACTTCGCTCATCGTGCCCGGGGCAGCATCCAGTATGGTCTTGTACGAAAATCTGAAAGTTGACGTCTTATACCACGTGAGGGTCCAAGCGTTCACCAGCAAAGGAGACGGACCTCTCTCGAGGCCCGTTACCATAAAACTGACGCCGAAGCAAGATTAAAGATAAGAAACCGTAAAAAAAATTAAAGTGAAAGATAGATCGTCACTTACCATCAGGTGAGATGAAGGGCAAGAGCTTCCCTGTCTAGTATAAAAAGTATCTGTTTGTGTATAAAAAAAAGTTTGTATGAAATTTATTGTTTTTCTACTTTAAACTAAAATCAAAATTGATGTGTAGTCCGTGACTAATGTTAAGAACTGTTAAATAAAATTTGTTCAAAATAAATTTGAAACAAATTGTTTTAATAATTTAAAGTACCCTACCTACCCATATAATGTATGATAGTGAAAATGCCTGCGTCGGATGTTAGAAATTTATTTGTACATTCCGAGTAGGTGGAGCTCGCTAGCGCAGTGGCATAGCGCGCAATGTACGCTAAGGCCGGTCATTGGATGGGTGACCAAACAAAATATTATCTTGAGCCGTTGGTCCCGGCTGCATCTGCAGTCGTTAATACTCACCAACCCGCACTGGGCCAGCGAGGTGGGTTATGACGCGGGTTCGATAACCCGCATCAGGATAATTAATTTTTCGAAATGTTTATGACTTTGGTTTGCCGTGTTGTGATGGCAGAGCAGAATATAATTGTCACTACCCCCATCTCTCCCGCGGGTGTCGTACAAAGCGACTAAGGATTAAAACAGCAATGAGAAATGTGCAGCACTGCAGCGTTCCCCTTAGACCACCTAGCAATGTATTTCCGTGCCCGATAAAATGGCAATAGGCTCGCCACCTATTACATGGGACCTAACCTAATTGGCGAAACGTGGGTGTTTAATTTAATAGAGGAGCTCGCTAGCGCAGTGGCATAGCGTGCTTGGCCTGCGATTGCGTAAACAAAGCAATGTTCGCTAGACCGGTCATTGGATGGATGACCAAAAATTTATTATCTCGAGTTCCTCCGTGCTTCGGAAGGCACGTTAAGCTGGTGGTCCCGGCTGCATAAGCAGTCGTTAATACCCACCAACCTGCACTGGCCCGGCTTGGTGGGCTATGTGTTGGTGAACTCAAGCCTTAGTAACATTATAAAAACGCGATCAATATACACATCTAACGATAAAAGAGATCGTTTGATAATCTGTCTGCAGATGGTTGTAAAAAGTAAGTGGACTGTACACCGCTCACCTCAGCAAAATGCAATTAGATTCGTCTCCAGAGAGAAGAGTGGCGTGCTCTTAGGC
The DNA here is from genome assembly GCA_963931975.1 of Cataclysta lemnata. Taxonomy (NCBI): domain Eukaryota; kingdom Metazoa; phylum Arthropoda; class Insecta; order Lepidoptera; family Crambidae; genus Cataclysta; species Cataclysta lemnata. The sequence goes on along the minus strand of OZ008347.1, from coordinate 16,156,267 downwards.
CAAGGGCTAGGATCCTAACCCAGTACAACCTTAGAGGTATTGTTGTAATCATTTTATTCAAAATATTCCTTGGTAATATGATCTTATAAAAAAGAGATTGGTTAAAGTAAAATAAATGCATGTAGAAAGTTGAAAGAAGTGATCTCTGCCTGGTGTAAGCCGTGATGTGTATGTAAGAAATACAATTGATCCCAACAAGACTGAGATTAAGACCCACGAAGTAATATCATAGTAATAGAAAGCTATATCATACAATCGTAAAAAAATCAAGTAACCAGCCGCATCTTTTCCAGAGGGCAAATCATTTTAGTGAAATCGAATAGGTTATTTGATAAAATAAACCATCTCATGTTTTTTGTTTTGCCTTCACAATATCCTATAATATATTATGTAATGTATAATGCCGTGTGGTGACGGCAGAGTAGAATACAATTGTCACCACCATAAATCTCTCCCGTGGGTGTCGTACAAGGCGACTAAGGATAAATCAATGATGAGAAATGGGCAGCAGCGTTCCTCTAATACCACCTAGCAATAGCAATGTACTGCGACTTTTGTGCCCGATGTATGGCAATGGGCTCGCCACCTATTACATGGGACCTAACATAATTGGCGAAACGTGGGTGCTAGTTCACCTCTGCCTACCTCTTCGGGGATATTGGTGTGATTTGTGTGTGTGTGTGTGTGTGTGTGTGTGTCTGTATAATATGCTTATGTAATGTATTTATTATTCTAAATTGAAATTGTACAGGTAATTTAATTTATAATAAAGATAGTAATTTGTTATTGCAATATTCATTAGTGTGGTTATTTATTCGTTATTGTTTGTATAATAAATTACTTGTGTAAGAATAGTGTATTTCAGTCAAAAAAAGTTTCATTTAAATTTAAAACTAGCGTTTAGACTGAGACTTTCATTACATTTTTTCACTTACACCAATCAAGATGATTATTTTTCGTCGTAAGTCCAGCCCTTAGCCTAATTCATCCCCAGTGCTGATTTCCATATAAATTGTAGCTAACTCACGTGGCGTCTGTTACTTTTAACTGCCTGAGGTTCCCCCCATCCCTGTAACACTGGCTAAAACTATGACAATCTCCCAGCAATAATTGCTTCGAAAAGTAATGCTATTATAATAATAATAGTTATTTGTTGTACGTGAGTGCAAAATTGTTTTTTAACCGCGTGCTCAATTTTGATGACCGAGCTAGCGAAGGATTCTAAAATTGAAACACGAGCGTAGCGAGTGATTCAAAAATTAGAATCCTGAGCGATAGCGAGGGAATCAAAAGAGCACAAGGAGAAAAATCTTTGCACTCGAGTGCAACACGTAACTTTTCATCCCCCCAACGAGGAAATTGTAACATACAAAAAAAATACAATCACAACAGTTTCTGTTTTCACCCAGAAACTTCCACAACACTTTCCCATTAACCCAAACACACTCTCAACATCCACCCAGAAACACCCACAACATTCACACCCGCAAAACACACCCATCCACTCAGACACACCCAAAAAACACCCATTCACCCAGAATCACCCACAAAACACCAATTCACCCAGAAACACCCACAAAACACCTATTTACCCAGAAACACCCAAAAAACACCCATTCACCCAGAAACACCCACAAAACACCCATTCACCCAGAAACACCCACAAAACACCCATTCACCCAGAAATACCCACAAAACACCCAGAAACACCCACAAAACACCCATTCACCCAGAAACACCCACAAAATATCGAATCACCCAGACACACCCACAACATCCATTCAGACACCCACAACTTCCATTCAGTCACACCCAAAATACTCACCCATCCATTCAGAAGCACCTACAAAACACCTATTCACCCAGACACACCCTCAAAACACCCATTCACCCAGACACACCTCCAACACCTACCCATCCACCCAGCCACACACGCAACATTCATCCAGACACACCTGTAAGTACCTTATAAAAATTACCGTCCCTAATGGAGTTCCGAGACGGTAAATCAGCTTGAGTCAAGCACGTTGATTTTCTGTATGTTTTTGTTCCGTTGCTAGCGTAAACAAATCAAACAGACCTTAAAAGCTTTTAAATGCTTGACTCAAGCATCCAGCAAGCGTTGTAGACCATCAAAATGTTTAAAGCAAGATTGACGCCAAGCTGATTGACCGTCACGGAACTCCAAGGTTTTAACAAATTTATGACGTGAAAAGAAAATGGCGCGCGCAAAGCAAATTACAAAAAAAGTACACCAAGAAGGTTCCGAGTCTGAGTTTTTAACAAATTAAAATAGTACAAAGATTTTGGGGTCAGAAAAAGAATTTCGAAAAATTATGATCTTGAGGCGGGAATCGAACCCTCGAAATCTTTGTACTAATTTTTCTAACATTTATATAATGTTAAAATTAAAATCGAATAAATTAAAATAGGTTGCATGATAATTTCGGCACCATGGTGGTAGAAATAAATAGGTCTAATGATGTTTTGAATTCAAAAAACTCATTGCACACGATGTTCTAAATTCAAATTTACTTTATCCTCTAGAGGATAAAAACGGCTTTTGCACTCAGATAACGAAGAGCAAAAACGCTTTTTCCGAGATGGTGGGATGAAATAGTTATTTGTTGTACGTGAGTGCAAAGTTGTTTTTTAACCGCGTGCTCAATTTTGATGACCGAGCTAGCGAAGGATTCTAAAATTAGAATTAGAATTAGAATCCTGAGCGATAGCGAGGGAGTCAAAAGAGCACAAGGTGAAAAATCTTTGCACTCGAGTGCAACACGTAACTTTTCATCCCCCCCAACGAGGAAATTGCAAAATACAAAAAAAAAAATACAATCACAACAGTTTCTGTTTTCACCCAGAAACTTCCACAACACCCTCCCATTAACCCAAACACACTCTCAACACCCACCCAGAAACACCCACAACATTCACACCCGCAATACACACCCATCCACTCAGACACACCCAAAAAACACCCATTCACCCAGAAACACCCACAAAACACCCATTCACCCAGAAAAACCCACAAAACACCCATTCACCCAGAAACACCCACAAAACACCCATTTACCCAGAAACACCCATTCACCCAGAAACACACACAAAAAATTCATTCACCCAGAAACACCCACAAAACACCCATTCACCCAGAAACACCCACAAAACACCCATTCACCCAGAAACACCCACAAAACACCGATTAACCCAGAAACACCCACAAAACACCCATTCACCCAGAAACACCTACAAAACACCCAATCACACCCAAAAAACACTCAATCACCCAGAAACACCCACAAAACACCTAATCACACCCAAAAAAACACCCAATCACCTAGACACACCCTCAAAACACCCATTTACCCAGACACACCTCCAACAGCCACCCATCCACCCAGCCACACCCGCAACATTCATCCAGACACACCTGTAAGTACCTAATAAAATTTACCGTCCCTAATGGAGTTCCGAGACGGTCAATCAGCTTGAGTCAAGCACGTTGATTTTCTGTATGTTTTTGTTCCGTTGCTAGCGTAAACAAATCAAACAGACCTAAAAAGCTTTTAAATGCTTGACTCAAGCATCCAGCAAGCGTTGTAGACGATCAAAATGTTTAAAGCAAGATTGACGCCAAGCTGATTGACCGTCACGGAACTCCTAGGTTTTAACAAATTTAGGACGTGAAAAGAAAATGGCGCGCGCAAAGCAAATTACAAAAAAAGTACACCAAGAAGGTTCCGAGTCTAGTTTTTAACAAATTAAAATAGGTTGCATGACAATTTCGGCACCATGGAGGTAGAAATAAATATGTATAATGATGTTTTGAATTCACAAACTCATTGCACACGATGTTCTAAATTCAAATTTACTTTAACCTCTAGAGGATAAAAACGGCCTTTGCACTCAGATATCGAAGAGCAAAAACGCTTTTTCTGAGATAGTGGGATGAAAAATACGTTAAACATTGGAAACGCAAACTACCAGGAGGTTTGAGATGAAAGGGCAAGAAACTCGGTCAGTTTTATTCCTTCCATTTACTCACGTAGTTTTGAGTTAATGGAAGATGTAATAAACTATGTAATTATTATGATTATAAAACAAATTAAAAATTTTATTGATCATTCATTGAGTATAAAACTAAAATCTTTATTATTGCAATTTGGAATTGCTTAGGTTTAGTTAATATCAATTAATTTAAGGTATTTTTATTTATTTATCATCATGTAACCTTAGAAACATTGCATATATTATGTAAATCGTTAGTGATATAATGTGCTTTTTCCGAGATGGTGGGATGAAAAATATATTTTTTGTAGTTGCAGGCAGCCACCCTGATTGCGGAGGACGCAGGTTCATTGCCCAGATCAGGATCAATGATATATTAATATATGTGATATATTAAATACATTTTTGATATATAATTTTTATACAATTTATTTATATAATTTTTATATAAATCAATTTCTGTCTTCGATCTTCATTTTAAATTCTTTAGACAAGAACTAATCGAATTACGAACGATTTTTATCAGAATACTGCAGCTGAATTACACACTTGTTTATAAAACATTTCTGTAAGAAAAAAATACAAATTATTTAGATTACGAAACGCAACATTCACCTTCCATATGAGACCATTACGGTATTAGAAATATCCGGGCGTCCGTCAACTTTTGATATAACAACACAACAAAGAGATATAATATATAGGTAGTCATGTCTGGGAGTTAGTGGGCAGTGTAATTCAATTTGGCAAATTAGATTCTGTGTCAGTTACCTGCCTGTTCGCCCCTCGTCGTAACGTCGGGTGAAAGATACTGTTGAAGCTTGGCCCAATGTTGGCGCAAACATTTAGACACTTTACTAAATTAAATGTGGCATATTATAAGTTTAAGAAATTACTGCCATACTCATACTTCAATGCATAGAGAATTCCCGTGATACAGCTTTGAGGACTTAAGCCGTGTTATGGCAGCAGAGCAGAATACAATTGTCACGACCTATTCATATACATATAAGATAACATACATATACGACCCTGGCCCTGGCACCATACCTAGGAGGTATGGTGCGTTTTACGTGGCCAATAGGTGGCAATAGGGTCGCCCTCTTTTGGTGCTTTCTAATAAAAAATTTGCAAACAATACCTTGTGCAGCTTGATGGTAACTTTAGTCCCTCGTCGAATTGCTGAACGGTATCATAAAAATATAGGTTATTCATAATAAGGTGGTACTAAAATACATAATAACGTAATGAGGAACTCGAAATAATACATTTTTGTTCACCAATGAACGGCCTTAGCAAACATTGCTTGGTTAACGCAATCGCAGGATAAGCGCGCTAAGCCACGTGCTATCGGGATCCTCTTCGAGATATTATTATCTGTTTGAACTTCTACCGGAAATCTTTCTGGAATTTCAAGCGTTTATCTTGGCACGAGCTCGAAAGCGCTGTTGGCGTATTCGGCAAACATTGGTCCCAAAAGTCAAGGGGGATAAATTAGATTGGCTCAAGTGGAGTCAGCGACGCTTGCAGTGGACATTCGCAACAGGAAAATATGAAATTATTTCCAGTTTACTTATCTAAAATATCAGGGGCGGCGAGAGCAGGGACTGGGGCGCTAAAGGAACTATGATTCATGATACGCGAACTGACCCCGTATTATGTAAGCCAATTTCAGTTGCTTTTGTCTACCCGTCACTCTCACACTTTGCTGTCATTGTCAATGAGTGAGAGAGACATGTAAGTAGACGAAAGCGACTGAAATCGTCTTATAATACGGTGTCCGGCCGACACCAAAATGAAATATCATCAACAATGTCATATGTTTACCTACTTCATGTTCTATCAGACTCCATTCTTATAATACTGACATATTCTTTCCAGGTTCTGCAATGACACATTAAATAAATTGCATAGAAATCGTCAGCATTTTTAGAATGATCGTAACATAAAACAAAGTCAATAAAATATCTATACTAATATTATAGACTCAAAGAGTTTTTTTGTTTGGTTGGTTGAACGCGCTAATCTCAGGAACTATTGACTCAAATTGAAAAATAATTTTCGTGTTCATTTATCGAACAAGGCAATTTTTGGTCAAAATTTGATTGCATGTTTTTTGTAAGATACACCGGTTTTTTTTACTGACAATAAGATTTGACTTACGTGCTTTTCCCTTCCGCTTCTACAGGGTGAAATCGAAATGAATCGACAAATTTTTAAGGGGGGTTCTACTGCTATTAAACATTATATTAGTGATGTTTAAAAACAAATCTAAGTCGACAAAAAAGTATTAATATTTTCCTTTTCTTTTACTCGAAACTGGTAAATATACAGATTATAAACATAAACCAAAAAAATATATATATTTTAGAAAAATATTAAATTAAATTCATAATATTAAATAAAATTAAATATATCGTTCGTAATTCGCGGGTTGATAAGCGGACGGGTGCGCGCGGCTAAGTAGTACAACGCTATAGGTTGTGTGTGCAAAGCGCGTCGAATGCAACTAATAAATCTAATAATTGCGGTCTTGTATTTTATTTCTTAATGTTTCATTACAATTTTAATTGTTACTATAACGATCAATAAAGCGGTTAAAATGTCCTGTTAAATTTTTTCGACCGATTTCAAATTCACCCTGTAGAATATAATAACCGAAATGAACGCGAGCCTATCCAACACTAAGAGAATTTTTAAATTGGAACCAGTAGTTTCTGATATTTGCGCGTTTAGCCAACCAAACAAACAAACTCTTCAGCTTCATAATATTAGTATAGAAGAATAAAACCTTCCACACTTTCTTACACAGAGGAATTAAAAGAAAAAGCAAAGGCAGCACGGACGTAGAGAATATTAATGACCCATTCTCAATATCATTAAAATGTAAATGTAAATGCCAACACAGAAGCAAATAAATAAAACGACTCTTGTATCGCCCCGCTTCCTCGGCGTAACCGACGTAGCATTTCTGAATCAAAACACGACCCGTTACCCACGAGAGTGACTTGCGGAAAATTGGAAAGCGAACAAGGTGAAAAATATTATGAAGTGGAGCGCTCACCGTGCCACTGCACCCCGGAGGATACTGGTTGATACGCGGCCGCTTGTTGTGGGCTGTGTCTGTTGTGTTTTTAATTTTCTGCACTCGGCTGGTGAATTGAAATTATACAGGGGATCGGGGATCGGACAAATTTTCATATGGTATATTAAATTAATCTTCATGGATACTTATGAGGAGATCGCTAGCGCAGTGGCATAGCTTGCTTGACCCGCAATTGCGTAAACTATGTAATCTTCGCTAAGGCCGGTCATTGGATGGGTGACCAAAAAGTTTATTAACTCGAGTTAAAGTTATTACCTGTTAAGTTTATTAACCGGTGCTACGTAGAGCACGCTAAACCGTTGCTCCCGGCTGCATCTGCAGTCGTTAATACCCACCAACCCGCACAGGGCCAGCGTGGTGGGTTGTGGCTCAATCTCTATATTCATCAGCGTGGTGGGTTATGGCAAAATCTCCTTATTTTATTTATTCCAGTTCGAATTGAATATTCATGGGTAAAACTGGCTAAATATTACCGATATTAGACAATGGGAAACAAAATTACAAGAGGCAAAAGAAATTATCACCTTCAGTTGAAATATGTTATTTATGTCTTCCTCTATGGAAGAATATTTATGTTAAGTTTATAAATAATAGTTATGGGTGTTAATATAAATATAAATAATTGGCTAAGAAACATGTTTATCTAACCAACAATAATAACACATGTTTATCTATAAGAGCCATTTCGAACGGTTCTCCCTCACCTTAACTAACTACGGTACATCGTGGTACATTAGCTGGAAGAAAAACGCGTGTCCCCATCCGGGGCTAATGCGGTCCCTACCTCTAAAAGCCCCTGTGAGGTTAACCGTCCGATTTGCGGGCCCAATTGACTGCCAATGTGCGCCTTTCATTTATTCCTTCCTTGTTGGCGGGTTTACGTAAAATGGTAGGAAACGTTCTGCTCACATTCGTGTAAGAAAGGTACTATCGTGATGGAAAGCCTACATACATGTGTATTGTATCAAACCTATCAACTGTGCACTTACCTCTCTCTATTTAGAAGGCATTTATTTTAAATCTACATACATCCTAAATAAACCAAGCCTATATCCCCGAAGGGGCAGAGGTGAATTAAACACCCAACAGCGGAATGGGCAGCAGCGTTCCTCACAATAGGTGGTAGAGGAACGCTGCTGCCGATTCCTCATCACTGATCTAACCCTTAGTCGCCTTGTACGACACCCGCGGGAGAGATTGAAACAAATAATATTAAAACATGATTTGGATTACCTCATCATCACCAGCCCGTCAATGGCCTCACTGTTGGGGCTTGGGCCTTCCCAATGGATGTACGAATATTAAACGAAAACTATTTCATGAACATAATATTGCTTATTGTTTAATGATTTTTAATAAACAAATTTTCATATGGTATATTAAATTAATATTATAGGTATATTAAATGATAAATGGGTATATAAAAAGGTATATTAAAAAACATCGTTACTTTTACATTGTTACGTTTAAATAAATAAGCCTGATAGTTTTTCAACACACATACAATTGACCATGTCAAAAATATCGATTTCCAGGTTTGTACTACGAATAATATAATTTACTACGGAATTTTCCAATTTTTCTTTCAGTAAGAACCTTCTACAAAGAATTAGAAAACTTTAAAAAGATAAATTTAAAATATACAGTTCCGAATTCATAACACCAAGATCTTTCTTGCAAAAAGTTACATACCAAACAAAAAGCGGTAATGCACGCTGAAAGCCAGAGTGGTACAGTTAAAGGCGCGATAGATGTGTGGCCAGCCCACCTCGCTTCACCTCTTTACGGCGGGCGGGCGCTGATAGTTCCAATTACCGATGGACTCGACGAAGGAAACTTGTGGATAAGAGTTTAGAATTGTTTTCTAAAGCTTCATGTTACTTTATCGGGCCTTTTCTCTAATAGTTTTGGTTATTATAGAAGTCATTATTTTTGATACTTTCGTTGTATTGTCAGAAAATATAATGATATTCATGGCACCCTGATCTTCCTGGTGAGCTATCGATAACATTGAGGTCCTTCTCCGTATATTTTTACAAACTTGATAACGATACGGGAAAACCGGATAGGAGATGGTAGTCGGACTTAGGATGAAGGTGTTCTCCCACTACCCACTAAACATCCCCCTGGGTGACCACTTGGCGTTTTGGCGGAAATTTTAAATTGCATTATTTAAAACATGTTTTTCTATCAAAATCGAAAAAATATAATTTATTTTGGGTAAAGTAGACACGTAAGAATCATGGTGTAGTTTTTCAAAATTAGTCATCATTCCTATTGCATTCCACACTTATTAAAGTAGTGCCTAGTAAAATTATGAGTACTACCCTTATCCACTGTATTCCCAATGCCAGTTAGGCGATGTATGGTGGCCGGTCAGTCCCTTAGACTCTGTTACCTTTATCGGGAATTGCTTCGGATATACCTAACTATAGACAAATGGCTTTTATGGCTGACCACTTATGGGAACGGCGGTTTGTTAGCGAGGGGAATGAACTTTATTTGTAGTAGCTTAAAAAGATTTATACACTACTTTTAATCACTGTCCCGTAGGGATTATGTGGTGTATTAACAAGCTTCATTGGAGTTGTGAATTTTTTTGATTAGTTTGTCAATATGTTGTTCTCTTACATTTGCACGATTTTTTTCATTTCAAATAGTTTGTCAACTTTGGTCTATCGCCTGAGCTGCGAAAGTTAGGACTTATTTTTCAAACTGTGAAAGATAAATTGTTCCAAAAAGAAATCCTCCAAACATATTTTGTATGTAATCGCAACATTATCGTAGACCTATTTAGTCAGTAAAAACAAAAGTTGTCCACGTTATTTAAACATTTTTTTTGTGCAAACTCATCTCTTCAGTCACTGTCACCATTGATGGATATATTTAATTAACTAATCTATTAGTTCGGATCTCTGAGGTATACTCTGATCGTGTGCAGGCTACCGATAAATCGAAAGATTACGGAGAAGTAAGTCTGGGTGGTTATCATATATCATGTTTGTCCCCAAAACCACTTACTTCTTCCGAATCAAATAAAATTCTAAAATCTCTTCATAATTAAAATTCAATAATATGTATTCTGTTAATGATGTTATCATCATCATCACCGGCATTTTAACGTCCCCACTGCTGGGCAGTGCCTTCCCTATGGATGAGAGAATATAGGGAGATTGGGCCTTAACCCACCACGCTGACCCAGTGCGGGTTGGTGGGTATTAACGTCTGCAGATGCAGCCGGGACCAACGGTTCAATGTGCCTTCGCACGGGAAATCTTAAGATTACCCGGGACTAACGGCTTGCCGTGCCTTCCGAAGTACAGGGGAACTCAAGACAGTTAAAATTTGGTCACCAATTCGATGACAAGCCTTAGCAAACATTGCTTAATTTCCGCAATTGCAGGCGCTATAAGTAACTGTGCTGTCAAGCTCCTGAATGATTTCATGGATACATAAAACACAGTTTTCCGTAGCAAAAAGTCAGACTCCATTCCTCCAACAGTCTCCATCAAGCCGGGTGTAATTGATGCCCGTATTTCTGTATTGTTTGCCCGTTTAGTAACCGGATCCAGGAACCGGATAGCACCTTTTAAGGAGTGCAAACAGGTAAGGTGTTTAGGGATCCAATGCTCGGCAATATCTTGTTTATTGGTTCTGTGCAAAACGCAATGGAATTTGGTTTGCTTTATCCGGTTTCGCTTTCTATGGCAACGGTCTTTTAAAAGCAGGTGCAAATATTTGAGGAAACTCACGCGCTCCTATGATAGGATGGGTCACCAAAATTAATTATTTCTATTTTCTGCGACCTTCAGAAGGCACGTTTAGCCCTGATTGCTTGATTGGCTTTATCTGAAGTCAAAAACAGAATAAGAATATTAAGTAAAGTATACCACGCCCAAGCATTACGAAACGTGGGTGTTAATCTGTTTTGCGCACCCTTTTTGGGATAAATATGCGTGATTAATTTATTAAAGAAAACGTTACTATCTACTTATCTTGTTTTTACCCTTAGTCGCCTTGTACGACACCCACAAGACAGGTGGGGGTGGTGTAATTGTACTATCCTCTGCCGTCACCACACGGCCAGTACCTACGGCCCAATTTTATAATTATAATATTAATAAAAACGCTTTTGCAATGCAAATTAAATACTTTGTTTGAAAAATCAACACTCGTAGAATAATTATAATTAACACCCAATGTTGTCCGTATTCGTCCTCCAGTGTTCGTAGGGATTGATATGAAGTAAAAGTTGGTGTATAGTTGTAAGAATTTAATTACTTGACCAGATATAGTTTAATAGAAAAATAATTGTAATAGTCGCGGTGGTGGCCTAGTGGTTGTTCCAAGAGAAAGTCAAGATTGACCGTTTGTTTTTTGGGCTTAACATTGTCTCTCTCTCTCGCACCGCAGCTATCCTCTTCGCACACCATTCACTATCCCGGCTTCTTGCTGTGATTGTGACGTCGCGTATTAACATATTCCCCCCCCTTCGACGACTGTGGGAGCTCGAAGACAATCCGAAGCATCTTCATCGTCAGGGAGAAGAGGACATAATCGGTTCATAGCACGCCGGTATGTCCCTTTTGTAGTGTAAATGTCGGCAACACGTGCAATCCCGTCTTCTCCAGGGTGAAGCTTGACGATTCGTCCCATTCGCCACTTCATAGGCGGAATATTGGCTTCCTTCAACACAACCATGTCTCCTACTTGGAGTTGTCTTTGCTGGATCTTCCATTTGACCCGTTGCTGCATTTCATGGAGATATTCAAAACGCCAACGTTCCCAAAAATTAGTTCTCATCTGCTCCATTAATTGGTATCGGTTAAGTCTATTAGGGCTCTCATTTCGATAATCTGGAGTTGGTAAAGAAGTGAGCGGCTTACCGATCAGGAAGTGCCCCGGGGTGAGGGGTTGCAGGTCGTTTGGATCGGGTGATAGAGGAGTTAAGGGTCTGGAGTTTAGGATTGCCTCAACTTGCGTGAACAAGGTTGATAGTTCTTCAAATGTTAGATGTTGATTTCCTAATATCCTAGTTATATGAAATTTGGCGGATTTAACACCGGCTTCCCAAAGTCCACCGAAATGCGGAGAGTACGCGGGAGAAAAATGAAATTTAATATTATCATTAGCGCTGAAGCCGGATATACCTTCATTGCTAGATTTTAAAAACCTACTGATTTCATTATTTGCACCCACAAAATTTGTACCGTTGTCGCAATAGATTTCCTTAGGTTTACCTCTGCGAGAGATGAAACGACGCAGACACAAGATAAAAATATCAGTAGTTAGATCGCTCGCTACTTCTAAATGCAACGCCTTAGTAGCGAAACAGACAAATAGGCACAAGTAGCACTTTGTAATTCTACATCCGCGTCCTCTTCGGTCAGTGATAAAAAACGGACCCGCAAAATCAAGGCCGCTTACTTCGAATGGAGAAGAAGGAGTAACTCTTGATGAAGGTAAGTTGCCCATGATTGGATTAATACTTTTAGCCTTCATAAGTCTACATAAAATACATTTGTTCACAGTACTGCGAGCCAAAACTCTGCCCCTAAGAGGCCAATACCGATCACGTAAACTCATTAATAATAATTGTGGTCCACCATGCAACAGCTGCTTATGTTCATTATTAAATAGTAATTTTGTGAAATTGTGACTGCTGTCTAATAACAATGGATGCTTTTTTGTATATGTTTCAGATGATTTCTGGATACGACCACCTACGCGCAAGAAACCTTCATCATCGATAAATGGAGCAAGTGATAAAATTCGGGATTTTGAAGGCAAGTGTTTATTATTTTGTAGAATATTAATTTCATTTGAAAAACATTCACTTTGATGTAACCTAATTAATGTACTTGTCGCTGACTTAAGTTCATCGACACTAAGGATACCCACTCGTCTAGATGTGGTCTTTTTTATATTATGTAAAAAGCGTAAAACGTAAGCCATACTTCGTATTAAAATATTAAAATTAGAAAAATTATTAAATTCAATAAGTGTAACGTTTGTATCTGTAGTACATGTATGTGTATATGTTTTAATATTAGATATAAGTTTTGAAGTTTTGTGTTCTGGTAAGGTTATATTCATTTTAATTTTCTGTGGCCATTCATTTTCATTTTTCTTTAGAAAATCAGGACCGTGCCACCAAAGGTCAACCTTTTGAATTTGTTTAGGGTCTAAGCCTCGTGATGCAAGATCAGCCGGATTCTGTTGAGTTGGTACGTGTCTCCAAAATTTTACAGAAGTTAGTTCCTGTATCTCACTAACACGGTTGGACACAAATGTTTTCAAATTTCGAGATTGTGTCGACAACCAACCAAGCACCACTGACGAATCTGTCCAATAAAATGCAGTAGAAATGTTACAACGAAGTGCCTTTGAGACCTTAGAACACAGCCTAGCTGACAACAGAGCCCCACATAATTCTAACCTCGGAATAGTCGTGGCTTTAACAGGTGCTACTTTAGTTTTGGCACATAATAATCTCACTAAAACATTACCTGCCCTATCCATTGATCGAATGTAAACGCAAGAAGCGTATGCTACTTCGGACGCATCACAAAAGGAATGTAATTCTATTTTAGAAGCATTAACTATAATGGCATGTCGAGGAATCCGTATTTCTGAAAGTTGTTTTAAATTGTTAACAAATTCTAGCCAAGTTCTTTCTAACTCTAGAGGAATAGGGTCGTCCCATTTTAAATCACTTAGCCATAGCTTCTGTAACAACATTTTAGGTATAATAGTGCATAAACTTAAAAGTCCTAAAGGGTCAAATAATTTTGATGAAAGAGATAAAATTGACCTTTTGCTTATTTGACTAGTGACATCAAGTGATATAGGAAACTCGAAGGTATCACTAGAAGGATCCCACTTAAGACCTAAAGTACTAGTTTGAGAACATAACTCTTTGGGATTCAGGACATCTGAGTAATTTGTAAAAATTGTTGGAGTATTTGTACAAAACTTTCGCAATGGCAGACAAGCCAAACTGAGTATACTAGTGACTGAATTAACTATTTCTTTTAATTCATGTTCTGTTTCAGAGCCCGATAGAAAATCGTCAACGTAAAAATCTTCTTTGATAAGATTGGCAACTGTCTCGTTTGAACACTCATTAGCGAGTTGCAATAAACACCTTGTACTTAGGAATGGAGCTGAGGCAGTGCCATATGTTACTGTGTTTAATTGAAGTGTTTTGAGTGGTTGAGTTTCATTGTCGCGCCACAATATTAATTGTAAGTGACGTTGACTAGGCTCGACTAAGATTTGCCGGTACATCTTTTCTACGTCCCCGGTTACTACAAATCTATGCTGTCTGTATCTCAACAAAATCGAAAACAGGTCATCCTGAACAACAGGTCCAACATGCTGAATGTCGTTAAGAGACTTCCCAGTGGACGTTTTAGAGGAAGCGTCAAAAACGACACGCAGTTTCGTTGTTGAACTGCTGTCACGAATGACTGCATGGTGAGGTAAATAATATCCGAACGCTGGTCTCTGTATTTCAGTCAAATGTCCTAAGTCCCGATACTCGTCTATAAATGTTGAGTAATTACGATGAAAATCAGGGTCACGCCTGAACCTTTTTTCTATTTGTAAAAATCTTTTCTTGGCTGTATCATAAGAATCACCCAAAACGGTGGGTGAAGTCTTAAGAGGTATCTGAACACAGAATCTACCATTGCTATCACGTTTAGTAGTTAAGCTGAATAGCTCCTCACAGATGTTACTAGATTTTAATTTTGATGATACAGGTAGCTCCTCTAATTCCCAGAATTTAGAAAGTTGTTGCCTAATTTCTTGACTAAAATGACATTTTGTGTGATTTACATCTGAAAACTTCCCCCCCATAGGGCCAGCCACTATCCAGCCTAAATGTGTTTCTTGTAGAATTGGCATTTGTTTCCCTAGTGAAATTCTAGATGTACCAAGCAAATCCCAAAAGACATCAGCCCCCAATAATAAGTCGATTTCTGATGGTTCACAGAACTCAGGGTCGGCAAGCTGAATGTTACTTGGAATTCCTAATTTGTGGAAACACACCTTTGTATGGGGTAGGCGATCAGTAATAAGTGATAATACATAACACTTGACAAAAATATTAAAACTGTTTACCAATGAATTTATTTGTAAATTACATTGTTCTGTTATATTTAATGTGTTGTTACCTATACCTGACACACACCTATGTATATTTTGTGTTTTATGTAAATCAATTTTTTGTTGAGCCTTTAAACTAATAAAAGAAGACTGACTGCCACTATCCAGTAATGCCCTTAAGATGTGATACTTGCCATTGTTTGTAACCTTAACCAGCGCCGTAGAAAGAAGAGCATGACTGGAGGTTACAGCAGACATTGTAATAGAAGAGGGACTAGAGCAGCTATTATCAATAATATTTGTAGACACGTTATTCGTAGCTAACGCTGTTACATTAGTTGGCTCAATGTTTTGTTGTTGCGAAGGCAATGATAATTGCTTGTGTAATAATGTGTTATGTTTTCTTTTGCAGATCCTACAACCACTAAGTCTACACTGATAAGATTGGTGGCCACCGCGAAGACAATTGGTACATAATTGCCTAGAAGACACCTTAGCTATCCGTTGTTCCACTGGCAAAGATTTAAACTTATCACATTCAAACAGTTTGTGATTTTGATTGCAGTGAATGCAATTGTGTTGGTACTGTGTACTAGGAGAAGAGACAATAAAAGATTTAGAACGCAATAATGTGTGTTTTTCATTTTTATTATTCCTTATAGAGTTGACAGTTTCTATTACACTCGCCCTTTGTCTTAAAAAACTATAAAAATTGTCTAAAGTAGGGGTCTCAATGTTGCTTCTGTATTCCTCCCATTTTCCGGCGGTAATGCTATCTAATTTCCCTGACGCAAGGTAAATAATTATTGTATCCCATGATGTTGTTGGTTCGTCTAAAGCATTCAACGCACTTAAATTTTTTGATAACATGTCAATTAATTTGTGTATACCTTTGTCAGATTCCCTGTGTAATGGTTCAATAGAAAACAACAATTTCAGATGCTCATTTACTAAAATACGCCGATTGTTATATCTATCACATAGTAATTTCCATGCCAAAGGATAATTTTTAGTAGAAACAGTCACAGAACTAATCACTTCACTGGCAGCTCCCTCCAAGTAAGATTTTAAATAATGGAATTTGCTAATGTCCTGAATATTATCATTACTATGAATCAGTGACGTAAATGTATCCCTAAATGACAGCCACTCACAATGTTCACCACGAAATTTTGATATTTGTATGGCAGGCAACTTTAAATTATTCACTGGAAAATTCGTCGCACAGTTGGAGGATGATTCATGACAAATTTTATTTTCAAAAAACTCTAATAATGCCTCAGCCTCTGCTATTAAGTGAAAAAATTTATTTTCCGTACTTTCCCGTTCTAATATTTGCTTAGCTACATCTTCCTCCAACCGCTCAATCTGCGATTGTACCTCTTCAAAACTGTACGATAATTCACGAATTTTGGTCAAACGCAACTTAAGCTCATTAAGACTAACCTTATTCGTTTCTTTAGAGTCTAATAACGGCTTTAAATAATTCTCAAACAAAGTTAAACGCGATCTAATTGTGCCTCTTTGTCTAATAAGATCTTGTGTTTCGGTCATATTGTTGGTGCAAACAACGCAAAGTCACAACAATGAAAAACAAATGCAAAACTTTAACACAATAAAGAATACCCAGCCTCAACGTATGAATTCAAATAACAAACCGGTTTTTTGCCAATACCCTCAGTAAGATATTATTCACTCTCGCTTTCAATAGACACCGGGAATTTTAAATATTATACGATAACGCTGCTTGCTTTTGTAATAATTAAATTAGTAATTGAATGTAACGATCAAACTATAACTTTAAGGTTTTAAATAGGTAAATGTCTACGTATTAATATTACTTAGACAAATTAGTAAATTAGTATCAACGCTTGCAGACGCAAATTAAGTTGGAAAAAGGCAATAAAATAGGAATACGATGAAAATTAGGATTGGCTACTTCCTTCGGATTAAAGCACCACTTCTTACTCACGGTTTTATGCCCTTTTCTTTGGGGTGCCGATCTTGCAGCGATGATCACGTCGGGGTCACCATAAATGTTGTCCGTATTCGTCCTCCAGTGTTCGTAGGGATTGATATGAAGTAAAAGTTGGTGTATAGTTGTAAGAATTTAATTACTTGACCAGATATAGTTTAATAGAAAAATAATTGTAATAGTCGCGGTGGTGGCCTAGTGGTTGTTCCAAGAGAAAGTCAAGATTGACCGTTTGTTTTTTGGGCTTAACATTGTCTCTCTCTCTCGCACCGCAGCTATCCTCTTCGCACACCATTCACTATCCCGGCTTCTTGCTGTGATTGTGACGTCGCGTATTAACACCCAACCTGTTAAGCAGTAACAGAGTCGTTAGAATAGATTGCTTTTTAAATCATTCAGCACAATAATAATTATTAAAAGTTGTTCAAGGCAGGTGACTGGGCGTTCGCCAATTTAATTAGAAGCTGGCTTAGGGAAAATGCACTTTATGCTGTTGCTGTGAAGGGTGCCGCTGATTGCGAAGGTAAGTGGTTGTCCACCCTCTTGCTGTTGGAAATATCTTGAAGGTTTGTGACGTTTAATCTTGCGTGCGACGCGGCCGCCGCGCGTATCACTTGCCGGTCTAGCTCAAGTGACGGAACGGGTAAGTTTATCGAGGTTTTTCACGTGCCAATTTATATCTATTAATTAATGCATTGTTAAATTTCAATTTTACTCTGCCGTCACCATCGCCGTGTGGTGACGGCAGAGTAGAATACAATTGTCACCACCCCAAATCTCTCCCGTGGGTGTCGTACAAGGCGACTAAGGATAAATCAGTGGTGAGGAATGGGCAGCAGCGTTCTTCTTATACCACCTAGCGACTGTACTGCGTCTTTTGTGCCCGATAAATGGCAATAGGCTCCCCACCTATTACATGGGACCTAACATAATTGGCGAAACGTGGGTGCTAGTTCACCTCTGCCTGCCCTTTCAGAGATATGGGCGTGATTTATGTAGGTATGTATGTAAATTTAAATTTTCTTATCCAAACACAGTCATAGAATTTTCCGTCTAAATAATTTATTTGGTTGCTGTATTATAATTAAACAATAATTTAATAATTAGCAAGCTAAAATCTATCTATTCTATAGCTATGCCAGTTAGAAAAAATTGTCTTCTCAACATATAGACTACACAATAAATTGTTAATTTTTGCTATTGTATTGAATAGGCAGCCCTTACGTGCCTGGTAGATAAATTGGCTCACCCCTATTACATTAAAAAACCTTGCATGGTCAACGGAAAATGGCTGTTAATACAGTAGATATTAGCAGCCATTTTCTTTTATATACATTCCGTGATAGGCATTTAGGTATAAACAGAAGTGACTTATTTATAAATATGTGCTAAAAGAATTACTGAAGCCCTAACCCTCTATAAAGGGAATTAGCAACTCGCAATCCTATCGATAATCCCATCTTCCGATCCATCGAGCACATCCCATCACTAGTGCAAGCGTCTGCAGAAATTCAATTAACATTACCTCCAGTCGCGTGCACCTTTATTTCCGTTCGGAGTCACTTCACCCCCTCCCCGAGTGGGGGTAAGACGCCGTAATGAGGTCCAGTGATCGTTTAGTTTGGAGGTAATGGGCTTACGTGCCAGCTGAGTTTTTGCCGAACAAAAATGTGGCGGAGCCCAGGTCTTAACCTGATACGTGTTTTCTTAAAAATAATTCGTAGTGGAAATATGAGGAACTGTATTGGTCGATTTTGTAATTTAATGATAGAACAATTTTTATTGAAAACGGTTTAAACTATACGCTAATATTAAACCTGATCTAACCTTATCCTATCACAACAACAAACTAGTAAAGTGGTGAAATTATACGTAATTTAATAATTCATATTCAATTAACATAAAACAAAATTGCTTACTTGAAAATTATTTCACTTCTTACAGTTATTTCATCGACACAATACATATAAAATATGCCCGCACTTCCGCTACCACAGTAAGAAATAATTCGTTTTGTTTGTTCTTTTTACATAAGTACAATAATTTTGCTCAGTAATAATTTCATTAAAGTGATTACATAATTTTCAAGTTCTTCTAAATTATATTCTTGAGAAACCGCACGAAGTTGGTTTTTGTAAACAAATTAGAAAATATATTTTTTTTTCTATAGATAATATAGTCCCGAATACATAAACGTTATTCAAATTTTAAGAACAGTTTAAAAAGCTAACTGCCGCACTCAGAGACGTCAAATAATGTTAATGAGTACTTAATGTCAAAAAATGACGATTCAAAACTAGTCGCTTTCTTGCCGGGTCTAAATTTGAATACGATTTTTTGACATTAAGTACTCATTAAAGTATTTTACGTCTCTCTGCCGCACTCTGAGACGTCAAATAACGATATAGTGCGTTTCATCTTATAGTTCCTATGCCGTCATGGTGGTAGTATTGCAAGAAAATGATACCATGTCAACTTTATTGTCTCACCTTTAATTCAGGGAGATTTTTTTTCATTACCTACATAAACAATTATGCATCTATCTTATTTTTTTACTTATAACTACTAGTGGTACTAAGCAGTAGTTACGTATTAGTTTTTTTTAAGAAAGTTTTATAAACTAACTCGTGAAAATTTGCGAGAATAGTTAATTTATGATATTATTAGTATGACAGAAATTAGATAGATAAATATAAACTGTAGTGATAGACTCATTAGGTAAAATAAGGTCATCATACTAAAATATTATATTTATTATGATTAACAATAATTCTGTTCATCTATCATGTCTACATTTGACATTTCCTCACTCTTATCAATCGTTAAATTGATAATAGTACTATTTATTTGCAGTAAAAAAAACGTAAAATAAATATAATTTATTTATTTATCAAACACTTAATAAAACTGATACTGGTAACCCAATTTAATGGCGGAAATCAGAACTTGTACACACTAATATGGATTATGCGGGACCTCGTTACGTTTTTCACGTTCACAAAAGACCTTAGCTTTTAACACAATTAATCTTTCATCACTTATCACTGTTTTGGACATGATTTTCTCAAAGATTGTCTATATGACATAAAAAAACCTGCAACTATGACTTCTGGGTTGATGTTGTTGACAGACAGGGCAGCCATCATCACGGCATAGGAACTATAAGATGAAACGGACTATACTGAATACTTAATGTCAAAAAATGACAATTCAAAACTAGTCGTTTTTCTTGCCGGGTCTATGGTCGAGATTTTATTGAAATTTTTTGACATTAAGTACTCATTGAAGTTAATTGACGTCTCTGAGTGCGGCAGTCTGAGTGCGGCAGTTACTGGACAAATACCTTTCAGAATTTTTTATTTACTTATTTATTTGTATGGAAAAACGTCACTTCTGACAATACTTAATTAATGTTAAGCAGGACTCTAAACTTTGAGTAGCGTTTCTGTATTCGGGGGTTAGAGACATAATTCTGAAAGTAAAAAAAAGATTGCCAAATTCCTTTTTTACGTAACAGGTAAAAAAAAGTCAAGAACACAGTGTCTTCTCGGCGTGACGGAGACGGATGGGCGAGATTATCAGTGGAGATAAGAATGCTGGAGGTGGGGCTTATCTGATGAGGAAGGGTTCCGTAATGGTCCCAACGCATTGCAGATTTGATTTGTTAAACCTGTAATGTTACACTGTAAAAAATATTTTAGGTTAAGTTGACATTTTGTTTATAATAAATAATAATGTCAGAAAAATTATAAATAACAATTGGCCAGGATTATTTTTCAAATAACGCACTGGCGCGAGATATTTTTCTCATACACCTATATCTAATTGAATTTTGAAATTATAGCCTTTAATTCAGATTCATGTTGTGAAAAATATACGTAAAAAGCTTAAATTTACTGTAAACCTTAATATAATATATTCTAGTCTATTGAACTATGTAGTCCATTCAAAACAAGTATTGAGGCGCAGTCAGCCTTGCTTTATGCCTGTTCTGTTTGTGAAATTGGTTTATAGAGCATTTTTATTTAATAATTTCAACGTGATTTTCAAGTCATGTAGTGTTAATTTTATTTTTAAGAAATAATGTTTTAGCTATAATTGAAGGGTGGAGTGGTCTACAGTAATAAAGTTAAGGTGGTTTCATAACGTGAAACCATGATATGTTGATTATAAAACTTCTAATAAAAGAACAGAACACCGGCGATGATGCTATGAATGACACGTGAGTTATCAATGAGCATCACGAGTTTATTTAATTCAAAAAATATCCTTTCTTCACTTTAAATAAATGTTTAAAATCCGCCATTGACCAAATAGTACAAAAGAATGAACATACACCTCGTTGCAATAAAGTCCCAATACAATGCATCACCGCCCTACAATGGAACTGTCAGGTAGCAAAATATTCAAAACTATAAAAATCCGACGTATCCCAGCGGCCCGCGTAGTGATGCAATGTAAATAGCTCAATAATTCATCGATATTCACGCCGCCAGACTGCATAACTCAACGTGTGTTCTTTAGAGTTCGCTTGAGGGGAAATAGTGGTGGAAAGTATCGATAAAATACAATTTTTGCCGTTCACCAGACCTTTGAATGGACTTTGTGCGGAAGGTTGAGTGAGACTATAGAAATGATAATAAATATACCTTAATAAGAAGGGTTTAAATATGAATTTATTCTTCTGATATCATATTACATCTTGAATTTAAGAACAAAGATATAACATAGAAGTCCTATGCCAATTACCATGCTTTAAAAGTCTAGTTAATTTAATCTTTTTCATATATTTCTATCATTTGTTTGGTCATTAAAATAATTCATTAAGTACATTATTTACTAACTCTAAATTTCTTTCCAGACATTTTAGATTTGTAGACAATTAAGAAAATTACCTATAATATCTCCCACCAAGTATTTAAAAGTTAACTGATTTGTAAACAACAAAAAAATCGACAACTGAAAGAAGTAGAACAGCCCTATATTTTCACGGAAACGTGATAAATGTTATGGAGCTAACGGACCCGAGTGGAGCTCACTATGTCTCCTAAACACACAATTTCACTCTTATTTCTGTACCTAATGTCGCGACTCTCGAGTCATTCTTGTAAACTATATTGTATAATATCGGTATGAGAATAGTGATGGATCGATTTATCACCGCATTCGGATTAAACATTCATAAATAAATCACGTCTATATCCCCGAAGAGGTAGGCAGAGGTGAATTACCTCCTACGTTTCGCCCATTAGGTTAGGTCCCATGTAACAGGTGGCGAGCCTATTGCCATATATCGGGCACGGAAATCGCAGTTAATTGCTATGGCTGCTGCCGTTTACTCACTGCTGTCTTAACTCTTAGTTACCTTGTACAACAGCCACGGGAGAGTTTGGGTGGTGATGACAATTATATTCTACTCTTCCATCACCACACGGTCACATAACCTATTTTACTTTAAACAATCTGATTAAAAACAAAAGGCAATATATTCGATCAAAATGCAAAAGTCAAGTGGATGTGACAGACTTTAACTAATAAGGCTTAAATTTGAAATTAAAACAAGTAATCTCAAACTAAGAATAAGAAAAGGGCGAATCTTTTTAATGGTACACCTTAATCTATACTGAATCTCATTGTGAGTAGACGAGGTATTGCAATATTAATTAGCACTGCTACAGCCCTTGCACACTTGTTCTTACACTCGAGGAGCTTGACAGCGCAAACTCAGCAATATTCCTTAAGACCGGTCATTGGATGGGTGACCAATGATGTATTATGTCGAGTTCCTACGTGCTTGGGAAGATACGTTAAGCCGTTGTCCCGGCTGCATCTGCAGTCGATAAGTCTCAATCTCCCTTTATTTTTCCATCCATATGGAAGACCCGTGCCCTAGCAGTGGAGACTTTAAAAAGGCTGGTGATTATGGTGATGGTGATTAAAGAGCCTAATATTTGTAATAATGCAAACAACATTATCCTAACAGCCCCCCTAGCTAAGTGGCTAATCTATCAAACGCATAGAAAACAAAAGTATGAAACTGACGAATTGTTTTCCCTTACGTCAGTTTCATACATTTTGTATTCTATACGTTCTATAGATGGGCCATTTGGCTAGGAGGGCTGGTATGGTAAAAGGCTGCCGATAATCGCAATCGTCCATTCGCAAACAGCAATCAAAATTGGCGTTCAAAAACCCGGTGTGCACTCCCCATAACCAAGTCCGCTTTCAGAGGCAGCAGATTTGACTCGTAGTCTGACTGCTCTTAATTAATTGGGTTGCATTCGTTTGCATTAATTACCCAGGTAGCCGATTCGCCCCTCCAAAGACATCTCTGAGATTGCTTACGCATGTTGGATGATCGTTTAATATTTAAAACGTTTCATTAATTTCAAAAACTAACAAAAGAAAAAGGGGAGAACTATGCTTTTTGTTTTGTTTACAGTTGTCGCTGGTATTATTGAATTCGACATTTCGTGATGTGGCTGGTTTTCGTGGATATATGAACCAAATGTTCCTAATTAATTAGGCATTTATTTACTCTTCTTATCTTATTTAATGTTACACCTTCCAACACTTCTTCTCTGCTTTTTATTCAGATTTCATGTTGACTTTAAACATTTTCAAGCTAATAGGTTTAGCGTTTTGAAAACGAAAGGCCCTTAAGTTAAAAAAGTAATTATCGGATTATACGGTTCAAAATAGCGCAGAGCGTAGCCAACAACAAGTTAACAACTCGGTACAGGTGTTAATCTGTAAGTTTTGAACTCCAAGTCCCCGGCCCGCGGCTGACAGATGACTCCTGTAGATATGACGCGTCGCCATGTTGTGTCACCAACTTTTGAGACTGAGCTCCTTTGAATTACGCTGATAAACGTTCGCGTTGTGCTAGCTCGAGTGAAAGATGGCTCAATGGAGGCAAGTCGAATGGTGAAACAATTTTGGTGACGGGAAAATTATAGGTTTGGCTTTCTCTAAATATTTCGAAATTTGAATTCATATTTGAAAAATTATTAACGGTGATTTTCAATATTAGAAAGTTTTGCTGTTTGACATTTTTCTTTACTATAGATAGCTGAAGTGGTAGACTTTTGATCTGTAGGTTGAATATTGAAACGTCCCGTAAAACAATTCTGTATCAGTAACTAGACATATAAACTTTAACGATAGATTGATTATAGCTTTATACAAAACATAACCAAATCGATTATTTCCCTGCGCTGTCGCAGATTTGATATTTTATTCCAGAACTAAAAACCGGCAGACTTTGAACAAAATATTGCTGAAAATTGTACGATGCTTTCTTATAGAGTAATTAAAGCTTCATCAATGCAGTTATCATATTTTATTATATTTTTTAGGAAACCTTCTTTTCCTGGAATCCTCAAGCTAACTGAGGCAAGGCTCAAGACTTTTTTAACAATTTGGATTTTTAATTCATATTATAAAACCGACACTAAATATACTCTTTATAATAGCACGCGCCTTCGAAAGGCAAACGAACAGCTAAATAAAAGTGGCTCCGTTGCAAAATTCCACATGGTTAGCAAAGTTCCGGCAGCCGTCTGGCCGCAAGTCGCCGCCGGATCGCACCGGATCAGGTATACCGGATTATTCCGGTTCAGGGCGGTTGAAACCGGATCAAACACGATTTTGGACTTACGGGGGCAAGGTTTGAGGGCTTTCGAGGTAGATAATGGATAATAGTCACTGCAGGAGTTTAATTTGGGAAACTGTGGAATTTTCATTTAACCCACCCGACTGTTTATTTCCGATAAGTGAAACAATGAGTTCAAAGGTGCTTGTGTGATGTGGTGCGTCAAAAAGTCTATGTGTCATAGGATTGATTACTCTATTAGCTGTATGATGTGCAGATTGGGATAACTGGCTAAACCGACCGTTGATTTTGCAAATGACCATAATTAATACATTGTTAGTAGATGTGCAATATTTTATACATCATGAATGCTATAAATAGCTCGTCTATTATTTTGAAAATAGAAAAAATATTTATAGTTTAAACTGTTAGAGCGAATGCTGTATATCTGGATGTGACTGAATATTTATCACATTCCATGATAATTAATCACATGCAAGACATTTCCACGACATCATATTTTCGGTTCGTGAGACATTAAATGCCAGAATACATTACTAAACAACTTATAATCTAGTTAGGAGAGCAAGTGCTTCCAAGTGTGCGCCAGTAACGACGTCCGACCGCGGAGTTTGAAAATTGAAATTATTTTTTCATTAAAATTCCCAACTCGGTAAGTTTCCAGGTGAACTTTCTTAATCACCCAATTCACGGGGCACTTTAAGTTGGATGATTCTTTGTAACTCCCCGGCGGAGGGCAGGGCGCGTTTCCAAGCGTCTTTGACGGAGGAAGATTTTTGGTATTCACTCCTTGATGTTTTTATCGCATTAAGCAAAATTTTAACGCTTATAATTTCTCTATCTAATTTTGTTTGGAGGAATTTGAATTTGACACACACATAAATCACGCCTATATCCCCGAAGGGGTAGGCAGAGGTGAACAAGCACCCAGGTTTCGCCAATTATGTTAGGTCCCATGTAATAGGTGGCGAGCCTATTGCCATTTATCGGGCACAAAAGTCGCAGTACATTGCTAGGTGGTATAAGAGGAACGCTGCTGCCCATTCCTCATCACTAATTTATCCTTAGTCGCCTTGTACGACACCCACAGGAGAGATTTGGGGTGGTGACAATTGTATTCTACTCTGCCGTCACCACACGGCCTAATTTGAATTTGATCTTGTTAGTATTTGTTTTAAAAAAATCTGTATTAAAGACGCTGCCATTACATTTGGTATTTTTGTAATTCAAAATCAAAGTATAGCATGGCCTTACGTCTGCTGATTTCTGGGCTTAAGCTTCGATTGATGATGAATAACAGTGACCGCAATCTTTAATTAAGCTACACGCATATTTTATTTATACGTGTTTTAACTAAAGGATTAAAAAAGGCATGCCTTAAACCTTTCTAAGGCCTTATCTAATCAATGTCTTGTTAGTTATAAGCTGTATTATAAGGTTAAAATTAAGGTGCCAACTATTAGGCCTGTGACTTACAGAGAATTATCACATACTTTAACATCGCAAATATATTATAGTCCCTTTTTATTTTATTTTTTGTCATAATTATCAGTCTGTTTTAGTTATAGCCTCTCAAACTCGTATCCATAGTAAAGTCAATGTAATTACTTGAGTAAAAATCGTTATTTAAATTGTCTATTTTATACAATATTCTTACTTTAGATAATTCTTACCTAAGTAGTAATTAAGTATTTAAGCATTCTTACTTTAAAGTTAGACAGTTCTTACTTCATTCTAATTCATGTTTAATGTTTAAAAATGAGAATTTAAGTAACGAGTTCTGCTCAGGTAAATACTATAGATACGAGTGCAAGCATAGCCGCTGCCAATCTATTGCATTGCTCTCTTAACTGCAAAATTAACTACTGCACCTCTAAATCCTCTAATTCCAGCAATGGCGACTTTTAATGCTGCCGCCATCAAGCGTAGCGTCACCGCATGTGTCCCGCGGAACTAATCCCGCAGGTGGGTCCCGATCCCGTAATCCCGTACCGCCGGGATCACTGTCCCGTCGTCTATCTTGATGATGTATTATACCGGCGAATGCTATCGACAGATGTCGCTGTAGCTCGAGACGAAGGTAGAGGATTTTGCACGTCCAGCCTGATCGATGCGAGTGGCTGATTCGATATGACACGAAGTTGTTTCCCATTCGTCTCGGGTGGTGTGGATAATGGGACAAGGTGGGGTTTACCTGTAGCTGTGTGTGTGTGTGTGTTCGCAATGTCACGTGCATCTGCAGTGGGTTTTTTTTTTCGATTTTATTAAAAGAAATGGAAATATAGGTATAGGAAATTTATTAAAAAAATAATAAGAATTCTAAAACATCATTTAAATCTGTGAAAGACAATAAAAAAGACGCGTAAATAAATTCTCAATTTGTCTGTATTTTTTTTATATTTGTCACCTCGGAACTTTCGGGTGGGTGAAACGATTTTGATGATTCTTTTCTTATTTTTGAAATCTAGGCAAGATTACCCTCGAAAGCTGATTATTAATTTATCCAGCTCCGTCGTGTAATTGAGTAAGTATACATCAAGTAACCTGCCCTCTTAAAACTGAGAAACTTAACTTTCCTTTCAGTCTCCCACTGGAAAGTTGCCACTTCGATATTTTTCCTCGTCTAGTCCTCAAACGCAATTTGCGTGCGTCTCAGAGAAACTTGCTCACCGTAAATAGCTCCTGCCTGACAAGCACCTCGCGGAATATACAATTAACTTCGTTTGTGGCTCCCTGTTTATCCCTCGGGAGCTGCCCCGTACCTATTCCAGTTTTCGCCGCGGACAGAGTGTAATTATAAAAAATAGGTTTTCAAAATATTTTGTTTATTATATTATGATGTCATATTTTGTTTATTGTATTATATTATCCTGTCCAACCTAAGGTTGCCTGGAAGAGGTCCCTCTTAGCGATAAGGTCGACCATCGTAAAATTCTATGTAAACATATTCTAGTAAATCTATTGTGCTGCGACGATATGTACTCTATCTATCTATCTATCTATGAAGGTGAGTGTTGACATGTTGTCAAGGGATCCCGTAAACCCGACTGGGTAAATTAAATTAAAAAAAGATAATATAAAAGATACTATAAAGTCATTTTTACAAGAAATTTTATTTATTTATATGGTTCAATAATACAACACAAAATAATCAGATTAGTTTCACTTCTCTACCGAAAACGCGCGAGAGTTCGTCTGACTTCGACGTAAGTTGACATATCATTCTAGAAGGAAAAAAATATGGCGCGGCTGTCAAAGACGGCCCGAGCAACCGGCCAATCAGCGGTGGGCGAGGAATGAGTGGCACGCCGCGTTTAGAAACCGAGCGAAATAATTGTACGCGTTACAATAAGAATAAGATATAATATAATTAATGTGCCGTGTGGTGACGGCAGAGTAGAATACAGTTGTCACCTCCCCAAATCTCTCCTGTAGGTGTCATACAAGGCGACTAAAGATAAATCAGTGACGAGGAATGGGCAGCAGCGTTCCTCTTATACCACCTGGCAAAGTACCTACTGTGACTTTTGTGCCCGATAAATGGCAATAGGCTCGCCACCTATTACATGGAATATACGCGTGATTTATGTATGTATGTAGTAAATCTAATAAATATCAACATAGACTAAAGTCGATACTCAATTTCACCTTAATGTGTATAGCAGCTCCTTCCGAAGGGCCGGTGACCAATATCCCTGGGCATTTGTATCCGTCCGGGCCGGGCCGGTGCCCCACCGGCTAATCCGGGTACACTATTAACCGTTTTGGCCCAGACACAGGGCCGGATTCTGTCGGAGGAAGCTTTAAATATATTGTAAACTAATCCTATTTTTATTTTTAAAAATTAAGACTTTATAATTATTCCGCCTATCTATTTAATTGATTGTATATAAAACAGGCCTTTATATATAAAAAATATAGTCCCTTTTTATAAATCCCGTAAGGCACTCTATCCAACAAAACTAATTGTATCATCGTCATAGCACATGAATAGATATTAACCGGAATGTGGTCATAGATCAGGAACTTGAGTTCACCGCAGTATGTCCTCTTCCTCCACTCTCTTTTGCCACTCGTTATCTCTAGTTTCTATCATCTTCTCATGATAGAAATATATTGTAAATAAAAATGTGAATTAATTTGAAAGATACAACATTCATAATACTGAAAAATAAATTTGAAGTAAGTTGTACGCATAATAATTTTAAACTGAAACCGTTGGTCGAGGATGCAGCTGCAGTCGTTGCCAACCAATCCGCACTGGGCCACCGTGGTGGGTTATGGCCCAATCTCCCTACATTTTCCATCCATAGGGAAGGCCTGTGTCCCAGCAGTGGGAAAATTAAAAGGCTGGTGATGAAGATGATGATTCAATGATAATGAAACGTATTTCATTATAAAATAAATATTAGGTAAATCTAAGCTTGCAATTATGTGACTAAAAATAAACTCAGTCAACGGCAACACCTCGTAAAAATGTAAATTGAAAAAGCATTAACCATTAAACACTCCTTCCGTAAATCCACATTAAATCGACCAAACACTCTAACAGAGACACCTTAAAAAACGCTTAATAACAATTCATTCGCAAAATTAATTCCACCAAATACGTCCCTTTGTGACAAAGAAAAATTGTAACGAATAGAGTGGGCCGGTGAAACAACCTGCTTATGAAACCTTTCTTACGCAGGTCTGGAGGAATGTAGACTTTGTTATCAATGGTTAAGGTTTAAATTACTTTGAAAAAGCATTAGAATTAATTTAGATTTCAGCAAAGAGCTGAAGCGTTGCTGAATCAATCGCGATTATTATTTATTATTATTATTGGAAATTTTGAAATGTACTGTTTTATTTGTATTTGTTGGTTGTGTTTTAATCGCTTATATTATTATCATAATTTTGATCATTTTATTATTAATACTATACATACCAATTATATAATTTTCAATTATGTTAATTATAAAAATACCTATACGGATTTTTATCAAACTTTTTGATGATGAATGAAGAAACTTGAAACTCATATTATACACATCATTATTATTGTATTCATTTCTATGAAATAATATTTTTCAACCGCACCTTTGTTTTCATTGCTTTGTCAGATGGTATTAAAAATTAACGTTATTTTCTTTAAATATTACGCTTGCTTGAATTAAAGACGCCTGAGCAAAATGATTTGGCAATATAGCTTCTTGGTAGCATTGCGGATAGTTACAGAAGAGGTTTAATATGATTGCTTACAATAATTGTACCTTGTACCAGTCCATCAGCCCTTTAATGTTCCACTGCTGGGGCACGGCTGGGGCAAGGCAATCCTTAATCATAAATTGTAGGTCACTCATCCAGTAATCAGCCGTAGGGAACATTGCTTAGTGTACGCAATCGCAGGCCAAGCGCGCTATGGCCCTCAAGCTCTCCTTAATCTTCTGTTTTCATCTATCTATGAATAATATTTTCCCGATTCCCTGTTCCCTTCCGCTATCGCTTTTACCATGGTCCGCGTTTGAGTTACGAGAGAGGTAAGTCAGGCAAGATGCCTGTCATTAATACGGAGGGTCTGGATGAGTAATAGGAGGGCGCACTCCGTTTTCCCTGTAAACGGGGGTATAATGCGGTTGTTAACTCGACTGAATGGAGTGATTCATTCCGTGAGTGTGCCAGTAGGCGTTTTTTGATCGGGAGATTGACGGCTCGTTTGGGATGCGAATAACGAACAGTGGACGTAAGAAAGAAAGAAAACATTTATTGGCCTCATGTAACAAAGAACACATTAAAAAATTGAAACAGAGTACAAAAGAAATAGAAAAAAAACAATGGATAACCCATTCATGCGAAGCCAAAAGGCTCTAGTCTCGGCATAAGCTACTGTGTCAATTGATTCATTGGGGTTTTCGGTATCTAGCGTCTTGACGATTCATAAGTGTATTGTAATCATACCAGATATGAATAAATGAATTTTGACTTTGACTTTGATTGACACGCAGCGCTAGTATTCTGACTTGACGGACGAGCTGCCTAGACGCCCTAGGGAGTTCTAGGCCGTCTATACCTTCTTCTTATTCCTGCCCGGGAGCAACCCGAGTTTTTAGCCGCCTCCGTGGTCTAGTGGTTCGACCACCGGAATGAGGATCCAGAGGTCCCGGGTTCGATCCCCAGGAGGGTACAAATTTGTGCTCGGTTTGGTTGGTGGTAGGCCTTCTTTCAAGTCCGCCTGGCTAGCTACCACCATCTTATCAAAATCTGTCGCCATAATAATAATGTTAACAGCATTATTGTGTTCCGACATTGAGTGATAAGATAGCCACCCTCTCTGTGGTTGAGGGTTCCAGGTGAAGCTCTATTCCATTTTCAGCCCTTATCGTCACTTACCATCTGGTGAGATGAAGGGCAAGAGCTTCCCTGTCTAACATATAAAAAAAGCAAGCCAATCAGAGCATAGGAAGTAAAAATACGCCAATTATAAATCTACACTGATAGAACTTACCTTTTTATATGTTAAACAGGGTGCTGACGGCAGAGTAGAATACAATTGTCATTCATTGTAAAGGACCAACCAAACCTCATTTTTTCTCCCAGAATAATTGTTTCGCAATACCGTTTACACTAGATACACCTACAACATTCGAACGTAAATCAACAGCCAAGTTCGGACACGAGTTAACTTTAATATGGCCGCCATAAAACACAGAGAACGCGCAAAATGCAAATGCAAATGGCCGCTATAATTTCCGCTGCACGAGTTGCACCTTCCGCTGCCGAATATTGTTTTAGATGACACTTTGTTGTATTCTCTTTTGGTTATAAATATATTCGACTTACTTACAGCACTTAAAGGTTACCGCTCATCAGATCCAACCGTACCAGAAATAGTTCTGTGTGTTGGTGAAATCCCGTGCTGGCCTGGGAGAGAAAAAATAACGTAGAATGTGCCAGCCCCGACTCATCACATGGGTGTCGTAAAAGTTGACTAAGGGAATCTCCCTTAGTCAACTTTTACGGTGTTGACCAATAAGAACCTTGGGGCATCCGATTGGTGGAGGACAAACCATCAACAACAGCATAGCCAAAGAGGGTTGGTGTCAGACAGGCGGCCGGCTATAAAACCTAAGCCAAAACCTTGAGCAGTATGGATTGTAATGTTGTTAAAATTATCATTCTAATTAGTCTCCATTCATCGATCTCTCGACATGGTCCGTTCCCTCTCTTTTCTATACATCCATTCATCACTAACACTTTTACGGTGTGATGGATGATACGAATCAAAACGGAGTAGACACATATATATCAGTGTGGGAGTAGATGTCTTAATGACGTCTGACCGATATGAATGGAAGAGGAAACATACTGCTTAAGAAGATTAATGATTAATCTTCGTGTGTTTAAAAAATTTACCCTATACATAGAATATTTCAGTTCTTTAACTGATTTCGATTTAATTCTGTAGTTGTGCAACGTTGGGCCGTGGCCTCGATCGGCTCGGTATCACCGTAAGCCCCAGAGGTGCAACATAAGCCGGGTCGTATCCCCTATGCGATTAGCGCTCAATGGGGCTTACCTTTATCTCTCTTCTAAGAGCTAGCCAAAGTTGACGGCCCCGTAAGTTTTAGCTTGGGAGCATTTCACCTTTTCTGCGTCTTGCTGTAATTAAGATTTGTTTTGGGTCACGGGATTGGTGTATAATTAATGTTATACCTACTTATATATTTTCCTTTATTCGCAATACACTTTAATAATAGAATTGGTGTATAATGAATACTTTACCATAAATATTTCCATTTATTCACAATACACTTAAGAAATAAAACGGTTTTTAAAGCCTCTGTTGGAGCAATGTCTGGATTCTCCTCATGACTACGGCCGCAGCCAATATTTATCTTCCTTCCCTGTTTTTTATGCTAAGCCAGGGAAGCACTTGGTCTTTATCTCACCAGCTATCCTGCCCCTGTTATGCCCTTCCATTCTTATGGAGTTCATCAAGCCATACACTTCCTTTACGAGTATCCTATAACTTAGAGTATATTATATCCCAGTGATGGAAACGATTCATACTGTTTTAGTTTAGGTTTTACAGGCGGCCTTCTGTCTCACCAACACTTTTCGGGTATAGTGTTGCTAAACTTAACCTTGTATCTTATCCTATTATATTTGTTAATAAATATTATTCCACTTGCGTAGTAAACAGATTAGTGTCTTCGTCAAAAATGCTATTCTAAAAAGGATTTTTTAGAGATACCTCTTACACCAACTTACTGTAAAAGAAAAAGAATTATTTTTTACTACTTTAAACAATTAATTTGCAGGAAAAAGCGTTCCCAGAAGAGGATTCTTATTTTTCAGTTTTCTTCAATCAAGCTATTGCTGTCCTAAACATCGTGGTCTACACAGCAGTCACATTTGTAGTTATGTATTTCTAATAATATAGTTCTTAATTATGTTTGCTGTGTGGTGATGGCAGAACAGAATACAATTGTGTCCACCCTTTTGGGTGTCGTACAAGTGGGTGCGACTAAGAGTAAACACAGCAATGAGTATAGGCAGCGGCATTATTCTTGTACCACCTAGCAATACACTGAGATTCTTGTGCCTGATTAATGGGAACACGCTCTCCACCTGTTACATATATAGGACTTAATTTAATAGGCGAAAAGGGTGTGTTTAAGTTCACCTCTGCATACCCCTTCAGGGATATAGGCGTGAGATATGTATGTGTATGTATGAAAAACATCGTCGTTGATAGCAGTCACAGTTGTAGTGATAGATTTCTAATAGTTAATTAAACAGTTTTTATCTCTCTATTGGGCGTCGAAGTGTCTACGACGGCTCGCGTAGGTGAATATCTAGGCAGAGAAAGCGCCTCGGCTGATGAAGGAGCGCTCATCTAAAATGAATCTTTTAATATCGCCGGCTCGCTGCGCTCAAATATTGGAACACACGTAACAAAAGGTCGATCGCTTTATTGAAATCCGCAGCCGATGCGGCCCGCGATCATACCTAATAACGTCATCGGCTTAGCGTTGTGGAGACAGACTTTCGGATTATACAAAACGACATGTTTTTTCTTGAAGGTGGTGATAGGGAAGAGTGTGGCGGGTGTTTCTCGCTATATTTATTATTTTGTAATAAAAAGACTTAAAATTTATTTAAATTTATAAAATGAAACTGTTGACTGGCTATAATGTTAAAACTACAGTTGATTGCGGTTTATATGTTCTATTCAACTGTAGTTTTACTTAGCAGTGTACCTAGAAATTTGTTATATGAATGAAACCTAACCTGTAACAGAAGTAGAATAATTTCTCTAAAATCTGAGCTATGAATCTTGGAAGCATAGTCATAAAAATAATATTTACTTATGTATTAGCTCTTCGGTACAATTATGTTATGACTCCGAATGGTCTGGCAAAAATGTGCAACTTAGTCCGTTGTATTATGTTTTGTCAGAACTATGAAACAAATGGCAATTGGATCAACAAAATTTATAAATAAAGCGGTCGCCACACTTACATGTAATCGACTTAGCTTTGGGAAAAAAGCGTTGGTACCAGGAAATGAAACAAAGGTACACGGTCGCGAGTGAGCCTCGCAGTGCTCATTGTCTTTGAAGGTACACTCGCACCCACTCTGTGAGGGGGAACCTATGGGTTTAACTGTCAAATTGCACCAGAGGTCTCTTCACTCGTTTCACTTGATTTGGACTATACTTATGAGTTACATATACATACATACATACATAAATCACGCCTATATCCCCGAAGGGGTAGGCAGAGATGAACTAGCACCCACGTCTCGCCAGTTATGTTAGGTCCCATGTAATAGGCGGCGAGCCTATTGCCATTTATCGGGCACAAAAGTCGCAGTAGGTACATAGCTAGATGGTATAAGAGGAATGCTGCTGCCCATTCCTCATCACTGATTTATCCTTAGTCGCCTTGTACGACACCCACGGGAGAGATTTGGGGTGGTGACAATTGTATTCTACTCTGCCGTCACCACACGGCAAAGTAGAATACAATTAACTTATGAGTTAAACTGTCAAAAGGTTTTTCAAATTGCACTGATGACGCTGTTTTTTGCATAATTTTGGCAATACCTACTTATCTTACCAATCTTCAGAGAAAGTTAGGCTTTTCGTAAAAAAAAATTAAAATTATTTAATGATTTGCCTCTACTTACTTTTGATAATAACGTATAATGAATTCGAATAATAATTATGATAATTAATAATACTAAGAAAACTTCAGAGATGTACACATGACACTTTTCCTGTATATCACGTAATTCTTGCGAGATGTAAGGAGCGGCTACGGCGTAGCACGAGAAATAGTTGATCAGCGGAAAGTGCGACAACTGACGACAACAATGGAGTCGAATCAATACTAGATGACTGTTATTATAACGCAGAACCAGATGAGGAAGACCTGAATCACGTTTACAAAGTTTCTTGCAAACTCAGAATATATACAAGTTCTGCCGAAGTATAGTTGGTCCCAGCTCCGATTCTTAGCACTCTGCGAGGCTCTCGACGGCAGTGAGACTCCCCTGGGAGATGCATGCCCAGAAAGAGAAAAATCTCTCGGGCCACAGCTAAGGTCCTTAAAAACGAGTCGGACCGCGGTTCCAATCTTACACCCAACGGAGGAAGATGTTTTCTTGCTGATGATACGGATTACCTTCCGCATACCGACCATGCTTACTATCTACCCTGCTCCCAATTTTTACAACGGTTCAACTTGGGGGTGTCGTAAAAGTCCACTAATTTGTATAACTAACGATATTTTTTTTTGCTCTGCAGTCTAGATTAAGCCGTAAACGCTTCTTACATACATTCATACATAAATCTATATCCCCAAAGGGCATACCCCCTTAGTGATATAGGAGCACCCATTTCGCCAATTCGCCAATTATGTCAGGTCCCATGTAATAGGTGGCGAGCCTTTTGCCATTTATCGGGCACGAATAATTGCAGTTCGTTGCTAAGTGGTATAAGAGGAACGCGCTGCTCATTCCTCATCACTGGTTTAACCCTTAGTCGCCTTGTACGACACCCGCAGGAGAGATTTGGGGTGGTGACAATTGTATTCTACTCTGCCGTCACCACACGACAACACGCTTCGTATATACCAGGAAATATAGGCCACTAATGTTTCTATCTTGTTTTACAAAACAATATAAAGAGCCTACAAAGCAGCGCTGCTCAAACTTTACGAAACAGGCGGGACAACCGCGCAGTAAAATTAAATAAGTATCAGACTTGTGCCTCGGAGACAATGCATAGGTAATGACCCAAAGTTCGCAATATAAAAATCATGGAGGAGAGCCAACTTCGGCGATCGTATAAAGTATTCATTAAAACCGACCCCACTCGGGGCAGGTGGGCAGTGAATCTCCGATTTTTATTGTAATATTGGGGAAAGTTTAAAAATGGATTCCCGGTACTCTTACTTGTGCGCTCGCAGATTCCAATATTGGAGTGGCTGGCTGGTCGCTGTATTTTCATTTGTACTTTATTTTGTTAGCAAAATTACAGTACAGTTCGACGTAAAATAGGCTACAACCTGACGATACGTTTCTGGTCCAACGGATTTTCAATCTTAACCGATTAGAAACATGGAGGAACGTCGATTTCGACCTAGACATCCAACAATAATCCATTCCTTTCCATTGTGGCGCCTATCATTTTAAATAAGCAATTTATTATAAAACAGTGACTACATTTATTTTGTCAGATGAATTTAGCCTGCCTTTCTTAAACTTTACTAAAAAGC
The DNA here is from genome assembly GCA_963931975.1 of Cataclysta lemnata. Taxonomy (NCBI): domain Eukaryota; kingdom Metazoa; phylum Arthropoda; class Insecta; order Lepidoptera; family Crambidae; genus Cataclysta; species Cataclysta lemnata. The sequence continues at coordinate 16,119,677 of OZ008347.1, read as the reverse complement.
TGGACAGTAATGGCAGGAAGAAAAGGAGATATTGTACGAAAACAATTATTGAAACAAAACCAGGAGACTTGTGTCAGGACTATACATACGTCACACATTACTTCCACAATGTGAGGCAGAGATCACCTCTTTCCACCCGCATATTTAATTTATAGTAAGATAATATTCTTGATATTCTTCTTCTTGCCTTGTACCCTGTTTATCTAGGATCGGGCACAGTATGTTTCCTCTTCCATTCACATAGGTCAGACATCATCAATCCACCCAATCCCTTGTGATTCATATCACCCATCACACCGGAAAGGTGCTAGTGATGAATGAATGTATAGAAAAGCGACGGAAGGGACCATGTCTAGGGACCAATGAACGGAGAGAGTGATTGAGATGACAACATTTCAAATCTATACTGCTCAAGGTTTTGGCTGAGGATTTACAGAATGGCTGACACCTGGGTATGCTGTTGTTGGTGGTTATCCCTCCACCGTTCGGGTGCCCCAAGGTGCTTATTGGTGTACACCGGGCAATAATAATGATTATCCAGATATACTATTTTACGTCCCATAAGTAACACTAAGAGACAGGTCACACCAAATTATTCATAACGAGGTCGTCACGTCCTGATATCTGTCCCTTTGAAATATTCAGCCGCTGACGGGCAGGTGCCGGGTGATGCCGCCGGTTTCTTTATGCATGAGAGTTCTTGTGATTCGGAACGCATGACGTCTTGTGTGGGGCCAAAGCTCGGTGTGGCAGATAGGACACACTGCTCAGATTGCTCTGCGTCATTATTAAAGAAGAATGACGAATTTCCATATAGTTTGAGGTCCAAACTTCACGAATTAAACTTATAGATTTTCGTACTGCTAAATAAGACTAATAAAATAGTTAATTGGACATAATTAATTAAAGCTTGATAAGTCTATAAATTTACTTATTTTAAGCATATTAATATTGATTTAGTTTTTATTTTGGAATAATTAAAATATAGCGATGAGTAATGGACATCAGCATTATCTCATCACCTAGCAATACCTATACTTCGATTTACATTACATGGGACCTAACTGAACTTTCGAAAAGTGGGTGTTTCAGTCACCTCTGCCTACCCCTTCGGGTATATAGGCGTGGTTTATGTATGTGTGTATATACATAAAGAAGTAAGGTTACAAAGCGTATCAAAATAATACATATAAATTTGAATTAGAAAACATTCGAGCTGACATCCACACGGGTGCAAAACGGCGTGTATTGCACCAGAAACTATGCCTATTGTCCCCACTGCGCCTGTCTAATCTACAGCATCTTCTGGCCAGTGTTGTACCTCAGTACATTTACATTTATATTGGCCCGGACGTCCGACACGGGAGCGAACAGCTCGCACTTGGCTCGCTCAAATCAATTCAATTACGATTCACGTACGCCACAATGCTGCGCCTTTTATGGCGGCTAACTTATTGCAATTTTGAACTGAGATTTGAATATTTCTGTTACGCTAATTTCTCGTTTTGTTAGTTGAAACATTATAATGTTACAGATAAAACGCACAACCTGAACGCTTCCCATGCTTACTTAATCAGTATTCGCTATCAAAATTTCAAAATTCTAAAATTACACATACATTTTGCTTTATGACCAAAAAATTTGTATGGAAAAAATGGATTTATAGTACAAATTTTGTTCCGGGCAATATTTAAGTCCAGAAAACTAGCAATAAGCTCGCCCCCTGTTACATAGAACCTAATAATAGTTGGCGAAATGACGGTATTGATTGACACACCTTTGGAGGTAGGTACGCCTGTATTTACTTATGAATACACAGGTATAGGAATAGATAAGTCCGTTCTTTCAACATTTAATTAGTAAGAATGTGTTAATAATGATTTGCATATTGCTTAGCATAGTATTATCAATATTATTTGTGATATTTTTGAATGGTAGGTAAATAGATTTTTATCTAGATTCATCGGCACATAAAACCAAATTACGGTGTCCTAATTTGAAAAATTTTAAAGTTCATATTATTTTCCTCGTCCGGAATAACATTAATTTACATGTACAGAAACTTCACTGCGCCTTTCGGATTTCACCCCAGCAGTTCTATAAATAACTTAAAAGCTCCCTAATCGGTAAAACAAACTGCATCTTGTAGTTCACCTGCCAACCGAACTCTTATCGGGCCACTGAATAATTCATGCTCGTCGCAGCCAATGCAAACTTGTGCTTGTTGTACCTACTTTAGGGATGTGCCGATTGCCACCGAAAATTAATTGACTATATTTTATAGAGATATAAATTAACGAAGATATAATATGTTCCAAGAAGCTGACTGCTGAAGCTGAGCAGAATACAATAGTCAAAGCAGAAAGCAACAGACAAAAAATTAAAAATTATCCTATAGGCGTTGAAAAGTAAGATTTGCTCTGTGACTATATCGATACGCCGGTTGGTGGAACAATCAAATAGTACTAGCTATCTGCCAAGTGTAGGTACCTGGGTTCGAATCCTGGTAGGGCAAATGTTTGTGATGAACACAGACATTTGTTCTTGAGCCATAATTGTTATATACGTGTATGTAGTATGTTGCAAATATTGCAATTTTCCACGACTTTCCATTACTTTAAGAATAATTGGAGCTTGCCTTCACCATGACAGTTCAAAGCACTAATGAAGGATGAATTTTTAGACTCATCCTTCATAAGCCCATGATCGCATCCCTAGCAGAAAACATCCAAGAAACACTCCCCGGCGTAATCTTATTAATTCTGGAAGGGTTTGCAACAATGCCGAAGAATTAACAGCCGCGAAATTTGGTTAACGCGAAGGTACGAAGTTGTCGGGCTCATCGCTGGTCGCGAATGGGCCCGGCCTAATTTTAATTTGGCCGAGTTGGGTTTTACAATGTTTCCGTGGGCGGACTTTGTTTCTCTGTTAACAGAAGTATAGATAAACATCTGATATCCGAATACTGAAAATTAAACTCAGAGACGTCAATTAACGTTAATGAGTACTTAATAGAAAAACATTACAGTTCAAAAATAGCTATTCTTGCCGGGTCTTGCATGGTCTAAGTTAAAAGGTATTTTTTTTCATTAGGTAATCATTGAAGTTAATTGACGTCTCTGAGTGCGGCAGTTAGTGTAAAATACCTGTCTGAATTTTGCTTGGATAAACGTTAATTTTGAAATAACTTCAATTGTAAGATTATTACAAAGACAATTGCTTAGTTTACGCAATGGCAGGCCGAGCGCGCTAAGCCACTGCGCTATCGAAAGGAGCTCGATAAAGATAAAAATAAATATACTATTTAAAAAAAAATACAACACAGATTAGTTATGTATTTATGCAAAGTGAACCGTAAACAATTTTGGCAAGAATTACAGGGATATCTCAACCTTAATACCCGGCACCTCTTAGGTGTGAGCTAATCCCGCTTTCCTTACCGAACCGGGATAGACAGAGCGACATTGATTGATTCACCTTCAAAACGATTCACGATTCATACCGATTGTAACAGAACCTTGCACCTACGTTTTCACTGAATCTGTTAACATGAGCTTTCATTTGTACGCAATAAAGTCGATGGTTACCGCATGTGTATTTTGGTTGTGTAATGAGAATAGCCCTTTGGATTTGACAGTGAATGCGATTGATACCTCAGATGATTTATCGTTGGCTAAAGCTTAAGAATTTGTCTGCCATAGTTTGTGTGTTTATGTATGGAAAGAATTGGAGCAAGATTCACTGTGAAAAAGAATTGGTAAATCAATCTTATACCTAAATATATATTATACATACATATATATGTCACGCCTTTCTCCCACAGGGGTAGGCAGAGATCACTTCTTTCCACTTGCTGCGATATATATTATAATACTTATAAATACAACCGCCTCGGGGTATAGAAGTTCATCCATCAGATTTAAGATGCAGAGGTCCCGAGATCGATTTCCAGGGTAGTACAAATTTGTGCTTGGTTTGGTTAGTGGTCTGGCTAGCTACCACCATCTTATCAAAATCATCACCATAATAATCATGTTAATAGTCTATTTATCGAGGAATAAAATATAATAATGTAGGCTATAGAAACCGACGTTACCGCGAGCGAAGCCGCGGGCGCCCACTTGTGAAAAGATAACTCTGATTGAGACCTAAAAATTAACAATTCCGTATTAACAAAGAGCCATTCGATTCTTATTTAAGGGCGCCCACCCTAGCCCGTCAGATTACGCGTGTTTATTATCAAGGGACAGACGGGATAACTCCCGACGGACAGGTGCGCCCAATTTGAGGGATTACCTCTAAAGCCTCGTGCAGATTGGACCAAATAAATAATTTGTTAAAAAAAAGTTCTAGAAAAAGTTCGAAAAATTAGGGTCTTGATGCGGCAATCGAACCGCGTTCTCCGCGTTCCGGGCGGATGCCTATACCACTCGGCCAACCAAGGTCTGGTTGGCCGAGGGGAATTTTGGAATTTTTCGCACTTTTTCTTATCACCTTTTTCTAACATATAAAAAATAAAAATCAATTATGAAAATAGCAAATAAATAAATAATAAATACTTTTTACAGTCACACCTATCATCTAGACCAAAGTGAGTATTCTAAGCACTTGTGTTATGGTAAGATGACGGACATATATTTACTATGAAAATATACTACATAAACATATACACGACCATGACTTGGGAACAAATATTTGTGTTCATCACAAAATTTGCCCCTATCAGGATTCAAACCCGGGACCTCTCGGCCCCAGCGATCTGAGCATTCGGCCAAGCCGGCCGTCAAGTTATTTTTCCGGTAAAATTACTAAATTGTATTTACGACAGAGCAGAATACAATTGTCAGCACCCCCCATCTCACCCACGGGTGTCGTACAAGGCGACTGAGGGTAAAGACATATTTAATTTTCATTTAATTTTATTTTATTGTCAATAATAAGTACATCCATTAATAAATAGCATTCCTCTCTCAATGTTTGTATCGCAATTCATGTATTTATCGGTGAAACAACTAGACTGCAGTAATTCTCTAATTGTGCACTCGCCACCGCCGGTATATTCCCGCAAATCCCTCCATACATTTTTATTGGCCACTTCCACCTACGTCCGAATGCGACGTGACGCGACTTTTTATGCCTAAGCCTGGGTTTACACGAGCGTGAAAATGGGTCTTGACAAAATAAATTTTTGCAAAGCTAGAACCTAATATTGAAGTTTAGTGCTATTTGTGGAAGTAATGCAAAGTGTGATTTTGTATATTTTGGTAGCATGAAACGGAGTTTTATTTAAATTTCACAGACACAGCTTTACTGAAGTATTTGTTTTAGGTTAGTTGGTAGTTTTAATGTTTCAAGGTTTTGGTTTGGTAATTGGTAATTAAAATCAAAAGGAAGTGGATGGCTTGATGACGTCTGACCGATATAAATGGAGGAGGATAAATACTGCGACAGCCTCAGGTAAACTGGGAACAGGACAGGAAGAAGAAAATGGTATTATAGTTTAAAATACATGGGCTGGTTAAGAATCCTTTTATAAGTACAATCTATTGTCAATTTTTATTTTAAAATATTTTTGTAGACAGCCGTCATTATTGACGGCCGCCTTGGTCGAATGCTCAGATTGCTGGGTATTGGCCAAGAGGTCCCGGGTTCGAATCCTGGTAGGGGCAAACTTTGTGATGACCACAAATGTTTGTTTCCGAGTCATGGTTGTGTATATGTTTATGCAGTATATTTTCAACATTTATATACATAATTATATTAAAAAATATGTCCGTCATCAGTATCCATATCACAAGTGCTTAGGCTACTTACTTTGGGCTAGATGATAGGTGTGAGTGTAAAAAAAAAAAAAATATTTAAATATTTTAAAAAAATATTTAAAATATATTTAAATATATTATTCCTGAAATGACTGTGGCAGTATATTGAGGTTGAGCGGTACTCCATAAATTAATCCTGCATTACATTAGGTACCTATCCTATTTCTTCATACATACGCCCAATGTTGTAATATCACTCTCACGAGTGTACCTAGAAAAGCAAAACGTGAGTAGACAATTATTTTATCTAGTCAATCAATTACACCGTCATATTAGTCTTAAATACACTGTATGCTTAGATATATGCAAGAGCATGTCATGCAATATTTTCTCATTGGACGTCTCAGTGAATGTGGGTTATGAACTTGTGGCTTCACAAAATGTCGATACTCTTCACTAAATACTACTTGGTGACCTTCCAACTTTGCAAGACGAGAATTTAGAATTGTGGTTACATTATCACGGCGGCGTGGACATAAAACACGTATATAATTATTATGTTTAATTAGTTGTAAAATGTAGTCAATGTTACAATGTGGTATCTAATGAAATTAGCATTATATACTGATAGAGTTTGGAATTTTGTTATGAAAATAGCTCACGTTTACCAAAGAACTATAGGGTAGAAAAGTTTTCTGGTCGTCACATCGAGCTATATTTTTACGAAAATTATACGAAAAAATATAAATTAGTTAATACAAATTAGTTGATATTTTTTTAGTATTATGTGTGTAAATACTAACACATAAATCTCCTCAACCCCGAAGACGGACTATCACTTGTGTATAGGTGTATTAACACCCATATTTCGCCAACCATGTAATATGAGGAGAGCCTATTGATCACTATGGGGAACGCAGACTTCTTGAAGTAAATTTCCCTAAGTTGTGTACCAAATAAAAGTGGTTGCCTATAAACCATAAATAAACGCAACCATCTGGTGTGTCCCGCCCCTAATCGATTGGTGACGTGAGCTCTGTGATTTGTTTCCGATTTCTCCCCTCGCAGGTAAACACTCTGTTGTGGACTATTATTCAGCGAATCGAACACAATAAAAATTTCGCTCTTTCCTTTCACACTGTGGGAAAGATTTGTGCAAAGGATATGACGTAGGTGCACACGGAAACAGGTGGTCTGAAATGTTTTATAATTTAATTTTTATACGAACGTTAGGTTTGAACGATAGATCATTTTCGTTAAAATCCTCACTTTGTGAAAATTTCGCCACATTGCGAGTTTTCTAGTCAGTTTAATTGCAGTGCTGTTATAGAAGGACGGCTGCAATTCATTTCGCTCTTTGAAATTGTCACTTATTACGACACCCGTGGGAAAGTCAGGGGTTGAGACAATTGTAAATATTCTGCTCTGCCGTCACAACACGGCATTTCTTTATGACCAATAAACGCAATTGAACATTTGGTACAAGTTCATCATCATCATCATTTTTTTCACTGTTAGGCTAAGATCCATATTTAGGTACCTATATCATTACTTTCAAGACAGTTTTATTACTAACATAATTTTGAGTAATATATTCACAATGTTGTATCGTTTTAATATTCAGATATAAAATCCATACAAAATTGTTAATATTATAGATTACTTTGTTATAAACTGTTTTGTTATTATTATAATAGGCCTGCTCCAAGGATCTATAAACTGAACAGTCCTGAGCTACCCGTATATACATACATACATAAATCACGCCTATATCCCCGAAGGGGTAGGCAGAGGTGAACGTGGGTGCTAACGTTTCGCCAGTTATGTTAGGTCCCATGTAATAGGTGGCGGGCCTATTGCCATTTATCGGGCACAAAAGTCGCAGTAGGTACATAGCTAGATGGTATAAGAGGAACGCTGCTCATTCCTCACTGATTTATCCTTAGTCGCCTTGTACGACACCCACGGGAGAGATTTGGGGTGGTGGCGATTGTATTCTACTCTGCCCTTATCACACATTTTACCAGTAATCTGAAACCATTCTCCCGTAGAAACGCCGTCCATTCTAATAATAGAACATAATGAATCTCCAGCCAAATCTGTAGCCCAGGTCTGTAAGTCGGCAATCAAACCCGCTGCCGTAGATGTGAACTCTCAAAGGATAAAATTTTAATTAAACCTCTCAAGTGGAGTTATTACACCGCTCGCTCGATTAAAACTTAGACGGAATGTCGGTTGGTTACGTTTTATCTGCAAAATGAATACTAGATCAAGAGGGCACGGGTAAAAGTCTGGATACTTCTCCCTCTGGATACTTTCTGCCTTTTGATTCATATTATCCATCACAGTTCATATTATCCATCACTAGATAGGAATAACAATAAAAAAGACGAAACTGAGACCGGAAACTGATGGTACTCATCTAACAAATCGAACTCCGAAGTACGCAAGGAACTTTATGATAGAAGTAAATATATCTGGGCGAGTTTCGTTGCAACGCGCCGTAAGAAGAATAACATTGATTTCTAAACTTGGACCGCAGAAACCTAAAATAATAACCTAAGATCAATACACTTTGCTCTAGCAGCCAAAGGAAAATCACGCTATTTTCTAACAGACAATCAGTGACCAGAACACTGTTGGGAACTTAGTCAAAACTGTAATAACTCAAAGTTGGCAATTCCTGAGAAATAGGGCTGTGAAATGATTCGGGAGCAATGTTTTCTTTTAGGATAATATTATTGTTGGAGAGTTAATAACTTGGAAAAAGTCTTTAAGGATTAAAGCTTTATTATTCATAATTATTTCACCGTAAGCAGGTAGAAATTTCTGTCACCAAAGCTAATAGTTTACGTTGCCTAATAATTTAAAAAGTGTCCACATAATAATATGTTTTTCACTTCTCATGCTCTGAAAGTGCTTAGGTGCAGTGCAGGATATAGGCTGCACAAAATCGAATTTTGTGCTCTAGAGCATTAACGTATCTACTCATAAATGTGTCTATATTAAGGCAAAGAAAATGAGCCATGCAGCCAAACAATAAGAAATTCAGAGATAGAATTTGTTATTTTTTAATATTTTTATTCTTGTGTTTTTAAGGCATAAAATAAATTAAAATTTTAATTTAAGTAGGTACGGTAGGTTATTAAATTAATTTAAGAAAATTATTATTTCAAAATTAATTTATACTTGGCTGTACAGGTCTTCAGCCCAAGCCTAATATCAAGGGGAAAAATAATTTCCTTCTTCAAAACTGTACGAATTTTAGATTGAATTTTAAGAAATGATATGATAAACTACTGTTTTATTTCCTCGCAATCGAAGTGAAAAGCAGAGTTTCTACCTCGTCCACAAAACCATTTTTATCCTCGACATTACTATCAGCCCTCGCCTTGAGCTCGGGCTGCTAAAAGTCTCGGACAAAAATGATTCGTTTTGTGCACTTGATGGAAAATCTACTATTTCATCCCACCATCTCGGAAAAAGCGTTTTTGCTCTTCGATATCTGAGTGCAAAAGCCGTTTTTATCCTCTAGAGGTTAAAGTAAATTTGAATTTAGAACATCGTGTGCAATGAGTTTGTGAATTCAAAACATCATTATACATATTTATTTCTACCTCCATGGTGCCGAAATTGTCATGCAACCTATTTTAATTTGTTAAAAGCTCAGACTCGTAACCTTCTTGGTGTACTTTTTTTGTAATTTGCTTTGCGCGCGCCATTTTCTTTTCACGTCACAAATTTGTTAAAACCTAGGAGTTCCGTGACGGTCAATCAGCTTGGCGTCAATCTTGCTTTAAACATTTTGATCGTCTACAACGCTTGCTGGATGCTTGAGTCAAGCATTTAAAAGCTTTTTAGGTCTGTTTGATTTGTTTACGCTAGCAACGGAACAAAAACATACAGAAAATCATCGTGCTTGACTCAAGCTGATTGACCGTCTCGGAACTCCATTAGGGACGTTAATTTTTATTAGGGACTTACAGGTGTGTCTGGATGAATGTTGTGGGTGTGGCTGGGTGGATGGGTGGCTGTTGGAGGTGTGTCTGGGTGAATGGGTGTTTTGAGGGTGTGTCTAGGTGAATGGGTGTTTTGTTGGTGTGTCTGGGTGAATGGGTTTTTGTGGTTGTGTCTGAATGGATGGGTGAGTATTGTGGGTGTTTCTGGGTGATTGGGTTTTTTTTTGGGTGTGATTAGGTGTTTTGTGGGAGTTTCTGGGTGATTGAGTGATTTTTGGGTGTGATTGGGTGTTTTGTAGGTGTTTCTGGGTGAATGGGTGTTTTGTGTGTGTTTCTGGCTAATCGGTATTTTGTGGGTGTTTCTGGGTGAATGGGTGTTTTGTGGGTGTTTCTGGATGAATGGGTGTTTTGTGGGTGTTTCTGGGTGAATGGGTGTTTTGTGGGTGTTTCTGGGTGAATGGGTGTTTCTGGGTGGGTGTTGAGAGTGTGTTTGGGTTAATGGGAGGGTGTTGTGGAAGTTTCTGGGTGAAAACAGAAACTGTTGTGATTGTATTTTTTTTTTTGTATTTTGCAATTTCCTCGTTGGGGGGGATGAAAAGTTACGTGTTGCACTCGAGTGCAAAGATTTTTCACCTTGTGCTCTTTTGATTCCCTCGCTATCGCTCAGGATTCTAATTTTTAGAATCCTTCGCTAGCTCGGTCATCAAAATTGAGCACGCGGTTAAAAAACAACTTTGCACTCACGTACAACAAATAACTATTTCACTTCTCATGCTCTGAAAGTGCTTATTTGTGCAGGATATAGGCTGCACAAAATCGAATTTTGTGCTCTAGAGCATTAACGTATCTACTCATAAATGTGTCTATATTAAGGCAAAGAAAATAAGCTATGCAGCCAAACACAATAAGAAATTCAGAGACAAAATTTGTTATTTTATTATTTACTTAAATTTATTTGCCTAATGTGTTTTTTAAGACATAAAAGATATTAAAATTTTAATTCAAGTAGGTACGGTAGGTAATTAAATAAATTTAAGAAAATTATTATTTCACAATTATTCGTTTCGTTAGATTCGTTTTGTGCACTTGATGGAAAATCTACTATTATCTCAATAATGCAGTTTACATTGGTGGGATCCCAACCATACATTAGTCACTATCTCCATTAAAATGTGTAAAATTATTTATTTTTAAAGAATCTATTATAATAAAATCTCAAGGTTTTTTGTCATATCATTTAATGTCTTACACATCAACACAAAATGGTTTTGTTCATTATTTTCTGTTCAAATAAATATTTGAAATAATTATCCGTTAATTCATATTCAATGTGTATTTTACTTAAAAATGATACCAGTCAAAGCCCTGCTCAAAGGTGAGATGAAGTCAAATATGCACGTAAATGAATGTCCGCAGAAGTTTCTCAAACAAACATTCAATCACAAAAATGCCAAGATAAAGAATGCCACCACAGAAAGCTGACAGGAGTTTTTCAAGATATCGTACATTTCAAGTGAATTGTCGGTGAAATAATCCAGTGTTTTTTAAGGAGATTATTTGTATAAATAATATTAGTTGAGATAGATTTAAAACAATTCTTATCTTTCAATGTGCTGCGTTTATTTTTTTTTTTTGTGTATCTTAACTCAGAATTGGGATACCTAACCTAATCTAACATAAAGGTGGGGGCTAATTCACCTCTGCCTACCACTTCGGGGATATAGGCGTGATTTATGTATGTATGTATGTATTAACTCAGAAGCGCAGCTTTGTCACCGCGAGTTTCCACACAAATATAAACACGCATGCCAAAAAAAGCCGCTAGGTGGATTTTCCGCTGGCCGCCGCCGTCGCACGTGAGGTGAATCCAATCATTTTTTCTTATTTCCTCGATTGATTGGACTGTTCGCGGCCATTTTTTCCTTTATCCCGCGCAAACAATGCGGAGGGCAGGTGAGCTAAACGCTTTTCAACTTTATCGTCGGGGATTTACTGGGACTTTATGGCCGTGGGCACGCCGCGTTGGGAATTGTCACTATTGTTTGTTATCTCCAGTTGTAAAGTGATGTAAGCTGTATTTGAACTGTGTGCAAGTTTTGGTGAGGCGTGATATTTTCTATTTTGCATATCTTTCTTTATCTTGTATGGTTTTCCATCAATATAAGTTGATATTATTTTTCTATAAACCCATTCATCTTTAGCATCTTTCCGGTGTGAGGGTTGATATGAAGCAATATGGCTTGATGACGTTTGACCTATAATAATGGAAGAGGAAATATACTGCGCCGACGCCTAAATGAACTAGAAATGGGGCAGGAAGAAGAAAAACTCAGCGAATTAATGTTAAAATAGATATAAAATATTTATTTGATTCCTATTTAGATATTATGTTAATGTCAGAAACACAGTAACAAAGAAATAAAGATACGAAATTACTATCGTAAAGATAGATATAATTTCAATTTTTTTCTTTCTCCGAAAGAGTTATGTTATCCAATACTGAAATTATGCAAACGGCACTACTAGTAGCGGCAATAAAAAAATTGTCTCCTTTTGATTTTTATTTTTTAATTTCTTTCTTTTTTTTTCATTTCATTTGAAGTTAAGTGCATTAATTTATTGAAATTTTATTACGAATTTAATATTTAATTAATTGTCAATTGTGATTGGTCTCAACTAACCTCAATCATTTATAAAGTGGGGTTTATTTATAAAATCCGGAACACTGAAATGTATACTAATTTTTATCTCAACGCTTAATCCACATAATAAATAAAGAGCCCAGTAAGTCAGGTGGAGTGCGATGTACGTGCGTGCACTTCGTATGCACGCTCGGGAGGTAATATTAGTATTTCTTCTTGGCGATGCTTAATCTTGAGAGTACGCTGAATTCTAATTAAAACAGCTAACGTTTCCTAGTTTCTGAATACTGTTTTTGCATTGCAATTTGAGCCCAGATTTGCCATATCAATGTTACAGACTGTTTATATAACGATTTTTGTAAAATATTTATTTTATTTAGTAGTTTTTTGTATACAAATAAGATTTCATTAATATCAAATAGTACAAAGGATGAAAATGCTAAAATTGAAGAAGACCTTTTCTTCAGCGTAAAAATTTTAAAAAAGCGTCGTATTAAATAAATTAAACCTTTGTGTTTTGTACGAATTTTAATTCACAAACTGACAATTAAAAACATCTGAACTTGATCTATTAAGATATATTTTTGGGTTACTATTCTTTAGCTAATAATTATCCATGGACAACATTTATTGATATATTGTGAATCATGGATTCATACACATTGATAATAAACTCTTAGTACGAGTCATGTGAAAATTTTCTCTAGGTAAACTTGCCATTGATGGCACGTATAACTCAAGGGCCTCCGGGAACATAAATCCATTATGTCCAATAAGAAAAACTAAACTAATTGTGACGATTGAACCATGAAATGACGTCCACGAAGTTTTGCACTCTGTACCTATTATGAAGGAGCGCGAAAAACAAGTGAAATTAGCCCCTATTTCCAACACTTAGGGTCTTCACAGCAGAAAATGTAGTTGCAGAGCAATTTTCCTGTAAATAGCGGTAGGGTGAGGTAAAGTGAGCTTTGGGATGCTGGGTTTAAGGTTGAAGGTTCATTGGCAGATACATAATCATACCTTCCCGTTGAGGTGAAGGGTTCGCCCGTAAATTCGTGGCAGGTGCCCTCAAAGTTGTATCTGATCGAGTTATTGAATCAGTAATCCTCTTTTATTACTTTTCCGCAGTAAAATTGGCCTGTTTAGCGCGAGGGCGGTGTAATCGCCAGTTAATAGCTTTTTGTTACAATGCATCGAGTAAACACGGATTAAATATGGATTTGAATAAATTAAAATTGTGGCACATTTTTTTTACGGCAGAGCGGAATGCGACATATACCCCAAATACCACTTCCAATGATTCTGAGAATCATATCATGAAAATTAATCGTCAATTAGTTTAGGTTTCATGTAATTGCTGGAGAGTCATTTATCGGGCAAGGAAATCGTGAAAATAAATCTTAATTATAAAGATTGTAAAGCTGTATTTACTTTCCTGTTTTCTAAATCAATATTTTTTCCAAACCTGTTTACTTTGAGTAGGATTATGGTCTGGCAATAATCCGAACATTCGTATTGATATAATTAGGTTAATAATTGGAGATTTTTCTCCTCGTATCCTCACTTGGTCATCAATAACCCATCGCCGTACCCCCACCGCATCACCCACGTCACCGGAAACTTCAGAATACCATCGTCCGAACATGCAGATCACCCACGTCAGCGAAAACTTCAGGGTCCAAGCATGCACCGCGTCACAACGCCGACAGGTTTTTAATTAACAAACCCAAACACTTCGAGACTAAGTAAAAAATGCGAGGCCTTAACGAGTTTACCGAAGGGACGCGGGCCGTGTGCTGATGAGAATTGGAAAGCCAGGCGCGCTGGAGTCGCCAGCGAGGTCTGCGGTTCCGTACCACAGCCGCTGAGGCAAAAGGCTCTGCGGACCCTATTCGGTAAATCATGATTATGTCAATGATGTCGTTTATTTATTTCAAAATAGGTAGGTAGTATATATCTATTTTTTTTTCTATTTACTCGGAAACAAACATTTGTGTTCATCACAAAGTTTGCCCCTACCAGGATTCGAACCCGGGACCTCTTGGCCAATACCCAGCAATCTGAGCATTCATCTCTATACTAATATTATTAGTCCATTTCTATACTAATATTATAAAGAGTTTGTTTGTTTACTTGTAAACGCGCTAATCTCAGTAAATACTGACTCAAATTGAAAAATTATTTCTGTGTTGGATAGTCCACTTATCGAGGATGGCTATAGGCTATATTATAAATGACATTAAGGCGAGCGAAGCTGCGGGCGTTCACTAGTATACAATACAACTGACGAATATTAGTAATATTAAGCCGTATGGTGACGGCAGATGAAGACGACACATTACAAGAGTCAATTGAATAAAAAAACATACTACGCTTACTCCTAATGAAATGGGATAACGGCCAGGGGATGGTGATGTGGTAGCCTCGTCGAGAGTAAAGAGGGTTTGTAAAAAGTTTTTATCGACAAGACTCGGATATTTGAAAATTCTAATTCTTTTCCAATAATTTTTGTTAGTGTGACAAAAATGTTGTAAATTGATTTCAGCTAAGCGATTGCTTCCTTCCTGGTGCCTCAGGTTTCTACTTCTAAAGAACCCTGAAAATGGGTTACAGAAAGGTAAATAACGTAATTACATCGCTACAGACTGTTGAGTTGTTCGGGACTTTAATCTTAGATACTTTTTCACAGCTTTTGTGTTAACATTTAAAAAGAGCGCGACAAGAATATAATGGTAACTAACTGGTATTTTAATGACATCGCTAGTAATTACTCATGCAAATGCAACTTCAAAAAAAGATGTGGACGGTAAGAGTAAGAGTTAAAATATAATTTTTAGGTACTCCAGTTCTATTTACAAAATCTTTCAATTGTGAATAAACGGGAATTTATACCACGTACCTGGATTTTGTTATGATTCCGATGACTGCCATGTCATCCGTGACCATGGCTCCTGTAACTGTGCCGAAATAATAACAAAATCCAGGTACGTGGTATAAATCCCGTTTTTTCACAATTTAAAGATGGAAGTGACCACGTAAGCTTAAAACAATATATCTATTTACAAAATCTCAAATAAGCCAAAAAAAAATTATAATGACTTCAAACTCCAGTAAGACTTATCAGAATAATCAGAAAGTTTAATAATCAAGTAGCAGAATTCTTAGTTTTCTTCCATGCCTTGTTTTGATAGTGAACTCCATATCTGTTAGTGATTCACCGCTCACCTGTGAGTTCACGAACTTACTAACACCTCGATTTATTGTCTGTGAACTATCTCTCCCGTTTAGTTCCGAGCGAAGTTAAGTTTAGTTCACTGGGCCGATTATTGTTCAGTGTACCTTAACCCTTGGTCATATCTCGGCCGTTATTTCAAGATCCATAAAAGTGAATAGAATAATCTTTTCTTTTCATTGAGTGCCTCTTGTATTTGGACAAATATTGTCATAGGCATAGTTTATTATGAGTTTAACAAGTAGTGAAAAAAAGTCTCCCATGCTGGCCTGGGAGCGAAAAAATAACGTAGAATGTACCAGCCCTGACTCATCCCACGGTTGTCGTAAAAGTCGACTAAGGGAGATTGCCCGGTGCAGACCAATAAGCACCTTGGGGCACCCGAATGGTGGAGGGCAAACTACCAACAACATCATACCAAAAGATGGTTGGTGTCAAGCTGTTGTTGCCGGCTGTAAAACCTAAGCCAAAACCTTGAGCAAAATGGATTGGAATGTTGTCATCCCAATTACTCGCTCAGTTCAAAGATCTCACGACATGGTCCTTTCCGTCTCTTTTATATACGTCAATCCGCCACTAGCAAGGTGTCGGTGTGATATAAATCAAAAGAGAGTGGATGTCAGAGACGTCCACTGTTGGGCATATACCTCCCTCAAGGATCTCCAAACCCATTGCTCTTGCGCTATCCGCTCCCAGGATCATCGGTTCACCTGTAGACCGATGTAGCTATCGACTTATCTAAAGCGTATCTCGAAACCGCTATCGTCTCCGAACCCCGATTATGTAAGCCTCTTTCAATCGCTTTCGTCTACCTGTCACTCTCAAACTTTGCGATTATTCTCAATGAGTGAGAGTGACAGGTAGACGGAACCGATTGAAAGAGGCTTACATAATAACCCCGCAAGTCTATCTATCATTCGAAACAAACTTGGAGCGGTCGCGGGAAAACTGTACCTTAACAATTTCCAGTGAGCGTATTCCGTCGGCGCGAAGAGAAACGATCGCCCGCCGGGATCGGCGCGTCGGCACAACCATTTGTTTCGGACCACCTTTAAAAGCTATTCGGGACCATTTCTCTTTTTTAAAAACCTCTAGACACTTCCTTCTTTTCGTTTTTCAATCGCTCCCGGAGTTATCGCGATAAATGCCTTTGTTTGGCATGTTTCGGTGATTGTTTGTCGAGAGCTGTTGACACCTCCGCGGATCATTGCACTTTGTTCACGTATTTTTTCTATTGTGAAGAAATAAAACAACTGGCTATTATTTTTTGACAAGATATGCAGGGTTTTGCAGTTGAATTGACATATATTTCATATTACAACTGTCAAATGATCTGCGAAGTAAGCTACTTTGAACTTACTTGTCGATTGTGAAACAAACCTTTAAAATATTTGAAAAACAAACTGACTGAAAAACAACTTTTACGGATAAGACTCGCGTATAATTTGGTGTTTGGCATGCCAAGTCTTATCCGTAAAAGTTGTTTTATTTCAAATGTGTAGTGCTCGTGCAAATATAAGAAAATTTTAAAATATTACCTATATAACTGTCACAGTTAACCTCAATGTGAAATTCAGGTAGCAGTTTTTTTTTAAATCTATATACCTTAAAATAATAGTGCTCTAAATATTTTTTTTACTACCTATACGCTACTATTAAGCGTATAATGCATATTTGCGTCGGTTTTAACTTCCCATTTTAACATTATAATGTACACAGCAGGCAATAAAGTGCAAATTACATTACTCGTTTATTTAGTACAATAGAGGACTTAATTTTATGTGTGTATGTTAAGCGTAATAAAATTTTATTTCTATGGTCATTTATTAATAGCAATAGAAAACGATTTAAAATATTTTGTGTATATTTGGTGGGTCTGAGAATAGGTTGTAGGTATACATTTATTATTATTATTATTAGGCTACTTTTTAAGCTTTTAGGTGTTATGGGCAAAACAACGTTGGCTGGGTCAGCTGGTAATAATATAATATTTACATTATTTTCTACATACATACATACATAAATCACGCCTATATCCCCGAAGGGGTTGGCAGAGGTGAAATAGCACCCACGTTTCGCCAATTATGTTAGGTCCCATGTAATAGGTGGCGAGCCTATTACCATTTATCGGGCACAAAAGTCGCAGTACATTGCTATTGCTAGGTGGTATATGCTAGGAGGAACGCTGCTGCCCATTCCTCATAATTGATTTATCCTTAGTCGCCTTGTACGACACCCACGGGAGTCGGAGTTTGGGGTGGTGACAATTGTATTCCACTCTGCCGTCACCACACGGCTTTTTCTTATTTATAATTATGTTAAAGCAACAGCAACAGGAGCGTGTACTTCTGACACAAGTTTTCTCATAAACTTACTATGAGTAGGTACTCATCCATTGTTTATTGAGAAAAACGTTTTTATTTTATTTATTTTATTATAATAGTATTTTTTATTTTATTTTATTAAAACAGCTCTATGCGAGTCTCCGTCAGGATGGCGAGCGCTGAGCCCATCGGACAGGTAAATGGATGTCTCGACCCGTTCACTCCCAATCACTCACAATGAGACTACAGCGGGGCGAAACTGTTGAAGTAATGAGTCACTTTGTTCAATAATTGCTCTATGTTGAAGAGCAACAAAGTGAAGACAGAATGTTCTGAAAACTGTTCTCAAAGTTTTTCAAATGGGTAAATAATTTTTGATGTAATCAAGTACAATCAATAATACAATCCATTTTCATTTAAAATTTATTCATTTCTAGTTACAAAGGTAGCAATTAGTTACTTTTTATCTCCTTAAGCGAGCACTTAAAGAGATTGGTGAGAATACTATTTATTTTCATAACGATATTATGCACGAGAGTGTCCGCTTTGGGGAGTATACCCGCTATAGGGCTCTATCCACTATATATGTGGACTGTATACATACATACATACAATCACGCCTATATCCCCGAAGGGGTAGGCAGAGGTGAACTAGCACCCACGATTCGCCAATTATGTTACGTCCCATGTAATAGGTGGCGAGCCTATTGCCATTTATCGGGCACAAAAGTCGCAGTACATTGCTAGGTGGTATAAGAGGAACGCTGCTGCCCATTCATCATCACTGATTTATCCTTAGTCGCCTTGTACGACACCCACGGGAGAGATTTGGGGTGGTGACAATTGTATTCTACTCTGCCGTCACCACACGGCCTGGACTATATAGTTGTATACAAATCTACAAAACAACTATTTTATTACTATATAGATTAAACAATAACAATATTTCCGTTGTAAACCTTCCTGCAGTTGTAGGTTTATATAGCAATTATAGTAGTAAAAGTGTTGACTTTAGTTAATTATAGAGAGGCCTGTTGAGTTTATGTAGGGGCCATAATTACTTGCTGTAGCGTCTATCGGAGCTACCAGACTCAACAATCACCTCCAACGCGTTCTTAACACTCAGAAGAACTTCTTCAATCGAATAACACCGTTAAATCAAAATGGGGGTAGTCACCTAATTAAAATTGCAGCGACAACATTTCTATCAAGCCAATACGAAAGTAATGCCGACGCTATCTGCCTCCCCAATCGCGAGGTCTGACGGCGAGACGATTCATCAGGCCGGTGCTTAGCCCCCTTAATTGAATGCTCCTCTGCAGCTCCTATTGACACCATTAATACGGACTAGTGGGTGTCGAGAGGAACCGATCTTTTAGTCGTTTTTTGTGTTGAATTGACGAGCAATCAATAAGCTCAATATATATTAACTACATAGATACATACCAGGTATGTATGTAGGCAGAGGTGAGTTAACATCCACGTTTCGCCAATTATGTTAGGTCCCATGTAAAATAGGTACCGAGCCTTTAGCCATTTATCGGGCACGAAAGTCGCAGTACAACATTGCTAGGTGGTATAAAAGGAACGCTGCTGCCCATTCCTTATCACTGTTTTAACCCTTAGTCGCCAAGGTGCTTACTGGTCTACATCGGGCAGTGTCTCTAAGTCAACTTTTACTGGGGTGGGGTGAGTCGGAGCTGGCACACAGGCGGGCATTTAAAATTTAGCAGCGCTCCAATATACATCAATAAGTAATTATGAAGAACAAATAATGAAATAGTCCTGACAATCAATCAAAACCCATAACCCCATAAACCGAATCATTGTCCCCCAAAATCACACCGGTCATAAGACAAATCGACCATGAAAACAAATGGGAAATAAGTCAACACGCTTATTAACTGAATCGCAATGAGGTTGAATTTCAGCTGCATTCTCTGTCACACACATTTGCGTGAAAGGGACGGAGCATAGATTGCAGTTTGAAAACGCATACGAATTTTGATAGGGAACTATTCCAGTGTTGGCTATAATGAGTTATCGACCGACTTGGCTTAAGTCAATTTAAAACAAGTCCTAAACTCTAAAAAGCCTTGTAAATCTAATAATGAGACTATTCAGGCATAGTATATAGAAACGGCTACAGTCGGTAATTACCCATCAATCCGCACTGGGCCAACGTGGTGGGTAATGGCCCATTCCCTATTATTCCATCCATAGGAAAGGCTTGTGCACCAGCAGTGGCGACATTAAAGGGCTGGTGATGATGATGTGATGATAATCATCTTCCCCCTGCCATGTTCCCAGTCTATCTGGGATCGGCGCAGTATTTTTACTCTTCCATTCATATCGATCAGACGTCATCAAGCCATCCACTGCCTATTGATTCGTATCATTGCGGGGGTTGGTGTGTATTGACGACTGCAGATGCAGCCGGGACCAACGGCTTAACACGCCTTCCGAAGCACGAAGGAACTCAAGATAATAAATTTTTGGTCACCCATCCAATGACCGGCCTTAGCGAACATTGCTTAGTTAACGCAATCGCAGGCCAAGAGCGCTATGCCAGTGCGCCAGCGAGCTCCTCTAAACATAATAATAAGGCTTCAATTAGCATAGCTCGGCGTAGCTCGCCCGTCGCCACTGAAACGATCCTAACCCGTCGCGTGCGAGCGGCCGGTGATTGATTCCTATGCATTCAATGGGCTCGCACGTTTTTTCGCACGAATGCCGCTGAAGTGCTGAGCGATTTATTTGTCGATTCCCGGTTGACACGTGAGATATGGTTGGCGGTGTTTGAATTTGAATGCGTTTGGTTATTAACGCCAACTGCCCATTTTTTCGGCCATCAAATGCTGGACAGCGCTGGGATTTTGTTTTTTTAATACTGTGCAATATATTTCACTTTAATGATTGATTTTTATATCCTTATTCTATTACAGTTTATCACCAGGCCTTTAATATCTCCACGGTTCACTAGCTTTGGTGGGACACAGAGCGTCTCTATGGATGGGATTTTATAGGGAGAATGGGCCATAACCATTGCAACATTGAACATTATTTTTGACCTCGATGAACAATAAATTATACATTTAAAGCGTTCGATTGTGAGTATAAAATGTGTTTATTTATTACGCTTAAGCGTCAACCAGAATCACCTAACACTGCCACCTCATAATAAATTGGTAGAAATGGCGCACAAACCAGTAAAATTATTTTCGTCTTACACATCCTTCCATTTCCTGTTTCCGTCGCGGCAATTTTAAAGGAGTTAGGAGGGACAAGATAAGTTTTTAAGGGAGGCACCTATTTGAAAAGGTCCATTTTTCACCGCCCTAGGACGTGATGCAGCCGTTTAGGCGGCGCGGCCATGTAAACACGTCACCTGTCACGTGTCACGTCACGTCACGCCACGCCACCGGCACGGGAGCGTCACGTCGAGGATGTCGCGGACTAGAGTTGAGATGCAATGGACGCGGTATTGTAAATTTTCTTTCAGTTTAACATTTAACAAGAAAATACCTAGATTCAGAAAAATTACGAAACTTTTTTTTGTTAGTGTAAGGTAAATGTCTGAGAATTAGCACCGCCATAGCTAAATTTAAAGAATAAATATCAATGTTCCTATGCTGCAGAATAGAATGACAGAAAAAAATATATAAACCCTAAAAGGGTTCACCAGCAGAATTTAGTCATATGATAAAGCGAGACAGGAAAGTATTCAGAGCATCATCATCATCATCATCACCAGCCCTTTAATGTCCCTACTGCTGGGGCACGGGCCTTCCCTATGGATGGAAGAATATAGGGAGATTGGGCCATAACCCACCATGCTGGTCCAGTGCGGGTTGTCGGGTGGTTGGGTGGGTGACCAAAATTATATTATCTCGAGCTTCTCCGTGCTTCGGAGGGCACGTGAAGCCGTTGGTCCAGTGCGGGTTGGTGGGTATTAACGACTGCAGATGCAGCCGGGACCACCAGCTTTACGTGCCTTCCGAAGCGCGGAGGAACTTGAGATAATAAATTTTCGGTCACCCATCCAATCACCGGCCTTAGCGAACATTGCTTAAGCCAAGCGCGCTATGCTTCTGCGCTAGCGAGCTCCTCCCGAGTATTCAGAGCGGAAACAACTAATAACAGCTACGCTTCTGAGCTTAGATTGTCGCCAAACTGACTTCTAAGAATGATGCCACATCCATATAGAGTCGCATCTTTGATTCGCCTGAAAAATTACCGGGTGTTTTATCATTGACATATTCTATCGCCGACCCCTTACAGCCGTACGTTTGATGATGACGCATGACTCTAGCCATTTTTGCGGCATCCAATGCGTCAAGAGATTACAGTAACTAAGGTATTGGCTATAAGATTTGGGGTCGGTTTTCTATTTTAGTAATTACATTTAATAAGCCTTTTTAGAATCTTTTAACAGTCATCTAAAACTACAACCTATTATGAATGTCATTAAAGTCATCGTCATCAAAAACAAAATCTTTGAGATCAAAGACCCGCTAGTCCCAGAAAAACTCCACCGGAAATTGAGCCTTATTCTTTTCAGCACGGCAGTTAACTTCCGTGCATTTCGCGCTACAAAACTCTTTTGAAGTAAACGCCAACAATTTGCTTCACATTTCTCCACCGAACAAGGCTTAGCGCCGAGGGCTCGCGGCCTCGTACGTGATACTCGTGCTCGTAATCGGGTTACACCTTCCGACCACTAAATCATCGGTAAGCCGCACCTGACGTCCGATTTATTGAGCCCGTATCGACTGAGCTCTGTTTCTTTCGAGTACATTGCCACATTGTTAAATTCGCTTGGCTGCTGTATTTTCTTATCGAAATTTTGCGAAGGAAATTTTGGGCATCAATGTGGAACCTACTTCTATAATATTTTGAATACAAACGTTGTTTATTATATTTTTCATAATATTTTTTATTATCTGAATTTATCAATTTGTTCTTTTGAAAAATGCTATAATTTATAAAATATGCTCCGTAAACCAGTGATCTTCGGTAGTAAAATCCAATTTTTGACCTGACTAGTTTCGAAATATGACAAAAATTTAATCTTTATGCGAGAAAATGTAAATATTTCACAGCTCATCTTACAAAATTCAGTACGATATTTTTCTTAAATTTTACAAGTTACAATTATCCACTTAATATTTACTTTATTGAGTACTTACATAAGTAGGTAAATATTTTTTAAATTTTTAGTTGCAATAATTATTTGTATTTGGGACAGTATCATAAATAACTATATACCAATTTTTTTTCTATAAACTGAAATAAAGCAGTTTTATTAAAGCAGAATGATTACACTATTTACAATATATTACTGACAATAATTCGTGGGATTTTCTGAATAACTTGCTTGACTTATTTGAATTTAATAGCTAATTCACTGATCGAAATAGCGGACGGTGTCAAAAGTCAATCTAGCAAATCGACTTTTAACGAGCATTATTGATCATTAAGTTACCTTAGTTACGCGTCTATTCATTAAAGGCTATAACTTCTATAGCATATAAATTATAAGTAACAAATTCTTACAAAGTAACTACAAGTTATTTATTGAGGTGTAAAATTTATTGAGGTCGTATTTATTTTTAATACTTCAGGGACTCAGGGTGAATAAATGGTTGAATGGAGTAATAAAATGAATATCCTCCCAGTTCTTTTTCTGTCTCTCTCTCTCTCTCTTTCTGTGTATGTGTGTGTGTGTATGTGTGTGTGATAGTAGTACCTACATCATAAGACCAGACGCTGTAGACGAAAGTTAAAACGGAAGTTGTTTGATGCGGGCACCAAAATTAGTTTTCCGCTTCTAAAGCGTCAAGCTGCAATCATCAGCAATGTCATCACCAGCCTTTTTAGCGTCCCCACTGCTGGGGTACAGGGAGAATGGGCCATAACCCAACACGTTGGCCCAGTGCGGTTTGGTGGGTATTAACGACTGCAAATGCAGCCGGAACCAACGGCTTCACGTGCCCTCCGAAGCACGGAGGAGCTCCAGATAATATAATTTTGGTCACCCACCCAACCATCAGACAACCCGCACTGGACCAGCATGGTGGGTTATGGTCCAATCTCCCTATATTATTCCGTCCGAGGCCCGTGCCCCAGCAGTGGGGACATTAAAGGGCTGGGGATGATGATGATGATCACCCATCCAAAGACCGGCCTACGCGAACATTGCTTAGTTTACGCAATCGCAGGCCGAGCGCGCTATGCCACTGCGCTAGCGAGCTCCCTGCACAAATCTCACTAATTAGTGAACTAATCAGCTCCACCGTTAGTGAGGCAACCCTAAAGTTAGTTATGGCTAGTGGTTACAAATGGTCCCGGCCTATAATGCACCCAGGAGACTGAGAGGTGTTTCCACGTAAAGGTTAACTGTGTTGTTGCAGATTATAAAACACAAAGACCGTTACAGTAAACCGGTGGCTGGAACTTCGTCTGGGTGTTAAGAGGATTGTGAGGCTGTAAATTGTAGTGCAAATGAGCTATAACATTTTATACCCTGTAAACATAGTCTAATTTTAAGCATTTTTTGATATGTTGTAAATATAATATAAAACTAGATTCGTACGTTTTAAACGATAAAAAGTACGCTTACGATAAAAGTTGTTAGCATCGAAATATCTTTATTTTTGACATAGAAACTTCCTCGAGCATTAGTATTATCTTATATTAACAAAACTGAATTATTTTTGATTGTAATTTCAACATTATATAAATGTTAGAAAAATTAGTACAAAGAATAAGGTGGTTAGAAAAAGTTCTGGTTACAAAAGTTAAAAACGTGGTTAAAAAACTGAACTAATTAATAATGAATCTAAAAAAACCCAAATTTTTCTCATTTTGTAAAGTTTGAGGTCCGTTTTGTGGCCGTTAGGTTGCCTTCTACCAGTCGTCTACACCTATCCATTCACGTAATTGATCAATTCTCTACATCCTTACGGATGACAATAGCCGTCTTGTAAAATAATACCACCTTCTCTTGTTACTAATAATCTTGACTGTACTTTATTATTACAATAACTAGTATCTTATAATAATCACTATCACACAGCAATTGGGTAGAGCTTCCGCTGATGTTCTTGAGTGTACTGTGTGTGACGAACGAACCACCGGGACGCTCCCTTGAGCCTTTAATAAGCCTTTACCCCCTCTTACATACACTTTACCACTTCTTCTGTTACACCAGCCCCCGTAGCACGGGACGTGGACACATCTCTTTCGGGGGAAAGAAAATCTTTTCCTCTCGCTCTAACTCCCACTAAATCCCGAGACAAAACACTGTCAAGTGGTGGAGAGAGACTTGTCCGCGTCCCCGTGCTAGGCCCGCAGGTGATGTCGGGAGGCGGGAAAGCCAGTGTTACCATTTTATACTGTTAAAATCTACTAAAATCGAAACATACATACATACATAAATCACGCCTATATTCCCGAAGGGGTAGGCAGAGGTGAACTAGCACCCACGTTTCGCCAATTATGTTAGGTCCCATGTAATAGGTGGCGAGCCTATTGCCATATATCGGGCACAAAAGTCGCAGTACATTGCTATTGCTAGGTGGTATTAAAGGAACGCTGCTGCCCATTCCTCATCATTGATTTATCCTTAGTCGCCTTGTACGACACCCACAGGAGAGATTTGGGGTGGTGACAATTGTATTCTACTCTGCCGTCACCACACGGCTCGAAATCGAAACAATAGTTATAAATAATCTAAAAACAAGATATTCTAAGCTAACAAATCTTGGGGCGTGTAAATAGAATCTGGAAAAATAGTATTAATTTAAAACCTAACTTGCCTGAACTGTTTGCCCACGCTTGACCATCTCTGGAGAGCGGGAATTTTGTTACTTCATAGTTCTTGTTTACCTTTCTTTAAGTGGTTAAACAAATAAAGTGGAAAGTGTTATTTTGTTTTGAGCACACAGAAGAGGACTTTAATTAACTTTTCACTTCTCATGCTCTGAAAGTGCTTATTTGTGCAGGATATAGGCTGCAATTTTGTGCTCTAGAGCATTAACGTATCTACTCATAAATGTGTCTATATTAAGGCAAAGAAAATAAGCCATGCAGCCAAACACAATAAGAAATTCAGAGATAAATTTTGTTATTTTATTATTTACTTTTTATTTGCCTAATGTGTTTTTTAAGACACAAAAGATATTAAAATTTTAATTCAAGGAGGTACGGTAGGTTATTAAATTAATTTAAGAAAATTATGCTGTTAAGTCTGCAACCCAAGCCTAATATCAATGGGAAAAACAATTTCCTTCAGTATTCAAAACTATACTAATTTTAGTTTGAATTTTAAGACATGTTATGATAAACTACTGTTCTATTTCCTCGCAATCGAAGTAAAAAGCAGAGTTTCTAACTCGTCCACAAAACCATTTTTATCCTCGTCATTACGAGTCTCATGTCAAGTCTCGGACAAAAATGATTCGTTTTGTGCACTTGATGGAAAATCTACTATTAGCTGATAATAATATTTTTAATGAACGTTTTCCTTCCTAATAATAGTTAGTTAGGTACATAAATTGTCTTACATTATTTCAAAAGTTGCGTAGTTAGTGAGTTTCCTGGAGATTTTTCTGACCTCTCCACTTAACAAGAGGAGGGTGATCTTAAACGGGAATAGTGCCTGAAACGGATAATCTCGTTCAAAATAACATTTTAATTACACCAGCCGTCAACCGACAACCTTACCTAAAAACTAGCTAATTGAAAATATCATCACCATCCCCTTAATTAAATCACTACGACCTTCTTCTGTCGCGGAAGGCCAACGGAAGAATATAAGGAGAATGAGAAATAATCCACCACGCTGGCTAATTGCAGATTAAATGGTATTAACGACTAAGGGTGCAGCCGGAACCAACAAACAGCTTAGCGTGTCTTCCAAAGTACAGAGGCAGACAAACAATACATTTTCGGTCACCCATCCAATGACCGGCCTTTGCTAAAGTTCCTTAGCTTACGTAATCTACCATTGCGCTATCGAAGTGATAAAACAGTCACACAAATACGATTCTAATAATGCGACTGACACTAACACTAATGCAATTAGACACGTGCCCGACAGTTGCTAAGTTGAGCGCTATATTTAATCCGCTGCCAGTAAACTCGGAACTTAACCTCAGGTTAACTCCTTCAACGTAAACTTAGTAGGAGTCGTGCCAAGACCCACACACTCCGAGATTCCGCGCCAAATTAGCTGCTGCCAATGTTTGTTCGCTGTTCGAGAAATATTGGAAAGTTTCACTTTCAGTGTGAACAAATTTAAAAAAGATATCAAATCGTATACCTTAGCCGACTGAGTGTATAGACAGCGATGAGTAACGCAGTAGCGTTCCTCTTTTAACACCTAGCAAAATCCTGTTATTTACATGCCCTATGAAGGCATAGGTGAATTAACATACATACATACATAAATCACTATGAACACGTGAACTAGCAGCCACGTTTCGCCAATTATTTTAGGTCCCATGTAATAGGTGGCGAGCCTATTGCCATTTATCGGGCACAAAAGACGCAGTTCTATTGCTAGGTGTTATAAGAGGAACGCCCATTCCTCATCACTGATTTATCCTTAGTCGCCTTGTACGACACCCACGGGAGAGATTTGGGGTGGTGACAATATTTCATTCTACTCTGCCGTCACCACGCGGCTTCCTAACCTAACCTTTTTTTTTTCCTAACCTAACCTAACCTAACCCAAGTAAACTACTTAGAACTTACTTGTCGATTGTGAAACAGGCCCTTAATATAATATACAAATCCCAATACCTAATTCGGAAAGTTACTATACAAGAAAAAAAAAAAGAATCCAGAGTGAACTCACCGTATATCTCACACATATCTGTCTTCGTGAACCTCTGCTATCGTTTGATATATATCTCGGAGGTTCTCTCAAATGAGGGAGCGTCTGGACACCTCGACTGTGCGCGTCATATATCAGTAAACCAACCTCTTTGCTTGATCAGCTCTGTTTTACTCAGAAGTTTTTACGTTGAGTATTCTCTGGAATAGAATATGTTATCTGATATAAAATAAACACTGTTCAATTTTTGTACGAAACCCACAAAACTAAAGGAAACGATAGTACCGAGTAATATTTTTGTACAACTTTCACTATGGCGCCTATTATCGAAACAGCAACTACCGTACAAAGATTTTGGTGGTTAGAAAAATATTTTTTGAAGACACTAAGTGTCTTGGTTGGCCGAGCGGTCGCGGCATCTGCCCGGATAGCAGCGGACGCGGGTTCGATTCCCGCATCAAGACCATAATTTTTTGTTTTTTTTTTCTGACCACCAAAATCTTTGTACTATTTTTTCTAACTTTTATATAATGTTGAAATTTAAATCGAATAGCTACTACCGTCTTATAAAAATCTGTCGCAATAGTAATAATGTTAACAGCGTTATTGTGTTCCGAAAATTTGTAATAATACACTTTGGTTGAAGATTCCAGGTGAAGCTCGATACCATCTTCGGGCCACAAAGATTAAATTAAAAGCTCTCCATAAAAAATGCTGACAACATTTCAGAAAAACACGTCACTACGTGCATTACATGTAACGCTCGTAGTACCATCCTAACGTAGTTACACGTTAAATTATTACATTACACGTTACACTCGTCTGGATCCGGCTTTACAAAAAGTGTAATGTTGTCAATTGTATAACGAAATAGCGTAAGAAAATAAACTGGCACCGCAGACGTAGCTGCACATCGCAGTTCAATAGATGTCTTCCTAAGATATGTAAAGGTGACCCGTCCCAGACGCAAGGATAAGCCGTGACCCTCAGGAAGCGTGTGAGTTATGACCGTCGCCCCCTCAGGAGTCACAACGAAAGTGACCCTTACAAGGCCAGGTTTGTGTAAGTGCGATGTTGTACTTATTCTATTGCTGTGAACATAATCTAATGTAGACAACTGGAATAAGTAAAGTGGTATTTTTTTTATTAATGACAATCAAAGTAATGCTGTACAAAGAATATTGTGGTCAGAAAAAGTTCGAAAAATTATAGTTTTGATGCCCGCATCAATACTATAATCGCCGATTGCAGGGGACGCGGGTTCGATTCCCGAATCGAACCAGCGTCCTCTGCAACCCGGGCCAATACCACTCGGCCAACCAAGACGGCTTCCTTCCCCTACAAAAGTAAATGTTGTAGGGGAAGGAAGCCCAACGCGGACTCATTGTCTAAGGGGGCACTTTGGTGCTTTAAATTGAAGATGTTTTTATTATTTGTTTTATAGGAACCGTCATTCTTATAAAATATTCGACAATGCCTCCATCAAACTGCCATTCCAGCCACTTTTAATAATATTACGTGATAAACACAAACACCTAATAATCAGTAGCATTCCAAATTCTCTATTTATCTCATTAAAACACAACATTAACTTTAATGTCAAGGTCCGATCTGTACCCACGAAAACTTATGCTGTTTGAATATGGGTATTTTATTAGATTATTGCTGTTTAAGTAATCTCTGAATTGTGTCTATGAGTATTTGATTACCTTAACCTTATGTGCAACAAAGAGCGATTTCCCTTTTTCCTCCTTTACTATTCAAAATGCATAAACAGTATCTGCCTGTCCGTCAAGGTATTGGTAAGGTGTGTGTGATTTTAAGTGATTTTACAAATAACACATTATATCACTAACGATTTACATAATATATGCAATGTTTCTAAGGTTACATGATGATAAATAAATAAAAATACCTTAAAATAATTTGATATAAACTAAACCTAAGCAATTCCAAATTTCAATAATAAAGCTTTTAGTTTTATACTCAATGAATGATCCATAAAATGTTAAATTTGTTTTATAATCATGATAATTACATAGTTTATTACATCCTTCATTAACTCAAAACTACGTGAGTATGTGGAAGGAACAAAACTGACTGACTAATGTTTAACGTATTTTATTGATTCATGATACCCTATAAATAAACAATGTTTTAATTAAATTTATTTTATTTTACTCATTAAACTTATTGCAAAATATAATAATATGTATCGTGCAGCAAACCCCAGTTGTCTTCATGAAAATATAAGTTTTAAATTCAACCTTTCCCCAGTACACATAGACGGCAGACGTTGGCTCGGGGGCTACAAATTGATAGCCTCTCACTTCTCCCATATGACGGCATGCAAACCACTGCCCATATAAATACAAGCAAAGGTGACATGCAGACAATTTTCTCTCCTGTCCAATGCAAATGAGGCCATCTGCTCGCCAGCGTGACTTACCAACGGCATCCTCATCTGCTAAGCGTCCTAACTCCAGGCGATAAGGTTTATTATTTAAAAATTATGTCCACGTACAAAGTTGTGGAATAGCAACGCTCTATTTACAACCGAGACCAACATTATGGCCATAGAAATAGAGTTGCTTATCTTACGCAGCGAAGAAATGTGAGCGTTTGTAGAAGGTTAGAGGTCTCACGTGGGATTCCAAAATAAAGTGATGACCCTAAAGCGGTGGCGTGTGATTTATAGGGCTACCGCACATGGTGAAAATAGCTTCCTTTTGCGTTATGCTAATACGCGGATTTGTTGGGAAACTACGTTTTAATTCAATATTCATGTTAACTGTATCTGTTTGGATGTCGGTACACTGCCCTTTGGCAAATGAGGGTAGATACCTTGTATTAATTTTGATATCATTAATGTGTATTTAGCACAGGTTGATAGGGGTTCATGATTCACTTGAATTCAAGTAACATTATGTAAAGGCTGGACGGGTGGTTCGGTTTAATAATCACATCGCTGGCTACCGGGTAAGATGTCCCGGGTTCGAATCCTGGTGATGACATTTAATCAACCCTAACTAATAAATTATTATTTACGGTATTAAATCGAAAATACAAATCATTTTTCGTTTTTACTTTCTTTTTATAATTGTAAAAACTAACACAGCCTCAACTAGCAGTTTCCAGCCGAAAAAACAACAAAAAGAATTTTCTCAGAACGTACTAAATTTCCGAGCGGTAACTTTTCCGAACAATGGTTCTTTCAATTGCATTCCCAGTAATTGTATTTAGGGTTCAAAATTTACCGCCCCCACCGGTCTAGGACACCTAAATCATGCCTAGATGGCAGGTAACGGTGTGCCCAGTGAACCATGAAGCAGATAGTAATAAATTTGTCCTTTCTATAAGTCAAGGTAAGGAACCCATAAAAGTGTTCGTTGGGGACCGATGGCCCGGAAAGACGTTCACCTTATGCATTATATAGGAGGCTGTAATGGTATAGAAGGTGAAGCGGATTCCTATTCAAAGATAAAGACAGCGATGAGTAATGAGCAGCAGCATTCCTCTTATACCACCTAGCAATATACTGCGATCTTATGTGTCCGATTGATGGCAATAGGCTCGCCACCTATTACATGGGATCTAACTTAATTGGCGAAAAGTGGGTGTTTAATTCATCTCTGCCTACATATGTGTGATTTATTTAGAGAAGAAATGTGAAACTTTGGACTTAGACATTCAATGGTCGCTTTTCTGAGGGCTTTCGATGGAGTTCGAAGTCCGTTAGGTATTATTAGAACTGAAACATGGAAAAAATAGCCCACTTCCTGGTCAGGGGGTGACATAGTAGCGTAGATTGTATACCAAGGGCGATACTACAAAGAATGTCTTAGATCGTAAATATTAATTCAATTGCGATTTGAGACTTTATTTTTGTCGCCCGAGGTAAGTATTCTCGTAGTTTTATGTCACCCCCGGACCAGGAAGTGGATATTTCCGTACGCGTAGCGGGCAGAAAAGTCCACTTTATGGTCAGTGTGACAGGCTGTCGCCTTGTACGACACCCGCGAGGGAAATGCGGGTGGTGACAATTGTATTCTGCTCTGCCCGTACCAAACGGCGGCATTTAATCACACATACATAAATAAATCACGCCTATATCCCCGAAGGAGTAGGCAGAGGTGAACTAGCACCTCCGACTCGGCACCTATGTCAAGCCCAATGTAATAGGTGGCGAGCCTATTGCCATTTATCGGGCACAAAAGTCGCAGTACATTGCTAGGTGGTATAAAGGGAACGCTGCTGCCCATTCCTCATCACTGATATATCCTTAGTCGGCTTGTTCGACACCCACGGGAGGGATTTGGGAAGATGACAATTGTATTCTGCTCTGCCGTCACCACACCGCAGAATTAAATGGCATCTTATATAAATAAACCCTATTTTTATATATTTATTTATTCTTACATTTCCAGTATGGTTGACATTCTGCATGCTCACCTGCACTGTGGCTAAGATACGGCTCAGCGCTATCGTCACTATTAACTCCACCGAGTCAATCAGCAGTCCAGTGACTCGGTGACTAGTTCAATATTTATGAGCGAGCGTCCGGAGATTTACGGCCGTGGGTTTAGTCAGGTGGACAAATAGACTAATACAAACTGACCCACCAAATCCCACGTACTCTCGAGTAATTAGACGTGGTGAATTTGTGGTGCGATAGCCTAAAATGGCGCTCGCTGGCGCGGCGGCATAACGCGCTCGGCCTGCGATTGCATAAACTAAGCACTGTCACTAAGGCCGGTCATTGGATGGGTGACCAAAAAAATTATCATCTCGAGTTCCTCCGTGCTTCGGATGGCACGTTAAGCCGTTGGTCCCGGCTGCAACTGCAGTCGTTAAAACCCACCAACCGGAACTGGGCCAGCGTGGTGGGTTATGGCCCAATTTCCCTATATTCTTCCATCCATAGGGAACGCCCGTGCCGCAACAGTGGGGACAATAAATGTGATGATGATGCTGAGCCGAAAATGGCGTGGCAGATGAAAGCTGTATTAATATAAATTCATATTTAAGCCACGGTTTGCCATTTTTTTATGTTAGACAGGGAAGCTCTTGCCCTTCATCTCACCTGATGGTAAGTGACGATAAGGGCCTGAAAATTGAATGGAGGTTCACCTGGAAACCTCAACCAAAGAGGGGCTGGCTATCTTACCACAATTGTCGGAACACAATAATGCTGTTAACATTATTATAATGCCGACAGATTTTGATAAGATGGAGGTAGCTAGCCAGGCGGACTTGAAAGAAGTCCTACCACCACCGTTGTGTGTTTAGAGATCTGAATCGCAGATCCGCCTCCGTGGTCTAGTGGTTCATCCACCGAAATTAAGATCCAGAGGTCCCGGGTTCGATCCCCAGGGGGATACAAATTCGGTCTGGTTGGTCCGCCTGGCTAGCCACCATCTTTAATATTACAAGAATTATTATTTTCTGACAATTGCGATAATATAGCTAGTCCCTCTGTGGTTGAGGGGTCCAGGTGAAGCTCGATTCCATCTTCGACCCCTCTCATTACTTATCAGGTGAGATGAAAGGCAAGAGCTTCCCTGTCTAACATAAAAAATGATTTTTCAATTTTATCGGCAACCTACAATGATGCCTGTCTCCTAACACTGAGAACATTAAAGAGCCGTTGATGACGACCAGCGCGTCAATGGCGTCATTTCCTCTCCCCAATCAGCTCCCGAAGCCAAAACAAAACCCGACTCCGGCTCTTCATCAATATACGGCACGTCTGCAAACGAGCGACAAATGCAAAGGCCCCAATAACGGCATTAGCCGAAGCGCCCTAATGAGCCTCATCTAATTACCGCGGACGTGAGTCTCCTGCTAACACCTGCATAATGCAGGACACCTCCTTAGACACCTATTACGGGAGGTACCTATTTACCGAGGCTCGTCTATGTGGCTGGAGGCTCTTAGGAACGGCGGACGCTTTTACCAAAATTAAGAGGATTGTGAATTTTCTTTTCGAACACATGTCTCGAGCGATAACGGTTTCACTCCCCTGAAACTTGACAAAATGGGGAAATTTAGTCTGTATGTTTTTTTTTAATTAATTCAGTTTAGTTAAATTTAAAAAATATATGATGAAATGGGCAGCAGCGTTCCTCGCCACCTAGCAATGTACAGCGATTTCCGTGCCCGATAAATGGCAATGAGTTCGCCGCCTATTGGAATTAACTTAGTTGGCGAAACGTTGGTTTTATTTCACCCCTGCCTACGTGATAAGATGTGATTTAGGGCTGGATGTAAGTTTATGGTAAATTACACAGTCACGATTAGAAAATCCAAGTCACAATAATTTGCTGTAATATATTGCTAAAGGCTTTATGTTTACTAAAAAGAATTTATCAACTTTCAGATATAGTACCGATAATCAATACAATAATATAAAGTGGGCAAAACGAAAACTGTACCGTAAATACTCGACCTTCTGCACCCCTATCTAGTTAGGGGTCTTGTATCAACAAAACCGTGCAGTTAATTGGCAAAAGGGGCAGCTCAGGTGCTAATCGAAAAAGTTCTTCCACTGCTCCGCACTCTCTCCTCTCTCCTAATAACCAATAGATATTCTATTTTCATCCACTCAAACTTCGCTCATTGACTGTTAACGAATTCCAGGTCTTTCGTGTAAAGTGGTTGTATCGAATAATGATTGATTGATTGATTGCTTAGTCTGACTGTATTTTTTACAAAATGTAGAGCATTTATTTATTTGTCGTAATGCTACTTGCGTAATGCTACACAATAATTATTTCCTCAACTCAAGAGAAGACAATGAAAATAAACCGTGTAGTGTCTACCAAGAATTTAAAAATATGTATCGTAACAGTTTCGTAGCATTGGTGGGTTCCGTAGCATATGTAATTTATACGAGTACAAAACTTGACAGTAGGATTAGTACGTAGCAAGCTTATTCAAATCAAATAGTTTGTTTTCTTCCTTAGTTACAAAAATTGCAGTCATTGTTCTTAGTACTGACATGCTAACATCATTCAGAAACTTTAATTACAAATGTTCTTAAGCTTGCTAGGCTGTATCCCGCGGCTTCGCCTATATACATTTCGTATTGTCGGCCTTTATCGCTCTCAGTCCTTTTTGTAGTTATTCTGTGCCATGCTTCTTATGAATCGGGTTTAGGTTTAGAAGTCTTACCAGACATAACACCTGAATACAGAAACGCTACTTAAAGTTTGAATCTTGCTTATCTTTTAATTATTGTCAAAATTTATGTTTTTCTATACCATTATTCTGTACACTTAACTTTATGAGCAAAAAATTTGAGTAGCGTTTCAGTATTCGGTGGAGATAGAACTACTCTTAAGTTTATTAGGTTAGTTTCTGATCAAAGCATTTTTAAGCCAATAAACAAGCTAAGCAACCCAAAAATTCGATTACAAAACAAAATTGTTTTTGCGCTTTCAAAAGCCACGTCACGCGACAGCCGCGACAGGACGTGACAGCGTCGCGCGACAGGTAACGCGCCCAATTTTTAACTCGGCGACATTTAAATTAAATTCTTGTCGCCCGTACGCCGCCAGACTTAATTTAGGCAATTCCACATGGTGCTTACGTCTCAGTTCGCAGTTTGCGGGCTACTGTTTCATTGTGTGCGCGTGTAGATATCCACAGGAGAGCTGAATTTAGCACAATAACTTATTTATCGTTTAAGCTATAGTGCGAGCAAAACGTTCGACGATCTGACGTATTGTATGTCGCAGCCAACTAGCTTAATTTAGCCGTTCAATCAACAGCCTAGCTAGGCTCTTTACTAATTCTATAATGGCACAAATTACTTTCAGGAACGTAAATCGCACATTACAGGAATAGAATACAATAGATTTTTTTCCTAAAACTGTGTTACAACATGCTGCTACTTATTCCTCATCATCGTATTCGTTTACGTATAGATCGTACATACCTACGTTCTTTAATAGGGGTTAAAGTATGAAATTGCCGATGTTCCCTCATTATTTGGTAGAAGCGTATAATTTCTTTAAAAAATTAGTTATGTACATTATTTTATGTATAAAATTTAATCTTGTATTTATTTCTTTCACTACCAATAAATCTTCAAAAACAGCTCGTCCTAAGTACCACTTAGATCCACGGACACGGACACCTGTCCGTCTCCCTTATAAAAAAAATATCTACGTATCCTAAGTATCCTATAACTTAATGTTGTCTAAATATACCCACACAATTATATAAAATTTAGATTTGTGGTTCCTTAAAAAATCGCAAATATATTTTCGCTAAATTCTCCATACAAAACGGCAATTTGATACTACATACATACATACATAAATCACGCCTATATCCCCGAAGGGGTAGGTGAACTAGCACCCACGTTTCGCCAGTTATGTTAGGTCCCATGTAATAGGTGGCGAGCCTATTGCCATTTATCGGGCACAAAAGTCGCAGTAGGTACATAGCTAGATGGTACAAGAGGAACGCTGCTGCCCATTCCTCATCACTGATTTATCCTTAGTCGCCTTGTACGACACCCACGGGAGAGATTTGGGGTGGTGACAATTGTATTCTACTCTGCCGTCACCACACGGCACAATTTGATACTTAAACCCCTAATATATCCCACTGAAATTCTAACGTAAAGTTTAGCCCGGAATACTGGAATTTTCGTAAGCGTTCTTCGTGCTAATTTAAATTACGTTTAGCCAACGCAGTACAAATTGGTACGATTTCCACGTGGCCCCATTAATATTCGAGGCGCGGGAGCCAACCTGCATTATGAGCCTGCGTCTAGACTTTCCAAAGAAAAACCCTAATTGTGTTTACCTTTTCCTGTTGTTAGCGTTCGTGCTATAGTTTTTCTTGGACGAGTTGTAAAAACTTGATAGTAGTTTGTATTTCTGTATTCTAGGTGCCTTCTTAATAAACTATCTAGATGAGCTTCATGGTAAGAACTGTTGTGGAGTAAACAACTGCTTGACGTTGCTCAGTAAAATTTGTTAGAAGAAAGTAAGAACTCACTAGCTATGTTACTATCGTCTCCGTAAATAGAAACGTTTTCGGTGTATTTTGAATGGACCAAAACCACCAAAACAGAAGGCACATTAAACATTCTAATTTTATCAATATAAAAATAAACTTGATGTATTTGTGGACTGCTAAACACATACCTGGAAATATTTTTAGTCACCCATCTAATTACCGGCATTAGGAAACATAGCTTTGTTTACGAAAACGCACGGCGATCACACTAGCCACTGGTCTTTTTATTCAATCAAATTAATACATACATACATAATCACGTATATATGTAGGCAAAGCTGAACTAGCACCCACGCTTCGCTAACTATGCTAGGTCCCATGTAATAGGTGGCGAGCCTATTGCCATTTATCGGGCACAAAAGTCGTAATATACTACATAAACATAATAATATAAACAAAAACAGTAAATTGTATTTTTTCAAACTGGTCTTCTAAAACATCTAGGAAATGATAAAAATAATTAAATTTATTAAAATACTTGTACTTAAGCTGTTTGCATTTTATCAGTCCCAGTACATTGCTAGGTGGTATAAGCGGAACGCTGCTGCCCATTCCTCATCACTGTTGTATCCTTAGTCGCCTTGTACGCACCCACGGGAGAGATTTGGGGTGGTGACAATTGTATTCTACTCAGCCGTCACCACACGGCAAATTAACACATACACTATAAAACTAATAAAACTACAACCGTTTAGATGTGAACAATATAACATGTTTATTATTACATTGTTATTCAAGAAAACTTCTTTCATTTCAATCCCTAACAATAAGCGGTCCTTCGAACCGTATGCTGGCATAGCAGGCTATACCCTACCTTTTAATTTAGGTCCCTATTGCTATTACGTATACTTAGTTATACAGAAAAGCTCCTCTTAATTGACAAAAACCTACAACATTTAGTCCACCCCTGGTGGAGAAGGAAGTTTAATTTTTATTTTCGTCAATTCGTCACGTCCGTGCCGTCGACGTGACGCGACAGGTGACGCAGACGCGTTCTATATTTGCAAATGAAGTAATTTGTTTTGCGTTACAACGTTTTAGCAGTCTGGCCGACTTTGTTAACAATTGAGAGAGAAAATTTTTTTCGAGGGTGACATTTTTTGATACAATTATGATAAATGCGCAAACGGTTAAGTACAAGTATTTTAATAAATTCAATATATTTTTTTATTATTTCCTAGATGTTTTAGAAGACGATTTCAAGATTGAAAAAATACAATTTACTGGTTTTGTTTATATTATTATGTTTATGTAGTATATTACAATTTTTATAAGTTTATCTATAGTAATAATATAAATCTGAAGAGTTTGATTGGTTGGTTGATTGGTTAAACGCGCTAATCTCAGAAACTACTGGTTCAAATTGAAAAATTATTTTTGTTTTGAATAGTTCATTTATTGAGGAAGGCTGAAGGCTA
Organism: Cataclysta lemnata; assembly: GCA_963931975.1. Classification (NCBI taxonomy): domain Eukaryota; kingdom Metazoa; phylum Arthropoda; class Insecta; order Lepidoptera; family Crambidae; genus Cataclysta; species Cataclysta lemnata. The sequence goes on along the minus strand of OZ008347.1, from coordinate 16,081,463 downwards.
TATCACAACCGATATTAACGGGAGCAAAGCCGCGGGCGACCACTAGTTATGTATATTTAAATTTATCAGTTTACTGTGGGAGTGTGTGCGGTGTGCTTGCACACGTTAACTCGCGGGCGAGTTAGCGGGCGCGGTCGCGAAATATCAAACATATGACGTGCTATCCAAGTGTTCACGTACAAAACGCAAGCGGGCAAACTAGTGACGAGCGCGCGGGGGCCAGCTCGCAGCAGTATCAAACACGTGAGACATTTACTGTGTGTTCACGTTGAAGTAGCGGCGGAGCTCGCGAATTTCTCGCGACGTCAGGTAAGTTCAACCTGTTTGAACTTATCGCTAGAAAATATTACACGTTTTTATCATGTCGTTCATTATAGGAGTTTATTAGTGCTGTTTAGGCTTTTGAAATCTCACTCTTTATTGAATCCAGTATGTAATCAAAACAGTTGACAGTCAAATTTCTCTTTATAATTTCGTGCACACCAATCTTAATTTTTAGCATCTCTCACTTTAGGTATGAATTTTCGTATTCGATTTTAATGTCAACATTATATAAATGTTAGAAAAATTAGAATGTGAAAAAGAAAATAGTAAAGTTAAAATGTTAGGTTTAGGCACCTGTCCGGATTGAGGTCCATCGCGCCCGCACCCGCGCGTTCAACGTGAACAAGCACTAGTGTATGAAATGTATTAAGTTATTAACTTACCTAATTAAAAATGCAAATCAAAGAAGAATGGAGATATTTGTTTTATTTGTTTCAAATTAGAATTCTTAAACAATTCTCCGACTCCGAGATAATAATAAGTCGTAATCCTTTTAGCGTGAACTGAATAAATCACAACTGTTTGTGCCGAAAAAATACAATCCCTCAAGTTTTACGGTGACGAGGCAGTTGGCGGAGAGTTATTTGGGAACAACCTTAGTGGAGTCGTGTTTACAATTTACTGTAATTGATCATAAATCTCCACCTTGTTGTAGGTACGTTTGTAGCGCGTACTTTATGACAAAACTTTTCTTTTATGTCACTCTCATTAGTAAGAACGTACATATAAGGTTTTTTATATAGTGGTGGGTTATGGCTCATTCTCCCTGTAATCTTTAATACATAGGGAATGCCTGTGTCCCAGAAGTGGGGACTTTATAGAGGTGTCGATGATCCGTGTTGTCTGATCTACCCATTTTGCCCGTTCTTCCCCTAAAGTGTAATTTTGAGGCTGATGTTATCGGCCTATCCGCCTTGTGGGGACGGCAGACCTAAATACAATAATTGTCACCACTCCCACTTCTCTCTCGGCTGTTGTATACTGGGTGTAACAGAGAGGTGTAGTCATATTTGAAGGGGTTATTCATGCCATCAAACTGAACAACTTTCGCTAAGGGACCAAAATCGAAATCTCAGAAAAGAAATCACTTCCCCATACTAAATCAAGAACCAGCTGACATCAGTTTGTAGAGTGTTTATTTTTTCTGGGATTTCGATTTTGGTCCCTTAGCGAAAGTTATTCAGTTTGATGGCCTCAATAACCCCTTTAAATATGACTACACCTCTCTGTTACACCTTGTATAGCGATTGCGACTTAGATTGTAACGAGGATTGGACAGAATTGACCTCGCTTGCAAGATATGATTAGCGTTGCCGGTTAATGATAATAGTACATACATACATAAATCACGCCTATATCCCCGAAGGCAGAGGTGAACTAGCACCCACGTTTCGCCAATAAAATTAAGTCCCATGTAATAGGTGGCGAGCCTATTGCCATTTGATAATAGTCTTTCTCCTATTTTATATGGTATTTGTAATAAGCTTATTATGTCGATGTCAATACGTATCAGCCATAAGAAAAAATTTTATATAACAAAAACATTCTAAAAGATTATAACTAAAGTGTTCTAGCAATAATGATTTGAGAATGTATATATACATATCAGCTCATATAAAACTATAAACATGTCTAATTTAAAGTTTAGGGCTTGTACACAACACTGAGAATTGGCGCGATGCGAATTCGCAACGCGGATATGAATTGCTACGGTGCGATTTGGTGCAGCAAAGCATCTCCCTAATAAAACATCAACTTGAAGAAATGTGAATGCGATGCGAATCCATTCGCTAGTTCTTGCGATGCATCGTGGGAGCCTGTAGATTTATACGCATAATAAAACAAATAATTTAAAACAGTCTCTAGTGTAACGCTTTCAGTACTACTAATTCTTAAATATTTCTCAAAAATATGTAACGCATGCAATAGTTCCCTGTCTCCCGCACTTCCTCCCGTGCACTCGAAATCTCCGTCTGCGTACGAGCTCGGTATATCGGTGTGCATCCGGGACAGGTTACTTTGGCACCGTTCCCGCGAAGCGATAGGTGTACTTAGCTCTGTTGCCAGATTTTACGCAATTCCCCTGCTCAAGTATGTACCTACGTAATACTGGAGATGCGACTGGCTATACAAATATGGTCAGCGGAGTGCGAGCTGAAATACAACATAGATTTTCCTCAACCAATTTACATAAATTTATTAATTTTCCTTTACATAATTGGCCGTGTAGTGAATACAATTGTCACCAGTCCCATCTCTCTCGTGGGTATCGTTCAAGGCGAATAAGGGTAAAGACAGTGATGAGTCATGAACAGCAGCATTCCTCTCATACCACCTAGAAATATAGCCCGATATATGGCAATAGGCTCGCCGCCTATTACACGGGCCCAAACTTAATTGGTGAAAAGTGGGTGTTAATTCACTTCTGCCTGTACCTTAGGGGATATAAGCGTGATTTGTGTATAATTAAATCAGGCGTGTTCATAGCCGTATGGGTAGACAGAAGTGTACCAAACACAAACAACTTGCCAACTATGATGGGTCTCGTGTAAGAGGGGGTGAGCCCATTGCCATATATCGGACACGTAAATAAGCTCGAGGAGCTCGATAGCATAATAGCTAACGCCTGTGATTTGATAAACTAGGCAGTGTTTTTTACGACCCGTTCATTTAATGGATGACCAAAAATATATCATTTCGAGTACCTCTGCGCTTCTGCTAAATCTGCAGTCATTAGTTGACCTCTAAAATCGAATTGTTAGTGAAAATTTACCTCATTGAAAAGTAAAACTTTCATTGTAATAATTATTCTCGATTAATTATACTACATTGTAAGAACAAACAAATGAAAACTTTAATCTCGTCACGCGTTTACTATACCTAAGTTAAAACATATAAAATATTATTATTTTGTTACATTTACATTGGTTTAAATATTTTTAAGGCAAACAAAAATCTCAGCCCATTCTTCTGTACCTAACCCTAAAGAATGCCCCTAGAATGGAGTTAGTCGCTGTGACAGCTTACTTTGGCAAGGTTCCTACTGCAATAGGTGAGCTGCAATGCTGAAATAAAAACAAAATGACGATGCGACTAATGCACTTTAACTCACTTCGTATAGAATAGTTTTCTTTATTTGACTTTTTTGTGTTTGCAGTACTGTAGTCCACTTTAGGAATTCTATTCTCAAAGATCAACTGACGACATGGTAGGGCTAGATAGTGCAATTTGGAGCGCGGTATGTCTACATTGCTGAAGATGAGTAACACAACAAAAGTCGATCGTCGGATGGGTGATCAAAAATATTAAGTCACCGGTATTTAAAAATTGATGTACAAATTTGATGGAGTACTCGAATTCGTTGTACGAAATATATTTCAATTAAGGGATTAGGATATTGACATCTCCAGGATTGAAGTTTTCATGTATCCTCTTGGGATTAAGGGAGCAATTTCACCACCTCAAACCACTTTAAGTTGTACAGGTACGGTTTGGTCCTCACCTTACCCCATAGATTTGAAGGTTGTCATGCCCTTCACTCACTCCGTTCATCGGTCTCTCGACATGGTCCTTTCCGTCACTTTTCTAGACCTTCATTTATCACTAGCACTTTTTTGGCAGTTAATACGAATTTAATGTGTGAATTCAAAATTTTAATTTACAAATTCCTGAGGAAGTCCTTTAGAAATTACTGTTTCATTTTCAACTCTTATAGTTAATTTACATAATTATGTAACCGGGCCGGGTGGAGGTATAAGGCCCATTCATCTTATGGTCTTACACCCGTATGACATTATAAGGTTTGTGATTTATAATAATATCATTATAAATGCAATCGATAACAATAACGGTTACATTGATTATAACAGTAAGAAGGTTGGGAACTGTTGTTTAATTGCAAAGGAACCCTAACACCCCGTGTCAAAGAAAAATTATGAATGTGGTGAAGAGACAAAGGTCAACTTGCCCGCAGTTACCCTGTGTTGATCGTTATCAGAACAATAACTCACGAAAATAATTCACAAAGTATTGATGTTAATCTTTTTTATTATAACACTCACGTCATAAGTTTTTAAGGTAACCATAAATTTTAAAAACATTCACTTTAAATCATTTTTATCTTCCATATTTTTTTATTGCACCCGTGCTTTTATAGTAACTGGCAAGTTATCGTATAGTGTTTAATTTTAACGGATGCTGAAATGATGTAATTAAAGGTTACGATAAATTCTTTGCTCATTTCAAGATTTTTGTCTGAAGTGTGTGCTATAGATTCGCGTGTTGGCGATCTAAGCGAATAAAAGCGATTAAAATCACCTTATCACTAAAAAGGTTTAAGCGGAAATCGTTTAGCCTAGAAATTAAACATTGTCTTGACTACCAATTTGGCTTATTGTGTTACAACTCCGATTCTGAGATCTATATTTTTTATAGATCAGTAATCAATAAACATATGCTTTACTTTAGTCTTGATCAATATACAATTAAAAACACTTACTTAAAGGTAACTTAACCTAATCGTTGAAATAACGAGGGTTTCGACTACATCTGCAATCGTTAAAACCCAATGGTTACGGTTACGTATATTATTCTAACCATCATAGAGTGGGCCTGTATTTCAACACTAGGGACATTAAATAGCTGTTGATAATGATGATGAAAGGAAATATCAAACTGAATCTGAACGCTTACTATATAATCTGTCAATATCATAACAGTTGAGATAAAAGCTCAAAACCGACGATAACCCAGCTCACAACGTCATAACATAGACTTATATCCAATACAATAGACAAGGAAAAGGTAAGCAAGGCGACCGTTAACGTCGAAACGTAATTTCCACAAAAAAAAAAACACTGGCTATTACCATCCTTATCTGGGGTAAGTCAATTTTCCCCACTCTACCCTGCCGCACCTAATTATAGTTTGGCGGGACAAAGCGTTTTGAACCTTATTGCGTTCGACAGAAGAAGCTACGTGGTAGTATTTATAACATGGCAGCCGTAACAATGTCCAACCTGCGTATGTAAGAACGTTGACAAGGTGGACGCTGATCGTATAATCCTCATAAAATAAGGTAGCAAAAGAAAGCACTGATACACCGGGAGCAATTTTATTACATTAAATGTTGTTTCATTAAAAAGTGTTTATTTATGAACTTATATTGCCATCTATCAGGCACGATATACGCTGTATTCCTAGCTTAATAATGGAACAAACAAAATCAAACAAGATGAAACAAAAACATAAACACTATAAAACAGTAACAAAGATATACAATATACCTAATATATCTAGCTTGCAAGTTTCAAAAAGCTGGTATACAACTCCCAAACTAGAGCATTCCCTGTATCATAAGATAAAATAATAAAGCTACAAATAAAAATATTTACGAGTAATATTTTTTCAGCACATAATATGCCGTCGTACCCTTGAACCAACAGTATTGCACCATTGCACAACTGATTTATTGTTTTATTATTAGATATGTCTTTCTCCCCTAAGAAGTAGGTTTCGGCAGCTTATTTCAGGTCCATCCAACGTAATGCGGCGAGCCTATTGCCATTCACCGAGAACTTGAATCGCAGTTACTTGCTAGATGGCTACCGTCTAGCAAATAACTGCGGTTACATTTACGGCGTGATGGATGATATGAATCAAAAGGGAGTGGATAGCTTGATGACGTCTGACCGATGTGAATGGAAGAGGAAACATACTGCGCCGACCCCAGAGAGACAGGGAACAGGGCAAGAGAAGAAGAAGATTCGCTAGATGGTGCACCCGGTGCACCCCAGACGCGTATAATCCGTTCCGATCCGGTATCAGCGCGTTCCGGGCGAGCGGCCGGCGGTTTACGGCCGCCCGGCCAACCGGACGCTAACTGCCGATCTCACCGGCACTAGTCCGCACACCTACCCGTCGCGATAAAAAAAGGTTTGATTAAATATTCCCCCGGCTCCCCCCAGCCCGGCAACTATCGTGGCTCGAGAAAGTGGCCACATTTCTTCGTATTGTTTACATACCAACATAAATCGCTCAATGCGGAGCTCGCTCGCTAGCGCAGTGGCATAGCGAGCTTGCCCTGCGATTGCGTAAACCAAGCAATGTTCGCTAAGGCCGGTCATTGGATGGGTGGGCAAAATTTTTTTATCTCGAGTTCCTCCGTCATTCGGGAAGCACGTTAACCCGTTGGTCCCAGCTGCACCTGCAGCATTAATACCCACCAACCCGCACTGGGCCAGCGTGGTGAGTTATGACCCAATCTCCCTATATTCTTTCATCCATAGGGAAGGCCCGTGCCCCAGCAGTGGGGACATGAAAGGGCTGGTGATGATGATACATAAATCACGCCTATACCCCCGAAAGGGTAGGCAGACGTGAATTAACACCCACGTTTAGCTAATTAGGTTAGGTCCCACGTAATAGGGTACGAACCTATTGCCATTTATCGGGCACGGAAATCACAGTACATTGCTAGGTGGCCTCAGAGGAACGCTGCTGCCCATTACTCATTGCTGTTTAAACCCTTAGTCGCATTGTACGACCCCGCGGGAGACATGGGGGTGATGAATATTGTATTCTGCTCTGCCGTCACCGCTGTGCTGTGCATATTCTTTATGGCTTAACAAATGGAATCGTCAGTCTCGATGCAAGAAAAACTTAGAATATTCTTTTGCCACTGGTACACAATTCTACCTATAGATGGAAAAAGTTGAGATTAAATCAGCTTTCCAATCAGATTAGCAAATATTTCACTGACTCATTTCTCTATTCACTTCTGGCAGAATATACTCTTTGTCACTCATTTTTTCTACTTGACCAAAAAAGAGATCCCAATTCTTGACACTTCTTTCAAACCACATCTCTCCCTCATCTTCTATCGCGTCACTGCACATTTGATTGCAACATTGCGTTGCGCTGGCATTTGTACCGCATTTATTCTGTGTTCGTGTTTTATTACATGTCCAATTTTCACGTCCATACATTAATTGGTTGGCACAAGCAATCCATTATGAACAGCCAAATCGAGCTTGAACAGCCAAATCGAGCTTTTTTGGACATAAAGATTTTGGTGGTTAGAAAAAGAATTTCGAAAAATTATGATCTTGAGGCGGGAATCCAACCCGCGTCCGCTGCTATCCGGGCAGGTGCCTGACCGCTCGGCCACCCAAGACACTAATTAACTTGCCGAAATTCTTCTAACCTTTACACTGCGTTGTAAGCCAACGGGTACCCTCGCAATGTAGAAATAAATTTCAAACATTCCAAAGCAGATATTTTTACAAATCCGAATGAAATTCGAATCCGAGTCTTAAGATCATAATTTTTCGAAATTCTTTTTCTAACCACTAAAATCTTTGTACAAATTTTTCTAACATTTATATAATGTTAAAATCAAAATCGAATAGTTTTTTGGACATTCTCTGACTGATCATAAAACTGTGCAATGCTCCATTCACCACATTGCTGGCACTCTCCATTCCACGTCACTGTCTCAGTTTCCAAAATACAATTTACACTTTTATCTTTAACTTACATATAACCTACAACTTTCCATTTCCTGCTACATCAAAGCTTCTTGCATACCTGTTCAACTGCTTATCGAGCCAAAATCAATCTAATTTAAGAGCAATAAACAAAATTTTGCCAACTAAAACATATCGTCGTCTGCGCCAAAGCAATCGGCAAATATAAAACTAACGGCCAATCAGAAAGCCTCACCTTTTCCAAAATTTCATCTCGCCACCGAAAACTCCAATAAAACAGCGATTCCATCGTAAAACAAGATTAGATTGAATATCGCGGAACCGCGCACTGCGAAACAACAGATATGAAAAAGTCGATACCTACTAGTGTTGGAATCTGGTAGGGTTGCCTACCAATACACCAATAAAAAAATAATCCATTTATTTTACAATCATAGATCTATGGGTTGATTTTTATTTGAACATCAAAATGTTAGAAAAAATATTACAAAGAATACGGTAATCGAACTCACGTTCTCGGCAATCCGGGCCACTCGGCCTACTCGGTATTTTCTTTGTAGTAATAGTAGGTCTATGTCTATATCTGATGCTGCTTGCAAAACACCATTCGAATTTTCAAAGGTCAACGGCAATTTTTTTATGCAATAAAAACTGTGATCGTTGCTTGATAATGGTAACTGAAAAGCGATTTTAAAAACATCGTTTCACACTTTTACTTGTGTGAATTTCATTCCACCCCGAATGAATGAAATTGATCACGCTTGATCAATGTCATTAATTTCCTTATTTTAAAATATGTAATAGCAAAATTAAAAGATTGGTAAACTAAATTTAATGCACGACAACCCTGGCCAGGCGTATGTTCGAAAAACCCAATACAATAAGTGGTTATGCTGTGCGTAAACAAAATAGGTGGATACAGAATCTTCGCTCCAATAAGTTCCATTGGTCTTATGATTATAATTTATCACTATGTGAAACAAAATAGAAAGTCTTTAAAAAAAAGGGCCAGGTCAAGAGTACCCGAAACCGACGGGCATGCATGAAGAGATTGATGAGATTGGATGAAGCGAAAGAAGTATGTAAGGATCGTAGAAAGTGGAAAGAAGTGATCTCTGCCTACCCCTGTGGGAGAAAGGCGTGACGCATGTATGTATGTACTATGTGTTAGAGTGACTGATCGTCTGATTCCAAGCTATATTTCTCCCAGTCTATTTTATATTTTAACCGTGTGATGACGGCAGATTACCATACAATTGTCACAACTTTATCGACTAGGTGTTAAATATACACACTAATGACCAGCAGCATTTCTGGTACCTTGCAATACAAAATACAAAAACAATACTGTCTATGACATGATGCCCCTGCAAGGATTTCTTACCTTATTCTTGACTTACTGCCGCACTCAGAGACGTCAATTAACGTTAATGAGAACTTAATGTCAAAAAATTACAATTCTGAACTAGGCGCTATTCTCGCCGGGGCTATGGTCTAGATTTCAATGACTTTTTGATTTTTGACATTGATTAGGTACTCATTAAAGTTGATTGACGTCTCTAAGTGCGGCTGTAAGTGAGTAAACAGCCATGAGTAATGCGTTCCTCTTTAACAAAATACTGCTTTTTACGTGCACTATATCCCCGTAGAGTAGGCATAGAAGAATTAACACCCACGTTTCGCCAATTACGCTATTCTAAGGTGAGTTCCTGATTTGAAATATTTGGTGTGGCGTGCATCAGCGGGCCCATAAAACTAGTCTAGACGCCGTGATTTACGCGCACCTGGGCGGGTTTATGCCGAAAAAATAGTGCGTTTTCCCCTCCGCGTATATGTTAAGTAGAGTTATGTACACTTAGTAGATGATTCACGTGAGCACTCAATAAGGAGCATTCAACCGTAAAATTAAACTTGAACAAAGTATTTTTCTTTAGAATCTATTAGAAATAGTATTACTAATTTATGATAGCAAATTGTTGTTTTTTATTTAAAATTTATTTTACCTGTAAGAACATACATAAATCACGCCCATTTATCCCTAAAGGGGTAGGTAGAGGTGCAATAACACCCATGTTCCGCAGATCACATGAGGTCCCATGTAATAAGAGGAACGCTGTAGTCGTTACTCTTCGCTGTCTAAACCCTTAGTCGCCTTGTACGACACCCGCGGGAGAAATTGAGAGCGGTGATAATTGTATTTTGTTCTAGCAATATTATACTCGATTTAAGTGCCCGTTATATGGCAATAGGCTCGCTTCCTATTACATGATACCTAATATAATTAGCGAAACGGTGTTAATTCACCTCTGCCTTCCCCTTCGGGGCTAAATAGGCGTGTTATACGTATGTAAATATATTTTAAACAAGACAGGACACTTGGAATTACCCTGATTCATCGTAAAAGCTCAACGTTATTTAATAACACCCTAAAACCACGCCGTGTCCGAAACAACATTTAAATCCTAGCCATAGATCACCAACCTTTTCCTCCATTCGCAAATTCAGAACACACGAGCCGCATAAACTGGCGGGCGTCACAAGGTGTGCTTTATAAAAAAGTGAGATTTATTAAAGGGTTCCCTGTTTGGCACCCCAGTCACGCGCCAGACCGGCCAGATTTGAGTCGAAGGTAGGTAGTTTGATATAAAGTTTTTTTTTCTATACCGCCTTTCTTTCTATATTGAAATTGCCTGAATGCTATTGAAGAGCGATCGAGGACGTGTTTGGATTTCATTGTTTTTCTCCTGAGGATAAGGATGGCCTTCTTGCTTGAAATAGTATCCTGCATTTATTGTCAAAAAACATTTATTTAGTATAATAGGTAGGTACATTAGACTGCTTCAAAAAATATAAAAAAAACCTATTTGAAGACAATGTCAAAACTATCTACTACCTCTTTGTATCGATGACTTCTGATAAAACATAGTAGAGCTCATCCGTAATATAAACATTAACTGCCGCACTCAGAGACGTCAAATAACGTTATTGAGTACTTCAACGTCAAAAAATTACAATTTAAAACTAGTCGCTATTCTTGCCGGGTCTATGGTCTAGATTTGAATGAAAATTTTTGACATTAAATACTCATTAAAGTTATTTGACGTCTCTGAGTGCGGCAGTAAGAGATATAGTTCACCCATACATGAGTTGAAAATTATTAACACAAACAACATTGCTGCATTTTTTTACAATATTATGGTTATAACAGCAGTATTACACAATATATGTTTGGGGTATGGTGACAATAGTATTGTGTCAACTGTCACCACACGGCGTACGATTTTATCGCTAGTAAAAATCCTTTTATAAAAATATAGGTATCAAAAAAGAAAAAAACTTAAAAACAATATTATAAGCAATAAAAAGAACCAAATTGAATCCGTAACCTTACACCACCAAATACACGGACAGCATTATCTTAACCCTAAGTCGGGGATCAGATCATCCCAATACCTGATGCGCCGTCACGTCTCGCACTTTGAATGGCAAATCACGAAGGTAGACCTTCGGGGGCTCGGGGACCGAGTATGAAAATAAAATGATTGCAAGGGTCCGCGGCACTGTGTTAAAATATTCCCAAAGGTTGCCGATGTCTGCTCACACCTGATGTTTGTGAAGTAGTTGCGTGTTTATTTTGATTTTGTCCGTGATATATGTGTGTGGGAGTTTGGGGATACTTTTGGACGAAGGGATGGCACATTAGTCTACGGGCTGTACATGACAATAGGACGTCTCATTTAAAAGGCTACCATAGGGGAAAGTAGGGCAAATTGAGCCAGTTGCCAAAATAGAACACTGTAGCGGCCACGACTTAGCGCTACACAAACAAAGTGAAAAAAAGCGAGAAATGCTTGATCAGTGAAAAGCGCGACAACTGGCGATAACAATGGTCAAATCAACATTAGACCTAATTACTGTGGTGATATGGCAGAACGAGATTATCAGGACCAGAATCGCGATAACAAAGTTACTAGAAAAACTCCGATAATATACAAGATGTCCTGATGATGTGGCATTCCAACAACCATTGTAGCCGCACTGTGTACAAATAGGTATTATTTATTTGCACAGAACAGTGTTATATAAGAATAAGTTAATAATATAACAAAATGCTCCAGTCAAAAGAAGGTCAGGTTACCGCGATAAATGTCGAATCTAATCGATTTTGTGCTATACATTCAACAACAAAAAATTGCCATCTATCGGGCACATAAATCGCAGTATATTGCTAGGTATAAGAGGATTACTGCTGTCTATTACTCATCGTTGTGTTTACCCTTAGTCGCCTTGTATGACACCCAAGGGAGAGATGGGCGTGATGACAAATTGTATTTTGCTCAGCCGTTACCACACGGCACTTAACCATGCTAATACTAAATAACCTTGAAACACCATGTAGAAACAAGTGACAACACAACAAATAGAAACAAGTGCCCGCCATATGCAGTATAACCCCTTTGGGTTACCTGTCCCTACTCTAATAGTGAAATGCGTAGTTACGTTCGGAGCGTAGGTAATTATATTCAGAATCATCAGGTGTGGGCACCTCGCGACGAAGGGTTCCGTAATGAATTGGAGAGGAATTAGTTTGCATTAATTAAGATCATCTCCTCCAGGTTAGTAGATACGGCTCTAGATTAGTTCTGATACAGGGTGTTTCTTTAAAGTAAAGTCAATATAAAATACTAGTGGTCGCCCGCGCCTTCGCTCGCGTTAATGTCGGTTACTATATAGCCTTCCTCGATAAATGGAGTATTCAACACAAAAATATTTTTTTCAATTTGAGACAGTAGTTCCTGAGGTTGGCGCATTCAACCAACCAACCAAACAAACAAGTTTAGTCTCTTTACTATCTATATTAATATTATAAATCTTCATACATACATACATACATAAATCACGCCTATATCCCCGAAGGGGTAAGGGAAGGGGGGAAGGGGTGAACTAGCACCCACGTTTCGCCAATTATGTTAGGTCCCATGTAATAGGTGGCGAGCCTATTGCCATATATCGGGCACAAAAGTCGCAGTACATTGCTATTGCTAGGTGGTATTAGAGGAACGCTGCTGCCCATTCCTCATCATTGATTTGTCCTTAGTCGCCTTGTACGACACCCACAGGAGAGATTTGGGGTGGTGACAATTGTATTCTACTCTGCCGTCACCACACTGCAAATCTTCAGCTTTATAATATTAATATAGATAGTAAAGAGGACCTCGATATCACAGTGGCATAGCGGCAAAACAAGTCATTGGATGGGTGACCAAAAATTATTAATCTCGAGTTCTTCCGTGCTTCGGAAGGCACGTAAAGCTGTTGGTCCCGGCTGCATTTACAGTAGTTACCCACCAACTCACACTGGGCCAACGTAGTGGGTTACGGCCCGTTATTCCTGTATTCTTCCATCCACAGAGAAAGCCGGTGCCCCAGCAGTGGGGACGTTAAAAGGGCTGGTGACGATGGTGATGTATGTCAATATTACTGTCATAGACAAACTGTCTGATTGTCAATTTCAATAAAGGGCGTCATATTGTGAAATGATACAATTTCTTTAAAACGAAAGGTTTTATGTTAATTATGTTTGGCAACCTACCTATTGGTGAACCACATAGTACCTAAAATGACAAATATAGGTAAAAAACTGTTTTGTTTTTGAAAAGTTTTTGAAATTTTTATAATCATAGTCTAACTAATGGAAAGATTACTCACACCTGTTCTTTTCAGTAGGTGCTTATATGAAAACAAATTTTCAAATATTTTTAACACAAGAGATCCCGTTTTGGGCCTTTTCTTTACTGGAGCATACATGTAAGAGATCCGGTAACCACACTAGCACTACCCCAAACTAATAAAGAGGTAAGAGACTAATTATATTTATTCTGTAAATTTCTTCTTCTCCCTGCCCTGTTCCCAGTCTATCTATTATTCTGTAAATTTAAGTACCTATTAAGTAGCTCCCATTAAAAAATCACTGTTCGCTACAATGCTAAATAATCAGTAACAAATCATCCCGTACAAACGCACATCAGCCCAGCCACCTCCCCGGTGTATCAGAATAAATTACGCCAAATAATTCCCGAATTAACATTTTTAATCTGCGACGAGATGTTGCCAGAATAAATTACTAAGTGCCGCAGATCGCAGACGCGAGATACGGCGCTAAGCGCTGTTCTTATCTGTCTTGAGGTAGGGTTGAGCTCTTCATCGCTCCTGTTCTCCTGGTACTTTCGTGGCAGTTGACTGAACACGAGAACCCTTACTTTTAAGAGAAAAAAATTAAAATAATGAATAAAAGACAGCACCGATCTCTAACATTTCTGAGCCCAGTATGTAAAGCGATAAAAATGGCAATTCTGTAAGTTTAAACCTGTAAGAGATTTAGTAAAAGTAAGACTATGTATAATTTTGAGAGTTTTATAGGGGATTTTATCACCCATCAGTCACCACCATGAAGTTTGTTACCATTCAATTCGCGCCAAGCACTCTCCTAGCCGGTGTATTAAAATGTGTGATACCCATATTTTAATGTAAAATTGAAGAAAAATAATACTAAACTACATGGACATACATTATACTATTTATATATTACGATCAAAACTCTTAGTCGGTCAAAAGCACTTTTGAGTGATTTTCAATTTCAAACTATGTACCTACTTTTACCTACTACTATTACCTAACAAACGACGAATAATGTAAATCAAACCTGTGCTAAAATAAGTGTTGACTGATTTCCCTGTTTAAATTACTAGTGACTGGTTAAGCGTTTTGACTGTAACATAATATACATATGTATATACACTTACATCGTTTTACAACACCGGGACAGGGATACATCTGTTTCTAAAATACACCGCAGTACAGCGAAACGTGAAATCCGGCCGAACACCTTTAAATAAAACCTCTAAACATGCAAAACGGTTTAGAACACAGTGCGCGCGGGCGTGCGTGAAACAGACAGATTTGTATGCAAATGACATGTAGGTGTCCCGGGAGATGCGCGAATAACCGTTCGTCAGGTACAAAAGGCAAGCATAATCGTTCATGCCCAAAATTTGTTACAAAATCTGTACCTACTTTATTCAATTTTCGCATTGGTGAATTATGCTAATTTATTTTATTGTATTTTGTTATGACTACCGTTTCCGATAGTAGGTCACGGTTCTGGTGGTGATGTGATTGTCATAAGCGACAAGGAGGAGGAATAATTTACTTCATTAAGCTGCATACCATCCTTGTACTGTAAAATTACTTTGGACATCAATGTAGCAAGCAATAAACTATTGTACTAATATGATTTTAATATGAACATTATAAATGATAGAAAAATTAGGAGTACAAAAATATTGTGATTTGAAAAATTATAGTCTTGATGCGGGAATCGAACCCTCGTCCTCTGCGACCCGGACAGATCCCTATACCACTCGGCCAAACAAGACGTATCAAGACAATAATTTTTCGAACTTTTTCTTACCACAATATTCTATATATTTATATTGTATTCTATAAAAGCATTAAGAAAAAACTTACCTACATAGTAAGTGCGACCTTTACCTAACGGCCCTTCATAAAATTATACTGCGCCATCTCCCATTAACAAAGGTAACTTTTGGAAGACTACAAATTCCCTTAAGAAATTCGGGAACATCTTAAGAAGCGTGCCGACGTCCAAATTGCCGGGGAAATGACGCCCGGAGTACTGAAACTGTGATCAAGGTGGACAAACTTCACTAACGAAAAGATAATGTTAGGGAGGTGACAAAATATCCCAACAATACCGGTACCAAAAATATCGGAGACCGTGCCACCCGTGCCTAGTTACTTGTTATATTATACACACATTGTTTTATTAGCCAGAAGATTAGCCACTGCTGGGCAAAGGCCTCCCCTGCAGTGATATTTTTGTAATGAGTAACAATAATCGAAAACCAATACCTACCTTCTGCAGATTCACCATGCTTACTGCAATTTAGCAATGTCAGGTGCATTTTTACTATTTGCCTACGAATAAATACTATAATAGTATGTAGTTAATCTTAAATAGATTTGTAATTAAATTTAAAATTTCTGAGAACACCTACCGCCTAACTCTATTGCTGATGATAGCTATATAGCAATGCACTGCTTACGGCTATAGCAGCTATCCTGAATTTTTAGGCTGTACGGATTTTGTGCCTAATTCATACGAAATCATTCGGTGATCACTCGTTCAAAGCTATCGCTGATAGTTTAGGTACATTTGGTGCGAAATGTCAGCATGACGTCATAAACTATAGCTTTTGCTTTAGCAATCGAGTTAGGCGGTAGGCCCCCAGATAATTCATTAGCAGCAGTGAATACAATTGAATACAAAAATAACTTAACTATCCAAATTACGTTTCTATACATATTTCTTTACAGATGAAATTCATCAAAACATTATTTTCACTTCATAATAGAAAAAAAATAAAAAAATATATTAAATAACGGTAACCGATAATCTGATACCAAAACTCTATTGGTATCAGATCTAGTACCGTGTGTCACCTCAGACATCCCTAGTGCGGAGGCAATAGAGAATTCCTTTCACCTGATAGAACTGTTATTAGCCAATTCGATGTCCATTCCGATCCTAATAGAGGTATAATAAAAGGGTCCACTTTATTTTTTCGTTTGTTCGCTAGAAAGGTAAAAATAAAATTTTCTTATTCAATTCGTTCCGCGAGGTGTAAGGAGTTTTTTATTTCATTTCGTTTCGCTTTCTTTTCTATTATTTTGGTATATGTTGATGAATAACGGATGAACTGACTGGTGGTCTTGGAAATTAAGTCAGTTGTATTTTTGCAAATTTCCGTTTGATTATTTATCATGCCTATATTGAAAATCATAATTGAAAGTGTTATAAGTATACAAATCATATTCTTATTTTATGATTTTAATTAACAATAGTTACAAAAATAATATTTGGATACAAATTGTAGTAGGGAAATTAATTATTGCCTAAAGGTCAACTCAAATGAATATGGAATTAACGAATATTTAACATTTCAATAGCGTGTTTAGTGGTTTAAAATTTTATATATTATTAACTGACCTGACAAACGTTGTTTTGCATTATCACCTAGGGTAAAAAAATAGCCTACAACCTATTCTCAAACCTACCAAATATCCACAAAAAAATAATTAATAAAAATTTTATAAAAATATTTAATTAATAAATTAATAAAAAGTTTCGGACGAGTTTGATAACAAACACTGTGACATGAGATTTTTTATGTATTAGATTTTACATACATACATAATTCACGCCTATATCCCCGAAGAGGTAGGCAGAGGTGAATTAGCACCCATGCTTCGCCAATTATGCTCGGTCCCATGTAATAGATGGCGAGCCTATTGCCATTTATCGGGCACAAAAGTCGCAGTACTTTGCTAGGTGGTAGGTATAAGAGGAACGCTGCTGCCCTTTCCTCATCACTGATTTATCCTTAGTCGCCTTGTACGACACCCACGGGAGAGATTTGGAGTGGTGACAATTGTATTCTACTCTGCCGTCACCACACGGCCAATTAGAGTTTATATATCATAATTATTTATCTACACATTAACTATAGTTTTTGCGTATGTTACGTAAGAAGACGGCTCGAACATCAACTTGTTAGTTGAAGCAATTCTTAAGATCAGTTGAGTAAGGCGGTGTCATCGCCTATTATTGTGTTCACAATCAACCTGACCAAAGGTGTTAGGACACGTTGCAACACAACGGTCATCTAAAGAGCCGTCTGTCAAACGCAGATGAAGAATTTTGTTTGTTTTGCAACTTCCAACGTAGACTAAACTTTTATCGATTTCCAGTCTCGATTTTTTGGTCATACAACGGGCCCATGTGATAGGTGGCCAGCCTTTTGCCATGTATCGGGCACGTAAATAGCAGTATACTGCTGGCTGGTATAACAATAACGCTGCTGCCCATTACTCGTTGCTGTCTTAACCCTTAGTCGCCTTGTACGACACCCGCGGGAGAGATGGGGGTGGTGATTATTGTATCTTGCTCTGCTGTCACCACACGGCCAATGCGTTACTTGTGAACTCTTGATAGAAATTATAGTGGAACAATACAAGCAATCAGAGTAAACGTCAAAAGGCATTAAAATGTTTAGCATATTCTCAATACCAAAACATTTCGAATATCATCTAAAAACAAGCCCCCATCAAGCATAACCTATTTTTGATTATTCCTCCGTCTCGCTCTACGCGTCTCCTTCTTCCTCCTCTAGGGGTGTTAAGAGACCTTTAATGAAGGGGAAATTGAAAGTTTCTTGAGGAAAACACGAGTGAGTGCCGTAAAAAATGCGTTCTAAAGATAATGTGAAAATGATTGCATTTAAGGCCCGAGCCGCTCGAGACGATTTGAGGTAAGCAATTTTTTGTGTGATAAATTCGACATGAAATTAATTGCACGAAAGGGTGTGATTTATAGTACCTACGTATTTTTTATGCACTAATAATATTAAAAGCATAGGTATAGACGCCTGGTTTGGCTACACGATAGGATAGGATATTAATGTGAATAATGTATATTTTATTTATTTGTAGGTTGTCTAGAAGAGATCGCTGCTTAACGATAAGACCACCATTTGTAGTTATTTCTAGTTTTCTGAAATCAAGGAGTCTGGAGAAGAAATTCAGGCGTGAGAGCAGTTAGTACAGAGTTTATGCTGAACTAGCAGCTCTCGTCTTCATCATCATCCCCAGTTCTTTATTGTCTCCACTGCTGGGGTACATGCCTTCGCTATGTATGGGATAATATAGGGAGAAAGAGTAGAGGGTAGAGGAGGAGGGTAGTTTTTTCTAATTGAAATGAACTAAAATAGCTTGGACCGAGAAAAGGTCTTCTGTGAGATAAGTATTTCCCCAGATGGGCTACGAATGGAGAAAACTATGCCCTACCTTGCTTCTTCTTCTTCGTCCATATCGAAGAGAAGTTTTTTTTACCTTTCTCGTACAGCATGCTGACATTGAGTTAAATTAACAATAAAATTTTACCGCTTATACTGAACATTGTTTTAAATATCACTGTAAAATTGACAAGTTGCCATTTCGGTTGGTGTGCGCTTAAAACATTATTTTAATAGGATCCTTGACATGATTTAAGAAGAAAGTTGAGGATCTGACAACTGCTGTAACGTGTGAATGACGAAACCCGCTGATAAAATCAAACGCAAAACTTTGAAGCGTTATGAAACTCTTTTAGAATCCACGCGACTATTGTCTATCAAAGTTTGGGGGAAGCGGGTCTAGCGGACACGCTTGTGAATGTTTATTTATGTTTTAAACTAACATAGACCAAGCCTGTTTATCGCCAAAGGGAGTAATTATACTGTTTTTCTGAAAAGAACCATTTTAACTTTAAGTTATTGCGAATATAATTCATAGCATTGTTCGAGTACGCTATGCATTTAATCGTACCGTAAATCATAATAATAACTGTGGCATTATTACTGTATAATTAAAATTGTACTTACTCCATACCTATAATTATTAACACCACTATAGTTTTGACCTTTCCTCGTCAAATCTCTTTAAGGTACAATTTACAATAGGTTCATAATGTTTCAACCAACTTTACACTTTATGTCAAAAAGTTAAGGTTGCAAAATTAATTGACAAGTTTGCCAGCTCAGGCTAGAAGTGACGCGCTAGTGACTGTACAAACAAATGTAATATAATTACATAAGATCAGAGGCCTGTCTATTATGACAGATGGACAGCTGAAAAGATGAGGATTTAGAATTGACTATTGTAACGAAATAAGTGGATTGGAGTTATGGATTTTTGACTTTAGATTTCTTGTCGGGTATTTCGGTCAAGTTTGCATCAAAGTTGACCATCTAGCGCCGGTCAGATGCCGACACTTCCTCATCAGTATTTTAAGTTCTACGCTTCTGAGGCACATACCACATTCTACATGAAATCCATATTTTTGTTAAACTGTATATTCTTATACTATTATATTGTGTATGCCCGTTTCCCTATTAATGGAAACAGCTGTCATTCAATAAAATAATTAAAACTCCCACTGTATCCATTAATTAACTCTAATAAATATATACTTTTTCATTATGCCTATTATCCCCATCCGTTTAGATCATAATAAGAGAGAGACCTTAATATTGAGAAAATTATAAAGGTAGTCACCAACGCCAACCTTTAAATAACATCTACAGCTTGATGGCGTGAGCGGTATGACAACTGTTGTCAAGGCGAGTTATGTGAATTTCCATATACGAGGACGTAATCTCCCGACCGTTATAATTATAAATAAGAAAAAGCCGTGTGGTGACGGCAGAGTAGAATACAATTGTCACCACCTCAAATCTCTCCCGTGGGTGTCGTACAAGGCGGCTAAGGATAAATCAGTGATCAGGAATGGGCAGCAGCGTTCCTCTTATACCACCTAGCAACTTTTGCACTGCGACTTTTGTGCCCGGTAAATGGCAATAGGCTCGCCACCTATTACATGGGACCTAACATAATTGGCGAAACGTGGGTGCTAGTTCACCTCTGCCTACCCCTTCGGGACTAATATTTCTGTACTCAGCTTTTCGGTTGACTGGTAGAGAATGCCTTATGGCATTAAGTCCGCCATTTGTAACTTTTGTGTACAATAAAGATTAAATAAATAAATAAATAAATAAATATAGGCGTGATTTATGTATGTATGTATAAAGGTAGTGGTAGGTGGTAGGACTTCTCTAAAGTCCGCCTGGCTAGCTACCACCATCTTATCAAAATCTGTCGCTATAATAATAATGTTAACAGCATTGTTGTGTTCCGACAATGTGTGATAAGATAGCCGCCCTCTGTGGTTGAGGGTTCCAGGTGAAGCCCGACTCCATCTTCCGCCCTTATCGTTCCTTACCATCAGGTGAGATGAAGGGTAAGAGCTTGCCTGTCTCGAATGAAAATTATAGACAACCAACATAATTTTGAAATTAAAATCGAGCAGTCCAAAAGTTTTTATGAAATAAATGTTAGAAAAATTTGTGCAAAGATTTTAGTGGCTAGAAAAAGTTCGAAAAATTATGGTTCCCGCATCAAGACCATAAATTTTCGAACTTTTTCTAACCACCAAAATCTTTGTAACATTTTATAGATTCATCTATATACGGATTGTTCGTGTGTTAGTTTCAAAAGACAGATCTCAAGATTGAACACCGGAGAGATCTCACGAGCCGCGTCCGTGGAAGCTCCTTGATCTTGCACCGGCGCACGTGTAGTTATTGAAATGCATAAATCACACGGGCCAATATAGCAGGACAGCTCGCGCACAACGAGTTGTTTAACAAATATTCCCTCTGTTCTTTCTGCGTATACGGTATGGCGGGGTGCGCGGCGTAAGCGACGGCGTTTATGCAAATTTTCTTTCGACCAATTTGTAAACTCTTGTACACCTTGGGCATAATAACGTTGTACTTAAATTATATTCTGTAAAGATGGGAATAACTACGAGTAAAAAGACAATACGTAATTTTTTTGATAAATAGAAAAAGATACCATTAAACATACCTATTTAGATTCCAGAGCAATAAAATGTAGATATTGAGCATGTCCCCGAATTAAATTAAATAATCCTAAATAATTACATATGTACAAACATAGATAGGACATTAAGTGTTTCTATTAATTTATCATAATGGCGCGGTGGCTTAGCTCTCCCGGCTGAGCAATGTGGCAAGGCCGGTCATTGGATGGTTGACTGATTAAAAACATTTATCTCGCGTTCATTCCTTCCTTTGGAAGGTACGTTCAGCCGTTACTCCCAGCTCTTCTTGTATTCTCCGATTCATTGTCACGGTCCATACTCCCTTTAATCTTCGACCGACAAACATGATTCGAGAACAAAATAAATGTTTGTGTAAAAATTTTCAGTAAACATTTTCACACCTAAACATTTTCCTCCCGTTCAAGATTAAACCCAGAACCTCCTGACCTTTAGCCATTCGACTAGACCCACCGTCGAAAAACTTTTTGTCATAGTCAAAGATTACGATAAAGGGATGATTAACACGCTCAGTTCTCATCGCTTGCACCACGCAGAATCACGTAGAGGCGATAGATCATGTGCACCTGTAATATGAGCGGGCTAGCGCATGTGGCGCCCGTAGAAAAAGTATTTGTCAAGCACGCACGTAACGCGTACGTAACGCTCACGACGCGACAACGACCTTTTGATTGTCGTAGCTGAGACGACAGAAGAAAAGTGGGCGCGTCTCGCGAAAAAAAAGTCTATGTGGCGATACTTGCAATTTCCTTTCTCTCAAAACTTTTGTATTAAATAAATATTTCTTACACTCTAAGGCCGCCACCAACACTAAACTATGCGATTATTATTTAACCGTTTTTGACATTTTACCGTATGGAAGAACTGTTAAATACTGACGGTTATCTTTTACATACATACATAAATCACGCCTTTATCCCCGAAGGGGTAGACAGAGGTGAACTAGCACCCGCGTTTCGCCTATTATATTAGGTCCAATGTAATAGGTGGCGAGCCTATTGCCATTTATCGGGCACAAAAGTTTATTTTGACATTACATAAAATTAAATGTTAGAAAAATTAGTACAAAGATTTTTCTTGGTAGAAAAAGTTTGAAAAATTTTGGTCTTGATGAGGGAATCCAGACGCGGTTGGCCGAGTGGCTTAGGCACCTCCCCCGATTGCAGTGTAGTGGTCGAACTTTTTCTAACCACCAAAATCTTTGTACTAATTTCAAGTTAGTCATGTAAAAGCTCCTAATCACCACTAAAAGTACTCGCAGGCTACAATGAGTATCTCCGCGGTGCATTTACACCTCGCCTTTGATGCCGCGGATGGAATCTCAGTCACTCGCCACTTTTCTCACGCGGTTTGGAGGGACCAGTGCTCTACTTATTTTTTTTTTAATTCTTCTATGGTCTCCTTTCAAACCAAGGGCGTCAAATGATAGTTTATGAAAGCTGAAACAAATTACAAATAGGCGTTATGCATGATGTATGTATGAAGCAAAGTAGAGAATTTATGTGAACAGAGTTTTTTTGGCTACCTCGTAGGTTTAACTATGATGAAAAAGCAGTTTTACACAATCACGGAAGGATTGGTGACAATAATTAGCAATTCTCTTCTACTTCGCAGCTAAAAGATTGATTTTTTTCCGAATGCGTGTTTATTTGCACTAAACCAGGAATAAAAATGGTATCGTTAGACACAGTCAACGACAAGCTTTCCAATCCACTTTGTGCTTTAGATCAAACCAGTTAAGGTTGACAATTTATTGGAGACTTGTTAAATGTGACGTGCTATTGTTGAATGGACATCAATATGTTGAAATAGTAGATAATTATCGTAAAATAAAGTGATCTCTTCGCTTAAAATAGATAATAAGGTAAAAATATAATTTAAATTAATGTCAAACAATATAATTCAGTTTGATGGTCATTAAACACCTACTGCTAGCCAGTGTTCGTCTTTTTTGGTATTTGTCAACATTTAAATAGTAAACCGCCTTACATTAACATTAATTAGTGTGTAGTATTTTACAAATTCTTATGCTAATAAATTTATAGTTCTTATAATAATATATAAAATTATCCTTATAAGAATGAAATTTAGATACGGCTGTATCTGTTGAGTACATAAAAATAATATTAAGTAAAGTTAAAATAAAGCTCATTTGTGTTTAAATTATTAATATTTTTTGTTTTTATTGATGACAGTATGTTGTTTTTTTAAATATATAATTTAGCCTTCACCTTACTTTGGCTGGGGAATTTTATCAACGTGTAATAAGATTACCTTTGAATTTTATTAACATGTAATATAGAAAGTTACCTTATGTTCTGATAACACGAATATCTATGTGATCAATAAGGGCTTTGTAGAAAAATCTTCTCTGATTGGTCACTATCCCTTATAGTAAATGATTTAAAAATATTTCGAATCAAACTTATGAATCTGGTAAATGATATGAAAGATAATCTAAATTACCGAAATATCACCCGTTATATAGCAAACATAGTAAACATATGACATAGATGAGAGTACATTTTTAATTTATCAGTTTTATACAATATTGGACGAATAAATAAAATATTTGCTGGCTTTGGTAGTTTTTAAAACGAAGTGTGTGGCAGCGTTATATTTCTCTCCGAATTGAATGTACTTTTTTATTAATTAGTAAAATAAAACTAATTCAACTGTTTAAGCTACGTCTATAATTTCCTCAATTTTAACAAAAGTGCTGTATATGGCAGACATACATATCATTGAAATAAGTATAAGTGTAAAAAAAATTAATGTATACAAACCCTGTAATTTATATGAATTTCATATTAAGCCCCAAATATATGTATTTATGGTGGAGCAACATTGATTACAATCCACACATCCCACTCCGCCACAATGGGATTCCACGGCGTCCTTTGTGGCTGGTCCTTTGATTAACTTTGATCTAGGTGAGTGGATGAAGGTGCCATCAGATACGTTAATGGATTGTTGTCGACAAAGAGTTGCCTTAAAAGCCTCCACCTGAAAGCGTGCAGATATCTTTGTAACAGAGGCGAAGAAAATGTAATTGTTTTCTCGAAGCATCTTTATCTAGGAGCTATTGTCTCTAATGGATCCAATTCTTTTTCCTTTGCACTGTTTTATATTAACTCTATTTTGTACAAAATAGTGATGACATCGTCACTTGAATCCATTTTATATTCACGGTCACGCAAACCAATTTACGATTCTTTTATTCCCAGCCACCACATCTAAATGACAATTTTAAATTCAATATTTTTATATAACAAAGAAGAATGTGGCTGTTAATGGTCACTTATATTCGTGTGTCCTCGTATTTAATGGAAGCTATGTGTCAGTTTTGTCTTGACAAGTTAAAGGCCCTACAAAACTTTGATTAAATTAAAATTCATTAATTCTAATCAGCTTTTTAGCTTCCGTGGCTGTTAAAACTTTTATGGCTACAAAAATACTTTATTACGTTTTTGACTACTTATTACATCATATTTACAGTCCCCGTCCGCTTTTAAAAATCTATCAAAGCTTGAAAATCCAGTGAGTATTCTAATTTTTAAACATTTAAGAAAAATCAATACCGTCATCATCAGAAATTGCAAACTATATGTGGTCTGTTCTATCTTGCTACGTATTTTGCACTAACACACATCACAACCATATTTCAGAACACATTTCGAATTATCTCTCACACGCATAAATTCACATTCACACCAATTGCTCTATCGGTATAACATTGGCGTTACAAAAAGTTTCCTCTAAATTTTCAAGTAACTGGATACACGCTATAGAAAAAATAAAAAGGTCAGTGTTAAACCAAAAACATATATTCGCTATCCTATCCGCTAGTGTGCAAGAGTAAAATATAACAAGAAACGATCAGTCAGGAGACTCTCGACGATCTGGGGTCAAGTTCTTAAGGCTGGGGGATGTGGGCGCCCTGGGGCTGGAAGCCGTTCTCGTTGGCGATGTAGGTGACTGTGTAGACGACGCCGTCGGGGCCGGTGTAGGAGTACTGGCCGCGAACCTCAAGGGCCTCATTCTCAGTGCCGACGTTCTTCAGCTGTCCCTGTTCTTGAGCGGCCTTGCCATCGCTAGTCTCCACACTGTAACAATTATCATTGTTCGTATAAAATTTTTGTACCTTACCTCAAAATCCTACAACACAACAATACACTTTATTAGCTAACCTATCAGACGAAATGCAAAATAGATCGCATCTCATGTGCGAAATACCAAGACGATTATCACTGCGTCAAAGTTGAAAGTTCAAATATACAATGCAGGAATTCACCTTCACCGGTTGACTGGCAGTCAATGTTTGTGCAATTAATGATGCCACCTAGTACAGGTGAATCAATTCTTTGAACGGTTTGAGGCTCCGATTATCCAATTTGCAAGTGGTTAATTTTTCAATCAATATTGCCAATGAATTGTGAAAGGCACATCACATAATTTAGTGAGTTTGCATTGAAAGTGGTGACAGACAAAATGATAAGTTGGAAGAAATATTATTCAGATTATGTCAGATGGACTAGGTAATAATTGGTTGTGGACACTGACGCATAGTTGTAGCCTTCCACGCCGATGTTGTCAGAGTCGTAACGGAGGATGGTGGCGTCCTTGGGGTCGGAGACGGGCACGGAAACGGCCACGGCCACGAGGCAAGCGAGGACGAAGATCTGAAATAGAATCACGATGAAGCTATTGCAGCGAAGCTTTACAACATGTTTGTGAGTGAAAGAACGGGGACAGTTGTGATACTTTCGTTTGACATAACCATTGCGCGGCTTCTAAAACTAAGGCAGGTGTACGCCAAGGAGATGAACTTAGCCCAATTATTCCTGATTGGAGTCGGAACTAAAGATCTAAGACCGGTAAATGGCCATGAATGTATCCGATTGAATAATAATATAATAAAAAATAGTAACAAAATACATAACGGTATTTCGATAAAAATTTTAATGACCAACTTCGAAACTTGATAACTGCAGCAATATCGCCATATCTATTTTTAATTTTGTGTCATAATTATTATTAAACTTTAGTATAATTTGTTAATTAATGCATTTAGATGACATAAACGTTCATCGGAATATTAAACTATATCCTGCCTTTGAATCTAAATATTGAACTCAATATGATGGCTATCAGCTAAAATAATAAAATAACATAATATAAGTAAAAATGTTATTTGTTTTCTTCTAATGGAAACTTAAAGTGAGTAGGATAGAGTTAATAATTGAAAAAAAATCTATTTTAATTTTACCTCTACGGAAATCAATAAAATTGTAATATATTATGAAAAATATTATATAATACGAAATTACGAAACAGAAGTTGACTACAACACAAGACAATGGGCAATGATTACTGAGAGATGAATCGAGAGATGTTACGATAACTTGCCAAAATAACTTACGGATTTCATTTTTGCTGTTTTTTTTTTTGGTGGGTGTCTCTGAGTGAGGAAGACAAGTGGACTGATGACACATAGATTTCGCACACTTTATATATACACTCGAGGTGTGGTTACTTAGCATAATTTCAAATGTCAGCATTTAACTTACAAATCGAACTTTGGGGAGGCCATTTTATTTGGCCGATTAATTCATCAATAAAAGGGATATGTGATTAATAAGAGAATCTAGTTTTTTCGTCGTTGGGAACCGGTGAATTTGAAATTTCAACTTTGTCGGTCTGTCGATAGGGTCGCTATAATAATGTCCTTTGTTCTTACATAAAATTATGTAAAAGGTTAATGAGAGCCTTAAAAGAATATCAATGCGGTAACATAAGTATTGTTACAACAATATTAGTATATTATTTTACCATATAAATTTACAGTATGATATCATAAATTTTAGTGTAACAAGACGTTATAAATTTTACATTAACTACTGATACTGATCATCGATGATGATTTATTGCTTCTTTATGTAATTGGAATCAGTTTATGTTATAATTATGTTGGGTTGGTTTCTTATACCAGTAATATGAATCATCATATTCCTATATTCTTGCCTTGTTATCATCATTGAAGATACTTACTACGGTAATTAGTCGTCAGATGAAGAGGACAAGACAGCTAAAAGGAAGTCAGTTCAGAAGCGTTTACCATCATTAAACTAGTAATATATATTTTATAAAAGCATTTAAACTGTTTGAAACTAAATATACACCTTACAATCAGTGACCAAAGTTGGCTCTTGCATACGATTAGAAATCGGATACAAGTTAGATTTAAGTGAACCTTTAACAAGTTTATAAAGTTAATGTCATCATAAAGAAGCCAGGGCTCGTCGCACTAGCATTAACGTTTATTTGGTTTAAGCGTTAATGTTAATTTCGTTACAAGCTAACTGTTCAGTTGCATCCAAAAGTGATATAAGTTTATAATTGAACATAACCACAAAGTTGTGCGTGTCAGCGGGTCAAGAATGCTACCTTTAAAACAGTCCTTCAAATGCGCCTTAAACAAGAACTAAAGCCTAATCTAATCGTAACAAAATTTTGAGGTAGTTCAACAATAACAAATTTACCCATAAAGGGTTGGTGTCAGGCAGGCGGCCGGCTGAAAAACCTAAGCCAAACTCTTGTAGAGTTTGGATTGGAATGTTGTCATCCCAATCACCGGTGATGAATGTTATGATTTTTTTTAAGGGACATAAATTGAAGAGGAAGCGTACTGCGGCCACCACAGTTAAACTGTGAACAGGACAGAAAGAGAAAGATGATAAGTTGAGCAAAAACGAAACCACAATGTGTGACACCAACATATGAAGGCTAATTACTTCTATTGTTTAAAAGTCATCTGATTGCCTAATCCTCACCTTTTCACTATAAATCCTCATAATTAGAACTTTTATTATTAGTAATAAGTGCAAAACTATTTGCTTGCGTTCGATTCTTTCTCCTTATGAACAACAATCTTTGACGATTAAATTTGTAGGACAGACAAAGGAATGTTTTAAACAAGTATATCTCTCAAATTCTATCATTCAAATCTAATCGCTATTCTTGCCATCTATGGTCTAGTTTTGATTGTCATTTTTTTGTATTTAGTACTCATTAAAGTTAACTAACGTCTCTGATCACAGCAGTTAATCACTCACAGGTGTAGCTAGATAAGTACAATCAGCGTCATAGGTAGATTCACACTTTAGTCCTTTGAAATACCAACGACACCGTATAGCGTATGAGCCGTACAATATCCGCGGTGGTGACAAATCGTACTCTGGTAAATAGCCACCAGACGATCAATAAATAAGATACGGGAATTCCGAGAGACACGAAATCGGCTTAATTGATTTCTCGTAATTTCTGCAGACAGGTATTCTACTTAAGTTGAGTAATGTCTTACGTTTATCGGGGTAATATTTGAATAACATTATACATAGTAACATAATCCTTACAACACACTAAATCTAGACCGAATCAGGCAATCCAACCGATTACCGATATTAAGGAAATTACTAGATTACTTCTCTGTGTGCGGAGTTTCGAATGACTGCTTAGGGAGTTAAAAATAATTGAAATAAAAAATCTTTCAGTACATTAATCAACATGACAAATCTTCGCTATTTATGGAAAAACATACAGAGAAATGGGTCATCATAACGCACACGAGGTAGCTACAGAAGGGTCAAGGGTATTGAAGACTGCACATGTGGCCGAGACCAAATGTAATATTATGTAATACCAATGTAATATTATTATGTACATATATTTGTTCACATACGGTCAGTCACTCAGCCAAGAGATGCCTACTGTTGCGTATAAGACTGCCCTAGGGGTAAATGGGACTATTTTGTTCCCAGTTTCCCATGATTATGAATTCCGGGGAAGATGCAACAAAAATTCCCGGTTTTCCCCGATCGGAGGAAAGCACTTGGGGTAACCTGGGAATATACCGATCGATCTTGCGATGCCCCCATCCAGCAGCTTCCCGCCGTATACAGACGAAGTATATTTTATACTAGTGGTCGCTCGCGGCTTTGATCGAGTTATTGTCGGTTATTCTATAGCCTAAAGCCTTCCTCAAAATAATTATGGACTATCCAACACAATAATTTTTAATATGAATCAGTTGTTCCTGAGATGAGCGCGTTCAATCAAACAAACTCATCAGCTTTATTATACAAGTTGTAACAAAGAGGTGTAGTCATATTTAAAGGGGTTATTCAGACCATCAAACTGAACAACTTTCGCTAAGGGGCCAAAATCGAAAATTCAGAAAAAAAAATCACTTCATTCATTCGACATCAGTTTGTTCCCATACAAAGTGTGTTTATTTTTTCTGAGATGTCGATTTTGGTCTCTTAGCGAAAGTTGTTCAGTTTGATGGCCTGAATAACCTTTAAATATGACTATACCTCTCTGTTACACCCAGTATTAGTATAGATGAGCGTTCATCCAATTTAGTCTCGAATGTTCAACAGCACATTAGGCTACCACAAAATATCAGATTATCTCAATCGACTTTATGCTTTACTAAAAACATGTTAAGTTTGACAATCAATTGAGTGATTTGACAGTTTTGGGTAGTGCCGTTGACCGTACCTTGTTCAATATGGAGCACCGTATTTAACAAAATATACATCAGATATAAACGCTACATTTATACTGTGTCGTGTGGTGGCGGCAGAGTAGAATACAATTGTCACCGCCCCAAATCTCTCCCGTTGGTGTCGTACAAGGCGACTAAGGATAAATAAATCAATTATGAGGAATGGGCAGCAGCGTTCCTCTTATACCACCTAGCAATGGCAATGTACTGCGACTTTAGTGCCCGATAAATGGCAATAGGCCGATAAATGGTAATATTTCGGACCTAATCACCTAACATAATTGGCGAAACGTGGGTGCTAGTTCACCTCTGCCTACCCTTTCGGGGATATAGGCGTGATTTATGTATGTATGTATGTATGTATACTATATAATTTTGAAGTAAGGACAAAGAATAAAAAATATTGCTACTCGCACATGTCTTGCGTGTCGAACGACTAACCGCAAACGAAAATTATTATGCGACGCGTTTAGTACTCTGTACATACCCGTCTTTGAACATAGGCATAGGTATTATTGACGAAACGCTGAAATGTATTCATATCAAATTTACAGTCATGTGAAGCTATCCACATTAGTATTAAAGATATTGATGGAATTATTTTATTTAAATTCATTTATGGCTAATGTCATAATGGCACATAAGAGCCGTGTGGAGGTGATAGGGCAGAATACAATCACCACCCCCAATCTCTCAATGTTAATTCACCTCTGCCTATCCCTTCAGGGACAAATGATGTAGGGAATGTAGTGTAATAAGTATGTAGTTAAGACAGTTGACCAAAAAATGTGACCGATATCTGCTCACCAATCTAAGTTCACCATAAAGTAAATAGTCTCGCTTTCAAAACCTCCGCTCGTCACAACATAACACGTGGTTTAGTTCTCATAACCAAAAGCCATTGCCAAGTCTAGTTACAAAGCAACAGATACCGTTTCGTTTTATGAATATCATAAAACACCATAACGATGTCTAGATTACATAAAAATATGAACCGAATCGAACTAACAGAGTCATTAACACTAATTTTAGTTTGTCCGCCGCAGTGCGACCTTGACATTCACTTTCCACGTTGAAAGGAAGATGAGCCGAGTTATTTAACAGAAACCGGCTGCGCCGCTCTAAAAGGAGCCTTTACACGCAACGACACGACTACGATCGGAGCACATTACTTTTATTTTATTTGTAATAATATATATTTTTTACATTTATCTTGTCTTTAAATTTACAAAGATAATAGAATCAGAAAACATTTAGTAAAATTATTGCCCTGGTGCGGTAAAACAGTTTTATGAAATTTTGTAATACTTTGTATTATTTTGGTAACATTATTATTAAAAAAATCAAATCTTAATTAAAAAGCAAACACTAGCATACATGATATTTCCATAAAATAAAAATTAATTTCTACATTGCGAGCCGTTGACTTACAATGTAAAGTTAAATGGTTAGAAAAATTTAGACAGGTCATCTAACGTCCTGGGTGACCAAGTGGTATAGGCAGCTGCCCGGATTGCAGAAGCCGCGGGTTACATTACCGCGCCCCGCGTCAGGAAAATATTTATTGGAAGTTTTCTGACCTCTTTTTCATTGTAATTCTCACCTAATACTTGTAATATATCTTTATTTCAGACGAATTATTTTTCCAATCCATTAATTTGAAATAATTTTGTGCTTGTTTTTATATTTGAGGTATCTCCAACGCCTATGAAATATGATACTTAAAACAAGTAAGTACGTACTTTCACGAATATATTTTTATAAATAAATCGTGAATTTAAGATGCTGCTAACATTTATTCGTAGATAAGATTTATGGACCCACAAAAATCGTAACGTCTAAATTTCAATCACGTGATAAAATATAATAGTATTAAGTATGCGTGGATTATATTCGAATTAGCATTTTTGCCGTAAAGTTCACGAAACCTAAACAGTCACTTCAGGATAATTAATAAATCTTTCTGGCCTAATGTTAACGTGTAAGGACGACCACTGAACAAATAAAAATTAACCCGTAACTCCTTCGTGTCCCGGCTGCATCTCATGTAGATAATACCCACCAATTCTCACTCGGCCAGCGTAGTGGGCTATGATTCATTCTCTCTATATTCTTCCATCGATATAGAAGGCATATGCCCCAACAGTGGGGACATTAAAAGACTGGTAATGAAATTGATATCTATGAAAAAAAATTAAATGCGTAAACCAGTAAATGTTATAAACCTCTGATCATGAACATAATATGGAATATTGTATTTCCGATGAGTACCCGTAATATTATATCATCTAAAGTCTATGAAAAATTATTTATCCATATTTTAATAATATTGTTGGTTTTCTTCAACTGGTCCTAAATGGGCCGTAGAAATGTGGGACCAGATGACGAACTACCCAAATTAGGAAATGTCTTTGTACAGCACACAATCCGCACACTGTATTTGAATCTCTGTCATAACTAGAGTGAAAAGATGTCCCAAAAGTCATCTAGACCTCTGATACCCTCGATAACTAGATTCCGTATAAATCAAACGAGGTGCCCAATCCACCCATTGCAGTTCATTCAAGCTCCCCAATCCGCAAACATTGCCACGATGCGTTTCACAAATCCAATTGAAATCTCCGAAAAGCGCGGTCAAAATGGTGTACGATTCAACCAAAATAGGTGCAGTCGTTATTTTTATAGACCGTTTAGTCAATACTAAGCCTTCCATGCTGGCATGGGAGCGGAAGAAAAACAACGCAGAATGTGCCAACCCCCACTTATCCCATGGGAAGTCGCAAAAGTAGTAAGGGAGATTGTCTGATGTAGACCAATGAGCACCCTGAGCCACCCGAGTGAAGGGCAAACCACCAACAACAGCATACCCAAAGAGGGTTGATGTCAGGCCGGCTGTAAAACCTAAGCCAAAACATTGTGCAGTAGGTATGGATTCTCTCACTCTCTTTGTTCATCGGTATCTCGACATGGTCCTTTCCGTCTCTTTTCTGTACATTTATTCATCACTAGCACCTTTACGGTGTGATGGAAGATATGAATCAAAAGGGAGAGAATGGCTTGATAACGTCTGACCGATATGAATGGAAGGGGAAACATACTGCGCCGACCTCAGATAGACTGGGAACAGAGCAGGGAGAAGAAGAAGATTGGTTAATTTCAAATTCAATTTACATTCCTTATTTTTGCAATCTGCGTTAAAGTGATGGGAAAGGTTATAAGGTGCGTACAGTACTCGAATAGGTGTTCCAGTACTTAACAATGTTATTGTTTGTTGTGTCACAAGAATTGATGAAAGTAATCGGAACTTACATAACACGTGATACGTGAGACCATCGAAAGGTCGACTACTCTGTTTGGACAACGATTTATTTCAGACGATGGATATCTGTGCGCGCGCCTGTTACAAGTCATATCTATTTGGCTTTTGCAAGGTAATTACTGTGATGTTGTATTGTGGCGATGATCAATACTAATAGCTTGGTCGGGGATTTCTTAATGCGGTCCGGGCGTTGATTGAGACATTAATATAAACCAGCAGAGTTCACCATCGACACAATTTTGGAGACTAATTAATGTAATATCGTTCATTTAATTTGTATTACTGACACGTGTTGCGATGAACTTACCTCAACATCACAACATCAGCCCTTCAAATGTCCCCACTGCTGGGACACCTATTGGTGCTTCTACACGTTGCAAGTAGCTCCAGCAAGTAAGTACACGAGCTACTTGCGCAATCAGTATGATCGTGTTACTTGTGCAGGTACATCCTCGAGTCGCTAGACTCGCTGGAATCGTTTACATGATGCATATAACCTGCGCAAGTGCTTTAACATACGCAAGCCAGATGCACCGTGCAGAAGCACCATAAGGATGAAAATTAAAATATGGTTTATTCATATAAGGTATATGATTACATACACTCATGAATCGTCAAAGAAATAACGTTAAACACTGGAAACGAAAAGAAAAACATTTTCCATTATTTAACGTTATAAACTACACCATCCGTTCGTAAACTACCAGGAGGCCTTGTTCTGAGAAGAACGGGAAAGAAACTCACGAATGGAAAAATAAAGGAAGAATTGGCCAAAACCCACCACGCTTAGTGCCGATTGGTCGGTATTTACTACTGCAGATGCGGCCGGGACAAAAGGCTTAACATACCGTCCGAAGCACGGAGGAATTCAAGATGATATATTTTTGGTCACCTATCCAATGACCGGCCTTAGCGAACATTGCTTAGTTTACGCAATCGCAGGCCGCTGTCGAGCTTCTCCGAACTGAACTTACCTAAAGATTATTTATTATTAGCAATAGAGTATTATAATATGTTCCTTAAGAAACTATTTTAGTAAGTATCGGCGGGTTCCAATATTCTACCTACAGCTAAGTTGCCTAGCAACTTCTGTTATTTATCGTAATATAACAAAAAATGCCAGGCAACTAAGCTTCAGTAAGCTTACTTTCAACTGTACGTAGAATATAAGAATAAGTAAACCACAAACGACAAAGCTCTTGTGGAAGCTCTGCCCGTCTAGACAAGAAGCCAATCTATTATATGTGTTATCTATACATGTGTTGTCGATTGTACCTATGCAAGAAGAAATTGCCGAAGACGAGTGGGTGCAAGATCAACAATATCAAGTTGCCGTTGGTAATTGGTTTTCGCAAAGGCGACCTTTCGCGCCGTAACGCAGTGGCCTTCACCTTGTTGCGTAAGAGGCCATCTGTGTAGACGCGGCCTAACCTTTTCTAATAAGTGACATTACACTATATCATGGGTGTGAATGAGAAGATGCACAGTGACAGAAGAAAATGGAAAAATAGGACATACTGCGCCGACCCCAAATAGGATGGGATAAGGGCAGGAGCTCGCTAGCACAATGACATAGCGCGCTCGGCCTGCGATCGTGTAAACTAAGCAATGTTCGCTAAGACCGGTCATTGGATGGGTGGGCAAAAATTTATTATCTCGAGTTTCTCCGTGCTTCGGAAGGCGCGTTGGTCCCGGCTGCGTCTGCAGGCTTTAATACCCACCAACCCGCACTGAGCCAGCGTGGTGGGTTATGGCCCATTCTCCCTATATTTTTCCATTCATAGGGAAGGCCTTTGCCCCAGGAGTGGAGGGCCGGGGATGATGATGTTCACTATATTATACTTCGGTTTCGTCTGCAATTTGTGCTTATTGGCAGTTTGATTAACAAGAAACTTACAGATATAGTTAGTTAGGAATTTGTTAACAAAATAGGTAGTATTTATCTGGATTTGTAAAGAGAGATAGATCCTTCAATGTACAAATAGATGTCAAATTGGCCTTAATACACGGACCAGTAGCCAATATATTCGAACGAAGACAATAAAAATATATAAATGTTTGACAACTTCTCTTACACTTGACACTACGGTGGCCATGTTGTTTTCTGTGTAATACGTCAGTTTCATACTCTACTGCCGCACTCAGAGACGTCAAATAACGTTAATGAGTACTTAACGTCAAAAAATGACAATTCAAAACTAGTCGCTGTTCTTGCCGGGTCTATGGTCTAGATTCGAATGAAATTTTTTGACATTAAATACTCATTAAAGTTAATTGACGTCTCTGAGTGCGGCAGTTAGTATTCTATTCGGGCAGGGCAGAAAGGAGAAGTTATAACTAATCAAATAAGATTTTACTTGGAAAAGGAAAGTTGTGGTCAGAAACATAGTATTCTTGATGCCGGGAGCCCGGATTGCAGAGGACGCGGCTCCGATTCCGGCATTAAGACCATAATATTTTGTTCTAACCACATATTTCTTTGTATCTAATCAATTTTTTAACTCAATGGAAGAGTCGATGCGCTCAAGCCTAAAATTAAGACTGAACAATGCACCCAGCCCCCGCGACGTAGACACAAACTCCTCGGAGACAAGAAAATAATTACCTCCCGCTCTAACTCCCACTAAATCTCGAGACAAAACACTGTCAAGTGGTGGAGAGAGATTTTGTCCACGTCCCGGCCATATTGACAATATCTTTTGCAATTTACAGTTGACTGACATAAAACACACGTGACATACAAGTTCAATATTTGGATGGTGTCAGCCGACTGTCACGTGCAGGAGAAATAATATATGTTTGAGACAGATTTGGATGTAAGATCTGATCTTGACCTTTGACTTACTAGAAGCTGATCTCAAAACAATTCGATTCTTATTTATGTGCATGTAAACAGCTTTATTACGTTAGATCGAATAATATACATGCATAATGGTTTTGCATAAGGAAAGAAATTTGTGTAATTGGACATAATTTATGTGACATAGGGGAAGGAGGCCCAAAGAAGACATATTTAGGGTAGCATTTATTTTTGTGTATAAATCGTCTTAAAAGTGTATTAGCATCCGCCTTCCGCCTTACTAGCTAATAACATGATGAGGCAGTTGGAATTTTCTAAATCCACCTACCCGATTGTGTATGAAAAAATGCACAAAAACGTCCGATTTGGGGTCCCTTCCCTTAATGCTGTTCCCAGATTGACCTGCGCTGCCATTACTTCCATTGCCTTCTTCCTTTCAAATAATTGCCATCATCTACATTGTAAAGACTAAGATGCTGGTGACTGTTCATGAGATATGCTCAAGTGTTAAAGATTGTTGACCAAAGTTGACTAATATTATGGTAATTGGGGTCAAATGCAGTCAATGCAATAGATATATTATAATTGTTAAATACGAGTATTACGCGACATATTAAAATCATAAGTTTATGTAATAGTCTTATGAACGAAATCGATATGACCAAGGCTTTATTTTTATTTATTAATTATGCAAAATTAACAAAATTAACGATACAACCTCTGGGTGACGGCAGTGCAGAATACAATTGTCTACAGCCCCCTATCTCGGGCCTCGTACAAGGTGAATTAATTATATAATTATGAATATAATGAGACATGAGCGTTGTACACCGCCTAGCAATATGCAAGAGAAATTTATGTTTGTATGTGCAACAGTCAATACAAGATCGTTGTTTCCATCAAAGTTGCCTTTATTACCTTTTACATTTAGTTATCTACGATGGAACCTAATTGTGTAGAGAACTAAATCAATTAACTCGCTGAAGCATCAGCACTGAATATAATAATAAAAAAATATACAAAGATTTTGGTGGTTAGAAAAAGAATATCGAAAAATTATAGCACGGATAGCAGCGGACGCGGGTTCGATTCCCGCATCAAGACCATAATTTTTCGAAATTCTTTTTCTAACCACCAAAATCTTAGTAATAATTTTTCTAACATTTATTTAATGTTGAAATTAAAATCGAATAAAAAATATACAATCATATTATACACAAATCTAGCCTATTTATCCCCGTAGGGGTGGACAGAAGTGAATCAACATCCACGTTACATAAATAATGTTCAGTTTCGATTCAGTTTCAATCCTTAGTCGCCTTGTACGACACCTGCGCGTGAGATCGGGGTGGTGACAATTGACAATATTCTATTAAAATTAGATTAATATAATTTGCAACTTATAAAAATCTGTTCTTTTCTTTTATTGATTTTATGTTTCATAAAGATAAATAAACTATGGAAAATGTTATAGACTAAATAACATAACGGCTCTTGCTAATTAACTTCAACTGTTCAATTTGGAGGCGACTGAACTCATACAAGAGCTCGGGGACGATTAGGATAGTCTTTAATTACCGATTTTGTAAGGAGTTGCTCTTTAAGAGTCAATAAAACTGTAAATTGCATTCAATAAAACTGTATTTAATTTACACATTGCGAAATAAACAGGCACGTCAATCTATCTAATTGTGACCTATCTTGATTTTTATGAATGAAAAGCCCATTAGCCATTTTAATTATTGTATTCTGCTCTTGCCGTGTGGTGACGGCAAAGTAGAATACAATTGTCACCACCCCAAATCTCTCCCGTGGGTGTCGTACTAGGCGACTAAGGATAAATCAGTGATGAGGAATGGGCAGCAGCGTTCCTCTTATACCACCTAGCAATGTACTGCGACTTTTGTGCCCGATAAATGGCAATAGGCTCGCCACCTCTTACATGGGACCTAACATAATGGACGAAACGTGGGTGCTGGTTCAACTCTGCCTACCCCTTCGGGGATATAGGCGTGATTTATGTATGTATGTATTCTGCTCTATCACCACCACACGGTGACGGTAGACACCGAATACAATAATGATATTGTCACCACTCCCTATCTCTCCCGTGGCCGTACAAGGCGACTAAGGGGAAAGCCAGAGATTATAAATGGGCAGTATCATTCCTCTAAAAACAATTTCGCTTCTCGTCCCTGTCTGTCTGTATATTTTCTAAATCAAGCAACGGTTTTTATGCGATTTTTATGACAGCTAGATAATTTTACAAGGAAGAATTACATCCATGCAAAGCTGGGGCAGATTGCTGGGTTGCTAGTAATAAAATAAAACTTAAAAACAATTACATCATTTTTTATATTTATATCTATGCATACCCTAATGTCACTTCATAAGTTATAGTAACCTTAGGCTGAAATGGCCTTTAAAATATCCTCAGCCATAAATATATCCAATAAGATCCTCCGTAAACATTTTCTGATGCCTATTATTATATAATGATAGATAACTTCCTGTACATCTACAGTCCAGAATCCAAAAACGTTGCTGGCTAAGCCAAGTGAACTGGCTTTCAAAGAAAACGGGTTGATTAGAATGAAACCATGCTATAAATTTAACATAAAAGATGTAATATAATTTTCCTTTTTATAAAGTTGTACAATTTTGTTAGAAGTTAGATGAAGAAGAGAATTAATTTTTGCCGAATTGGCGCGAACACAGATTATACACTTTTTTAATTTATTTCACATTTTTGGAAAGCAAAGGAATCAATCACGGAATGTTTTGGCTGGAACATCCTCCCCGGGCTCGAAGTTGGTAGATGCACAGGTAGTATACTTCGAGGATTTACGATGCATCTTCAGCAGGAAGCAGAGGTGACAATTTGTTGAGTGATCGTCGAACAATGCCATTAGTTGTTAAGATGTCCACGACTCTAATAACTCCGTCTGGGCCGGGATGAAGTTTATGGACCCGCCCAAGACGCCATTTCAGTGGAGGCAAGTTGGAATCGTTCAGGAGAACCATTTCACCAATCTTCAGCTGCCCTTGAGTGGTGCGCCATTTGCCCCGTTGTTGGAGTTCTTTTAAATATTCGTTGCGCCAACGATCCCAGAAGTGTTGTTTGAAGTGTTTAATTCGTTGGAAGCGGTCTAATCTTGTTAGATTTTGGTCTCTGTGGTCATGTGAAGGCATCGAAGTAAGCGGTCTTCCAATAATAAAGTGGCCTGGTGTCAATGGTTGAAGATCTTGAGGGTCAGAAGTGAGGGGAGTAAGAGGACGAGAATTTAAGATGGATTCTACGTGAGCAAAGAGGGTCGACAATTCTTCAAATGTAAGGTGGGTAGAACCTAATACGCGTTTGATGTGAAATTTCGCAGATTTTACCCCCGCCTCCCAAAGACCGCCAAAATTGGGCGCATACGGAGGAGAAAAGATGAAATTAATACTTTCGTTGGCTGCTTTTTCGGTTATACTATCGGAGTTACTTTCAAGAAATTTTGCTATTTCGTTGCTAGCACCAACAAAGTTTGTAGCATTATCACAAAATAATTGAATGGGACGTCCTCTGCGGCTGATAAAACGTTTTAAACAAAGTAAAAATATATCTGTCGATAAATCACTTGCCACTTCTAAATGCACGGCTTTAGTAGAAAAACAGACGAACAAACATAAATAACATTTAGAAATTTTACATCCCCGACCTTTTCGATCAGTTATATAAAAAGGACCCGCAAAATCAGTGCCACATACTTGGAATGGATAACTTGGTGTCACACGTTCAATTGGTAAGTTACCCATAATTGGACTTAAAGGCTTGGCTTTTAATCGTCTACAACGTACACAATTATTAATTGTACTTCTAGCTAAAATTCTGCCTCGTGTTGGCCAGAATCTATCTCTAATCGCATAGAGTAGCAATTGAGGTCCACCATGTAATAATTTATTGTGTTCATGTGAAAAAAGTAATTTTGTAAAATGATGTTTATGATGCAGGATAGCAGGA
The DNA here is from genome assembly GCA_963931975.1 of Cataclysta lemnata. Classification (NCBI taxonomy): domain Eukaryota; kingdom Metazoa; phylum Arthropoda; class Insecta; order Lepidoptera; family Crambidae; genus Cataclysta; species Cataclysta lemnata. The sequence goes on along the minus strand of OZ008347.1, from coordinate 16,041,421 downwards.
TGCTTTTGGTGCCAGGTGAAAGAAGACTGTTGAAGACGGCCACCTACTCTCAACACATTATCATCGTCGAGAAAAGGAGTAAGAGACAGTATTGAAGATTTAGAAGGTAAGTTTCGTTTACTTTTTAAACTTTTTATTTCAGAAGGGAAAGATTCGAGCTGAGCTTGTTTGGTCAGTATATTAAGAGACTCTTCAAGTTCAGAGGGTGAAATTGCACCGGTAAGTTTTGCATGAGGATTTTTAATGTTATGTATAAATCTTAAGACGTAAACTAAAGTTCTTTGCAATTTATTAAGCGATGAAAAATTTTCAATACTAATCAATCCCTTGCTATTAGAGTTAAGTTCTTCTGTCTCGGGTAAAACGAGAGCAAGGGCCTTAACCTTCTCAAATTTAGGCCAATGAGATGAATCCTTCAGAAGGAATGCAGGACCCTGCCACCATAAGGTTTCAGTAGGAACCCTTTGAGGCTCAACTCCCCGGGATGCAAAATCAGCTGGATTTTGAGTACCAGGAACATGTTTCCAACTAGCAGTTGAACTAAGAGTGTGGATTTCCCCTATTCTATTGGCGATGTAGGTCTTATGACCTTTGGGATCTGATGATATCCAACTTAGAACCACAGATGAATCAGTCCAGAAGAACTGTTCATCTATATTTATTCGTAGAGCTTTAGATACCTTATCAGCAAGACGAGCTGCTAACAAAGCTCCGTTCAATTCTAACCTAGGAATACTAACGGGTTTCACACTTGCTACTTTAGTTTTAGCACTAAGAAGATGAACAGTACACCCACCGTTAGAATCTATGGTACGTAAGTAGGCACAAGCAGCATAAGCGCTCTTGGAAGCGTCAGAGAAGGTGTGAAGTTGAATTATGATGGGATCAATTGATAACGCGAAGCGAGGAATTTTCAAAGATGAAAGTGTTTTCAAACCTGTAACAAACTTGAGCCATTGTTTCGAAATATCCTGAGGCACTGGATCATCCCAGTCAGACTTTAAGAGCCATAACCTTTGAAGAATAATTTTTGGTATAATTGTACATATACTTAGTAGACCAAGCGGATCAAATATTCTAGCAGAATTTGAAAGTATTGTTCTTTTTGTTATGACACATTTTTCATTACATTCGAATTTGACAGGGAATTGCAATGTATCTGTTAGAGGATGCCATTTTAAGCCCAAAGTATTGGCTTCTGCACTGAGTTGCAAATTTTTAGGACCATCAACAGTCTGGCTGTCATCAAATATTGAAGGAGCATTTGTCCTAAACTTTCGAAGTGGGAACTTTGCAGAATTCAGTTGACTCGAAACAGCACTACAAATTTCTTTCAATTTTGGTATAGTTGGGGCGCCTGTAATTACGTCGTCCATATAAAAATCATGCTGTATGACTGTAGCAATTTCAGAATTCTGACATTCATTGGCTAGTTGCTTAAGACATCTGGTAGCTAAGAAGGGTGCAGAAGCAGTGCCATAAGTCACTGTATTAAGTTGAAGACATTTAAGAGGATCAGTAACATTGTCTCGCCAGAGGATAAGTTGAAGATGTCTCTGCGAAGGATGTACTTGGATGCAGCGATACATTTTTTCTACATCTGCAGAGAAAACAAAGCGATGTTGTCGAAATCTAAGAAGTATGGAGAACAAATCGTCTTGAATGGTTGGACCTATGTATTGAATGTCATTTAGAGACTTATTTGAACTTGTTTTCGCAGATGCGTCAAAAACAACACGCAGTTTAGTCGTCTCACTGTGTTCACGTAGAACCGCATGATGAGGTAAGAAATAACCAAATGATGGCCGTGGAATTTCAGTAAGATGTCCCAATTCTTGATACTCCCTAATAAAGTCAACATAGCGCTGCTTGAAAGAAGGATTTCTAGACATTTTTCTTTCATTGTTCAAAAATCTACCCTTAGCCATTTGGTATGATTCACCCAAACATTGAGGATCCTCCTTGAAAGGAATTTGAACACAGAATTGGCCATCTGGCAAACGAGATGCAGTTTCAACAAACAATTTCTCACAAGTCTCATCCTCAACAGAAGAAGCCTTTGAAGTGGAAGGGACTTCTTCAACCTCCCAAAATTTAGCCAGTGTATCCCTTATCTCCTGACTAAAATTACATAAAAGATGATTGTTATAATTGGGTTGACGTATGCACCCTATAGGGCCACAAACTAGCCACCCTAGATGCGATTCTTGAAGTATTGGTTTATTTTTGCCTAAACTTATCTTGTCATTTTCAATTATATCCCAAAAGATGTCAGCACCAAGAAGAAGATCAATTTCACTAGGTTTAAAGAAGTTAGGATCCGCCAAAGACAGAGAAGAAGGAATACCCAGATTAGAATTTACTTCCACATTAGGCAGATGATCAGTAAGGCGTGGAACCACAAGACACATAACTTTCCTACGGAAATTTTTATGAATAGAATTTATCAATATATTGCAACATTCCTTAATTTTAAGTGTCATGTTATTTAAGCCTGCAATACTACTGGGGCAGTCAATTGCTGATGACTCACCAATCAATTCCTTGGCAGATTCAGTTACTAAAGAAGTTTGGCTTCCACTATCGAGTAAAGCCCTGAGAACTACTGTTTTATTGTTTTTGCAGGTAACCTCCACCAAGGCAGTAGAAAGAAGAACATGACTAGAAGCTACAGCTGACATAGTTACAGAAGGTAAGTTTTCACTACAAGATGCTTCAGAGGTAGGTAAAGTAGTAGCCACTGAGGTAGGTAAAGACGTTGAAGTATTATTTCTATTAATTGTATTATATGAACGATGTAACAAAGAATTATGCTTTCTTTTACAGATTCGACAGCCGCCTAAATTACATTGTTCAGCATGGTGCCCGGTGCGAAAACAGTTTGCACATAATTTCCACAGATACACCTTGCTATTTCGTTCGTCTACTGTCATAGCTTTGAATTTATCACACAAATATAGCCTATGATTTTCGTTACAGGCCTTGCATTGCAACACCGAAGAAGAAGAAGAATTATTAACTGATGCTACAAATGCTACAGGCTTAGAAGAGGAGTTTGGTTTACGCTTTTGCATATTATTATTAGTATCAGACCTACCGACTTGAATATTTTCTAAAACAGAAGCACAATTACGAAGGAAGATATAAAAATCTTCTAACTTAGGAGATCTGTCAAATGTGTTTCTCCGTTCCTCCCATTTCCTAGCTGTAGAGGCATCTAATTTTGCGGATACCATATATATAATGATTGTATCCCACTTATCCGTGGGTTCACCGAGGGAATCTAGGGCACGTAAATTTTTAGACACCATATCAATTATAAAGCGAATAGATTTTTCAGATTCCTTTACAATTGGTTCAATTGAAAACAGTGCATTAAGATGATGATTTATCAACAAACGCTTATTGTTATAGCGCTCACAGAGGAGGTCCCATGCAATTTGGTAACCTTCAGTTGACACAGAAATTGATTTTATAATGCTCGCAGCAGTACCTTCTAAACAAGATTTTAAATAATGAAATTTACTAATTTTATCAATGGAATCATTATTATGGATAAGCGAGCAGTATGTATCATGAAATTCCAACCAATTACTGCGGTCACCATTAAATGATTTCAAAGATATGACGGGCAATTTAATATTATTATGGTTTACAGTACCACTCTGAGCAATAGAGTAAGATGAATTAGCATCCACAAGTGGTTTATTTGAATCATTGTATAAATCTAAAATTTCTTGAGACTCAGAAATGGTAAGATAAAATTGAGATTCTGTATCTTCCCTTTGGAAAACCTGCTCTGCCGAATTGTCCTCCAATATGTCCATTTCGGATTGTACAGAATCAAAGGTTTTGAATAATGTTTGCAGTTTAGATAATCTTAATTGCAATTCATTTAATTGACATTTAGAAGGTTGATCAAATGATTTAAATGTTTTTAGATAATTTTTATATGAAGTGAGTTGCCCTTTAATTGATGCTCTTTGCTTAATGAGGCGTTTTAAGTCTGTTTCTATACTCATATTGCACTATTATAGGTAATAGAAAGCAACAACAAAATATATAAATACCTTAAAGTTCCAGTAAACAGCCAAAGAAAGTAGGAAAATAAACAATTGAATGAACTATTGCACTATTAATTGGTAGACGGGTTTACAATATTTATAAATTTATTATTTATTTATTTACTGCTCATAACACAAAAGATTACGATTCACTTTGACCAATTCAATTCCTGATGTCCTCTGTTGTAGCAGGTAGATAGACAATTTTCCCAGACCACAATAATTATTATCCAATTTTCAACTAGATTGCACGTCCTGTCACGGTCGCCAATAACATGATTAGAATGAAACCATGCTATAAATTTAACATAAAAGATGTAATATAATTTTCCTTTTTATAAAGTTGTACAATTTTGTTAGAAGTTAGATGAAGAAGAGAATTAATTTTTGCCGAATTGGCGCGAACACAGATTATACACTTTTTTAATTTATTTCACATTTTTGGAAAGCAAAGGAATCAATCACGGAATGTTTTGGCTGGAACACGGGTCATAATGAAAAGTAAAATTAAAACGAAAATAAAAAGAAATTTTAGAAAAGGAATTTACTACTTAATTTTTTTAAAGTTGTAAATTGCTGTCATTCGGTTCAAATAATATTTTTTGTCATTTTTAATTTGGTTTTTATCACTAGCTCCTTCCATGCTGGCTTGAGAGCGAAAAATAACATGGTATTTAATTTTGCCATCTCCATGTGGAAAACTAAGGACATGTTGTAATCCCAATTACTCTCCCCGTCTCTCGAAATTGTACGTCACTTTTCTTCACACATTCATTCACATAACCGTTATATATGTATTTTTTTCGGTAATATTGTTTTCATAATACATGATACATAATACATTGCGCTAGATTATAGGTGAACTTGAACTCATAAAAAAGCTCTATTGAAATTTATATAGAATTACGGTAACTTAATACGAGATGATGTAATTTAAATCGTGTAATCAATATGAACAAGATTACTATGAATAAGTGATCATAACAATATGTATATCAACTAAATTCTAAAAATATACTTATAACAACATAATTAAATTGATATTGAACTAGTTAACTATCGCTAGTTAGTCAGTGAATATTATATCAAATTAATTTGTCTCTATTTCTAAAGTCCGACGAATTATTTTTAACTAAAATAAAAATGCAATAATGTACTGTCAAATCGCTCATCGTTTCCAATATATAAGAAGACACAAAAATTAGGATTCCAAGGATAGTGAGTTTGAAATTATAATGAGGAGGATGACTCCACCGACAGCCAAAATGGAAGGCCGGTCAGGTTGTAAATTAGTGTATTAACATTTATATGTAAAAAACGAAATCCGTTTAGCCTATTTTAAGCCCAGCTGGTGAACAAAACTGTCGACGTTGTTACACAACCGAAGGTGATATCATTCTCGGTGAGTTGCAATCAAATTGTTCAAAGAAAATAAAAATATATACCTATGACAATTCTGACCTTTGCCACTGTTTGTTTGATAAATACCTCCAAAGGCAGAGGCTTCTACGGCTATTTCGTATTCATCAAGGCACTTCGTTGCAAAACCAGCACATATTTTGCTGTATTCAATTCAATAGCTGATTGAGACCTTTTAAGCCTTGTGATACTTAATTGATGCTACTGAATGGAAAATTTAAATAGTTTAAGATCCTTAATGGTAATCGTATCCGTTCTATCACGTATCGATGCAATTAGAGCATGTGTAAATGCTAAATAGCGGTGGTGTTTAAGTGGGAATAAAACTGCAAAAGTAAATTTACTAAACTTAATTTGTTTTATTAACAACGGACCATATCACAGATCGCTTGAATGGCGTAACAAGAGGAAAAGATATTGAAGGGATGAGTATTTTTGGACTAGATATTAGGAAGGAGTGGGATAATTTAGGGGGCTACGGGCAGATGGGCGCCCTGGGGCTGGAATCCGTTCTCGTCGGCGACGTAGGTGACGGTGTAGACAACGCCGTCGGGGCCGGTGTAGGAGTACTGGCCGCGGACGGCGATGGCCTCATTCTCGCTACCAACATTGGTAAGCTGGCCTTGCTCCTGGACGGAGATGCCGTTGGAGGTCTCCACACTGCCAAAAAAAGAAATTCAGTCAGTAAATTAACATGTAAATAACTAATGCATCACAGACACAAACAAGAAGAAAACAATGATTTGTACAGCAATGGAACAAAGTTTGGAACAAATTATGCAAAGTACTCTAAATGAACTTGTGAATCTGGTTAGACAATTGCACGTGTTCGCGACTTACGCGTAGTTGTATCCGTCGACGCCGATGTTGTCGCTGTCGTAACGGAGCACCTGCGCTTCAGAGTCTGGGCCAGCGGGGGCGGCGACGGCAACAGCCACGAACAGAGCGAGGACGATGAACTGTCGGGACAAGTCAAAGGGTTATTTGGTAACGAAACACAATAGTCAATGAGTCTTAAAAAAGGTTGCATTGCAGGAATAAGGCTGCATTTCCTCCAGAAATTTGCGAAGAGAACCAATAGAATCACTCCGTTTTGCATGCCTAGGAAAATGGAGTGATTCTTTTGGTTCTCCTCAAACACATCCCTCGCAACGCATCTTCGCACGTCTGGTGGAAACGCAGCCTAACACCGTCCAAGTTACTCGTTTCAAAGTCAACACTGTGTCTAGAACGTTTCCAATAAGTCGACAATCCTGAATCACAGTCCACTGCATAACGTACCGATTTCATTTTGGTGGTTTGGTGCTTGTGCAAGTCGATCGAGAGACTGATGCTGCTCCGATGCGGGAACCGGTATTTATACTGCGCCCGCGCACCTCGCGCAAGGACGCGCGGTGACATTTGAACTTAGATACATCTTCGGTCGGCGATGCAGTAAAGGTTCTTTGTGACATGTCCGGTTACATGGTTTTATGATATTTAGTTACGCGCCATTGCGATTAGTGGGCGACCCGGTCACAACCGAGGCGGCTGTGATGTTATCGCGGATCAGATTGTAAATCCCCATTCTTGTGTCAGAATTGAAAAACGGACGCAATTTTATTGGCATGTCAAATAGCGAAACCGTTTCCTATTGTTCGTAGATTTCGAAAGAAGAAATTGGCTTTCAATACGCGCCAGCTTCTGATAATTATTGCAATTACAAATCCCCAATTAGGTGTCACTCGCCATTAAGATATGAAATTGCTATTCGTCGGTGCCCTGTGTTGTATGAATTTAAAATATTAATCAAACAATAAGGAAATAAGTCCCCTATTAATTACCAAATAGGCCGTTTTATTTACATAAAGATGAAATTTAATAATTAATGTCGTGAATGATTAATGCGACTTCCTTATGAATAATCATAATGTAAGTATTATGTTTTAAACTACTACATATATTCTTTTCTATTATTGTCCTTAGATGACGTGTGTATTTGAAAAATAGTTTTAGCATGGCTTAGGGGTAATACATTGGAGATACCTATTTCAAATTCTGATGTTGCAATGTAATTATTGTTTGTGTAATAGTCAAATATTTACTGACGATTGATTGAATGTATTGTTTATATTTTTGAGACAAAATTATGATTATTATTTCTCGAAAAAATATCTTTGAAAACTAGTTGTAGGCTGGCTTTGTTAAATGGCTATCGGCCAAGAAGTCCAGGAGTCGAATCTTTGTAGGGAACATTTTTTAACACTGACTTCGTTTATAAGTACATTATAATCAAAATATAGTTAGATTTTTATTATGTATTAGATTTATAGAAGAAGATGCGATATTATATCAATATACATGTACGTAATTGGGAGGGACCTAACATAATTGGCGAAGCGTGGGTGCTAGTTCACCTATGTCTACCCCTTGGGGATATAGGCGTGATTTATTATGTATGTATGATGTACGTATCATTATTGTATGTTCCTCCATCATCTAGTTTCAATACATAACACAAAAGCTGCTGCTAGGTGTAAGTGTCAGATACATTTATTTACTAGTTGTTATATTCTATCTACAGTTAAAAGTAAGCTTTCTAAAGTTTAGTTGGCTGGCATTTTTTGTTAAATTACGATAAATAACAGAAGTTGCTAGGCAACTAAGCTGTAGTACGTCTATCTTCAACTGATGATACAATATTGGGACCCTACGTTAGTAATGATTTCAAATAATTAATTACTGGGTGATGTTTAATATGAACACAAAGTATTCCGATGACTGATTCTATTCTGTCAACTAAGTTAGATTTATTGTGTTTAGCATATGATTCAAGTGTATAATAATTGAAAGCAAAAATTTTCGCTTTGATTAAGATTACTAAATCCCGATACATACATACATACATAATTCACGCCTACATCCCCGAAGGGGCAGGCAGTGGTGAACAAGCACCCACGCTTCGCCAACTATGCTAGGTCCCATGTAATAGGTGGCTGTACTTTGCTAGGTGGTAGGTATAAGAGGAACGCTGCTGCCCATTCCTCATCACAGATATATCCTTAGTCGCCTTGTACGACACCCACGGGAGAGATTTGGGGTGGTGACAATTGTATTCTACTCTGCCGTCACCACATAAATAAATCCCGATAGAAACTTAAAAATAATATTACAAAGATAATTTAATTAATGCTCATGAGTGCTATTAGAAATATAAAATCATAATAAAATCAACGATCACCCATCCAATGACCGGCCTTTGACTAAATTGCTTAGTTTACGCTGCTCACTAAGCAGTATTTTGCATTGCTATTCGGTATTAATGACTGCGAGATGCAACCAGGACTTATATTAATGGAGTTTTATATTTATGTACCTACCTACGTACCTATTAGGAATTGATGATTACAGAGTTTTCGTGGGATTCTATATAGAGCGATGGCTTGTAAGAGTCGCATCGAAGTCAATTTTGCGATGCGAAGTCTCAACGCCAGTACTTAACCCGGTAGGGCCGGCACGGTAAGGCCGGCACGGTGAAATTTTCGGTCACCCACCCGATGACTAGACTTATCGAACATTGCTCAGCTTACGCAATCAGTTCGCCTAGATTTATCACTATGCCATCGAGCAGGACGTTTTATCTTATAGGTAATATTACATTACATTACTTTTATGAACAGCCAAAGCGTGTCCAGAAAGGCTCGTATGGCTGTTCATAACGGAGTGCTGGTTCCGACATTAATGTATGAAAGTGAAAGTTGGGTATGGGAGAAGAAGCATGAAAGTAGAATAAATGCAGTAGAAATAAGAGCGTTGAGGAGCATGGCTGGGGTAAGGCTGAGCGATCGATTGTATAACAGTGTGATAAGAGAAAGGTGTGGTTTGTAAGAAGATGTAATAACAAGGATTGAGAAAGGGATGCTCGCATGGTTTGGTCACGTCGAAAGAATGGATGTAAGGAGATTAACAAAAAGGATTTACATGGCGAAAGTGAAGGCCTAGGCGGATCTTTCATAATCAAATTAAAAGTCTATTAAAAAAGGGCCAGGTCAAGAGTACCCGAAACCGACGGGCATGCATGAAGAGATTGATGAGATTGGATGAAGCGAAAGAAGTATGTAAGGATCGTAGCAAGTGGATATAAGTGATCTCTGCCTACCCCTGTGGGAGAAGGGCGTGACGTATGTATGTATGTATGTATGTAATATTACATTACGAAGGTCTCCTAGGCCTTAGGTCTGGTAGAGTGGTCGACTGGGCGCGTTGGCTACTGGCCAAAGGCAGTTCATCTAAGTCCTGGTTGGGACAAATGATTGCGTCACAACGGGTCATGGTTGGTGATGGCACTGATGGTGAGTCATGACAAGTGTCTATTCATGTCCTTTAAGGGCCGATTTCACCGCACAAATTAAACGCGATCAGTTGAAGTTGAACTCGGTTTATGCTCTAAACTGAGTTCCGCTACCAAGATTGCATTGATCAGATCCCAGTTTTATTAAACTCAGTTTCTATGAGAGACGGTGAAATCAGCCCTAAGTGTAAGTTTAAAATGTTTCTAATGTCTCTTACATTCATAAATGGCTTTCCTATGAATGTAAGAGTATAGGGAGAATAGCCCATAACCCTCCCAAGCTGTTGTCCAGTACAGGTTAGAAGGTCATCATCATCACCAGCACTTTAATGTCCACACTGCTGGGGCACGGGACACTCCCTATGGATGGAAGAATAAATAAATAATTATTTTTACACTCACACCTAGCTAGCCCAAAGTAAGTAGCCTAAGCACTTGTGTTATGGATAATAGATCACGGACATATTTTTAATATAATTATGTATATAAATGTTGAAAATATACTACATAAACATATACACAACCATGACTCGGAAACAAACATTTGTAGTCATCACAAAGTTTGCCCCTACCAGGATTCGAACCCGGGACCTCTTGGCCAATACCCAGCAATCTGAGCATTCGACCAAGGCGGCCGTCAAGAATATAGGAATATCGGGCCATAACCCACCACGCTGGCCCAGTACGGGTTGTTGGGTATTAACGACTGCAGACCAACAGCCTCACGTGTCTTCCGAAGCACGAAGGAACTCGAGATAATACATTTTTGGTCACCCATCCAATGACCGGCCCTTAGCACACGTTGCTTAGTTTACGCAATCTCAGGCCAAGCGCACTATGCCACTGCGCAAGCTCCTCGAGATTACAAGGTATTCACGCTAAAAGTTGCAACCGGGACTGTAACATGTATACCGAAGACACCCACCAAATAACCTTGTTTATTTTAATCCATTTCAGCCCTAACAAGCTGCTTTCATATTCTACGAATTTAATAATTTGGAAACATTGAAAATGTGGTTTAATCATAATCTTTAATGCTGATTCACCTCTGCCTACACCTTAAGGGAGGAAGGTGTGATTTTTGTTGCTTTATGTAAACATTGAAGCATGAAAATCACATCATTCATATCTTGTTGGATTAAGTTTGGAACACTTAAAATTTGTCACATCAGTACAGAATTATTAGAAAAACATAATGCTAGAATTATTCCTGTAAACTGAGCTTTATATGATTATTACTATATAGTATTTTGTAACAGTCTATTAATGAAGTGGTAAAAATGTGAAATTTGATTTAGAGTATGTTAGTTATTAATGTTGCCAGCTTAAAACGTAAAGAGAACCACTGGGACATATTATGAGTCATGATTATGACTAATTGCAACCGATTGATCTTAACGACATTACATTTCTTAATCCAGCTTGGGCGCATGATTACATTACAGGCGGCACTCATTTGTCAATAATAAACATATTCAACAACAAAACAATTCAGCGTTTTGTAACTTTTTGTTATTTCACGAAGATAGAATGTCAGCTATTGATTCATTGATAAACAAGTAATTAACTTGAATCACCGTTTTAAGTCAATTAGGTACGTCTTTTTAATGTCAATGGTAAAGCAACGACTATAAAAAGATCCTCAAAAAAGTTAAAAGAAAATAATAATTTAGTTATTTAGCCGTGTGGTGACGGCAGACTAGAATACAATTGTCACCACCCCAAATCTTTCCCGTGGGCGTCGTACAAAGCGACTAAGGATAAATCCGTGATGAGGAATGTGCAGCAGCGTTCCTTTTATACCACCTAGCAATGTACTTTTGTGCCCGATATATGGCAATAGGCTCGCCACCTAATACATGGGACTTAACTTAACTTGCAAAACGTGGGTGCTAGTTCACCTCTGCCTAACCCTTCGGGGATATAGGCGTGATTCATGTATGTATTTATGTAATTTAGTAGATAATATCCCTGTTAAAGGGGAAAGCTAATCATAGTTGAAGCAGTAGCAACAAAAATTATCAGTCAGGCGACTGACTACAAAACCTAAGCAAAAACCTTGAGCTGTGTGGATTGTAATGTTGTCGCCCCAATCACTCTCACCGTCACTATTCCGTACCTTAAATCGTTGGTGTGATGGATAATATGAATAAAAAAGGAACGAATGTCTCGATAACATCTGACCGATATGAATTGATGGGAAAACATTCAACGTCGACCCAAGATAACCTAAGAACAGGGTAGAAAGATGATGACAGAAATGAATCACTCCTATGTATTCCTGAAAAGTAGTGCAACAGGAAATCTGCTACCCATATTACGATAAATGAATCGCCTTTGGGCGCCTTGTACGACACTTTCGCAAGAGATGGGAGATCTTTTACTCTACACGTATTGAAACCACAACATAATTTTTATAAAACTTAAATCATTTTATTTACAAAGTATCACAGATAGTTTTGATGGCTTAACAAAGGGAAGGGGTGTGGGGGAGATGTGTTTTGGACTAGATGAGAAGGCGGGCAGGGTGACTTAGGGGGCCACGGGCAGATGGGCGCCCTGGGGCTGGAAGCCGTTCTCGTCGGCGACGTAGGTGACGGTGTAGACGACGCCGTCGGGGCCGGTGTAGGAGTACTGGCCGCGGACCACGAGGGCCTCGTTCTGGGAGCCGGCGTTCTGCAGCTGGCCTTGCTCTTGCAGGGAGATGCCGTTGGAGGTCTCCACGCTGGAGAACAAGAGCTCGTCAGTTAAACAGTCACACAAATAGGCAACGCAATGGCAAGTCAGATGGTGTCTCGTTCTTACGCGTAGTTGTATCCGTCGACGCCGATGTTGTCGCTGTCGTAGCGCAGGACCTGCGCGTACGCATCGGAGTCGGCGGGGGCGGCGACGGCGGCGGCCACCAACAGCGCGAAGGCGATGAACTGTCGAAACCATTACAGAGATTAGGAAAACAAATTAATCCTTAAGAACAATTAGCAAAAGAACCTTGCTAACTGTGCGATCTGGACAAACTGATTAGTCACAATTTAATTAACACAATTTTAAAATAAATCCTCCAAATATGCTTGAGTGTCAAACACTGCATAAAACACACGGTTCTGATTCACATTCCACATCGATCGAAACGTACCGATTTCATTTTTTTTTTGGTGCTTGTGTGCGGTCAATCGTAGACTGATGCTGTAACGCTGCCCGACGTAGTATTTATACGATACGCGCGTGCACACCGCGCCCATGCGCCTACGGTGACATTTTAACATCGATGCTCCCATGGTCGGTGATTTGGCCGCTGCGGTTTGATCCAGAGGCCTTCCTCTATCGTAATGCAAGCTGGGTAATGGTGTAATTGATACCATTAACCAATTGATACCTTATTAGGATTTAATAAATGGCGTTATTCTTCAATCTAACCTAGTAAGTGACATACATTTACAATTTGGTATGAAACACGGTGAGGATTTTCTCCGATAAAAACCTGGACTTCGATACACAAATAAAACACTGGCCGCCTCCGTGGTCTAGTGGTTCGCCTACCGAAATGAAGATCCGAGGTCCCGGATTCGATCCCCAGGGGGGTACAAATTTGTGCTCGGTTTGGTTGGTGGTAGGTACCACCATCTTATCAAAATCTGTCGCCATAATAATATGATTTTGTATGTATTTGAAATGTAATAAAAATGGAATAATAATAAAAAAAAATTTCACACTCACACCTATCATCTAGCCCAAAGTAAGTAGCCTAAGCACTTGTGTTATGGATACTAGATGACGGACATATTTTTAATATAATTATGTATATAAATGTTGAAAATATACTACATAAACATATACACAACCATGACTCGGAAACAAACATTTGTGGTCATCACAAAGTTTGCCCCTACCAGGATTCGAACCCGGGACCTCTTGGCCAATACCCAGCAATCTGAGCATTCGACCAAGGCGGCCGTTGAATTAATGTTAACAGCATTATTGTGTTCCGACAATGTGTGACAAGATAGCCAGCCCCTCTGTGGTGGAGGGTTCCCCGTGAAGCTCGATTCCATCTTCAGCACTTGTCGTCACCTACCATCTGGTGAGATGAAGGGCAAGAGTTACCCTGTTAACAGTTGCATAAATAACACCTGAAATTGTAAATTGATCACGACCAAATTAAGATCACTAGTAGATAGGTAAGTATATTCATAAATATGAACATTAACAGACAAAAGATAATAAATAAAAGAATAAGTTAATCTACTTACAGGGTTTATGTTACGAACAGGGGCATTTCTTTTCGAGTCATGGTTGTTTAATTATACTTATGTAGTATAATATGAATATTAAACACGATTGGCCGTGTGGTGACGGCAGAGTAGAATACAATTGTCACCACCCCAAACCTCTCCCGTGGGTGTCGTACAAGGCGACTAAGGATAAATCAGTGATGAGGAATAGGCAGCAGCGTTCCTCTTATACCTACCACCTAGCAAAGTACTGTGACTTTTGTGCCCGATAAATGGCAATAGGCTCGCCACCTGGGACCTAACATAATTGGCGAAACGCGGGTGCTAGTTCACCTCTGCCTACCCCTTCGGGGATATAGGCGTGATTTATGTATGTATGTATTAAACACGACTAGTGAGATGGATACAATATGCAAATTAGGTACTTGAAATGTACAATTAATGAATGAATGTTTAGAAGATTAACTGCCGCACTAAGAGTATTTAATATCAAAAATTTTCATTCAAATCTAGACCATAAACCCGGCAAGAATAGCGACTAGTTTTGAATTGTCATTTTTTGACGTTAAGTACTCATTAACGTTATTTGACGTCTCTGAGTGCGGCAGTTAGAGACCGATGAATGGAGGGATTAATTGGGAACAGGGACTAATGAAAGGGAAGGGATTAATTCCCATCCATACTGCTTAAAGTTTTGGTGTGTCCACAGTCTTAAAAAACTTATACAGCCGAAGAGGGTTGGTGTCAGGCAGGCGGCCGGCTGTAAAAACTAAGCTAAAACCATAGTGCTATCCCAATCACTTTCTCGTCGTCTCTCTTCGTAGTCTCTTTTCTATCTCTATACATTCATTCAACTCTAGCACCTTTCCGGTATGATGGATGATATGAATCAAAATGGTGTCGATGACTCGATGACACTGACTTATATGAATATAAGAGAAAACATTCTGCGCCGACCACAAATAAACTGGTAGCAGGGCAGGAAGAAGAATAGTTCTAATTCTAATAATCTTCTAATGAAAGTTCAGAACATTAAACTTCATTGAAAATGGGATTAAAGGCGAGATGCATTCGGATGTTTTTAATTCTTATGTGTTAATTAGTTTTTCGCTCTACGATCTAATGGTCTATGATAATTTGTCGCGTATGAGTAATGTCATATTTAAGTTCGACGTGGCGCTTATTGAGTGCACGTGAATTGAATATTTCTTCATCATCACCATCAGACTTTTGTTAGGTCCTCACTTCTGGGAAAAATACTTTCCCTATAGATAAAATATTCTAGAGATAATGGGCCATAACCCTCCACGAAGGAGTGCAGGCTGGAGATGCCATTATCATGCTAAACGCCAACGGTTTCAAGTGCCTTTCGAAACACGGAGGAACTTGAAATATTTTTGATCACCTTGTTTGTTGCTTAGTTTACGCAATCGCAGGCCAGGCGCGGGAATCCACTGCGCCATGGAGGTCCTCTTGATCTTGTCTGGTAGACTATTAAATTTTAAGCATCTTTTGAATGTTAGATTGTTATGTATGCCATTAATCTTAGATTGCATAGTTGTCATGATATTTCGTGTTTGTGTTTGCGTGGCTTACTAAGCGATTTTAGGTATTTTTCTTTATAATGGTCCTTTTTCATTACATTTCTATACATTCATTCATCACTAGCACCTTTTCGGTGTGATTGATGATATGGACCAAAGGAATATATGGCTTGGTGACGTCTGTCTGACATCATACTGCGCCGACCCCAGATATTCTGGGAATAGAGCAGGAAATGATGATTATGAAAACTGACGAAATGTTATCACGTGTAAAATAGTAATATGTAAAAATGACATAATCTTTATGAAATCAAGATTTTCCCATTAATTTTCTTCAGGATCGAATGCACCATCGTATATAAAAATACATAGTTTTAATAAAGTTATTCTTATGTTTACAGATTAGCTGTGGCTTAGTATCGCAAGCGTAAAATACTTAGTACTCGGTTTTTAGGTATAACAATTTTTTTGTATAGCAGTCGCATAGCGGTATCCTTATTATATATTTTTTAATCTTAACTCTGTAAATTAGCTCAATTTACTGAAAAAAAACATTCCTTTATTTTTAAAAAGAAACAAACTGCATTAGCAGAATTTTCAAAAAAGCTTACCCGAACCGGGAATCGAACCATGTAAAAAATCAAAAAATTAAACTCGCCATTTTATACAATGATTTTGGTGGTTAGAAAAAGAATTTCGAAAAATTATGATCTTGAGGCGGGAATCGAAACTGCGTCCGCTGCTATCCAGGCAGGTGCCTGACCGCACGGCCTCGAGACTGCATCGATTAGTAAAATAAAATGGCAAGTGTTAATATATATTTTTTTTTATTTTTAACGTTTCGATTCCCGGTTCGGGTACGCTTTTTTTAGAATTCTCTGAATGCAGGTATGTTTCTTTTTAAAAATAAAGGAATGTTTCCTTTCAGTAAATTGAGGTGTGGAAAGGGTTCTTTCCACACTGTATACATAAACGAGTTGAATCCATATTGGTTGGTTTTCAAACTTTAGGTAATCTAAAATACTTTACTCCAGATAAACTGAGAACTCGAATCATAATATAAACTATTTTGGTTTTTAGTTAAAAATGTTGAAAGATACATCTCTTAAATTGCTTTCAATATTAACCTAATTTAAAAATATTTTCATTGGGAAAAGCTTAATCTTCGTAAATAACACGAATGACTTAGGCTGCTTAATATGGAATCGGTTTCGAAAAGGACGTTATACTTGAGGTCATTTTTATTGGATTGCATAATAACGTGGTGTATGTGACTTTGAATTAGTTTACGTGGGGGCATTTTGTGTTTCTTAGAACATAAATAAGTCTACGTTTATCACTTAATCCAATCATTTTTTTTATATCTTAAGACGCATACGTGTAACTCTATTAACTACACAAAGTAACACTCAAATATCTTTTAAACTTATGATTCACTTGTCAATTGTATACTAATTGAAATGAAACAGAACCATTAAAAGTTACACGATGATATGAGTGTGTCTCCTTCTCTACTCCTTCGCTACTCTGAAATATTTGATTTTATTAGTGCAATTTTCAATGATCTAGATTATAATGTCCTAATAAAGATGTTAAATAATATATAATAAATTCACTTTTAAGAATTTTTTACTAAACTTAAATCATTTTATTTACAAGGTATCACAGATAGTTTTGATGGCTTAACAAAGGGAAGGGGTGTGGGGGAGATGTGTTTTGGACTAGATGAGAAGGCGGGGCAGGGTGACTTAGGGGGCCACGGGCAGATGGGCGCCCTGGGGCTGGAAGCCGTTCTCGTCGGCGACGTAGGTGACAGTGTAGACGACGCCGTCGGGGCCGGTGTAGGAGTACTGGCCGCGGACCACGAGGGCCTCGTTCTGGGAGCCGGCGTTCTGCAGCTGGCCTTGCTCTTGCAGGGAGATGCCGTTGGAGGTCTCCACGCTGGAGGAACAAGAGCTCGTCAGTTAAACAGTCACACGAATAGGCAACGCAATGGCAAGTCAGATGGTGTCTCGTTCTTACGCGTAGTTGTATCCGTCGACGCCGATGTTGTCGCTGTCGTAGCGCAGGACCTGCGCGTACGCATCGGAGTCGGCGGGGGCGGCGACGGCGGCGGCCACCAACAGCGCGAAGGCGATGAACTGTTGAAATTAGAGACATTAGGACGGTCAATCTCAGGGCACGACTTATTCCACTATTCCCCATTGACAGTAATCCAACGCTGGAAAAGAAATTAGAAATCTTTTGTAAAAATGTATTAGAAATACTCTCTAAAGAAGTTGCATATTCCGCTATTGAAAGATATCGTCATTAAAATTTTCTCTCACAAAAAATAATTTCACGTTATATTTTATTCGTTCAATCCATTCCTATGTTACAACTAAGGCACATCACAATTCACATAGTAAAAGTCGTACCGATTTCATTTTTTTGGTTTAGTGCTTAATGCAGATCACTCGAGAGACTGATGCTATGTCGTGTCTAGAGGCAGTATTTATACTGCGCGTACGCACCGCGCCCAAAACGCATTGACCTTACTATGCACGTGAACTGACCGCTGCGGTTTGATCGAATTGGTCGAACATCGAGATGATAATTCGGACAACCCTTGCTTTAGAGGCATATGACTTGTGATCTGTTAAGTCATGTTTACTAATACATGACGTGGTTAATACCCGTTCTTGACAGCAACTATGTACTGATTTAAAAAGATAGCCTGAATTTTTTTAAATTTTAATTGTATTAAATTATGAATTTTAAGCGCTTTATTTCTAAGCTTAGGGTAATTGTGAAGGTTGCCTGAATCAATTTTGTAGTTTTGTTGGCTTGTATGTAAATGAGTTCGTAAGATCCACGATGTCTACTATACTTATTCTTAAATATTTGATCTTTGAGAAGACGACAGTTCATTATCCGAATTGTTCCCAACAATGCTATCTTAGATTTTCTCATCGATGTTATCGGTGCATTTTTATTGAATACTAGCTGACCCGGCATACGTTGTTATGCCATATAAATTATCCCGTAGCCATGATTACGATTTGTTGCTGTCAAGCCCAAGCACCGTACAGAACGGACGAACGTCAAATGTTTGTCAGGAAAGCAGTTTATATGGGAAAATTAAATTGTTATTTTTACTATTTTACTCCCAATTTTTCCACATTTTCTCACCTTTTATGCCTTGCCTGGCCCAAGACAATCATTTTAAAACCAAAATCAGCTAAATCGGCCCAGCTGTTCTCGAGTTTTAGCGAGACAAACGCACAGCAATTCATTTTATACATAAGAATAAAAGATTGTTTGATATTTTCTATTTATTAATTTTATGTCAGCAATCAGTAGTGATGATTGTAATATTATTGTTTGTTGAAAGTGTTTTATGAGTAGAAACATTTTTTTATTATATATTTAATAATTAAAAATATTGATATAGGTACCTATCTTTAAATCGATTGTGGTCATCGATCTAGATGACGGCACTACGATACAAAATTTAACTCTTTTGCGGTTCTGGACCAGGTGAGCACCTGCTATTTCTCAACAACCCACAGCAGCTTTCAGTGGCCTTTCCTGATACTACTACTACTCTTTCAGGAGTATCAGGAAGGCGGCTGGGTCTAAATACCTTCTGACGTGCTGTGTATAACCGTTATACTTCAGTTTATTCCTACTCGTATTTTTAATGACTATTGTTAACTACTCGTAACTCGATCGTAAGTTTTGTTAATCATTATTTTATTTATTTATTTGTTATTGATGTATTTCATTCTTGTAGAAATAAATCTTGTTCCTCCCATCTTCTCGATTTATTTGGGATCGGTGCAGTACGTCTATTATCTACGTTATACTTAATTAGACTACATTTGTATGACCAGCCGCCTGACTCTAACCTTCCAGAGGAAGTCTGATAGATAGTTTACTTAATAACGCAAAAAGTTCTTTTTAACTTAAGAGGTCCTAATTCAAATAGCTTTTTAGTTTCTAACTAGATCATGAAAGAAATTCACATTACTAAAACCAGCCTATGGTTTAAGACTTAAAACAGAGTACCTACTGAGATTACTTTAATTCAATTTTTTACTTTGTATGCTGAATTAATGCTTTACTTTGTATGATCTCCTTAGACCCTTCATTTAATATATAAATTAAATTAAAATAAACTCAACACTCTGTTTTAAATATAAGATATCAGGTGTTGCTTAATAATGAAAAACAAATTAGTTTATTCATGTGTTGTAACTTTGAATTATAGGACCCTTATAGTTAAGAGTCGTTGCTATAGTAACATTCATAGTGTCTTAGGAAACCTTTTCAGGTTAGACGTTGAAGGTAAGAACGGCCATTTGCAAACTTAGCCGCTTCTTACGATATACTTTATGAGCGTAAAGAGTATGACAGTAAAGAGCATGTGTAGTTATGAGAGTAAATTTAGTCTAAACCATTGAATCCCAAAGTGGTCCACGGGAAACTCGTCGGGGGTCACGTGGTTAGCGTGACGAAATGCAAGAATAAAACTTTGAAATAAATTTACAAATCCTAAATCATTTTATTTACAACGTATCACAGATAGTTTTGATGGCTTAACAAAGGGAAGGGGTGTGAGGGAGATGTGTTTTGGACTAGATGAGAAGGCGGGGCAGGGTGACTTAGGGGGCCACGGGCAGATGGGCGCCCTGGGGCTGGAAGCCGTTCTCGTCGGCGACGTAGGTGACAGTGTAGACGACGCCGTCGGGGCCGGTGTAGGAGTACTGGCCGCGGACCACGAGGGCCTCGTTCTGGGAGCCGGCGTTCTGCAGCTGGCCTTGCTCTTGCAGGGAGATGCCGTTGGAGGTCTCCACGCTGGAGGAACAAGAGCTCGTCAGTTAAACAGTCACACGAATAGGCAACGCAATGGCAAGTCAGATGGTGTCTCGTTCTTACGCGTAGTTGTATCCGTCGACGCCGATGTTGTCGCTGTCGTAGCGCAGGACCTGCGCGTACGCATCGGAGTCGGCGGGGGCGGCGACGGCGGCGGCCACCAACAGCGCGAAGACGATGAACTGTTGAAATTAGAGACATTAGGACGGTCAATCTCAGGGCCACGGCTTATTCCACTATTCCCCATTGACTAGTAATCCGACGCTGGAAAAGAAATTCGAACTTTTTTGTAAAAATGTATTAGAAAGACTCTCTAAAGAAGTTGTATATTCCGCTATCGAAAGATATCGACATTAAAATTTGGTCTCAAAAAATATTTCACGTTATATTTATACGTTCAATCCATTGCTGTGTAACAATTAAAGCACATCACAATCCACATAGTAAAATTCGTACCGATTTCATTTTTTTGGTTTGGTGCTTAATGCAGATCACTCGAGAGACTGATGCTATCTCGTGTCGAGAAGCAGTATTTATATTGCGCGTGCGCACCGCGCCCAAACGCGCTGACATTTCCTTTCTCGAACTGGCCGCTGCAGTCTAGGCTCTCGTCGATAAAGATATTATCCTACGAAGGAAAATAGTTTGCAAAAATTTCAAAATATTAGGTATTGTCTTGATGCGGGATATTTTTTTTTTCTTTTTGTGGCCTATTTTTCTGTCACATTTTTTTGACATTAATATAATGCTCAAATAAAAATCAAAAATAACAAACATAAACTAGGTTGGGTCGATCCGTGCTTCAAGTGTCATTTGACGGTTATTATTTTTATTTGGACATTATATTTTTTCTGCCATTTGGGGTGTTTTATTTACACTCAATCTTATAATAATATTTTATTTCTGTGGTGAAAACTCTTATTTGTTAAGTGTATTTATTTTTAAAAAAATCTTTAGATCGTTTTTATTATTAAATTGTAAATATCGGTACTAGTCTGTTCTATTTCTGGTTATTTATTTCCGTCGCAGTGTGTATATTATAATAATATATTTTATTAAATCATCTACTGCCTTTTCATTCATAGAATTCTACCATTTCTTCAGGGGTCATCCTTGTCCGAAAATTTATTTAAAAAAAACAGGGGTCTCACCGCCTAACTCGATTGCTAAAGCAAAAGACATGATATATAGTAAAGGTATATGACGTCAAACTGTCATTTCGCACCAAATGTACCTAAACTGTTAGCGATAGCTTTGAACGAATGATCACCGAATGATTTTGTATGAATTTGGCACAAAATCCATGCCGTCTAAAAATTCAGGATGGCTGCTATAGCCGTAAGCAGTGCATTGCAATATAGTTGTCATCAGCAATCGAGTTAGGCGGTAAGCCCCCAGGTCAGAAAAGGTTTATTAATTAAAGACTTGATACGGAAAACTCAAAAAAAATATGAATACAATTACTATTTCGAATTTAATTTGAACATTGTATAAATGGTATAAAAATTAGTACAAAGAATAGTGGTTATAAAAAGTTCGAAAAATATTTAATCTTGATGCGCGTCGGTTAAGACTATAATTTTTCTAAATTTTTCTAACCACAAATTTATTTGTATGAATACAATTTTTCGGTCTACATGGGACTATCATTTATTTGACCTATTTCTCTTTGTAATATTTTTTGTAAAATTTATATATTCATCTATATACATATATAAAAATGAATTGCTGTGCGTTTGTCTCGCAAACACTCGAGAACGGCTAGGCCGATTTAACTGCTTTGGATTTGGGAGGCACACTAAGTTGTTGATCGACTGCATGTGCAGTCGACAATAAGCACCTATCCACACTGGGCCAGCGTGGTGGGCTATGGCCCATTCTCCCTATTTTCTGCCATTCATAGGTAAGGCATCTGTCCCCAGCAGTGATTTACGTGTATGTATACAGAATTGAATAAGTCTGCAGGTATATACAGCCAATGGTGAAGAGATAAGTTTGGGCCGAATCATGAATGTGTGAGTCATTATAGGTGCAATCTCCCTTTAATCTTCCATCGATATCAATATGAAAGGCCTATGCCAAAAGCAGTGAAGACATTATAGGGCTGATGATGACAATAGAGTCATTGGTTAAGGTAGATAATATTTAACTTCTGCACTCAGAGACGTCAATAAATTTTAATAAGTACTTAATGTCAAAAATATTCATTTAAATCTAGACCATAAACGGGAAGAATAGGGGATGGTTTTCATTTATTATTATTTAACATTAAGTCCTCAAATCTAATTTATTGAATAAATAATACAGTTAATATTTGATTCAGGTGTGAAAACGGGGTCCTTAGCGCAGTGGCATAGCGACTTGGTCTGCGATTGCATAAACTAAGTAATGTCGTTAAGGCCGATCATTAGATGGGTGACCAAAAATGTATTATCTCGAGTTCCTCCGTGCTTCGTAAGGCACGTTAAACCGTTGGCTCCCGATGTACCCACCAACCCGCATTGGCCAGTGTGATGGATTATGGCTCAATCTCCCTATATTCTTCCATCCATAGGAAAGTCCCGTGCCCCAGCAGGAGGGACATTAAAAGGGCTGGTGATGATGATGATGATATTTGATTCAGTTGATCTGTACACATTGAAAGATGTTAGTATGTCTCTCATGGGTGTAAACTGCCGACGATGCTCTACATAGACGTCTTCTGTATGTAGGTGGCCTCGCTGCTGACTCTGCTCCTCAGGTCGAGTCCAATGCTGGACGTCGCTCGACCAGTTGGTCACCAATTCAATAATAAGCCTGTGCGCAATCTCGTCGTATCCAACTAGTCGCAAATACGAAAACCGCGCTATCAAAGAATTCCGCAAAATTAGAAATATTTGCGTTTTTGAGATATTACATTTATAATTTTTCCCAAAGGCCCAAGAACCTATTGCCACACAAGATAATTTTGCTACATTGCTAGGTGGTGTACCAGGAATCTGCAACCGATCCTCGTCTATCTATAAACCTAAATCGCCTTGTACGATAATCGCAAGAATTGGAGGTAGTGATAATATGTATTCTATAATTTACTAATTCTTTCTCATGTACTTTTTTATGATCATAAAATATTTTTTAGCAAACAGAAGTTTCAGGTATTATTCCGTAATGCGCATAAAGTACGGTGCTCTACTGAGTAATTATATACTTCAGTTATTATGATTTACACAATTGATTCCCAAACTGATCTAGATGGACCCCTAGGGGTCCACGGGTAATTAATAAGGGTAATTTTTTGTCGAGTTTTGGGAATATGAATACAAGGCGACTAAGGATAAATCAGTGATGAGGAATGGGCAGCAGCGTTCCTCTTATACCTACCACCTAGCAAAGTACTGCGACTTTTGGGCCCGATAAATGGCAATAAGCTCGCCATCTATTATTACATGGGACCAATTGGCAAAACGTGGGTGCTAGTTCACCTCTGCCTACCCCTTCGGGGATATAGGCGTGATTTATGTATGTATGTATTATTTATATTAATTACCAATTTGGGAGTCCAGTCAATTTTGACAATACTTAAATGTTAAGCAGGACTCAAACTTTGAGTAGCATTTCAGTATTCGAGGGTTTGGGGACCTTTTAAAGTTTTTATCCCTACATTCTTCCATCCATACGGAAAGCCTGTATCCCAGCATTGGGACATCAACAGCAGTGAGGATGAAGATGTAAAGTTTTTTAGTGAAAATGGGCATTAGTAACACAAAGAGGTGGTAACAATTGTACTCTGCTCTACCTGTACCACACGACACATTGTTTTAAAATGAATACTAAATTAAAACGTGTGAGGTAATTTTACTAAACTTAAAACTTTTTATTTACAAAATACCATATCACATATCACAGATAGTTCGGATGGCATAACAAAGAAGAAGGAGGTGTTGAAGAAATGAGTATTTTTGGACTAGCTGAGAAGGCGGGGCAGGGTGACTTAGGGGGCTACGGGCAGATGGGCGCCCTGGGGCTGGAAGCCGTTCTCGTCGGCGACGTAGGTGACAGTGTAGACGACGCCGTCGGGGCCGGTGTAGGAGTACTGGCCGCGGACCACGATGGGGTTGTCCTCGGGACCGAAGCTCCTGACCTGGCCTTGTTCCTGGATGGCGATGCCGTTGGATGTCTGCACGCTGTGGGACAAGATGTTAACGTTAATCAACATGCACATACATCGCAGATCACGCCTTTTCTCCCTAAGAGGTGCATTAACAACCACGTTTCGACAGCTTATCAGTACTTTTGCGTTATACTGTTTCTCTAAGTCGTCCTTCAACAACTCCCACGAGAAAGGTAGGGGTGGTGACAATTGTATTCTTCACGGCCATTGCCACATAGCATTAATTAAGTAAAAAAGCTTCTAAAGCTTTTTAAGCTGGATAAAATTAGATTCGATAAGTTGTACAGTCAATAGCACGCCAACCACAAAATACCAGAAGATGTCAAATTATCTTAATCTTCTTTGTGTACTAGAAACAAGTTTAAAGAAATTTTACAGTTTTGTGTTGAAAAAGACAATGCATTGAAGAAATTTGACAGTTTTGAGTAGTCTGAAATGCCGTTGACCGTACAATTGGTTATGAACTTTCCGAAAGCTAAAACTTACGCGTAATTGTATCCATCGACGCCGATGTTCTCACTGTCGTAACGGACAATTTGGGCATCACCATCGGGGCTGGCGGGGGCGGCAACGGCGGTGACCACCAACAAAGCGAGGACTATGAACTGTTGAGAAAGATGAAATATAACAAAATATTTCTTACACTCACACCTATCATCTAGTCCACGGGAAGTAGCATAAGCATTTTTACCTAAACATATAAACAACCTTGACTCGAGAACAAATGTCTGACTTAGTCACAAACATTTGACTCTACCGGGATTCGAACCCGCGAACTATTGGTTGGTAGCCTGACCATTCGAGTAAGCCGGCCGTCATATGAATCGGTAGCAAATATCTTAAGCACTGATCAAACCACAGAAAAATTACATCTACCACACCATCGCCATTGAATAGAAGTTGATAACAATCCCATAATAAAATGTTTTTGAAAACGGGATATGGAAAGTTTTAAGGCACCTTTGTCTAGACAAAATTCTCAAAATCGGTTGTCAACTTTAAGTTGATTCAAAAAATTTAACTGGAGCGGTCAATTCAAGGCAAGAGATAGGAATAAACTTAAAGACAGTAATCCAAAAAGAGTTTATCAAAACGATATAAAATTAAATGAACGGCTCTGAAATGGAGACGTCAAATGAAAATTATCAAAAAAAATCACAAAAGTTGTTCTTTACAAACGAGGATACTAATTATTTTACCAACTGAGACAAAATATAGTTAAGTCAGTCGCGAGCGCATTATGCAAATGAGACAGTCAAAACCACTGTTCTTTATGCTGTTGAATGCTCGACACCGTCTTCGATTAGTTTGATAATCCTGTCACAATCCAAAACGTACCGATTTCATTTTTGCTAATAGCTTGTTTAGCTGATAGTGCTGGAGAAATGACTGATGCTGTCTGTCTACGGGAACCAGTATTTATACTGCGCGAACGTGGCTCATTCAAATAAGCTTGTTGACATACGGTGACATTCAAAGGTATTTCCTCGGTCAATGAAGCATCTGCGGTCGGCGCTGATTGGCAACCCGTAATATATTGTGGGCAGCACAATATGTGTAGGCCTACTCTTTAAATAAGTTATAAAAAAGAATGGTCTATTCATATAAGGTATCATTGCATTACACACACTCATAATCGTCAAAAAAATAACGTTAAACATCGGAAACGTGTGTGTCAAAAAAATGGCTTCCAGTACTCAGAGGCCTTGTTCTGAGAAGAACAGGCAAGAAACTCAGCAAGTTTTGTTCCGCTCTTTACAAGAAGTTTGTTTCAATCTAGGCGTCAGCTTTACACATTTTGGATTATGAGAGAAACCTTGGATGCGATTCTATCGATTCGGGTCGTAGGTAAATAAAAAGTTATTGTATAGTCAATCAAAATCTTCTTGTTCTTCTCTCTGCTCTTATCCCACTTTAAGCGGTACTGTCTCTTCTATCAAACGTAAGTCCGGCATTAACTCCCTTCTTCCCCATATCAGCTTTCACTCCATCGCTTCTTCGGTCACCATATTCATTTAATTAGTCTCATTACTAACCTTTAATATAAAATCTATCTTTATTCTATATCTAATTATCCACCTATATTTATCATCAATGTATCTTTGTGATAAGCGTTTGTTTATTTTAACTCTTAAATTGCAGATATGGGAATTCTGTTAGATCGTGGGATTTACTCTTTATTCCATACAATTCTCTCCAATACGATTGGACGCTGTGCCAACTTCTCATCACTCGTTTGTCTTTTAGTCGACTTGTAGGACACCAGCGAGAGAGATTGAGGGTAGTGACAATTACAGTATTCTGCTCCCCAGTAAACACAAAGGCAAAAAATACATACTCTTTTCTACAATAATTCATAGATGACCTACTTCATAATCTCTACACATTCCTTACCAAAAATGAGGCATTTGAATCGAGGCAAAATCAATATTTTAATAATTATTCAAATTTATTATATGCGTTTAGCATAAAGCTTGACATTTATATAACCTTTGCCTAACAAGATGGACATGTACAAATATGAGACATAACACCATAAGTCATATTCCAGCAATTAAAATTGTAATGATAGTAATTCGTTAATTCGTCAGACACAACTCACACTGAATACACGAGTTAAATGCGTAAAAGTTGAGTTAATTTAAATAAGGAAATTGCTATTAGAGAAGGCCTAAAAAGATTTGAATTGAAAGGTACAAATTATGAATCCGCGATGGATGGAATAGGAAAGGATCATGCCGAGAGACTAATGGACGGAGAGAGGGATTGGGATGATAAAACTGTCATAATTTTTTTTATATTTCCGCCTGCCTGACAACGATGTTGGTGGTTTTCCTTCGATACCACCTAGGTGCTTTTGTTCTACAGCAGATAATCATGTAATGGTTTTTTACAAACCTGAGATATTTTTAAAATATTCTGATGAATACATCAAATACAAATGTAAACAAGTTATGTGGGTTTCACTCAATTTGATCTCATGAGTTTGACGCCTCCATGGAGATAAATCTCAAATTTGTCTTAATTCAGTTTCGACACAGTATCTAGTGCGAAACCTGTAAATCAATTATTTTAAAACTTCTCTCCTCCAGTTATGTCAAAGGTCAACGACATAAATACACAATTGAGATGGCTATCGGCGATGACTCAAGTCGATATCGATAAAATGTCATTGCTTTGACGTTAATTAACCACTTATTCAATTGTGTTGCATAATTTATATAACTGTAACCGAGAGTGAAAATAAATTGCTTTGGTTCAGGAATGTCATTGTGATATGAATTAGAATTATTATTTGAACAAACGCCATGGTCAACATTAAAATGGACTGGTCAAATTTCGGACTGTGCCTGTACTCAACTCAGATGCTAACAATTCCTTAGGGATTGCTCTCGATCTATTCCTCAGACAGTTAGTTAAGACCAAGAACAAGCTGCTGGAATTTAGCCTAGGACATTACAAAGCATTTGATTAATGCGTGTTGTATCATAACAAAGCCATATCGATTAAATAAGACAACTAGTATATTCAAAGTGAGGTGTATATCATGCACGTCTGCACTGCGTTGCAAGAAAAACAGATCAGCAAAATATTTCAATATCTTTTCAAATAAAAGACCTTGTATAATCAAATATAAAATAAAGCCATGTTTACTTTTTATAACAAAAAGTAGTAGTAAAACTATTCCATGGACATGATATTAAGTAACTAGGTACATTATAAAATAACGCCAGTTTAAAGATTAGTTTCTTGTTATTGAACCAATTGCTTTGCATCCCAGTGTAATGTTCTTTATTATAATTGACATGCAGATCTCAAGTGTACGCGAAATAGATGTCGGGTCAAAGGTAGGAGCGTCGTTAGCTAGCTCACTGCCCCCGGCGTGGCTTGCATAAGGTTTTTTCTATGTTTGCTTTGAGTCTCATCCTACGTGATGTCTTGGTTCAATCGAGTTTATTGAAGTATCTCAAAGAATTAGAAAGGTACCTAGTTTAAAGGTATATAGTTTTGAAATTTCACGATTGCATCTTGGGATGATTGGCGTGAGTTCGTCTGTGGGAAAAGATATAAGGAAATTTACATTGCTTGAGGTCATGAGGAAGATGAATATGTTAATTTTAATACATATAGACGCCATACACTAAATAGGTGTATTACTATCTCGTTCTAGATCTTGAGTCGTAAACTAACGTAGAATGCGCCAACCAGAATGTGTCGAAAACGTCTACTAAGGGAGATTTCCCGGTGTCTACTTCCTGCAGTATGCCTGGCTCTTCCATTCATATCGGTCAGACGTCATCAAGCCATCCACTTCCTTTTGATTCATATTATCCATCACACCGGAAAGGTGCTAGTGATTAATGAATGTATAGAAAAGAGACGGAACGGACCCTGTCGAGTGACCAATGAACGGAGAGAGTGATTGGAATGACAACATTCCAATCCATACTGCTCAAGGTTTTGGCTTAGGCTTTACAGCCGCCCGCCTGCCTGATCTGATCGCAAGTATTTTACTCCTGAGCGAAGATGAGGGCGATAAATGACACCTGACCGGAAACTAGAAAGTGGCATTTTCCGCCGCAAAAACTCAGATCGCATGTTAATATTTGGGATCTGAGACATTCTTTGTTTTACCGCCCTTGGTAATAAAAGTTATATTAATTATATGGGCAATCACATGATTATCAGCAGGATGATTTATAAACTGCCATGTATCAGTCTGTAACCCTGACCCGATATGACGCCATTCAGGATCACCCACGGTCAAGTGATTTAATATTGCGCTTGAAAATTTTGACTTATCTTTGTTTTTGAATAACCTATGTCATTCAACTTAATTTATTGTAAGCATGTAGGTATGTGTCGGAAAAATGAATTGTCTTATACTTACAAGAAAGAACAAACATACACTCGAGACATTATTTTCAATAGACAGCCAACAAAATGCAAAAGGGACTACTTTTAATAATATATTTTAGTTATTACATTATATTTTTTAAGGTTTTTACTTTTAGGTTTGTTCGTTTCTTATTTAGTAGGAATAATAGATACTCAATAATTAATAAAATTTTATAAAATGCAAATAAATAACGATAATTACCCCTCTATTTCCTTCGAATATAAAAATCGCAACTCAGGATACGACAATTAAAAACATAATAATTTAGAATTTGGATAACAGAAGAAGATATAACTATTAATTATTTCCAGAGACGGGAATCGAACCCGCGTCCTCCGTTATCCTTGCGGTTGCTAATAGATTATAGAACTATGCCGACCCTGAACGTTTTATTTATTTTTACAATGTCTCTAAACTTTCAAGTGCACGTTTTAATTCAAAGGGTTCAATTTCCGTTCAAAAAGTATGACTAACTGCTGCACTCAGAGACGTCAATTAACTTTAATGAGAACTTTATGTCAAAACATTTTATTAAAACTCGGCAAGAATGGCGACTAGTTTTGAATTATAATATTTTGACATTAAGTACTCATTAACGTTAATTAATGTCTCTGAGTGCGGCAGTCAGCTAACAATAAATAAAATGAGTAATAAATATGTTCAGGTGAAGGTGCGAATGGAGGACATCAGTCAAAACCATTAAAATATTCAGTCTACAATAGATCGGCATTCCACTGCGGATGCCCCTGTGTTCTTTATATGTCAACTCAAGTTGGAAGGTAGGAATTACAAATTGTGAGTCGGCAATTTCATCACCTTGTCTCGATGTAGGGTTGCCACTAATCCAAAAATTAGATACTGAACCATTTTTTGTCTTACTGCCGCACTCAGAGACGTCAATTAACGTTAATGGGTACTTATTACAAAAAAAATTACAATTCTAAACTAGTCGCTATTCTTGCCGGGTCTATGGTCTAGATTTAAATGTAAGTTGGGTAGGCATAAAATTAACACGTATTTCACAAGAGCTCTTCAATTTATATTTAAATAAATAACATTAATTGGATTTTATTACATTTTAATGGTATAATTAGCTTGTGACAACTGCCTGCACACACCACTATTATTATCTCACTTTGGAATAATACTCACTTCATTTCACAATGGACTCAAACATTGCCAGCAATATGGATGCTTTACACAAGTTGTTTGAAAGCCGGATGCAGGAGTATGAAGATAAACTACAGGAAGCCACGGCTGCATCTAAAGCTCCTCCTGCAGATGTCACTACATTGGCCCGTGAGTTTGCTGATTTCAAACATTTTTTTTGGACTGCACTTTCTAGTATTAAAAAACAGCTGGAATTCCTGTCCCTTGGATTTGATAGGCATGAAATTGCTCTGCGTAGAAAGGTGCTGCTGTTCCATGGTGTGCCCGAAAATAAAGATAATCAGTTACTCAGTGTTATCTCTAAGGTTTTAACTGACCATATGAAATTGCCCGATATCACACAATCTGACTTACTGGCTTGCCATAGACTTGGTGGTCACTCTCCGGGTAAAATTCGACCAGTGCTGATCAGATTTAAAAGCTACGAGCATCGTAGCATGGTCTGGGATAACAAGAGTTCATTAAAGGGTTCTACTTTCACAGTGTCGGAATTCTTGACCCAAGCCAGACATAAAACTTTTCTCGCAGCTCGCAAACACTTCGGCGTCAACAAGTGTTGGACTTTGCAGGGTAATATTTACATTATTCTTCCAACTAATACGAGATGTAAGGTGGAATCAATGACTGAGCTGCAACAACTGCTGTCCAAATTTCCATCCGCGTCTCCGTTGGTAGGAACATTGACAGATGTTACTGAATCTCCTAATAACCAGGCGGTTAAGAAGAAATCAGGCAAGATAACGAAGACTTCAAAGTTTACGGCCAAATCCTCCAAACAATAATAATATTTATTACCGATTTACGTTTCTAGCATTTTTATCTGTCTGTTTACTTTAATTTGACGTAAGTAATCAAATCAAAATCAGAAACATTTCCATAGACTAGAATAGTATTCTTTTTTTCTTCTTTTTTTTGGTGGTGCATGCTACTAGGCACAGAGATTGTATACATTCAGCCAAATCTGACGTATTTTTACTTAATCTTTTTTTTTTTCTGTTGTATTTTCTTATATTATTGTCTTAGTGGTGGGTGTGCCTTGGAAAGAAAAATATTTTATGTTCAATGTTTTCCTGTTCATATTTTATATTTCTTATTATAATTTCTTAATTATAAAATTTGATTGAGTATATATATATATATATATATTTGTGGTTAGTGCAAGGCTCATTAGTCTTCTAAGCTAAGGTTTTATAATATTAAAGTTTATATTTTTATTATTATTATTTTTATATTTTTATTTATTTTGTTTTTGTATGGATAATTTGGTAAATTTTGAGGATAGTTTTTTCTCGTGCTCTTCTCTGTCAAATAGTTTTGCCAGTGCGGATGGTTTTGAGTCGCCTGATCCATTGCCACTGAACGAGCAGTTGTCATGTGTATTTACGCAAGTTTCTCAGTTCTTCAATGTGGTGCACATAAACGCGCAAAGCGTTCCATCCCACTATAATGACTTGATGGCAACCTTTTCAAATGGTTGTGTGGATGCTATCCTGATTTCGGAATCTTTTTTGAAACCATCTCTTCTTTCAACTTCTTTTTCAATTCCTGGATACGTCTTGATTCGGAACGACAGAACCGGTAAGGGTGGTGGCGGTGTAGCCATATATTTACGGGCAGACTTACCCTATAAAATTATTATTTGTTCTCCAAATGTGTATACGGAATCTGCTGAATACCTGTTTATTGAAATCAATATTAATCACAAGAATATACTTCTTGGCGTACTTTATAGCCCTAATCTAAACGTTCATTATTTTCCCACACTAGATAATCTACTAAACGATTTGTGTCCAATCTATTCAGACATCCTCTTAATGGGCGACTTCAACACTTGTATTCTTAAAAACAATTCTCGTTCTCGTCTTCTTCATGACACTCTTTCTTCTTACAGCCTTCACATTCTACCTTCTTCAGCTACTCATTTTTCTCCCAACTGTGAGCCATCGCTTCTAGATCTCATCATTGTTTCATCCCTAGATAAAGTTGCTACGCATGGCCAGCTCACCGCTATGTTTTCATACCATGATCTCATTTACGTATCATATAAAATTCGTTCGCCCAAGCGTAGGACTCAATATAATAATTTCCGCAGTTTTAATAACATAGATATCGATGCTTTGAGAATGGAGGTAAATAATACTGATTGGGCTGATGTTCTTAATCATGACACTATTGACGCCAAGGTGACTCTCTTCAATAATCGTATTCTAAGTTTATATGATAAACACGCCCCAATGAAACGCGTGAGAATCAAGCATTTCCCGGCCCCTTGGCTTACAGCTGGCATTAAAGAGGTGATGTTAAAAAGGGACAAAGCCAAAAGACGCTTAAAACGCTTTCCCAATAACATAAACCTTCTACGCTATAAAGTTTTCCGCAATCGCTGCAATCGTCTGTGTAGGGATGCGAAGAGAAAATATTTTCATGAATCATTGAATGGGAAGTCGTCCTCTGAGGTGTGGAGGTTTTTGAAATCGGTGGGTGTAGGTAAGTCTCATGACCAATGCTGTGAGGTTGATGCTGGTTCCCTCAATAAGCATTTCGCCAAGCCTGTTACTTTGTTGGACGCCAATATCAAAGCTAATACTCTTCGATGTCTATTGAACTCACCTATACCTACCTGCACTCCTTTTAATTTCAATCCAGTGTCTCCCGATGATGTTAGGAAATCAGTTCTGGCAATTTCTTCCTCTTCCTATGGCAGTGATAATATATCTTCCAAAATGATTTCTCTCCTACTCAATGAATTGACTCCAATACTCACCCATATCTTCAATTTTTCTCTTGCATCCAATTCATTTCCCAGTCAATGGAAACGAGCCTATATTATCCCCTTACCTAAAGTTAGTAACCCTAAGGGTTTTTCAGATTTTCGACCCATATCAATTTTACCTTTTCTTTCTAAAGTCCTCGAACATATGTCTCATAAGCAACTATCTTTTTACTTGTCCTCCAACAGCTTACTAAATTCTTTTCAATCTGGATTCAGACCGGGTCATAGCACAGTTACGGCCCTCGTTCAAGTCACTGATGATATCAGGTATGCCATGGAAAATAAGTCACTTACATTACTTTTATTACTCGACTTTAGTAATGCTTTCAATGCAGTAGATTTCGACGTTCTTCTGGGCATACTTGGTTCAATAAACGTGGCGCCGGATGCGCTTGCCTGGTTTGATTCCTACCTCCGTGACCGCTCTCAATGCATCCGCCTAAACGATGCCTTTTCCGACTGGTGCACTCTGTCTTCGGGAGTCCCCCAGGGAGGTATATTATCCCCTCTCCTCTTCTCATGCTTCATTGATTCTGTTACCAGAGTTCTAAAATGTAATTTCCATCTTTACGCTGACGACTTGCAGCTATATTGTCACTTCGCTCTATCGGATGCCGTAGGTGCTGTTTTGTCTATGAATGGGAACCTGGAGCAGGTGAGTACATGGGCAAAAGCATTTGGGCTTTCACTCAACCCATCGAAGTCTAAGGCGCTAATTTTAGGCAGTAACTACATGATGAGGAAACTTACTCCAAATTCGTTGCCACCTGTGACTCTCAATGGATCTATTATTCCCTTCTCTGAGTCAGCCAAAAACTTGGGAGTGATCTTGGACTCTAGTCTAAATTGGAAAGCCCATGTGAATGAAGTTAGTCGGCGTGTCTTTTCGTCTTTCCACATTCTAAAATCCTTACAATTCTTTTTACCTTTCCAAACTAGAATCTCCTTAGCTCAAACACTAATACTTCCAATCTTAGATTATGCCGATGCTTGCTACTTAGACTTGACTGAGGACCTTTTAAATAAGTTAGAACGCCTGCAAAATGTATGTATACGTTTTATTTTTGGACTGCGTAAATTTGATCATGTGTCACACTACCGTTCGCGTCTAAAGTGGCTCCCTATAAGGCTACGTAAAAATTCTCGTGTACTGTTTCTCCTTTTTAATATTTTACATAACCCGTCATATCCTGATTACCTTCGTAAGCGATTTGAGTTCGCGCGTCTTCCTGGTACATCATGTCGTCCTCACCTTCGCACTCTCCTCAAATTCCCATCACATACCACTCGTACTGATTTCTACGCACATTCCTTTACTGCTCATGCCGTTAAGTTATGGAACGCACTACCACCTCCATTGCGTGAAATTAGGACATTAATTCAGTTTAAGAAAAGAGTTAAAGAGCACTATCTCTCCATAGTTTAAGCAGTTTTAATCACCAAATTATCAAGTTTCTTTTTTTTTCATCTATTTATATACTTAATAAGTATGTTTATTTATTATAGTTATATAGTTGTACTTAAGTATTTATTATTATGATATTATTATTATATGTATTATTTTATATATAGGTTAGCATTTTCTTTTTTTTTCTCTATTATAATATTTATGTTATTTTTAACGGTACACGTGTTATCCACGTTTCAGTTTTTTTTTTCCTTTCACAGGTGGGCTGGAAGAGATTTCTTTAGAAATAAGCTTCACCTTTTGTACTATTTTATATGAATGTAATCTCCTTTGTGTATTTTTGTGTACAATAAATTATTAAATAAATAAATAAATAAGTTTTTGGCATTAAGTACTCATTAAAGTTAATTAACGTCTCTGAGTGCAGCAGTTAGGGCGATTGTTCAATCACAAGTTAAACTTTATTTACGTCTCATGTCGTACCGTAATTTATACTAATATACACTGTCATCTATTGTATCGCATACATACATACATAAGTCACGCCTGTAGGCAAAGGTGAACTAGCACCCACGTTTCGCCAATTATGTTAGGTCCCATGTAATAGGTGGCGAGCCTATTGCCATTTATCGGGCACAAAAGTCGCAGTACTATTGCTAGGTGATATAAGAGGAACGCTGCTGCCCATTCCTCATCGCTGATTTATCCTTAGTCGCCTTGTACGACACCCACGGGAGAGATTTAGGGTGGTGACAATTGTATTCTACTCTGCCGTCACCACGCGGCTTGTATCGCGACAGTATTAAATTCCCATTGGGTAGTGTTATCAAATAAATAAAAAATCTTTCCTACTTATCCAAAGCTTTCTTTTTCAATGATTACCACAATAAAAAATAAGTAATTACGAAAATTAAATATTACTTTCACGGTATACCAATTGGCATTGTTTGCCGACTGCCTTAAATTTGATTATTTTAAATAAAGTTTTTATTATAAAATTGTTCAAAATTATTCTTAATCGGCTTGACCTACTGTGAGCGTTTACTTATCCAAATTGTCAAGTGACTATCGATGGCGGCAATACTTTGTGTATATTTGATTTAATGCACGAGGAAAAGCATAAATCCCTACGTATTCGAAATTTCACAAATGAACTAACAGTGGCCATGAGCGTTTATTTATTAACTTAAACTGTCAGTCACTACATCCATCTAGGTACTTTTTTTATGCCGGGGAAGATTAATAGAATAATTAAATTAAAAACATTTCGTTTTATGTTGTACCACCTATTGCGTACGCTTCGAAAAAATTACGTCTGTAGAAAGAAAATATTCGGCGATAGAGATAGAAAAATATGTGGAGATGATAAACATAAATTTATTGCGTACAAGAGGCGACAGGTCAACCGTAACAAAAACACAATCAGTTTAGAGTTGATCTTCATAGTCTTCAACAACACGTTAGGGTATCAAGAACTGTCGCAATTGTGCGATTGATTTTTAACCTCAATATTATCGGGCGTAAGGTGCAAATTGATTGTGTCCACGTCTGATGGACATCATTTTGAGGTGAAGGAAAAACTATGCGCGTGGGCTCACCATAAGGCGACTTTCGATTGACATTGCGGCCTTATATCAGGATTAGTGGATATTCATAAATAAATTAACATTGATTAAAGACAATATTTTTATAAACTGCATAATTATCATACAATCATTTTGAGTATTAGTCATGCTTAGAGTAAAAGTCTCACTTTTTAAAAACAATAAAAAATGAGGAAGATTTTAACTTAACCTATCCGAATGTTGGGCACCAAGGATAGTTGAACGAACGTTGAATTAAAATGGCGTGTTGTACCGACATAAAGTGGACTCAGGATGCAAAGAAGAAGTTTAATATAATAATAATAAAGATAAGAATTCCAAAGCGAGCATATTGCCTAAATTATATTACCTACACACGCCTTCCCTTGTGTGTTTTAAGAGACATTTTTAGATGAATTAAAACATATTAGACACGAGAACATTGCTTATTCGATTATCTTAGTATTATTTTACCAAAACTTTAAACACATCACTAAGAAACATTGATGTGCGCCGAACATTCCTTAACGCAAGACTTCGAAAAGTAAAAAGCCTCAAATTATATTCCTTTCAAAGAAAAAGACGCCAGAAAAAATACGATAAGTTATTGTGTCACGCGCGAACAATAATGTTTCTAACTTTTTCTGGCCAATATTTCTTTGTAATAATTTTCTAACATTATTATACATACATACATAAATCACGCCTATATCCCCGAAGGGGTAGGCAGAGGTGAACTAGCACCCACGTTTCGCCAGTTATGTTAGGTCCCATGTAATAGGTGGCGAGCCATTTATTGGGCACAAAAGTCGCAGTAGGTACATAGCTAGATGGTATAAGAGGAACGCTGCTGCCCATTCCTCATCACTGATTTATCCTTAGTCGCCTTGTACGACACCCATGGAAGAGATTTGGGGTGGTGACAATTGTATTCTACTCTGCCGTCACCACACGGCTGAACATTATTATAATGTTCAAGTATTAGAATATATTTTTTTTTAGTTCGTTACAAACTTGTGTCATTCTACTTGTGTCCAAACTATTACCATGTGCGACATGACAATAGAGTCTCATAAATTTTGCAGAACCAAATTTGGAATGAAAGCAATTAACCTGTAATTTGAATCCGCGCGTCAGTTATGCCATCAGCCGTCATTATAAATTGATAGATTGCAATAGACGGATTGTGGCTGTCAAATAGACGAAAGGTCGCGCGGTTATTAATAACTAGTGGACGCCCGCGGCTTCGCTCGCGTTAATGTCGGTTATTTTATAGCTTCCTCGATAAATGGACTATCCAACACAAAAATAAATTTCAATTTGAGTCAGTAGTTGCTGAGATAAGCGCGTTTAACCATACAAACAAACTCATCAGTTTTATAATATTAGTATTAGATTTCGCAGTGTCGACAGCCATAGCGCAGACAAAGCGGGGCGTGCGCGCACCGGCGCCTGCGCATGCGGCGTTCTTTTGTCTCGGAGTTATGTGGCAGGTGCATTCTGCCAAGGGCCGGAGGCTGCCAGATTACTCATCTTTCGTTCAGCACTGACCGGGGATTTATCATCTTGCTTGCGACATACTTGCTTACTTACTACGTTCAACGTCATTAATGTTTTATAATTACAAATTTTTGCAAAGATTTTTTTTTATTGCGGATGTTTTATTGATTTCGAAGGACGTGGGTTTGATTACTGCATCATTGATTTGGACAGTAAAATTTTCTAAAAATTTTTAACCTCATGGTGGGGATTGAAATGGAAAATAACTCATATCGTATTAAAATCTACCCCAAAGTCATATCTGAATATTTTGTTTGGCCGTGGAAAATAATAGCAATTGCCATCTTTCAACTTATATCCTTTTTCACAATTTACTCTTAACACGGTAAAGTTAATTATTCCCGAGGCATCCCTGCTTCAAAACTATTTGAGGTTTTGTATCGTTTTTGGCACACTGGCCTTAGATTTGGCTATGTTTCTATAGTCTGGTATGGTTTTAAACACCATGGCTCATTACTTGAGGAAATATCCTCCTTGGCTGAACTTTTTTAAAGAATACTGACCGCATCAATTAATTTCCCAATCTTTTCGAATTTCGAATATAATTATGATCAATTGGTGTGAATGTTCAGCGGTTTCTTAATGTCAGTACCGATAAATTAACACACAAACGCCAGCGTTCGAGATCCTATTTCCATATTCCTATTTACACTTTGCAGGCAACCTTGCTCGATCTCTATTGGGCAACGTACTTATTGGGCCGAGTATAGAGGTGGTTTTCGTAATTAAAACGCCTGATCCGTGCTGGGATGGACCAGCGATCAATCAAGATTAGATTAACACAATCATCATTTTAAATAACCTTATAAAAATAATAACAAGTGTACAATTTTCCGAGTTCTCGCGGGCTAGATTTTTGAAACGTAACAGCGTTAAGCGTGACGTATTATTATCAATTAATCATTTACATTTTCAAGTAAAGACCATTTAATAAAGCGTAGGTCAAATTCGAGCCGATTAACCGTAATGTCTTCAAATAGGTGTGAATGAGGTGAGGTGAACTAGTTGTGATACTTTTCTGACTACAAGACTAGACTATATATCATTAACCAGGTTGATATCTTAATGTCTACTTCCTACCCTGCCAGCAGATTACTTGGGTCTATGCAGTATGTTTATCGTCATACTGCTCTGAAACACGTCATAATGACCAGCATTGTGCCTCACACCAACCCAACTCAACAATGTTTACCTTTCAACTTTATCTAAGGATATTTCATTGACTTTGCTTTATGTTATATCGGCTATCATTCTAAAAATACTGACGATTTCTAAGCAATTTATTCAATGTTATGATGGATGACATGGATGACCATAATTAGGTAAGTAAGTCATTAAAAACTGCAAAGAATATGTCAGTATTATAAGAATAGAACCTGATAGAACATAAAGTAGGTGTACATAATATATCCTCAGACATTGTTGATACACCCAGTATATTCCGTAATACCGTTAGCGTTACCTTTGAAGCTGCGTGAGTACTACACAGTATCGAAAGTAGATTCCTAGTATTAGCCTGCGGTTAGACAAATCAAACTTAAGAGGAATCGGTGAGGAATGCCGTAATACCGCGGTCAAGGCCCCGTTCGTATTGTGATTCACTTGAGCCCGGGATTTCAACGCATGCGCAACATCGACATGTTTGATTCAGCGCGTACTGCAGACATCAGCTTATTATGTGTGGACCTTAAGCCGCGGTAACAAAGACCATTTTTAAAGTTTTGCACTTGCCTCACTGCATTCACGTGTTGACACTGAGCACTTTTTAAGTGGGATTTTTTTATAATTCAACATTGCTGAGTGTGAGCTTTCTGGTTTCAAGGTGGCAAAATCTCTCGCCTCGTATCCGGATGAAGAGTCTTTTTGTTCGCATACGTATGTCATAAATCACGCCTGCTTAGCCCCAAAGGGGCAGAGAATTGTTAGTAATCTAACTGGCTATATAATTATAGTACGAGCCTTCTATTGCGTACGTTAGATGGTAAATAGCCCAGTGAGGTGAGATATGATGCCCTATTCTCTCTTTATTCTTTCATCCAAGGGCTGGTGATGATGATATAGACAATGAAAAAAGCAGGTGGATACAGTCAGGCGCAGAAGATTTGAAAAAGTCCTACGTTCAGCAGGCTTGAATAATAGGCGAAGGAACAATCAGGCTGACTATCCATTTTCAAAATGAATTTATTCTCGATCGTACCCGTTTGAGCCAGTATTTGGGCTGCGTTCTCCTAATTAATAAGAACAATAAATTTAATTTTCTATTGAATACATATCCATGTAAAATTAACACGTATTCGCCTGGTACAATTAAAAATAACCAGAAAAAAATCAATCTAACCTTTACTCTTAGCATTCGTGTGGTGTCAAAAATCAGAATGCAATAATTACTGTTAACGAAACTGAAACCGCTTGCGCGTTAGCTGTTCATCATACAAAGCAGCGTTCGATGCTGGTTGCCGTATTCCGCGTCGAAAGGTGAGGGACGGTAATTACCAACATTCTAAGCGGTGGAACAAGATTACGTGCTCGCATCTCAAATATTATAGATGAAGATGCTTCGAATGCGGTGCCCTATACTAACCAGTCACTCAACTAGCCTCTGTTTCTGCCATTGTTGGAGTGGAGTGGTGGGACGTATATGAATAGAAAATAATGTAATATCCATGATTCCGACTCATTCCATGGGTATCGTAAAAGTCTACTTAGGGACATCGCCCGGTGTAGACCAATAAGTACCTTGGGGCACCCCAATGGTGGAAGGCAAATCACCAACAACAGCATGCCCAAAGAGGGTTAGTGTCAGACAGGCGGCTGGTTGTAAAACCTACGCCAAAGCCTTGAGCAATATGGATTGACATGTTGTCGTCCCAATCACTCTCTCTGTTCATCGGTCTCTCGACATGGTCTGTTCCGTCTCTTTTCTATACATTCATTCTTCAGTATCCTTCCGTTTATTTTTCTTTATTTTATTTGCTAACGGAGAAATGAACTAAAAAAGATCACAAACGCATGTTTTACCACAAAAGGGTATGAACCATTTCTTAACAGATTAAATACTGCACACTCAAATAGTTAAACATTTTAACTAAACAGTGGTCATAATTAAATATCACATGTATTGCCTCAAACTTGTTGCGATGTAAATGTATTAACATAAATAAATGTTACGGTGGTCACTCGGCGACCTTCGTTTGAACCCTAGGCTTCTGCTACACTGGGTGATGAGCTACGCTATAAAGATAGCTTTGAATATTTGATATCATAATTCTAATAAGTTTATTTACAATGATTTGTTTTTTATTAACCTATAAGATCCCAATCTGCTGGGCAAAAGCCTCCCCCGCAGCCCTTCATCTCGAGCGATCCCGAGCCAAACCCGTCCATGTCTTGCAGTACGCTTCCAGATCGTCTCTCCACCTCTTTCTAGGTCCAATGAATTAATTATGAAAAATAAAAATTATGTTATAATAATAAGAAATATTGCGGCCTATCAGTTTAGATACTCTCGCATGTTTTATACAAGGCGACTGAGAGTTGAACAATGATTAAAAAAGAGAGAGAAAACAATGGTTAAGAATAAATAAATAGCTACGTTCAAAGATTTTGGTAGTTAGAAAAAGAATTTCGAAAAATTATGATCTTGAGGCGGAAAAATGGTATACGTTCTAGTTATACCATTTTGCAGTAAACTGCGATTTACAAGATAGATAGGTGGCAATTGACACTCCCCTATTGGGATATGAGTCTTGCATGATGGTTGACGAAATACTATAGGTGCTAACCTGTGCCTATCTCTTCGGTGTCCAATTGAGTAAAATCAATTATGTAGTTTATTTAACATGATTAATAGTATTATACTATGGTCATTTTCTGAGGGATTGTTGTATTAAAATCCTTGTTAATCAGAATATTATAATTGTCCACTTCCATTTCTATCACTTATATTATTAAGTGAAAGAGAGAGAGAGAGAGACATAGAAATTATATTTAATTTAATACTACCTGAATACATTTCCCTTTATATTTAATAAAACAGATTGGTATACATGGCTCATTTCTAAGTTGGATTGAATCTTACCTTAATAATCGCCCGCAATCTGTTGTTATAAACGGTTTTGTATCAAAGGTGTACATTTCTGAATCTGGAGTACCACAGGGATCAATTCTGGGACCGGTTCTATTTTCTATATTCATCAATGACATTACAAATCGTATAATACATTGTAGGTATAGTCTTTTTGCTGATGATTTAAAACTATTTAGAGTGGTCAATACTTCAGCCGATGCTGGG
The DNA here is from genome assembly GCA_963931975.1 of Cataclysta lemnata. Lineage (NCBI taxonomy): Eukaryota > Metazoa > Arthropoda > Insecta > Lepidoptera > Crambidae > Cataclysta > Cataclysta lemnata. The sequence goes on along the minus strand of OZ008347.1, from coordinate 15,999,143 downwards.
CTTGTGCAGGAGGACATTAATAATATCAACCTGTGGTGTAAAGAGAATAGGATGATTCTTAATTCAAAAAAGTGTTACTTCATCAAATACACAAGGAAAATAAACACCTCAAAAAGAATATATTACTTAGGAGACAGTGCACTAGAGGAAGTCAATGAAATACGTGATTTGGGTGTTACAATTGACTATAAACTCACTTTCAAATCTCATATAGAGACAATAGTAAAAAAATCCTCACAGATACTCGGGCTTCTACATCGTAATACGAAGGGTTTCAGTAATTTAAAGACTAAGATAGTATTATACAACTCACTGGTGCGCAGTCATCTTGAGTATGCGTCTTCTGTTGGGAATCCACTCTACAGCTGCCACTCGCAACGAATTGAAAGTGTACAGTGTTCTTTCACTAGATCACTTGCATTCTCTTGAACTGGTATATCTCATAGGATCGATTATCATAGCCGCCTTGCATTTTTTGGGATGACTGCGCTTCGCACAAGACGTAAGCAACGTGATTTGTATTTCCTATATAAATCAATTCACGGTGCCATTGACTGTCCGTACATGGTTAATAACATCAAGCTAAATGTTCCATATTGCCACCCTAGATATCCAATTAAAAAACTTTTCGGTCACTCATTATGCAGGACTAATCTTGGCCGAAACGCACCATTGATGCGAATGTGCTCGTCTTATAGTGAGATTAGCAGTAGCGTGGATATCTTCTCGGGCTCATTGAGACATTACAAGAAAGAGGTTTCTGAAGTGCTAAGTAGAAAGTGATAATGATATTCTGTTTTCTTTTTCTTAAATTACAACATAAACCTGTTTAATTTAATTTATTTTAGAAATTCTGTTCGATTTTAATTTTAACATTATATAAATGTTAGAATAATTAGTACAAAGACCAAACAAACTTTCTAACCACCAAAATCTTTGTAATTCTGTTTATATAAAGTTGTGTACGCCTGTAATTCGCCCACATATCAGAATGTAACCCTTTACTTTATATTATTTTATATTAATTTAATATGTGAGCTGTTGGTGTGCCTCAATAATAAATAAATAAATAAAGCTAAGACGGTTTTGCCATGGAACATGTTATCATAAAGCATCTTCTATCTATAGCATCGCTCCAGTGGTGAGGCACAAGGCTAAGACACAGGTCATGCACCGTGACCGAACTAACACCGCTGTCAGGTAAGCTGGATTTAATGCCATTTACGGAACCCCAACGTATAATTTGATATTATTGCTTTCATACGTTTATTAGTAGGTGATCCGATGAAACATGTCTCTATGAACTAATCTCTGTTCTGCCTCACGCATCAGTTAAATGGCGATTTTAATTTGAATTGGCCAATAAATTAACACTGCGGTTTTATTATACTGATTGCAATTCTAAAGGGCTATTATACGATAGTTGTGTTTATATCAGGAGCTCGTTGGTGCTCTTGTCAGATCTGTGATTGATAGTTAAGGAAGTTTACAATGAATGCTAAAAATTGATAGTTGTCCTTAATATACATATATTTTTTGGCTGATACTAACCCTATTTGTAATAGAAATAATGGAAGTTATAGTAAATTGATACAATTTAATGAATATTGTCGTGCTGTGACGTGGACGACGGGTGTTAATACACCTCTGCCTACCTGGGGAGAAAGGCGTGATTAAATGTATGTATACATACATACATAAATCACGCCTATAACCCCGAAGGGGTAGGCAGAGGTGAACTAGCACCCGCGTTTCGCCAATTATGTTTGGTCCTATTGCCGTTTATCGAGAAACAAAAGTCGCAGTAGGTACATTGCTAGGTGGTATAAATTTATGTATGACTGACTAAAAAAGGATTCATTTATCAGGAAGTTTTTCACTCTGCTGTAAAGTCAGTCAGTCAGTCAGTCAGCCGACAGACGCCCACTGTTGGGCATAGGCATCTCCCAAGGCTGCTGTAAAGTATATGAATGGAATGCTTACAACTTAATTATGCTGTAAAGTTTTCTTATAAATAAATAAAAAGAATTGTAACCGCAAAATCCACTGAACCTAACTCAGTGATTTCTCTAACCTATAAACAATTGTTATCAATAACAGCCGTGTGGTGACGGCAGAGTAGAATACAATTGTCACCACCCCAAATCTCTCCCGTGGGTGTCGTACAAGGCGACTAAGGATAAATCAGTGATGAGGAATGGGCAGCAGCGTTCCTCTTCTACCATCTAGCAATAGCAATGCACTGCGACTTTTGTGCCTGATAAATGGCAATAGGCTCGCCACCTATTACATGGGACCTAACATAATTGGCGAAACGTGGGTGCTAATTCACCTCTGCCTACCCCTTCGGGGATATAGGCGTGATTTATGTATGTATAAATAACCTTCACCATGCCTTTGCCAACCAATCGACTCGAATCTCGATTCGAGTTCTCTCATAAGAATATTTGACTAATATATGCACCATCCTCAGCTAGCTTACGCGTGATCACTGTAACATCCTTGTAGAAAAAAAACTCGTCATATTTTATTAAAATTTTATTGCTCCAAATACTTTTGTTGTCTATAAGCGGGCGTTATTATTATTTATTGGTAAACGTGACGTTTGAGTCAAAAATACCTAAACGAAAAATAGATTAAAAATTTAAGACGGACTAAAATACTATTCAAGGTTCAACTGAGTTACTACAGATATAACGATTGGACAGTAATCCAATCAATCAAATTCTACATACATACATAACTCACGCCTTTATCCCCGAAGGGGTAGGCAGAGGTGAACTAGCACCCACGCTTCGCCAATTATGCTAGGTCCCATGTAATAGATGGCGAGCCTATTGACATTTATTGGGCACAAAAGTCGCAGTACTTTGCTAGGTGGTAGGTATAAGAGGAACGCTGCTGCCCATTCCTCATCACTGATTTATCCTTAGTCGCCTTGTGCGACACCCACGGGAGAGATTTGGGGTGGTGACAATTGTATTCTACTCTGCCGTCACCACACGGCCATCGGCCATCAATCAAATTCTGACTATATTATAAGAGGCTAAAGAGATTATAATTCTTTTCAATTATTGGAAATTTTGTATCATTGATTATAAAACATTCGAAAATTTATAGCAAAATTAAAACCACTTAACACATATTTTAAGGATGACAGTGGTGACACTTTTAATTCATGAGTAATTTGCAATGTCAGATGTTTATTTATTTATTAATCACCAACATAATAAACATTAACAAATGCAAAATGTGATTACAGAAAGGGTTACTGAAGCTTAATGTTATTACAATTATAGGTGAAGACGACAATGATGAGATGAGGAAGCAATGAAAACATTATAATTGAATTGAGAAATACAAAATTATACAGAAAATGCAAACAACACAGAAAATAAATTCAATACAACTACAAAAAAATATAATAAACACATTTCTTTTAACACAACAAATTAATTAAAAATCAGAAATCTATAGAAGTGACTTCCTAAACTTGCAAATGCCATCCGTGAAGAGATCCAAATCTTTAACCTTAGCCAAATTGTTATACTCTCTAATGAAACGGTTTAAAGGTGCATAGTGACCAAGATTGTATCTACTAGCATGGTTCACCAGAAGGTTGTGAACCATGTTAGTAGATCCATCCAATGTTTATAATATTACTTTAGTTACTTAAGCCGGGTAGTGACGGCAGAGCGAAATATATTTTTTATACCCCTATCTCTCCCGCGGGTATCGTATCAGGCGGCAAACGGTAAAAAGCGATGAGTAATGGGCAGCAGCGATCTTCTTATACCACCTAGCAACATATTGCGATTCACATTCCCTATAGATGGCGATAGGCTCGCCACCTATAAACAATGTGGGACATAAACAACTACGGACTATAAGCAACATGGGACTTAACCTAATTGGCGAAAAGTGGGCATTAATCCACCTCTGCCTACCCCTTTGGGGATGTAGGCGTGATTTATAAATGTATGCATATAGTATTTCGAGAGAATGAAACGTTACTAAATTACGTTAATTAATACTACGTTAAAAAGCTCTGTTGCACCTGCTAGATCTTTGTTTCAAACTGTTGCAGTTCTGAATATTAATTGTGTTATTTAAAGGTTACAAACCAATATAACTATGATTCTCAGTCTGGTTTAATAATAACTAATTAACCTACTAAATAAACATCAAACATCAGAAGCAATAAAACTGACAGAAGGTCGCTTCCTGACGTCTCTCGAGTCAAGGCTTCCAATCACCGTTTCTCGCCATTAATCCAAAGAAATAATTTAACATACTTAACGTAATATTGCTGATTTCCTTCTTAATTACTTTTTTCATGCCGCCGTTCGTAGCTCTCATCAACGCAGCTATTACAAATCCAATCTATTTGATAATAATACTAAATTCGAACCATTTTAATTCATCAGCGCGTAGGTTGAGTAGAGGTATCTAATAACATAATAACAGGTTAATAACAAGCTTTGATTGGCTGTGTTTGCAGTATATTGGTAGGTGGTATAAGAGGTATACTGCCCATCAGTATCGGTGTCTTATCACTTACCCCCGAATACAGAAACGCTACTCAAATTTAGGGGACTGCTTAAAAAGTTAAATGGACACTACCTGTCAGAATTTATATGGAAAAACGTCAATTTTGACAATACTTAAATGTTAAGCGGGACTCAAACTTTGAATAGCGTTTCTGTATTCGGGGGTTAGTCGCTTTGTACGACACCCACGGGAGAGATTTTAGGTGGTGACAATAATAATTGTATTCTGCTCACGGCAGCTATGGTGACATAGAATTAAATATCGGACACAATAATTGAACTCTTCTGGTATCTGTTCCATTTGTTGAACTTTATGTCTAATCCCAACTGAATTAGACTCAAAATAGCATTTTTCGGTGCTCGCACACTCGTATATTACTTTTTATTTATCAATCACAACACAGATAATTAATAGATACCTGCAAACATGATTATGGAAGCCATTAAAAGTAGCACTTCAAAATAACGTTTGATTGATAAATGATTGTACAATCACCTGACATTATGAACATGTATGTAAAATTAACATGTAATCAGGAAAGTAATGCGTCTATTGCGCGCGGTCCGACGCATGCGCAGGTGGACGGGCAAGATGTTGCTTCAAGTGTATTTTCCAATTAGCACATTGTTACGGTCTTCTTACGTCAGTGGAGTACGGTTTGTGTTGATAAATTTTCGGCCCTATGCATGGAAGAACATATAAAGCGAACAATACCCTGACATAGTGGGCATCTGAGAAGTGTCCGAAAATTACATATTCTCGACACTGATGAAAATAGTGACATAAAAAGTAACCCCACAAGATAATATGTGATATCAGATAGCATAATATAAAGTGGATTTTTCCGCCCGCTACGCCTACGGAAAATCCCACTTCCTGATCTGGGTGCGATATAATACTATGATTCTGAGTCTGAGATAGCATAATAATATGTTCAAATACGGACGATCTGAGACATTCTTTATTTTATCGCCCTTGGTACTTAATCTACCATATTAATATAACCACCCGAACCTGAGATTCTAACCTAACTGGGGGATAGGAATGTGACCAATCTATTCGAATTAATAGAATGAACAGATGTATTTTTTATAAAACAACTTGACGACATAAAAGAGATTATAGCCATCAGTTGCTGACTAAAGGGGCTGGTAATTTTCAATAAGAAGTACCTACTACCTATGCATGTATGTATGAAGTAGTAAGTTATACTAGCATGTAACAGCGAACACTGTAGCAATAATAATTATGGAATACAAACTAAATGTTAACAGCGCTATAAAATTATATGTCCACAGCGGCTGTGAGTGGTTGGGATCTCGTAAACAAATAGATTTTGATGCTTAAAGTATCGACGCTTTGCTGGTGGCCTTTCGTAGGGTAGATGAGATTAATGCTATTATAAATATCATTTTTTGAAATTAAGTACTCATACTATTAGATTTTAATTTCAACATTATATAAATGTTAGAAAAATTTTCATTATAAAAATGTTGGAAACTTTTTTAGTGTTTCGGTTGGCCGAGCGGTCAGGCACCTGCCCGGATAGCAGCGGACGCGGGTTCGATTCCCGCATCAAGACCATCGTTTTTTTATATTATTTTTCTAACCACTAAAATCTTTGTATTAAGTACTCATTAACGTTGAAGAGCTTGCTAGCGCAGTGGCATAGCTTGGCCTGCGATTGCGTAAACTAAGTAATGTTCGCTGAGGCCGGTCATTGTATGGGTGACCAAAATGTTATCTTGAGTTCCTCCGTGCTTCGGATGGCACGTTAAGCCGTTGGTCCCGGCTGCATCTGCAATCGTTAATACCCACCAACCCGCACTGGACCAGCGTGGTGGGTTAAGGCCCAATCTTCCTATATTCTGCCATCCATAGGGAAGTCCTGTGCTCCAGCAGTGGGGAAATTAAAGGGCTGGCGATGATGATGATGACTCATTAACGTTAATTAATGACTCAGAGTGCGGCAGTCAGAATGTATGCATGTGCTATTTAACACCGCTGTGTCGGTTCGGCTGTGTGGTGACGGCAGAGTAATTGTCACCACCCCAATTGTCACCACCTCTCCTGTGGGTGTCGTACAAGGCGACTAAGGAAAATTCAGTGATGAGTAATGGGCAGCAGCGTTACTCCTATACCACCTAGCAATGTACTGCCGACTTTTTGTGCCCGATAAATGGCAATAGGCTCGCCACTTTTTACATGGGACTGAACATAATTTGCGAAACGTGGGTGCCAGTTCACCTCTGCCTACCCCATCGGGGATATAGGTGTGATTTATGTATGTATGTGTCGGTTCGCTACAAACCATCATCGAACTATGGCCAATAACCATACGCAGGTGTCTTGAGACATTGCATCAAGCTGTTGTAATGCATCTAACATGGCATTTGCAGCGGCAATAGGAGAATGTCAGGCTTTCACGACCATACTGCGTTGAGTACGTGGCGGTTCACATGCGGTCGTGTGAAGAACAAAAGTGTTTGGTGCACTGCTTATTTTTAGGATTTTTATTTGAACATCATTTGTGTGATAGTAGTAAAAATTATTACAACTAAACTAAATAATTATTTACTAAACTTTATTATTTTCGCATCGAGACTACAATTTTTAGAACTTTTTTTATGAACTATTTTTCTTCCTTACTCCTTCTCAAAAAAAGTTTTTCATTTTGCCCCGGTTGTCTGACTGCCACATATTTCCTTTAACATTAACGTTTTCATTAAACGAAAAAGAAAATTAAACAATTATTTATTCCTAGCACACATTGCAATTCATTGCGTATCACTATTGAGCTCCCAATTCTAACCAGTCCATAACATAAAGAGCCTGTAATGATAACATTAAAAAACTAATATTCGTTTACAATTTCTTAACTACGACATGTAAGCCACCGCTTATCTTAGACGAACAGTTTTATTTAACTGTCTAAGTAATACTGAATCACCGCAGCTTGTCTATTTTGTCTGTCGGTTGGTCAACGGGTCTGGCGACCTCATATTAATTTAATTATTACTTTGTTGTGCTAACGCGCTCTTGTGCAAACGGCGTTTGTCAATTTAAGGAGACTTTTATGACACGTCTCAGATTTATTTGTGTAATCCACTTATCGCTTGTCAGACATACTGACAGCCATTGCCGTGTGGTGACGGCAGAGCAGAATACAATTGTCACCACCCCAAATCTCTCCCGTGGGTGTCGTATAAGCCGACTACAACAGTGAAGAGGAATTGACAACAGCGTTCCTTATATACTGCGACTTTAGTGCCCGATAAATGGCAATAGGCTCGCCACCTTATTATGTGGGACCTAACATAATTGGCGAAACGTGGGTGTTACTGCCTACCGTTTCGGGAATATAGGCGTGATATATGTATACGTATGTTGACAACCTGTATTATTGAGAATTGAGGAGTGTTACCTATACCTTTATTATTTGTACCTACATCCAAAAGGTGCCATGTGGTGACGGCAGGGCAGAATACAATACATACATAAATAAATAATAATAAATATTTTTACACTCACTCCTATCATCTAGCCCAAAGTAAGTAGCCTGAGCACTTGTGTTATGGATACTAGATGACGGACATATTTTTAATATACTACATAAACATATACACAACCATGACTCGGAAACAAACATTTGTGGTCATCACAAAGTTTGCCCCTACCAGGATTCGAACCTGGGACCTCTTGGCCAATACCCAGCAATCTGAGCATTCGACCAAGGCGGCCGTCAATCATGGCAATACAATATAGGAATCACCCCTAATACATGGGATAATCGGCGAAACGTGGTGGTAATTCACCTCTGCCTACCATTTAAATAGGCATATTTTATATCAGCTAACAAGTAAAAGAATCATTAAATAAAACAATAAAAATTGTATGAGTTCTGTCTATTGCTTTATTTTCTTCTTCTAGTAACATAGGCATTTATTTCTTAACATAAATATGATAAGGAAAACAATTAGTTCAGTAAATATGACTTGCCGTCTAGTGTAACGTACCCTATTCAGTGCACGAGGCGTATATTTTACCACGTTAACTCATAAATACAGCAGCAGTATCCTTCGCCTAACTTAAAAACGGTACTAAAATGCTAATACATTATTTACTTGACAGCTGAATGATTGATGGCACTAATGATTAATTAATTTTGCATTAAATATACATATCCAATTAGCTTCTGCGTCTGTGTATTCATACAAATATTCAGAAAGTAAGTAAGTTCGGTCGAGTGGTTAGTGCAGCTGACTACTTTGATCCCAAACCAAGAAGTTCCATGCTCGAATCCTATAACATTTAATTTTGCTGCAAGTTAAAGCCTGCTTTGCGAAACACAACAACAAACCGACATTACCTACGTTACTCCGAAAATGTTTTCTTTAATATTGGTAGTATTAATACTGAATTTTCATGATCTTAATTAAGTCTTAATTAATTTACAATTTCAGGAGCATGATAGGCACTTTTGTAGCCTTCCCTAATCTAACCACTTATCAAAAAAAAACATCACGATTGAAACCTACCAATACGCAGGTATTATTACGACTCCGGACCAACGGCTGAGCTTTTGACGAAATTAACTACCTATCAAATTCCGTCTCTTCACGTTTTACACGAGACTAATAATTCACACTATCCGCTGCTTACTGTTACAAAATTTACCTTCGACACGAGGGTCGTTCACGCTTATCAAAACACGACCATATACTTGAAAACGAGTTCGGTGTTTGAGCCATAACGGCAGAGGAACCGATGACGTCAATTGAATAAAACACTCACCACAACAGTTGGCTATAAACAAACCTTATAAATATATAATACGATGCTCTAAATTCAGTGACATTTGGATTAAAATCTGATTAAAAATATTGATTGTGTTTAAATTGCTGGAAATATCAAGTGAGTAGACATACTCAAATCTGGGGATATTTTATTATAATTCAAATATATACAAAAGTAAAGTAACAAGAAATATACTGTCAGCTTAAATTAAATTAGTACTGTAGGAAACATTCCCTTGACTTGGATGGATTGATTAAATTACTCTATCCATTCGATCTAATATATTTATAAGTGTTCTAGTTGTTAGATGATATTCATAACCATCTTCTTCTATTTTCATTCCCCAACAGCTGGGCAACAGACCGTCCCAAACGCGCCAGAGCCCTTTCGTAAATTATCATACCATCAAAACGAACTAATAACTCGTATCTCCGGTAACGTATAGTACAAAATAACAAACACCAAACACATAAAAATGGCCGAATCAAATCAATACAATCGATCTTAACAAAATTGATTTACAACTCATAATTCAGTAGCATGTTACAGTTATTATTAGTTGTGAAGCACTTAAAAACATATCACTTAAGGCTCTCGTGGCAGCAATGTAATCATCATCAACAGTAACCTTAGAAATAAGGCTGTTGACTTTTCCTAAATTATTTTCAAACAAATTACGATGGGGACCTTGATTTATTAAAAGAATGTTTGAGCGGATGGGAGATACTTAATATCGAAAGATGCTTTACGCAGTGTTAGATTTAAAGAACCATTTATCATTCAAACGTCATTGTGTAAGTACTTTAATGGCGGTTGTCCAATCGAACATGTTCATGTCAATTACCTATATTAATATTAGGGAGTTGGTGGGAAGTATTTATTTAGCCCTTCAAACGATGTACAGATAAATTTTTGGCTATTTAAATTTTCCTCTACATTTTTTAGCTCAAAAAAATCTTTTGTATTACTATGTGTTACGGAATATTGATATTTGTATCTATATCAATCGTTCCACTGATGAAATAACGGGTGATTTTTCTAAAAACCGAATGAGACATTTAAAAACCTTCTAACCTAGCTATTACATGTTCTTACCGTTATTTCCAACCATAAGTTATTTTTAAATATTTGTAGAAGCCGTCTTCTCTCACAATTCGTAAAGAAAAAGAACTTCGAAAATTTCATATCATAATTTATAATTATAAAATATTGTCCCGATGTGAGAATCGAACCTGCATCCGCTACAATCCCGGTTGCTGTCTATATCACTCGGTCACGGACAAAAATTTTTAGATAATTAGTTTTTTCTGACCTCTTCTCAGAAAACTGTAAACTGTACGTTCAACAGTATTATTTGCACATTGGTCTCACTAAAACAGGGCCAGTGCTTCAAGCATAATCATTTTATTTCTTGTTTGGGTATTGTATAATTACACTAAACAATCGTATGTCAAGCTTCCGAAGCTCCGATCGATAGTCGGATCCATCGGTAAGGCCTGCGCAGGCGCACGCCGCGATTCGTTCTTGACATGCTCACCTTGACACGCAATGAATGTCGCGCGACCACAACTCAAAGGGCCATCTCTCACGAGAGCAGATCGGCGGCTTTTGCACCAACTATTAAAAAGTATGAGATTAAAGAATTAATTTTGGGTTTTATTTTTTAAAACAATTATGTTTACATTTTTCTTTATGTTACTTATACATACAGAGTGATTTTTTTGGTCAAATCCGAATATGTATAAGGATTAGCGAAAAGTACTCAAGGGCTCCCGATTTTGTTGAAAACTTAAACTAAATCATTGGTTTTTTGAAAAATCAATTTAGTTTTTTGTTTCAATATTCCTAGCCAGGAATCGAACCCGTTGCTTTAGCCAAAAAAACACCTGTATTGATACACCATTCGATAGCGTGGAGCTAATAAGGAACGAAATCTGGAAAGTAATGACATACGACAATCTTTAGTAATGTAATAGAGAATGAACCTATCTATCGAGCACGTAAATCTTAGTATGTAGCTAGATGGTATAACACGGACGCTGCTGTCGATTCTGCGCTGCGCTGGTGCTCATTCTGCTCTGTCATCACCATACCACAAATAATAACAATTAAAATTTTCTGAAACTCCTGCCAACTCACCTTCAAACAAACTATTTTTTATTGTCATACAGCTTCCGTCAGCTGTCATAAAGTCATCCACTCCCTTAAAATCCATCCATTTTTTATGAGGTCGTCTTCCTTACTACCTCATATATATTTTATATTTAAACGACATTGTCGTTGTAGCCGTGTGGTGACGGCAGAGCAAAATAAAATTGTCACCACCCCCATCTCTCCCGTGGATGTCGTACAAGACGATTAAGGGTTAAGACAGCAATGAGTAATGATCAGCAGCGTTCCTCTTATGGGACCTAGTAATGTACTGCGACTTCCGTGCCCGATAAATGACAATAGGCTCGCCACATATGGGACCTAAACTAATCGGCGCAGAGTGGGTGTTAATTCACCTCCGCCTACCCCTTCGGGGATATAGGCGTGATTTATGTATGTATATTGAAATAATCGTAGCGTTTATTTGCGAGGTGAAAAAAACGCTCGTCTGCTTCCGTAACTGGCGGTCGCGGTGAGCAGCGGGCCACTCGCCGCACGCGTGCTCGACTCGTTTCTGTTGACAGTTACGATACGACAAATCAATCATAGATGGTAGAAGCTTTAATTACGTAGACTACATTTTACATAGGGGGAAGCGGCACAAAGGTGGCTTACTTCTTAAAAGTCGATCACAAAATCGATTTTTTAAAATTGATTTCTTCCCGCCAATCTTTCTTGAGAGGATGAGAGGACAAGTGGAAATTTAAGTTCCCATCTGTCTCTTTTTATTTTTTTTATTCTTAAGTAGGTATAGCCACATGATACTACAATCTAAAATGTCATATAACAGAGTATCTATATGAGTAATATGATATGTAACACAATGACCGAGTGCATAGCTCTTTCAATCAATGCAATTATGATATAACTGTAGGCACTGTGTCGGCTTTAGGTCACTTTCCCCTACATTTTTTTATGTTAGACAGGCCAGCTCTTGCCGTTCATCTCACCTGATGGTAAGTGACGATAACGGCCTAAGATGTATTCGATATTTGAAATTTTAGTGAGACGCACACAAACTGAAATTAATGCAAGTAAATATATATTTTTAAATATTATATTGACATTATTAAAACTAAAGAGAATAATCTAATGATAAACCTTAACATAGAATGATTATTATATTTTGTATATTACGATTTATTTGGGATAATCAGTATCTTAATCCCTTTTCACCTTCGAAGATCATCTTGATAGTGATTCTTATAGTTCCATCTCATAGATACAGATTTAAACGCTTTGAAATCGTACGACAATGGATTCGTGCATGTGCATATAAATAATGGATAGTACTGAGAGGATCCGATAGCCGGACATGCCGATTGAGGTAGCCTACTTTAGAGAGCAAAAGCGGCATAATCAGCTGAGTCTTAATGTCATCAAATTCCAATAAGAATTATACTTGATTCCAGTATGAGTCATACTTGCAAATAGCTCGAGACTAAGCGCTTTCCACCTGCGATTGCGTAAATTTAGCAATGTTTGCTAAGGCCAGTCATTGGATGGGTGACCGACCATTAGTATAGTATTTCCAATTCCGCCGTTCGGAAGGTACCTACGTCAAGCCGACATTAATACCCACCAATCCTCACTGGGTTCGAGTGGTGGGTTATGGCTCATTCTCCCTATATTATTTAGTGCCATGAACGAGTAGGCAGAGATAGGTTGAACATACCACATTTCGCGGTGAATGTTTGTGGCAATGAGTTATGAAATCCCCGAAGTGGTAACCTGAAAAGTTCGCCAATATTAGGACGAGCCTATTGCCATCTTTCAGGCACGTTAATCGTAATAGATATATTCCTATGTAGTTATAAAAGGAACGCCACTGCCTTTACTTGCGCCTTGCGACACCCACGGGAGAGACTGGGGGTGGTGACAATATGATTGTATTCTGTCCGGCCGCCGGCCGTCACCATACGGAATATAATTGAAAATGCTCATTAAAATTTCATGACATCAAATGCCGATCGCGCTAGCCACTGTACCGTCGAGCTTTTAGCAGACATTATTCCACCCACTGCCCTGTTCCCAGTCTATCTGGGGTCGGCGCAGTAGGTTTCCTCTTCCATTCATATCGGTCAGACGTCATCAAGCCATCCACTCCCTTTTGATTCATAGCATGCATCACACCGTAAAGGTGCTAGTCATGAATGAATGTATAGAAAAGAGACGGAACGGACCATGTCGAGAGACCGATGAACGGATAGAGTGATTGAAATGGCAACATTCCAATCCATACTGCTTAAAGTTTTGGCTTAGGTTTTACAGCCGGCCGCCTGCCTGACACCAACCCTCTTTGGGTATGCTGTTGTTGGTGGTTTGCCCTCCACCATTCGGGTGCCCCAAGGTACTTATTGGTCTACACCGGGCAATCTCCCTTAGTCGACTTTTACGACACCCATGGGAGGAGTCGGGGCTGACCTATTCTACGTTATTTGTTCGCTCCCAGGCCAGGCTTTTCTCAGACATTATACGGCCTAAAAAATGACTTAATTGCAGATTTCGATTAGTTCTCGTAGGATCGTGAACAGGGAACGGTTGCGTCAGTCAAAGACTAGTGACACTCCATTGTTTGCCTCACATTTCCACATAAAAACGAACAAACAAATTATATTAATCTCATCCCACGCGTCCACGGCGACGTTCCAAAAAGCACTCTAACACAACGGCAAAAGGTCGCCCGGTGAGGATCCTCGGCGGGTTGCAAAATCGCCGCTGAATAAATCTTTAACGGCTCCATTATTTCTTAACTCGACTGTGTATATTGACAACTTTGTAAATGGCAAATTGCGGACATTTAATTCGCTAAATCAGCGCTCGTTTCTTCATTATTTTTGATTGATTTTTCAATTAATACTTTATTGATTTTCAAACGACCACTCTCTACCTACTATTTTAATTTTGTATAGACTCAACATAGAAAAGAAATATAAAATATTTATTGTTCCCAACATATTGTTTACAATTTGTTGGGGGAATTCTCTCTTTAAGTTTATAATAAACCTGTACTGAGAGGATTCATTCATTCAACATAGGTACAGATACAGAATCACGTCTTTCTCCCCTCAGAGGTAGCCAAAGGTATTTTGAACAACCTCGTTGCGCAGACTTAGTCTGGTCTTAAGTAATAGGGAGCACGCCTATTGCCACTTTAATCGCATATATTTGCTAAAGGATACACCAGGAACGCTGCTGCCTTCTCCTCGTAAAATTATAACTCTTACTGCCACACTCAGAGATGTCAATTAACTTTAATGAGTACTTAATGTCAAAACAAATCATTTAAATCTAGACTATAGACCCTGCAAGAATAGCGATTAGTTTTGAATTGTCATTTTTTGTATTAAGTACTCATTACCGTTAATTGACGTCTCTGAGTGCGGCAGTTAGTCATCTTTTACTACATCCACCAAAAAGACAGGGATAGTGACAATTGTATTCTTCTCTGCCGTCACCATACGGCACAGATTTAACTCTAAAACAATATCGACCATTAGTATTTAAACAAAATTCTTTGAGTTAAATATCAAGGACGCTTTTTATGAAATTATGCCGGATTTCAAATCGATTTATGCTAACACACATAATTGATTTATACGTTTTCTAAAACAAAAACGACACGTCATACAGACTAGTCTATGTGGTGAAGACACCTGCGCCTGCGCATAGTATGGATCCATGTAAAAATCCCAGATTGTGACGTCACGTTGAGTCACCGCAAAATTTAAAAAAAATGCTTGCGTCTATTTTGAAGTTGTTGTTGTTGTTGTAATAATAATACTTAAAAATACCCGTGTCCTAGTCCGGAAATACTATTAAATATAAAACATTTCCTATATTTTTTTTGAAAAACGATATTAGTTATAATTAATAATAACGTTAGAAATTGCTTATAATATAAGCCTTATTTATTATGGTAAAACATAACAGTGGCCCTAGCCAAGTGGCTCTTCTATTCGAACGCATAGAATACAAAAGTATGAAACTGACGTTTTGTTTGTTCTGTAATAGGTACATCAGTTTCGTACAATCAACAGCACGTCAGACTTCCACAAAATGGCAAAATTTCTTAATCGATTTTGTGCTCTATTATTACCAAGTTAAGGTTGACAATCGATAGGAGAAATTTGACAGTTTTGGGTAGTCTGAAGTGCCGTTGAGTGTACATTTGTTTTCTAGGCGTGAGAATAGATTAAGCAACTTGGCTATAGCCGCAGTTAACTTTTTGCCCAAAACAAGTTTTTATTTTACTTATTCTATATTGTTATAATAGCAACATTGTTCATCATAACATTTGCCCCTACCAGGATTCAAACCCGAAACCAGTACAGCTACTCATTTACAATCGGCTTAGACGAATGTTCATATCGCTGGCTAATGGCCAAGTAGTCCCGGGTTCAAATCCTGGTAGGGGCAAATGTTGAGATGAACAATAATGCTTACAACCAAATAGTATCAGTAGAATAAAAACTTCATAGGTACAAATGTTGTGTTCATTGTTAAGTGCTACTATATTATATAAGCCGTTGCTAAGGCTATCGATAATTGCGTGCGCAAGAGTGGTATTGTAACGCTGTAGGTATGTTCAACTTCAAAGCAAGGAAAATGCAAATATAATGATTTAAGCTACCCACCAATCAAGTGCGTATTCTCAATACGAGGAAATTCTCAAAATAAATGTACAAATTCAATCTTTCATCAGTAGGTATTATAGTTTTATAGTTGAGAGCACTCGACCGCAACCGCAGAGGTCAAGGTGAGCCGGTTGGCCCGTGGGTCTAAAAAGGTTTATTTTATGACCCTATTATGAATTGCACTGCAAATCATATAAAAGTCACATGTCGTCTGCTTATGTTAGGTGAACAATTTATTTATTTATTTAAACTTTATAGCACACAAAATAAAAGGTACAATTGGCGGACTTAATACCATAAGTCATTCGCTACCAGTCAACCGGAAAGCTGAGTACAGAAAATATTTTGGCGGTGCGTAAAATGAGTAACGTTAAAATGACGTATATTTAAACAATTAGTATAATATAAATGCTTAGGTACAAATATCAATGTGTGTACATAAAATACAGATACCTACAAGTTAAATACATTATATTATTATCATAAATAAGAAACCATAATATTTATAACACATTTACTTAATATAATAATATATTTGTAACTAATACATTATAATAATATATACGAAGTTCATAAGAAATAATAATATATACATCTATTTCCTAATACAACTGTCAAATGATCTTCCAAGTAAGCTACTCAGAACTTACTTGTCGAACGTGAAACAGGCTTTACAAGTTTGATACAAGATTTTAAAATTAAAATGGCTCACGTAAGATTAGTTGGATATACTTACTTGAAATAGCCTACGGCTACAGAAAGGTGAAGTGCTTTGGAGATATTGCTTAAAGTGGCCTTTTTAGACCACCTGCACTTGCGGCTTGGAAAATACCGTTTTCGTTATTTCATTATGGATCATTGTGAGCCTATACTCTTGTCATAGCCCACAGTAATTTTTCATAAATAAGTTTGATATCAACCAATTTTGGGCAGTGAAAATTTAAATGAAAATATGGTTTAGTCATATATGGTATCATTACACACACTCATCATCATCATCAGCCCTTTTGAAGGCCCCACTGCTGGGATACAGGCCTTCCCTATGGATGGAAGAATATAGGGAGATTGGGTCATAACCCACCACGCTGGCCCAGTGCGGGTTGGTGGGTACTAACGACTGCAGATGCAGCCGGGACCAACGGTTTAACGTGCCTTCCGAAGAACGGAGGAACTCGATATAAAAAATTTTTAGTCACCCATCAAATAACCGGCCTTAGCGACATTGCTTAGTTTACGCAATCGCAGGAAAAGGACGCTATGCCACTGCGCTAGCGAGCTTACACTCATGAATCGTCAAAGAAATAACGTTAAACATTGGAAACACGGTTTCCAATATTAAACGTTATAAGCTACACCATCCGTTAGTAAGCTACCAGGAGTTCTGAGAAGAACAGGCAAGAAATCAAACGCTCAGCCTATTGAACCCAAAAAACGGGTCCGGTTAATCGCAATATATTGCCAAGTCTTCTTTTTCTTCCTGCTCTGTTCCCAGTTTCTCTCTTCCATTAATATCAGTAAGACGTCACCAAGCCATGCATTCCCTTTTAATTCATATTATGACGGCCGCCTTGGTCGAAAGCTCAGATTGCTGGCCAAGAGGTCACGGGTTAGAATCCTGGTAGGGGCAAACTTTGTGATGACTACAAATGTTTGTTTCCGAGTCATGGTTGTGTATATGTTTTTTATGTAGTATATTTTAAACATTTATATACATAATTATATTAAATATGTTCGTCATCTAGTATCCATAACCCAAGTGCTTAGGCTACTAAAAAAAAAGAAATCATATGTTAAAGGGGTTAGTGATGAATTTCTCTCTCGATGTTTATTTACAGAACTATTTATTATATTGTGTATAGCTAGCTCACTATATCCCGTATCCACCTTGCGTGCTCTTCCCCTATTATTTATCACTATCATAGATTAAGAAGCAATAGGCAAAAATGCCTAAATATTTTAATTTGTTTGAATCTCATTTTAAGCAAACTGTAAGTTTTTATGAGAAATAAAGATTCTTTAAATCTAATAACTCCAAACTTTCCCACGCCCCGCGTACTCCGATCACGACCTCATTACTCCCTGATGAGCACAAGACACCAATAATTCAACTCAATGCTAGATCCAGCGGTTAATAGATGAGTCCGATATGTCAGAACAATGCCGTAATTGTGTATTGCGAACGTGATACCGATAAAATTGCTAACCATACTGGATTCAATGAGCCGCGCGCGAGTAATTTTGAAAAATTATCGCTGTAATCGTATTCGAATTAAATACCTATTTTATTCGTTTTAAAGTCTGCGCGGAGGTAGTAATTGATTCAACGCTGTGACTAGTCATGGAAACAATGTTCTCAAAGTGGGTTTATTCATAGCTTATCTCGTAACTAATCTTAAAGGACCTGTTGGGGCGGTTTTGTCGGGAATTATCTACAAATTCGATTTCGAGTCTATTGCTGGCAGACTGTTACACTGTTGTACTAAACGCCCTTGATAAGGATGGAATGGATGACAAAACGCGTTACACTCGCTTCTGTTTAAAGCAATTTTCAAAATGTTTAGATATTTCAATTTCATGAAGGCAGAAAGTTTAGTTCTTTCTAGTTCGTGATTCTGCCGAAACCTTACCTTTCAGACCTACCGAATATACATTAAAAAAAAATCATGAAAATGAGTCAAGCCGTTCCGGAAGAGTTGGATAACGATTTCACCCTTGGTAGGTCGTCGTATTTTGAGAGATCGAGTTTTTCTTTATAAAATTATAACAAATATTATTTGATTGTCCATTTCTTCTGGAAAATATAGGCCTTAGATGCCCCCGGTCAAGTACACGTCTTAAAAGTTTATTTTGTTTACCTATTACTAAAACTAAGTATACTAGAAATATATTCCTGTTTAGGTCTTGTGATAAATATAATAGGGAGTTCACGTCAATTGACTTGTTTAACTGCTCTCTATCTCAGTGGAAAATAGTTATTTTCATCCCACCATCTCGGAAAAGGCGTTTTTGCTCTTCGATATCTGAGTGCAAAAGCCGTTTTTATCCTCTAGAGGTTAAAGTAAATTTGAATTTAGAACATCGTGTGCAATGAGTCTGTGAATTCAAAACATCATTATACATATTTATTTCTACCTCCATGGTGCCGAAATTGTCATGCAACCTATTTTAATTTGTTAAAAACTCAGACTCGGAACCTTCTTGGTGTACTTTTTTTGTAATTTTCTTTTCACGTCATAAATTTGTTAAAACCTAGGAGTTCCGTGACGGTCAATCAGCTTGGCGTCAATCTTGCTTTAAACATTTTGATCGTCTACAACGCTTGCTTGATGCTTGAGTCAAGCATTTAAAAGCTTTTTAGGTCTGTTTGATTTGTTTACGCTAGCAACGGAACAAAAACATACAGAAAATCAACGTGCTTGACTCAAGCTGATTGACCGTCTCGGAGTAATTTTTATTAGGTACTTACAGGTGTGTCTGGATGAATGTTGCGGGTGTGGCTGGGTGGATGGGTGGCTGTTGGAGGTGTGTCTAGGTGAATGGGTGTTTTGTGGGTGTGTCTGGGTGAATGGGTTTTTGTGGGTGTGTCTGAATGGATGGGTGAGAATTGTGGGTGTTTCTGGGTGATTGAGTGTTTTTTGGGTGTGATTGGGTGTTTTGTAGGTGTTTCTGGGTGAATGAGTGTTTTTGGGTGTTTCTGGGTTAATCGGTGTTTTGTGGGTGTTTCTCGGTGAATGGGTGTTTCTGGGTGAATGGATGTTTTGTGTGTGTTTCTGGGTGAATGGGTGTTTTTTGGGTGTTTCTGGGTAAATGGGTGTTTTGTGGGTGTTTCTGGGTGAATGGGTGTTTTTTGGGTGTGTCTAAATGGATGGGTGTGTATTGCGGGTGTGAATGTTGTGGGTGTTTCTGGGTGGGTGTTGAGAGTGTGTTTGGGTTAATGGGAGGGTGTTGTGGAAGTTTCTGGGTGAAAACAGAAACTGTTGTGATTGTATTTTTTTTTGTATTTTGCAATTTCCTCGTTGGGGGGGATGAAAAGTTACGTGTTGCACTCGAGTGCAAAGATTTTTCACCTTGTGCTCTTTTGATTCCCTCGCTATCGCTCAGGATTCTAATTTGTGAATCACTCGCTACGCTCGTGATTCAATTTTAGAATCCTTCGCTAAACAACGAAACAACTTTGCACTCACGTACAACAAATAACTATTGTTGTACGTGAGTGCAAAGTTGTTTTTTAACCGCGTGCTCAATTTTGATGACCGAGCTAGCGAAGGATTCTAAAATTGAATCACGAGCGTAGCGGGTGATTCAACACAACACCCAAAAAACACCCATTCACCCAGAAACACCCACAAAACACCCATTCATCCAAAAACACGCACAAAACACCCATTCACCCAGAAACACCCACAAAACACCAATTTACCCAGAAACACCCAAAAACACCCATTCACACAGAAACACCCACAAAACACCAATTCACCCAGAAAAACACAAAACACCCATTCACCCAGAAACACCCACAAAACACCCATTCACCCAGAAACACGCACAAAACACCCATTCACCCGGAAACACGCACAAAACACCAATTTACCCAGAAACACCTAAAAAACACCCATTCACCCAGAAACACCCACAAAACACCCATTCACCCAGAAACACCCACAAAACACCCATTCACCCAGACACACCCACAACATCCATTCAGACACCCACAACTTCCACCCAGTCACACCCACTATACTCACCCATCCATTCAGACACACCCACAAAACACCCATTCACCCAGACACACCCATTCACCTAGACACACCCACAAAACACCTATTCACCCAGACACACCTCCAACACCAACATTCATTCAGACACACCTCTAAGTACCTAATAAAAATTACCGTCCCTAATGGAGTTCCGAGACGGTCAATCAGCTTGAGTCGGGCACGTTGATTTTCTGTATATTTTTGTTCCGTTGCTAGCGTAAACAAATCAAACAGACCTAAAAAGCATTTAAATGCTTGACTCAAGCATCAAGCAAGCGTTTTAGACGATCAAAACGTTTAAAGCAAGATTGACGCCAAGCTGATTGACCGTCACGGAACTCCTAGGTTTTAACAAATTTATGACGTGAAAAGAAAATGGCGCGCGCAAAGCAAATTACAAAAAAAGTACGCCAAGAAGGTTCCGAGTCTGAGTTTTTAACAAATTTAAATAGGTTGCATGATAATTTCGGCACCAATGGAGGTAGAAATAAATAGGTATAATGATGTTTTGAATTCACAAACTCATTGCACACGATGTTCTAAATTCAAATTTACTTTAACCTCTAGAGGATAAAAACGGCTTTTGCACTCAGATATCGAAGAGCAAAAACGCTTTTTCCGAGATGGTGGGATGAAAAAAATATTCACGACTTAATATGTAATAAGAGTAGGGAAATAAATAATTAAATTGACACGAGTTAACGCTCTAGCTCTTTGTGTCTATCAATTATTATTCAACAATATGTAATGGTGGAAACTTTAACTTAACAGATAATACGTAAAAGTTTAACTTTGGTTAAACTTTTACGTATTATCTGTTTGTGTTTTAGTTATGTATTATTATATTGTATGTATCCCAAATAATAAATAAATAAATAAAAAAACACTGTAACAAGATATTTTTATGCATATATTTTTCCAGCTGGTCCCGCAAACGCTGTTTTGCCCTTATAACCTAGTAGTAAAAAATAGGCTACGACCTTTTCTCAAACCTACCAAATATACGCAAAAGTTTTCATAAAAATTAGTCAAGCTTTTCCCAGAGAGTTTTTTAACAAACACTATATTATATTGTAGGATATTATATTATAGGCGTGATTTATGTATGTATGTATGCGTATTTTATATTACTATTGTTACTTCTCGTTTTTTTTTTAGCAACAATCGAGCATACACCTCCGAAATATGTGTGTATGTGATGTGTTTACGAGTGTAAGACAGGCATCATTACGCAAAAAGACAGACACCCTCTTAGGGCAACGCGGTGTGCGCCCTTTGAGGAGTCACGCGTCCCGGCGGCGACAAAGGCACGCGCCTTTTGATCTAGCCGCCAACTACGCTAATGCGCGCCTGATTTGCGTAAATGCTGGGATATCAACGTGCTGACGACTGATACTAGTGTTTGGAAAATACTCTAATTTTTCTAATATTTCCGCCCCATGCAAAGCATATACCATACATACATACATACATAAATCACGCCTATATCCCCGAAGGGGTAGGCAGAGGTGAACTAGCACCCACGTTTCGCCAATTATGTTAGGTCCCATGTAATAGGTGGCGAGCCTATTGCCATATATCGGGCACAAAAGTGTCGCAGTACATTGCTAGGTGGTATAAGAGGAACGCTGCTGCCCATTCCTCGTAACTGATTTATCCTTAGTCGCCTTATACGACACCCACGGGAGAGATTTGGGGTGGTGACAATTGTATTCTACTCTGCCGTCACCACACGGCTAAAAAGCATATACCAATATGCTTAAAACATGTCAACAAGAGAGGACTTATCTCTAATAGAGATCTCTTCCAGTCAGCCAAAAGAGGTCAGAAAATTTTTGAAAATGATAATACCTGGTGCGAGAAACAACGAAAAGCAAAGGTTGAAAAATTTTACCAGGATTATAGTAACAAATTATATTATTCTATTTTTTCTACATCTTTTTCATTGTAGCTACTATAATACTATATGGATATCCTTTCCTTTTAGATACTACAATTTTAGAATAAAAACTTTCAGGGTATCGTGTCAAATTCAATATTAAACAAAGCCGATAACAGTTCCGTACAATCCGTTTTTGTCGCGAGCAGGTGCCGGTTATTAGATCGGCGAAAGTTTGCGGCGGCGAAAAACTAGCGACGCCGTCCGGACACCGCCCGACACACCGGCCCGGCGGCGACCACGCGTCACCCGCAATCTCGGACAATATACATACATACATAAATCACGCCTATATTAATACAATTGTCACCTCCCCAAATCTCTCCCGTGGGTGTCGTTCAAGGCGACTAAGGATAAATCAGTGATGAGGAATGGGCAGCAGCGTTCCTCTTATACCACCTAGTAATGTACTGCGACTTTTATGCCCAATAAATGGCACATGGGACCTGACATATTTGGCGAAACGTGGGCGCTAGTTCACCTCTGCCTACCCCTTCGGGGATATGGGCGTGATTTATGTATGTATATAGTACTACTATTAAAATTTATATTTATATCATTATTAACATACATACATACATAAATCACGCCTATATCCCCGAAGGGGTAGGCAGAGGTGAACCAGCACCCGCGTTTCGCCAATTATGTCAAGTCCCATGTAATAGGTGGCGAGCCTATTACCATTTATCGGGCACAAAAGTAGCAGTAAATTGCTAGGTTGTACGAGTATAAGAGGAACGCTGCTGCCCATTCCTCAGCACTGATTTATCCTTAGTCGCCTTGTACGACACCCACGGGAGAGATTTGGGATGGTGACAATTGTATTTTACTCTGCCGTCACCACACGGCCCATTATCATTAAAATTTATATAAATAGTCAAGTCCGAGATACAACAACAAAACATGGTCGCCCTTGGTAAGAGGATCAAATTAAAGTTGTTCCCACGTGTTATGGCGTGTTTTTGCGAGTTTCACACATAGACAAGTTAGTTTAGCAAGTTATAATATCGGGAGCCGTGTGGAGCCAAAACAAAAATTGTATGCTTAAAAAATATATTTCTTACTTTTAGAGTCACCGTTTAAAACCTAAAAACGGCGCACTATTTTATAGTATACTTAATTACCTAGTTGTATTTTACATACGTAACTGTAAATTTCATGACAGATGTCATGATGTTTACTATTGTAAAAATCTTCAAATATCCTTGTTGGAGTTCTATAATATAACAGATAATATTAGCAAATGCATTAGTTTAGCCATAATATGTCGAACTTGTTAACAACACAAATTATGAATATTTTAGTCACAATTAAAAATAAATATTCGATTGCAATAATCCGCTATAACAATAAGTTAACTTTTTACAACCAAGTCAAACATCATGAATGTGATAATATTATCTTGTTTGGCACATAACATTTTACACCAAATTATTATTTATTCGAGAGTTAGTTACAGTTTGTTTTTTTAAGAATCTCTTCCTTGTGTAATATTCACCACACAGACACTTTGTTCCCCAACAACATCATAGAGACGGTCGTTCAATAATTCACAATATCACTGCGACCCACCTGCCCTAAGACTAAGCGATAAATAAGCACTAAGCAGTACTAACTTATCCTTCACACAGTCAACACACAAAACAGTAATGTAAAATAATGTTTACTTCGCAAAATACTTTAACCGATACAATAAATAATTTTTTTTACATGTGTTGACGACAGAGCAGACTACAATTTTGTCACCATCCCCATCTCTCCCGCGAGTGTCGTACGTGGCGACTAAGGGTTATTAAGACAACGACAAGTAATGGACAGCAGCGTTTCTCTTACAGCACCTAGCAATATACTGTGAATTACGTACCCGATAGATAGCTATAGGCCTGCCACCATAATTGGCCTACCTTCCTACCCCTTCAGGGCTAAATAGAAGTTATTAATGATATGTATGTATAACAGAAGCGCTTAAAAGCAGTTTACTTTAGGCTAGATGATAAGCAGCGTTCCTCTTATACCACCTAGTAATAGCAATGTACTGCGACTTTTGTGCCCGGTAAATGGCAATAGGCTCGCCACCTATTACATGGGACCTAACATAATTGGCAAAGCGTGCACCTCTGCTACCCCTTCGGGGATATAGGTGTGATTTATGTATGTATGTAGATGATAAGAATATTCACACCCAAGGTATGTTATAAAAAAAATAAGAAAACTTAGAAAATAGAACTAATGGGACGCCTTTTGGAATCCATGCAATGAATACATCAAATCTTTCCAGTATTTGATTAGATGGTTGCTGGCACCATCTCCACTGTGCCACCGCCTAGGGCTGCCGCGTCAAACTCATAAAACTTATGAATTACGAGGAAAAAACACCGTCGACAGGGAGCCGACGTGTGCTCGAACAATGGGCCTGTTTTCACCGCCCGCCGTTTTTCAACCAACTTGAACAAACAATAATATCCCTCTATATTTTTTTCGTCTGTGAATATATTCAGTGTCATCGGGAACAATTGTAATTTGTCACAATATATTTGTTACTTGCGTGAATTATGTTGGAGCATTTTGCCTGTGATCGGTGACAAAATTGTTATATACTGACAAGCTGAATCGTCAATCACTGTTTTGCCATTATACCTAGGGGTATAAAAAATAGCCTACGACCAGACTACCCAATATGGACAAAAAATTTCATAAAAATCGGTGAAGCCGTTTCGGAAGATGTCAAATAATTATATACACTGTGATACTGTGATTAGAAGATCAGTTATTTTGTTTGCACCCTATTATGGGCGAAGTTACAGTTAAAGAAAGGAGCTGAACTAAATGACTAAAGATCCTTTTACCTAGATTAAAGTATAACATCTGCAGCATTTAATAATCACCTCTGTCAACAGAAAGTTGGTTGAAAGCTACATGTCTGTGATACTACCGTAGCGTTTTGACTTATAAAAATAAATTTGTAGCTATTTTTACTATGTACACGTCGTTAATTTTTTTAATGGGTAAGTATTAACCACGAACCCAGGTTATAAGTTATTGCAAACAAATTTCCACCTAGCGTACTACTACTACTTTTAATGTTCTACTAAATGAGAAGAATATTGAAATAGAATTGAAACCAGTCTATGCTAGACGAAACCCTTATGCTAGACAATTCTGAAAGACATTTTAGTTGAAAACATATAGTGGTAGTATAATTATTAAAAAGCTTTAAAAAAATATAATCATCAAAATTATTATTGGGGGTTAACATTCTAAATCGTCTTGATTATATCTTTCAATGTTTTTTTATCATTCAATTACTGTAATCAACTTCAATCTCATGTCCGTGTGGTGACGGTCGAGTAGACTGCATCTAATTAATGTAGTGTTGATAATTAATTGATTTATAGTTAAATAACTATTGATAAAGCAATTACATAACTATATATACTAGATGAGATATGAGCAACAAAATAAAAGTTTATGATAGTGCAATATTCTATAACAAAATATTTGAGAAACGTTTATTATTTAAAACATGTTATCTGACAAACGCAGTAAAACTGATTTATCTCTTTTAATTCCAGTAGAAAATATACCTTGGGGAAACCACAGGACACGCGAGATAAATCTCCAGCGACAAAAAAGCATCTCTGCAGTAAGTAATAAGTGTCAAAATACAGCAGTTAATTCTTTCGCGAGGTGCTCTGACTAACGAGCCTCACTGTAAAACATAGCTTATCGGCGGAAGCACAGCCGTAGCTTTGCTTTAATCAAACTATATACATACATAAAAAAATTACGCTAGATAATAGAAATTTATTAACATTTCGACTAAAATTAAATACACTTTAAACGAAAGGTTAAGTAAGATCATAAAATTATTATGAAAATTGTACTTCCAGCCCGACTAACATGACCCATTGACCACCGAAACACGATATGATATAGCCATTTATCGCTATAATCTGTCAAAAATACAATGATTTTTGTCAGCTCAAAGCGATAAATGGCTATAACATATCATCTTATCGAGTTTCCGTGTTCATGCTAGCCGGGCAGGATTTGAAAAATATAATTGACATCATTATTATTACATTATCATTCCAAATTCTTTAGTCGATGTGAATATTGGACTGCGTGTGTGAGGCAAGAATGTTATTCGACCAAGCAGACCTATAAAATGGGCTAGTAACGTATATCTACACACTTGTAGCTTTTTGTGTACAATAGGACTTAGCGAACGCCCACCGCTCACAGAGCAATAAATAAGCGCAGAGACAACACCTTGTTAACTGGAAATAATTAACGGCACCAAATAAAACTGCTGCTGACCGCTCGCTTTGTTCGCTCATGTTGCTCACCAACGGTCACGTGGTAATTAATCTTTGTGGAAGAAATTATTGGATTTTAAGTGAGCTTTTTATAAGCGAAGTGTTTTCGTTAAGATCTCTGATTTTGTTGCTTTCTGTTGGCTAATCTACTGCCTCATTAAATATAGAAATAGGCCTGAATTATATTATTATGTACATTTTTAAAATTCATATAAAATATCTACATTATTCCCATCAGGAATCATGAATAAGATTATATAAGGTATCTTACCTTACAGTAACTGAAATCACATTCCTATATCTGTAAATAAAAATAAACTCACACCTTTACCCCAACAGACACACTCCCTATTACATGAGACATGAATATCTAGCGAAATTAATACACCTCTCCATATGGACAAGCGCTTTTTGTATAAGTGTATGTGTGTAACGTCAATGTCAACGATAAATGTAATGGTAAAGCTTAACTTCAAACAGAATTTAATTGTGCAACTTTCTTTCAAAGTACTCTCTAGGTGGGGTGCGTAGAAGAGAGACTCTTGAGGTGATAGTCATTGAAAAAGTTTGTGCGCCAAGTACGATCGCGCTCTCGAGAAGCAATTGGGCTGCAATTAGCTGGAAGTTGGGGTGGCCAGGTGCATATCAATACGCCAATACGAATAAGACGAACTTCTGAAACTCTAGGAAAAGTTTGCTATAAGATTACTGCAGTGTTCTTTTTTTTTGGGAAGCTCTTGGGTTTTATCTCACCTGGTGGTAAGTGACGATAAAGGCCGGTGGAATCGATCTTCACTTGGAACCCTCAACCACAGATGGGCTGGCTATCCTGTCACACATTATTATTATTATAGTAAAAGTTGCTTGTATTTATGACATATTCAAAAAATTTTGGGGTTAATATCCTTTCGAAAATAACCCTATTTATTTTTGATATAAGCTAATAAACAATTCCGTGAGGGTCCCAAGATAAGTTTGTGTTTTCTTCACATCCATTTAGCTTACGAAAATATTAACAAAAGTTTATCAATATTCTAGTAATTCGCAAATGTAGCTTAATTATTTTTTAATGTAATTACAATGACGTCACTGCTGCTAAGCGTTTTTTTAAAACCAACTCCCCGAAGAAAGAAGTAACAAAGCTACAAATTAAATTAAGCAACTACGCCGTAGCACCGTAGCGCACCCCAACTACGGCGTAGAGCTACAGGGTTGTTTACGTAAACAAGATGACTGGCTAACGCGCGTTTTTATTGGGCTCGTAGCTGTTTGTAGGCTTGTTGTTGTCTTGGATGGCTTTACGCGATACGGGGAAGTCAAGGTATTTTAATGCGGGAAGACTCCTGCATCAAGCCTATTTTTTCGAACATTTTCTAACCACAATATTCTTTGTACAAATGTTTCTAACATTTTTATAAAGCGCAAATTAAAATCAAAATAGTTAGGTATTTTAAGTATTTCTTCCTGCAATATATTTCGTTTAGCTAACTAATTCGCTAAAACCATCAAACAGACCCATGACATGAACAACTGCTCCTTATTGCTATTTTCCAGTAAGACCTTTGCTGCCGTGATCTGCCCTGTTCCTGGGTTACCTGGGGTCAGCATAGTATTTCTCTTCCATTCATATAGGTCAGGCGTCATCTAGCCATACAATCTCTTTTAATTCACATAATCCTGAAGAGTAAGAATGAGAAGGATGACAATATTCCAATCCATACATCTCAAGGTTTCGGCTTAAGTTGTATCTATTCGGGTATGCTGTTGTTGGCGGTTTGCCCTCCACCAATCGGGTGCCTCTATTGGCAAAGGTAGAAAACAAAAGTACGAATTTGGAGATTTGGTTCTGTTGTACATGACGCGTCCAATCTTGCTATCACAGGGGTAATGGTCCGAAGCCAGTTAACTTTTACTCAGGTACCGAGCCGTAAGCACTCACCTCCCTATCCGTTATCATTCACATGGTACTCTATATGTACACTGATAAAATAGATATACTTAAAATAAACCTTGTATATGACATATAAATTTTAATTTGCTCCAATTTAGTAATTCATAGAGTTAAACTTGAACGATGTATAATTGTACAAAAAATGAATACATGAAACATTTATTTTCTTTGTTTGGATAAAACAATTTACAAATCGATAGACATAATTATGCACTTTTCAAGTAAACATTCGGACAGACAGTCCTAAAACGAAACTTTTCTCCGTGAAACTTTCTGCTGAAGAACATGTTAGATATCATTCGTTTTTATTAAATCAGGTCCAAACTTAACTGAATGTACTAATTTTGTAATAAATACTAGACATTTGCTAGATTGTATGATAA
This sequence comes from Cataclysta lemnata, assembly GCA_963931975.1. Taxonomy (NCBI): domain Eukaryota; kingdom Metazoa; phylum Arthropoda; class Insecta; order Lepidoptera; family Crambidae; genus Cataclysta; species Cataclysta lemnata. The sequence goes on along the minus strand of OZ008347.1, from coordinate 15,969,658 downwards.
ACCTAAACCAGGTATGTCAATGGCAACTACTTACAATGTACAGTTGAATGTTTAGTGAAATTTCACTAACGTCCTTCCTCCCTAGCCAAGTGACCAATCTATCGAACGCATAGAATACAAAATGTATGAAACTGATGTATTACAGAGAAAACGATACGTCAGTTTCATACTTTTTGATTCTATGTGTGAATAGATAAGCCACTTGGCAGGGCCATTAGGTTACTAACTGCCGCACTCAGAGACGTCAAATAACGTTAATGAGTATATAACGTCAAAAATTGACAATTCAAAACTAGTCGCTATTCTTGCCGGGTCTATGGTCTAGATTTGAATAAAAATTATTGACATTAAATACTCATTAAAGTTAATTGACGTCTCTGAGTGCGGCAGTAAGTGGTTTAGGCAACAGCCTAGACCGCTCAAGTCGCGGGTCCCGCATGAGTAGGCTATAATTCAGTTTTTGTTCCGTTTCCTTTGTAACGCGTTCCTTTGCATATATTCTTCATGCAAAATATAACCAAATCAACACTCAAATACGAACCTTTCTACTGCACAAAAAAGCAACTTAAAATTGCTCAAGCCGAAAAGTCAGAAGCGCAAGAAATTTATTAAAGAAACAATTTACGATCGCCCCCTGAACTGTAAAGAAATAAAAAATGAAAAAAACGGACGATACTACGCAGAACGGAATGCGAGTAAAAACTTTTCCACCTTTCCTGAATCATGTTTCAAAATTATGGCACCCTAAAATACAACGGGAGGAGTTTAAAAATCTTGCCCGCGCTATCTGTTGGCGGCCGGCCAAACTACCTGCGCACTAAATAACGCAATCTGAGGTCTACACGCGGCGCACACCGGCGACTGCGCCCCAAGCGAAGGATCGCTGCGAAATAACGAACACTTCAGTTTTTAACATACACAAATCACGCCTATATCCCCGAAGGGGTAGGCAGAGGTGAACTAGCTCACGTTTCGCCAGTTATAATATGTTAGGTCCCATGTAATAGGTGACGACCCTATTGCCATTAATCACGCACAAAAGTTGCAGTTCGCAGTACATTGCTAGGTGGTATAAGGGGAACGCTGCTGCCCATTCCTCATTACTGATTTATCCTTAGTCGCCTTGTACGACACCCACGGGAGAGATTTGTGGTGGTGACAATTGTATTCTACTCTGCCGTCACCACACGGCACGGTTTTTAACATAAGTTATTTATAAATCATAAGGCGAAAAAGACTATAGAAATCTATCGCGACCACGAGTTGCTTGAATACAGCTTACTGCAGCAATTAACTTTAATGAGTTTTGACATTAAGTGTGAACTGTAATTTTTTGACATTTAGTTTTAATTGAGGTCTCTGAGTGCGACAGTTTTAAAATCCTGATAATTTAACTTTTCTAGCTCTGTAGAAAGTTCTTACGGAATTACAAAATTCAGTGTCTTTTTAGTTCCATAAACTATAATCTTGATGCGGGAATCGAAACCTTTATTATTTCTACATTGCGAGAGTATCTACATACATACATACATAAATCACGCCTATATCCCCGAAGGGGTAGGCAGAGACCCACGTTTCGCCAGTTATGTTAGGTCCCATGTAACAGGTGGCGAGCCTATTGCCATTTATCGGGCACAAAAGTCGCAGTAGGTAATAGCTAGATGATATACGAGGAACGCTGCTGCCCATTCCTCATCACTGATTTATCCTTAGTCGCCTTGTACGACACCCACGGGAGAGATTTGGGGTGGTGACAATTGTATTCTACTCTGCCGTCACCACACGGCGAGAGTATCTGTTGACTTAAAATGTGAAGTGGTAATGTAAGTGGTTAGAAAAATTTTAAGTTAACTATCGCCTTTGAAGGCCGAGTGGCATTTATCGCATCAAAACTACAACTTATGTCGAACTTTTCCTAACCACACTTTTCTTAGTACTAATTTTTCTAACAACTATATGAAGATAAAAAAACAAATATAATAATATTATGTATGTATTTTGGTAACATACAGAATAAGTGGTCCACAAAAGGTGCGGTGTCTCCCGTGTACCCGAACGCGTCCCGCCCGGGGCGCCGGGCGACGATAACAGGCGTTGTAATAGGTTCGCGTATATTTTTAGAACAGCACCCAAATTGTATCACTCGTACCTACATTAGGTACGCTGTTTCGTTCCAACCTGTGAACTTTTAGCATGGCCATTGCCAAGTCACATGTTTATTGTTGCAATTGCTTTTGTACTAATAACATACATAAATCACGCGTATTTTTCCCCGAAGGGGTAGGCACAAAACACTGACGATTACGAGCCTATTGCCATCTATCAAGCACGTTTGTACTAATAAGCTCGCAAAAAAAAGGGATTTTGTCTCTCCGCAGTAAACAAATAGGCTTCTACCTACTAAGCAATATAATTCGCATTACGTGCCCTAAAGATGGCAAAAGGCTGTCCCCATATTAAATGGGACTTAGCATAAGTGGCAAAACGTGGGTGTTAATTCACTTGTGAGTTGTGTATAACGAGTATATGTGTTATCCCTTGGCGGATGCCGATGGCACTGTGGTATCACGCTCGCTATTTTGGTAACATAAACTAAGCAATGTAAGCCTTGGATAGATGACCAAAACAAAAAATATACATTATCTCGGGAACCTCCGTTCTTCGGAAGTCCGTGGTTCCGGTTTCCCTGCAGTCGCTATTAGCCACCAAATGCACTAGTCCGGCATGGTAAGTTGTGCTCCCTAATAAAGGGATTTCTCCCTTTATTAACCGCCAAAACTCACCATCAGGTGAGGCGAAGGTCAAGAGCTTCGTTGTCTAGCTAAAATATAAACTAAAAAATATAACCAGCGACCATTCGTTCGGGCCTGCCGTCAAAATAGAGGAGCTCGCTAGCGCAGTAGCATAGCGCGCTTGGCCTGCGATTGCGTAAACTAAGCAATGTCGTTAAGGGCGGTTATTCGATGGGTGACCAAAAAGTATTACCTCGAGTTCCTTCGTGCTTCGGAAGGCACGTTACGCCGTTAGTCCCGGAAGCATCTGCAGTGCGCACTAGGCCAGCGTGGTGGGTTATGTCCCGATTTCCCTATATTCTTCCATCTATAGCGTAGCCCGTGCCCCAGCAGTGGGGACATTATAAGGGCTGGTGATGATGATGGTGATGCCGTCAAAATAAGGATATAAGCTAAGAAAATGCTACTCCCTATCTCTTGCCGCCAGTACCACCTCCGCCGTACCAAATCGAAAATCTGGCGAAACCTTTTTCCTGGGAGCAATTTTAAAAATTAATTACATGCCACTCGATTTGACGAAGATCTCTAACGGGCAAAGTTGCCGGTAGCTTTTTCTTCGGAACTTTTAAGTGGAAACGATCTCGGTTGGATGTTTCTCACGGTAGTACCTACCTTCAGACCTTCGGCGAATTAATAATGAAATTGTCGTTCAGCACTTGTAAAAATTGTGATAGAATGAAAGAAATATAATTATTTATTGATATCGCATATACAATTTAGGAATAAATACAGAAAACACAAAATATAAAATAATAAATCAATACAATATTGATTATAATAATTTACAACAAAATATTAATAACTCCATTAAACATAGTTCAATGTTAGGTCTCAAAGGGATCGAAAAAGTAACCTAAATTTTCTATCAAAATAATGATTTTTATTTGAACCTTTATTAATTTTCCAAAAAATATTACAAAGAAAATATAGGTCTTGAAAAAATTATTCTCACATCATCACAAACATTTTACGAAATTTTTAAACTTTCTTTTCTTTGAAACAACAAAATGACAGCGCATGTCAAATAGATAATTACAAATTTTTGATACCTTGGCTTACATTATTGCATTTTTTAGGAACCTCTAATTAAAAACCTACAGCCTATGTTACTTGCTATTATATAGCGAAGCTTTCTATAAGTAAAAGAGTTAAAATCCTAATAGATACATACATACATAAATCACGCCTATATCCCCGAAGGGGTAGGCAGAGTTAAACTAGCACCCACGTTTTGCCAATTATGTTAGGTCCCATGTAATAGGTGGCGAGCCTATTGCCATATATCGGGCATAAAAATGCCGCAGTACATTGCTAGGTGGTATAAGAGAAACGCTGCTGCCCATTCCTCATTACTGTTTTATCCTTAGTCGCCTTGTACGACACCCACGGGAGAGATTTGGGGTGGTGACAATTGTATTCTACTCTGCCGTCACCACACGGCTTTAAATTAAAATCCTTTTAATGTAAAATCCGTGAAAGTGCAACAAACAAACAAACTACCGTCCAAATTTATAGAATAGTAATTGAATACAAGATAAGCCTCTTCACATCCAATGTAGCATGAAATATAGCATCGTTAACTGTCGTGGAAAATTTCGAACGCACAGAAAAGCTCTTTGTACGCAATATCTCACGAAAACAAAAGTAAGCAACACTTAAGCAAGCATTGCTGTAATATATCGCAACCGTTTAGCGCATTGTTTGCGCGAGAAATACAAGTGAGCAGGCGAAGGTGAAGAGGTGACCGCCGATAGCCCCACCCCATTAACACACGTTGGCTTCGACATGGTAAAAGTATGTGGATGTGGTATATTATAAATAATGGTGTTATTTTTGTAATTTAATTTATTGCTTTCATTGCTATAGCCGCCACACTCTCCCTATTGCACATAACCATAGGGGTTAACCGGTCTACAGGTGCCTATAGCCAAGTGGCAAACGTGTTGGCAACACCAACAAGAATAACACATTTTTTGTCTTCGTCTGTTCACTCTCTCTCTTGCGATATAATGGCGATTTTTAAAAGTTTGCTTGCAACGTGCCTCCTGAGAATAAATTATTTTTTACTGCAAAAGAGTGTTTATTTTGCTACCCACGACTTACCTCGTAAACCGTGACAAAATTATAAAATGTCTCTCGAAAAAATTAAAAATTTTGACTAATTCTCATACATTTGACACGACGGTAGACATGTTGTTATCAATTTATTTGTATTCTATTCGGTCGAATAGATTGTCCAGTTGTCTAGAGGGGCTGAGCAGTTCGTAGTCGCGGTCGTCCCGGGAAATCGCTGGATTCGTGTTTCCCGCTACATAGGTGACTTACGTATTGTGTTTTTCTTTTTAATTGTCTTGTTTCACACCCACAATGCCGCATCCATGACTTCGATTCGCCCATCCGTGCGTTGTACAGGCCTAGTGAGTCAGGTAGCACCAGCCGTCTAGACGCAGCGGTCGCCTACTTTATGGCCTGGGCCTTCTATGTATCAACTTACTTAAGTTGCCTCGCAAATGCATTTGGGATTTACGATTTACTGTTCGTTGAGTCATTAATTCGATGTACTTAACTGAAAACAATTTTATTCTGTCTCGTTTTTCGCTCACTGCTAAGTACTGATTGTATCTTTAGTAGTACTGAAAATATGTTACATTACTCTCACTATGAAAGGTTGTATAATGAAATCAGATTTTTTATTCATGACACTCTACTGTCGCATCCTCCAAAAATAGGAACAATGTTAATTACAACCAAAGGAACTTTGCCGCTAAATATAAAATTATGTTAAAGACAAAAAAGTTATTTCTTACCGAATATAATAAAATCTCCCTATATGATGAACTAAACTGCTACGAAAAATATTGTTTCAAGTTTGTAATAAGCATTAAAGATTAAAAAGATTTTTTTGCATATTATATACGCATTTTCGCAGTAACTATGACCTAAAAATTCAGTCAAAACATCCGAGCACTAATAATAATGCTGAACAGCTTCAAGATGCAAAACAGGTTGCAATTTTAAATATTATTTTTCTCACACAGCACAGTTCTCTGCCAACATATCTTGATGAGGCCCCATTCATTCACAGATCTCTCCAGGGCGATCAGTTTCGCACCTTCGTAAGCCGGATTCCCGAGCTAGAACGTGCCAAATGACTGCCCGCTTCCGTTAGTAAACACCAGCAATGAAAGAGCCCGCTAACGGCCCTGAACGGGCTTAATGTACATTGATAACCGCATACGCTTTCGGTATCATTTCAGCTTTGCAATTTAATATCCTAGCGGTATTTTATAAATATTGTCTTTTAAAGGAACAGTGCCCATGTGTGTACAGTCGTCATCATTTACGTAGATTAATTTAGTCCTCTATCATTATACCAACGACAACGGATGAACACTAGGGAAAGGTAGCCGAAAACAGGCACACTGACTAAAGTGAGCACCATTATGTGTAAAATAAATTCTATACATAAAAGGGGCATAATTGTGTGGGAACTTAAATTTGCACCTTCAAGGAAGCGGGTAATATCCACGAAGCTAAGGCGCAGCTTCGTTCGCCTAAGTGTAAGAATAAGAAATATATATTTGTATTATTATTTCCTTGAATGCAATAATGTGGGTTATGCAAAATATTATTCCGTTCGTCTTAAATAGTATGCATAACAAACAATTACTAGAGTGTGAGAGTGTAAAGTTATTTCCCAAATCAGGTCAATAATATCTCGACATTTTTCCGACCTCTTGTTCTTCGTAAAATATCTTACTACCCTTATCCCACTCTAGGCGGGTTCGGCACGACATGTTTTCTTCTTCCACTCCTCTCTATCCTTCACCAATTTCTCAACCACTCGTCTCGGTATCATATCCTCCTTAACACAAACCATCCATCTCTTCTTTGGTCTTCCTCTCCTTCTACGTCCTTCCACTGTCACATTTAACATTCTTCTGCCAGCATTACTTCCTCTCTTCGCAAACCATTTTCTCACCTCCATATCTTCTTAAATAATTATAGACTTTAAAATAAGCCTCGCCGCACTTTATATTTCGATTCCAAATAAAACATCATTGGTACGTCAACAATAATAAAACTATTGGACTTACCTACCTTACGAGTGTAATGTGCGCTTCATGCAACAAAAGCACAATGCCAAGACTTTGCTTTCCACAAATATATTGAGAGTGCAATCTTCACCTTCATCGGAACTCTTCGACCCCTCGGCTACTTGTCCGCCCCGGACACTCGTGCGCACCCCAGTCAGAAATATCGCGCTACAGTGTAGGTATAGCCAGTAGGGGCTTGTACTCAAAACTGCGGACTGGTGCGATGCGAATGAATGAACGAAAACATGTGAGATGGGATTTGGTGCGGCAAGGCGGCGAATCAAAGAGGAAGGAATACGCGATGCGAATCAATTCGCAAGATCTTGCGATGCGTCGTGGGAGCTCGTAGATTTTTACGATGCGACGTCGCATCGCAGTTTTGTGTACAAGTCCTGAGCTAAAATAGTTATTATAAACTTACTATTAAATATTGTATCATAATCACAATCAACCATTTAATGTCCGCACTGCTGGGGGACAGGCCTTCCCTCTGGATGGAAGAATATAGGAAAAATGGGTAATGACCCACCACGCTGGCCCAGTGCAGTCCAGTCCAGTCATTCCCATAAAGTTGTGCTGCTGTAATGTCTTGAACGCCTTCGCCTACACCCAACGAATGAACCTGCCTGCCTTTAGACCTACGGGCCAAAACACGAGAAGCGCGAAATCACTTTCCATTCTTGTTCTTCTCCCGTCAACGCTTCTTACCTTTATTCAACACCTACAGAGCACAAAATCTTAAGAAATCAGTTGTACCACCATAACCGTCTTACACTATGCCAGGAGCGGGCCGAGGTGTGCGACCGGATGTGCCGCCATTTCCGACCCCACCTGTCGCCTCTACGACTTCCGGTCGATCCTTGACCGGCACGCTTTTCAGCAGTATTTATAGCCTTCGGGCCACATTCGTTATTTGGAAGCTGACTTAAGTGTGAATCACTTGTAATGGAAATGTAAGGGCACATTCGGACACAAGTCAAAGTTACTTTGTGTATTATTTATTATAGTAGAGCAATGTCTTACGTTGCCATGTTATACAATGTGCAACAGAAATAACGCACACCCGAACACTACCCAAGCTTGTCGGTTTTCATTTAATGCCTACTTAAAAAGAATGCCCGAAGACCTTAATTACTATTATGACATTTGGAAATTCTGTCCATCATCATCTTCATCATCATCACCAACTCTGCTGCAATGTAAGCAACAAAGAAAATAAAATAAGATAAAAATATTCATCTTTTCATTCAACAGGAATTATTTTTATAACATTATTAATAAATTGGTAAGTCAATGATGAGGAATGGGCAGCAGCATTCCTCTTTTACCACCTAACAATAGCAATGTACCTCAACTTTTGTGCCCAATAAATGGCAATAGGCTCGCCACCATGGGACCTAACATAATTGGCGAAACGTGGGTGCTAGTTCACCTCTGCCTACCCCTTCGGGGATATAGGCGTGATTTATGTATGTATGTAATAAAATGAATGTAGAAATTATGATCTTTGACTGTAGGTGCCGCACAGATTTCAACATCAACTCATTCTGTTAAAACTCTTCAATTACAATTACAGTAGAGTTTTTCTCACATTCTAACTGAGCTATTGTTCTAGTTTTAGCAAACACAAAGACGTTAAGCTTCCGGTGCAACAACTTAATTCAGACTATCTCTGTAGAATTCCACCTTACCGCACATAACAATTGCACCTCGCAAGTTTAAGTGAAAAGTTTTACAAATGGCAGACAGAACAAACTCTTTGTTATTAACTTATGTGTGAGGGAACTTCAAATATTACGTTTAAGTATTCATGTCACAACTTACTTTTAAGAACGCTTTAAGAATAGACTTGAGGTTGTCAATAAATAAAATGAATAACAAGAAATAAAAAAACGGTTTTTAAAATAAAGCCAACTAGCTTAATTAGCCGCTCAATCAAAAGCCTTGCCTCTCGTAATTTTTCTTGACGAATCAGGAGAATAGTCTCCTCAATCGTCAAGAACAATTACGTAAAACATCGAAAACGCCTCTGTCACAGTCTATATTTAATGCAAAATGCACATAACGAAACGAATTTTTACAGATTTTTGTTTTATAGTTACCTTTGTTTAGTTTATAATTTAGAATGCAGCTCAAAAGACATCGCTAGCAAGAGCTACTAAAAATATTATAAATACTGCCACAAATATTTAGCGGGTGGTAGCCCTGGCGAGGTGCCAACTTTCGCCAGTGCCTACTACGAGGTTTATTGTCTTTTATAAACTTATCACCAAAAACAAATGAATTACGACCAACAAATATTGATAAACAGAACTTCATAAAACTATCATTGGTTGCTGGGACCCATGCCTCCTCTGTGGATGGAATATTATTGAGCCTATAGTTGTATCGGGCACGTAAACCGTAGTATATTGCTAGGTGTTATAAGAGGAACCCTGCTGCCCATACATTTCATTCTTTTTTTTTACACTCACCAAAAATATACATATTTATTATTTTAATGACGCCACTGCCAAAATAGTAGTTCAAAGATTTTGGTGGTTAGAAAAATAATTTCGAAAAATTATGATCTTGAGGCGGGAATCGAACCCGCGTCCGCTGCTATCCGGGCAGGTGCCTGACCGCTCGGCCACCCAAGACACTAATTTACTTGCCGAAATTCTTCTAACCTTTACACTTCACTTTGTAAGCCAACGGGTACCCTCGCAATGTAGAAATAAATTTCAAACATTCCAAACGGACGCGGGTTCGATTCCCGCCTCAAGATCATAATTATTCGAAATTCTTTTTCTAACCACCAAAATCTTTGTACTAATTTTTCTAACATTTATATAATGTTAAAATTGAAATCGAAAATGGTAGTTCTTAATCGTTACTAATAACGTTTCGGTAAACACAGACTAGAAATGGACATTCCGGCCAAGTCTAGACATTCTTAATTTCCTAAATACCTGAGCACAATGGCGGTTGGAGAACGATCTGGAAAAACACCGTATTGCTCGCACAATAGACGGCTGGCCCTACCGTAACACTGGCCACGAATACGTACGGCTAACCGCTCTTGGGACTAGATGAAACTGTCAAATTTTATCAAACGATTCTCAAACTTAACTTTTGAGCAGTAAAGCATAAAGTCGATTGAGAAAATTTGACAATTTGTGGTAGACTGACATGCATTTGACAGTACCACTGCCTCGAGGAATTGAACAAGGGAGCAAAAACGTAATAGCGCGCCTAAGAACGGAATAACACTAACTGCCGCACTCAGAGACGTCCATTAACTTTAATGAGTATTTAATGTCATAAATTTTCATTCAAATCAAGACCATAGACCCGGCAAGAATAGAGACTTTTGAATTGTCATTTTTTAACGTTAAGTACTCATTAACGTTATTTGACGTCTCTGAGTGCGGCAGTAACAGAAATATTTATCTAAGTAAATTAAAGAGTAATAAAATTTCGACGTCATCAAGCCATCCACTCCATTTTGACACATATCATCCATCACACCGCAAGGAGCGAGTGATGAATGAATGTATAGAAAAGAGACGGAACGGACCATGTCGAGAGATCGATAAACGGAAAGAGTGATTGGAATGACAACATTCCAATCCATACTGCTCAAGGTTTTGGATTTAGGTTTTACAGCCGGCCGCCTGCCTGACACTTACCCTCTTTGATATCCACATGTGACTCCTGTTCTTATTTTAATGCTCTCTCATGAGCCTTATAAGACTCATTGGACAGGTAAGTGGTTAAGCTCCTAATTCAGGTTTCAGCATTGAATCGAAATCAATATTGAGTTTCAATGAACTCTCCCATCTGATCTCTGGAGTCCTCAACAAAATCCGGCTCTTGAAACTATTGAATTAGTTTCCGTTTGCGGGACGAATACCTCGAAGGTGGCTTTAATTGTCCGAGCCCCGTAATGGCATCTTAACTTTGGATCGTTCAACCGCCGGGGGCGTCTTTCCATTTGGCACGACACGTAAAACTTCGATTATCGGATGCTCATGATCCCATAGCAAGGAAATATTGAAAGTGATTTTACATACATACATATATAGTTCACGCCTATATCCCCGAAGGGATAGGCACTAATAGGCAGGGGTGAACTAGCACCCGCTCTTCGCCAATTATGCTAGGTCCCATGTAATAGGTGGCGAGCCTATTGCCATTTATCGGGCACAAAAGTCGCAGTACTTTGCTAGGTGGTAGGTATAAGAGGAACGCTGCTGCCCATTCCTCATCACCGATTTATCCTTAGTCGCCTTGTACGACACCCACGGGAGAGATTTGGGGTGGTGACAATTGTATTCTACTCTGCCGTCACCACACGGCGGAAAATACAAAAGACCAGGAGATCTACTATAATTCTCCGAACGAAACTTGTCAATCGAACGAGAATAAAAAGAAACTTTGAAAGTGAACCTACTCTAATTACATGTTCGGATGCTCAATCGAATAATTTTAAGAGTACAAGTATATGCTGCTATTATACACGTTACCTTAGTCAATGTAAATTATCTGAGAAATTATCCGTATTGTATGAATATTTGTTGGTTGTCAACCAACTAAAACGTTTCTATACTTTCAAGTAGGTATACAAACTTCTTAGTTGGTTTCAAGCAGAGAGGATAGTAGAAAGGGTTCATGTAAAGAGGGCAGTATACTACGGGTTTCAAGTATTGTAAAATATTATTATTAATATTTCTACAATTGCTTTTCGCACACTGCGCCAACACAGTGCTCATTCTACAAGCATTTCTAAGTAGCAATTTTTATTTGGGCGCTTACAAGTAACATTAAATTTGATTTAATTGTGAGTAAATTATTCCTATTTTCCAAAAAAAATTCTTGGTTGCCGCTATAATTTAATGCAGTTGAATAAATTAATGTTCATTTATATATGTTCTAATTATTAATATATATGTACTCCAGACTCCAGCTACGCTCTAAACGTTTTCCACGTATTGCTGCCTCGATGCCATTTTATGTGGACTTCACACTAAATTCACACTTACGAAAATCAAAAGGTAACAATTTTGATTTCGTCAAATTTTGGTTGAAAATCCGAACGAATTTCTGTCAAATTTGAACACCTTACAAAAATCAAAAGGTAGCAATTGTGGTTTCGTAAAATTGAGGTTAAAAATACGAACTAAAATATGTCAAATTTGAATTTTCTAATAAATTTCAAACAATTTTTGTTCGAATGAAGTTTCTTTTCGTTTCGGTCCGATAATGAATTATAGTAGGAAACGCTCGAAATATCGGCCGCAGTTTCCATTTTCGTTGAATTATAGTAGGCCTCAATATCATAAACACTAGTCAACATCGATTAATCTTAAACTTAAAATTGCTTGTAAAGCACATTAATACATTTTAAGCGGCCAAAACGAATTATTATTTGCCGCATGGTGAGTTGGTGACTGATCCTATCTCTCCCGCGGCTTTCGACACAAGGTAAAGAGGAATAGGCAGCAGCGTTTCTGTTATACCACCAACCAACATACTGCGATTTAGGTGCCCAATAGATGGCAATAGGTTCGCTCCATTTACCATTGGCGAAATATTAGTATCCAGCTTACTTCTTCGGGGATAAGAGAGTGATTTAAATATGGGTATAATTTAGCGCATAATGAACATAATATTTTGTCAACTGTATAACTTATTGTCATGACGTATTTAGGTAATATCAATGTCGAATGAATAAAAGAAAATTTAGTCGCAACTTAAAACGTGTCGATCCAAATGGAAACCACCACGACTCTTCTGGAATCGGCAGTAAGTGTCGGAGGGTAATGAAGACCTCCCGTTGATTCTCTGCGGCTAATCCACGCGGCCCAAGCGCGGATACACCTTATAGACGCACCGCAAGTTATACGCTGACAGCGTTTTATCAAATCATACATAAATCATGTCTGTTGACCCCCGAGAGATGTATTGATTCCCACATTTCGCCATCTAAGTTATTTCCCATATAAAACGTGCTAAGTCTGTTGATATGTAATTAAGATACTGAATATACCTATAATCCCAGTTTATCTGGGGTAGTATGTTTCCTTTTCCATTCATATCGTCCATACGTCTTCAAGTTATCCACTCCCTATTAATTCGTACCATCCACAACATCGGAAAGGTGCTGGAATGACAACATTCCAATCATGATTATGAACTAAACAAAGGTAAGTATAAATTTTAAAAATATAATACTGATGAATGAATATATATAGAATAAAGGCAATTATTCAAACTTAGGTTTAAGGTTAGGCTTTTTGTATGGCAAGAATTAGACGGGCAATAAATATCGCCATCCAATATCGTGATAAATATTGAATTATAAAGCATCATAGAAAAATCCTGATTTTTGTCAATATCGTCAAATAATAAATAAATAAATTCGCCCGTCTCTTTTGTCTTACACAGGTTCCCATGAGTCGAACGGCTTAAACTAATCATATTATAGTTAAGTGCGTTTCTAGGACCTGCGCCACGAGGTAATCTCCGCCTGCCAGGTGCTTGTCCTTCACTTCAGAAGCAATTGATATTGATTCCGTGCAAAGGAGTTTCTAACTAAATTCACTTAGAGCTCATTTCTCACTTTTAAACGGGTCGCTTTTTCTTAGGGAAATTTATGCAAATATTTAGCTTAGAACTGCCTTTTCTTATGATATATTTGTTTTATTATTTACTGTGTGTTGTTTGTGGGGCCAATAAATGTTTTCTTTCTTTCTTACCTTAAATTTATGATCGAAGAGAAACAAAGACTTATGAAAAAGGGATATAATAAGGTTATAGACTACATACCTACATCAAATGATTAGGATGTGTGGATATTGATTTTTTATTGTTATAGTAGACTATTAATTTTTGAGTATTTTTAAATTATTTTCTACGGTATTTAATGTAATTCAAGTAACAAATTGTTACACGTGTTTATTCAGTCTATTAAGTCTATTGGGGCATTGTATGTGTTGTATTTTATGTACGTTTTAGTATTTTAGGTATTTTTTAAACTTGAAATTCATATGCTGTAATGTAACAATGTTGGCAGACCTAATAAATAAATAAATATGTTGTTGTTTGTCTATAACTTTTAATATACCACTATTGTTATTATCGATTGCTTAGCAACTAAGCTGTTGGCTATCCGAAGAAAATAAAGTAAAATAAATAAAATAAAATGTGTAGTAATCTCCGTCGATCCATCAGCAGATATTCGTATGATAGATGGTCGTCGATACGCGACACACCGCACCTCCCTGTATAGACGCCATTTGTCAGGCTTACTGCTTACCTTTACAATGAGGTTACAAGATGTATGATGAAAGAGACCACTAATACGCTTTGAAGAATTCAGCTACTTCCGCAGTGTTTTCTCCACGATGATTTTATTTATACTCGTACTTTCAATATTTTATTCGGTATTATTTTAGGAATAAGTGTAGGGCAGGAAAGTGTTGCTTAAAAGATGATAGGATAAGCTTAGGGTAAATAAAATACCGAAGAAGTTATGAATGAATTCAAAAGCCCTTTAATGTCCCCACTGCTGGAGCATAGGCCTTCGCTATAGATAGAAGAATATAGCGAGAATGGGCATACCCCCCACGCTGGCCCAGTGCAGGTTGGTGGGTATTAACGGCTGCAGGTGTAGCTGGGACCAAGAAGTTAACGTGCTTCCCGAAGCACGGAGGAACTCGAGCTAATACATTTATGTCACCCATTCAAAACCAGCCTTAGCGAACACTGCTTCGTTTACGCAATCGCAGGCCTAGCTAAGCCACAGCGCTATCGAACTCCTCCGGGAATCATCCCAATATCAAAATCGGTTGACAATATCAAGAACAAAGCCACTTAAATCCAGTGCTCCCTTAACCTGCAGACGGTCGCGTCGCATAACATTTTGCATCGAGCTGCGGGGGATGTTTGCACAAAATATTTGTATGTAAAGCAGAAAAGCAATCCACTTATGCCGTCTCTTACCTGCACGATGCTCGTCTGTTACAATCGCCCTGTTACCAACGGAACAGGCAATGTGTGGAGTCGACACCAATTAATTAATAATTTATCGATTTTTATTGTAAACCTTAGGTATAGCATAGTCTCGTTCGCCATGTTCTTCGTTCAGTTCTTAACATTTAAACTTGACTAAATAATATTGGTACATTCCTTGATGATATAAAAACGGCTTCTTGTAATTTTACTATTTAATAAAGCATAAGAAAAAAAATATTTCCGAAAAGTATGAAAAGTATTAGCTTTACGATAGCACAAAATTTTGTATTATAATTTTTTTGGTACCAATCAGTCTAAACACTATAGGTACCTAAGGAGGACACACGTAAGTGCAATGTGGGCAGTTGAATAATATGGTCACAAGTATCAGGAAATATAAGGCATTGCAATAATTTAGAAGGCGCTACTATTTGATATTTTTTTCTAGTTCCTAACTGCCGCACTCAGAGACGTCAAATAACGTTAATGAGTACTTAATGTCAAAAAATGACAATTCAAAACTGGTCGCTATTCTTGCCGGGTCCATGGTCTAGATTTAAATGAGATTTTTTGACAATAAGTACTCATTAAAGTTATTTGACGTCTCTGAGTGCGGCAGTAAATATTGTCAACCAGTATATTATTCCTTATTTCCTATGATGCATCAAATCACACCAAAGATTAATGCGACCATAACCACTCTACCATAATCACTAAATAATAGTTGAGTAACTATGTTTAAATCATTTCCATAGGTTAAATTTCATGCCGTGGTGAAGTGTGGTGACGGCAGAGCAGAATACAATTGTCAGCACTCCCATCTCTCCCGAAGTGTCGCACTTAGGGTAAAGATAGTGATGAGTAATGAGCAGCAGCATTTCTCTCATACCTACCATCTAGCAATATACTGCGATTTATGTGCCTGATATATGGCAATAGGACCTAGCTTAATTTGCGAAAAATGGGTGTTAATTCACATCTGCCTATCCCTTTGGGGATATAGGCGTGTATTAGGTATTTATGTTTTAAATGTCATCTCTATAGATATTATATTCAGCGATATTTTATGCTTCTATTCTTAAATCCAATTACAATAATGGTTCCGAAAAAACGGAGTTCTGATAAAAATAAAGATATCACACGCGGCTCCACGTCTTTATTGTCCGACAATTTGCCGAGGACTTACCTCTTCATAAAGAGGGTAGGAATTTTTCTTTATTGTCCGGATTATTGGGCCGCCGCTCCAGAGCTCCACTCAAGATGGCCGATCTTTATGACGTCATCCAACTCCCATTCACCTTTATACTCCTATATTAAGTTATTGGCAAACGAACGCCAGATTTTATACGTGACTTTTTACGAGGCACGCGCTGATAAATTTGTTAAAAGGCTTCTCGGGAGATTATTGTGCTTGTAGCGGAAAAAATTGGTACAGTCTACAGTACGTTTGGCTTCTCCTTTAACTTTGTCACTCAGGCCAAGTTTGATAATCAATTTGGGGTGAGTAATCGGGAAGGACCCACAAAAATAAACACCATAATTATTAAGAATTAAAGCGTTGAGAAATGGGCAGCACTTAGGCTTACCCCCTATTACATGGGATCTAACATAATTGGCGAATTGTGGGCGTTAATTCACCTCTACCTACCCCTTCAGGGCAAATAAGCTTGATTTATGTATGTATCAGTGTATTCTGTTAGCTTCCGATCTCTTACTGCCGCACTCAGAGACGTCAAATAACTTTATTACAATTTCATTGAAATCTAGACATCATAGACCCGGCAAAAATAGCGACCAGAATATGAGACTAGAATATAGATTTGAATTTTCTTCCATATGGTAAAATGTCAAAGACCGACGATTAAATCAGAATCGCCTGTTTAAGTGTTAGTGAACTCGAGGCTAAGTACTCATTTTCGTTAATCGACGTCTCTGAGTGCCGCAGTTAACTTTCACTATTCAGACCAGTTCGCCAGCCATTTAAACATCCAATTCCGATCTAATTGCGATAAATTCAGGGACACGTGTCTCATGCAGCTCAATGTCTACTACGCCCCTCCGCGTGGGACCCCGGTCCGCAGTGGCCGTATCACAGCGCCCCGCGCGTCGGTTTGATTGCATCAATAGCTTGCTATCAGCCGTCGATTCTCCCCTCGTGGGATGGTAATGAATTTGTGTTTTACGAAAGAAAAATTGTTGTCCCTATGTTAACTGATTGCGTTTTGTGTTCGGTTTTCAACTTTTTTTACTTTTTAAACAAATCAAGCTTTGGTTTTGATGTTTGGACTGTGTGAGAAATTATATATTTTTTTAATTTTATTTATATATTAGTACCTATAGGTACCGAATCTATAATCTACCTAATAGGTACCGAATTTATAGACTCAGTAGCTATCCAAAAGACTATAATAATATGTTCTCAATAAAACTACGTACCTACCAAAGTTTAATCTCCCACGAGTATATCCTTGTAGCAATTTTAAGTGACGGCAGCGGAGTTGATTCCTAAACTCGAATTTTCCAGTTCTAGTCTAAACAGCGAACGGCGACCGACTACGAACAAATAAATTATCATTAGTATATGGACCCACGGCGTTGCACATGCTGTCGCGCCCAATGGATGCGGCACTTTGAGTTAGTTTTTTTACATGTACTAATCTAGCCTATATTCCCGAAGTAGTAGGCAGAGGTGAATTAACATATTTCGCCAATTAGGTTAGGACCCCTGCTGAATGGTGGCGATCCTATTGCCATTTATCGGGCACGGAAATCGCAGTGCATTGCTAGGTGGCAAGGAACGCTAATGCCCATTACTCAATACTCTCTTAATCAATCAACCTTAATTCGTTTTTTGTCCCCACCTTACCTTGAACGTGCTAGTTTTCTATTTTTAGATTTTCAACAAAGCATAATATTAAGTACCTTGGGGCACCCGAATGGTGTAGGGCATACCACCAACAACAGCATACCCAAATAGGACTGGCATCAGGCAGGCGACCGGCTGTGAAACTTAAACCAAAACCTTGAACAGTATATATTGGAATGTTGTCAGCCCCTCAGAAGCATGGAGATCATTGGAGATGCTCAAGGATAGCCTGTCGTTCCGTGGATTTCAGAAGCTTCTCCTAAGAGTGCCAAGTGCTCTTACTGCCGCACTCAGAGACGTCAATAACCTTAATGAGTAACTACTAAAACAAAAAATTACAATTCAAAACTAGTCGCTCATTTTGCCGGGTCTATGGTCTAGATTTAAATGATTTTAACTGCCACACTCAGAGACGTCAATTAACTTTAATGAGTATTTAATGTCAAAAAATTTCATTGATATCTAGACCATAGACCCGGCAAGAATAGCGACTAGTTTTGAATTGTCATTTTTTGACGTTAAGTACTCATTAACGTTATTTGACGTCTCTGAGTGCGGCAGTTAGACATTAAGTACTCATCATCATCACCACCAGCCCTTTAATGACCACGCTGCTGGAGCAAAGGCCTTTCCTATGGATATTCCATATAGGGAAAATGGGCCATAACCCACCACGCTGGCCCAGTGCAGGTTGGTTGGTTTACATTACAGTTTACATACAGAGATTAACTTAAATGAGTACTTACATTAAGTACACATAATAAAACACATAATAATATTATAATAAATTTTAATTCAGTTAAGTACTCAGTGAAGTTAATCTCAGAGTGCGGCGGTAGGGCCTAAAAAACTTAAGAATGCCACATCCAAAGTACTATTCGCGCATGAGCGTGCGCGCGATGCAGCCTGCACTTACGTGGGACAGTCCAAATTGAAAACGCAGCCGACGGTAAACGACGTTGATTTGTCGGCGCTTTACCGGCGACAAGGCCCTTTGTTCGCGTATGTTGCTTTATTAAACTCTACGCAAAGCTAACGTCTTTGTTCCGTGAATGTTGTTTCGATAGAGATATTTATTTTGGTGCAGCTGTAAACGCGATTTTTAGAAAACGCGGTAATAGACTTGCCACCTACATGGAACCTAACATAATTGGCGAAACGTCACCCACGTTTCACCTCTGCCTTCCCCTTATGGAATAAATAGGCGTCATTATTTTTAAACATAGTTTTGTTTTTTACTTGCCTTTACTCAGGTACCTCTTAGTACATACATCTAATACTGTATTGGGTTCATGACAATGTGTTTGCAAATTGCGTATTGTTTAAAAACTGGGTTAAACTTTTAAAAAACACAACGATGGAGCTGCGAATCAGAATACAGTCTTAACTCAGTATCTTTATTGCAATACCACCCAGCCTGGCTAGCATGACCACCCAAACACGATATGATATAGCCATTGATCGCGTTGAACTTACAAAAATAATTGGATTTTTGACAGTTCAATACGATAAATGGCTATATCTTTAGGATATAGTCTTATAGGCTTCTTCAATTCTACAATTCAAGCTTATTCAATTCTTAGAATCAAAAGATTTTTTACTGTTCAACGCGATAAATGGCTATAGCATATCGTGTTTGGGTGGTCATGCTAGCCGGGCAGTAGTCTCCATCAGACCATTCCAGTGTCGCAAGGCTAAGGGAGTTTTCTCGACCTATTGATTCATACAGTGGCTAGTAATCCACCCACGATAGTCTTCCCAACGACTCTCTTTTCCTCCTTTCCTTTCCTCCTGTCATAAAACCTACCTAACCTATAGCAATATGACAATAGTCTTTCAATATGTTTTGTTGACTGCTAAATTAAAATGTTAATGCAACAGTCGGTTTGGATGCAACTTTTAACTGCACATCGATTGCAATCGGGCTGCAGTTTTATATTAGCCGTGCTAACTGCAATCTTGTCAAGGTGAAGTGGTGTAGGTCGACTGCTCACCTTACATTATTTTCAAAACAAAATCAGATGGCTAGACTCTCAGTTTCAATCATGAATGTCCAAACTTTTTCCCGGTATCAGCATCAACGAACAGCAATTTAAAAAGTCGACACGTCAGCTGAAAACACCATTACCTCCTCCTCAGCTCGACTCCTGGTGCCATAACTCAGGTAGCTACTCGGGAAACTTGTGGCAATCGACGTAGCGAATTAATGTGCCGTCACTAACTCGCCCGACGGCTGACACTTTAAAAAATCTCTCTTCTTCTTAATTTTTACATCATTGCAAGGTGTTTTTTTCTTGAGGGATGCGCGTGCAATAATGTCTGTCTGATATCGATGATCGTATCGATTAGATTATTGAAAGCGCCTTGAATACGGTAGGTAATACAATTTATTCGTCACTTTGTATTACATAAATTCTTTATCAAATACAGCTTAGCGGATGACAATGGGAGAAGGACACTGGGTAACAGCAGGGTCTTAAATCACACGCACGCCACTAGGCGCCGCGGATCAACTCTCCAGAAGTTCATCATGGCAAACAAACTTCAAACTGCTCAAATGGGCAGAAGCACCCTCCAATAGTTGTACGGCTCCAAGAAGCCGGTTTCCTCCTCTAAGTCACTAATTGAACCTGAAAAGGGTCGCCATCACCCCTGCCATTAAGGCATGATTTAGTTAAGTATTGCCATTGACATTAAGAAGAACCTTTTTCCCCCTACTGACCACCGAGCAAATGCCCCTCCGCGGTTCTTCCCTTCCTCTACTCCGACCCTAAAAAGGCCTCCTGCATGAAGCCATCATCCCCGCCCTAGTGGGCACAGTTTTCCAGCTTCTATGACCACCGGGAAACGTGCTGACGCGGCCCCACTCACTTCCCCAACAGTAGTGCCAAAAGCGGCCCGGATGAGACTCAATGCCAAAATTAAGCCTGTGGTCTATGCTTTTGTCCCCCTACCAAAGGAGAACCATCCGGAAGGCACCGCGAACACCACGCCAGATGGTGAGTCGTCGCCAACGTGTAGGCAAAAAGGAAGGCAGTTTATAAAAATATACAATTTTATTTGATAATAATAAACTATAACTTGTTTAATCCTCCCGTGTGGTGACGGCAGAGCAGAATTCAATTGTAACCACCCCCCCATCTCTCCTGTGGGTGACGTACATGGTGACTGAGGGTAAAGACAGCGATGCGTAATGAGCAGCAGCATTCCTCTTATACCACTATCAGTATACTGCGATTATGAATCTGATAAATGCCAATAGGCTCGCCACCTATTACATGGGCTCTAATTGGCGAAACGCGGGTGTTGATTAACCTCTGCCTACCCCTTCATGGATATAGGCGTGATATATGTATCTAAGGTTAATCCTATTCGATAATTTTTTTTCTATGTCGACATGCAATAAACGAGTCGCAACCCTACTCGTCGGAAACCTATTAATAATTCTCGGGTGAGAAAGTTTTTAAAAGTGTTTTCCCCAGGTCTGGCGAGGTGTCGGCGTCTCATTAATTACTGACCTCTTGTTGCTGGCGATATTGTTGAATTCTTTATGAGGCCAACCCCTGTTTGCCGTGCGGCCACACCAAGGCCCTGCGGTTAATGTTATGTTCAATTATGAATACTGTGATAAATACGCGTCGTGTTTTTCTTCATTACCTATTCAACAATATTCAGTAGTCGGTTGGATTGACGCGGTATGACTTCCCAGGTGTCCGTTTCGATTGCTCGGCCACGACGGAGAATAAGAAAAGCGACTTCATCATGATTTAGTGCAAAATTGTGAAATTCTAATGGTCAAGAGCAAAACAATATGCTAGTGACTGTTCGGAAGTTACACGGGTTCGAACGTGGCCGCGCAGTTGAAACGCGGAGAACTGCGCGGCCACGCAGTTCTTCTAAACTAAACCTCGTAGAAGGCTAATTCTTTTTGTAAATAACAGGTTTTATTTTGTGCAAAAATGTGGTACAAAAACATCAAAGGCTTAATATTTTAGAAAATATTTAACTTCAAAGTCGTGGCCGTGCCGTTAAAACTGCGGAGATCCATTACTCCTAAACTAAGCCTACTAGAAGGCTAATTCTTTTTGTGAATTACAGGTTTTGAAAAATGTGGAGGTAGTAAAAACATCAAAGGTATAATATTTTAGGAAATATAAAATACTTTTCTTGGTTAAAAATCATTCATTGGGGTGACTTTTTGGGGTGAATTCGTGTTTGAAAGGAAACTTATTTTTTCCTAAAGTCGTTATTGGTAATTAATGACTACACGGAGGCAACTGGGACACATACGTAGATATTTTAGATTAGTATCAAGACCAATTAGTCCAATTTCCCTAGTATTCCCTCTACAATTTTTTATTTTCCATTTTGCCATGAGATTCTGGTAGACCTATAACATTCACATTTTAGTTCCACAATTTGGTTTTGTTTCAATCAGTTTCAATATTATAATTATATTATAATTATAATCTTATAAACTAAAAACTTAATAATATATCTATAAGGTATAACAGAAAAAACACACAGTCTGAAAGTAGTTTTCATTGATAAATAACTAAATGACAGCTTGATTTGTTGATCATCAATTAATGTTGCTGACTCTTTGGACAATATGGAATTTTGAATTTAAAATTAAGAAAAGTAATATGGTTTGAATTTGAGTGAGGTCAAATAGGCAAAATATAGATAAGTTGCTATGTGAATTTGTTATTGTGAAATTTTATTACAATTCCTTTATTACTTTAAAATATTGGTTTTATTGTAAATAAAACCACTTGAAACAGTGTGGTCCTTCGAGCTATTTTTAGTTAGTGTGATTCTTCGAGATTTGTGAAAGTTATTTTGCAGAAATATTTATACGAAAATCTATGACAGATGACGTCTATACGGAGAAGTGAAAGAATTGCACGTAGAAATATAAACGATGAAGATATTATCTTATCGAAACCTGCCTCGATCTCATCGAAAAAGTCTCAAGTAAGTTCGACATCGTCGCAACGACAACTTTTGCAAGCACGAGCTACACGAGAGTTAGCTGAATTACAAAAGAAAGAAGTGGCGATTGCTCGTGAAAAAGCCGAACTTAAGCAGCAGGAGCTCGAGGCAGAAAAGATTTTGGTTAAGGCTAGGCTTGAGGAGGAATTAGCTAGTCTACACACCCGCAGCTCTACCCGATCGGAGAAAGCAACGGAGCTTTGGGTCGACAGTTCACGCCCTTACTTTGGAGAACCAGTTGATATTGGAAGGAGATTGTGATGCCACATGACAACCAGCCTTCGCACTATGACAAGCACGACAAGCCACGTAAATATGTGGACTGCGGCGGTGCGCGGGCCGGCTGTAGCGACGGTGAAGACCAACGGCATTTTAAGGACAGTGACGTAGCTAACTTGATAAATTCCTTATCTAAAAATCTTTCTCAATCTCATTGCAATAATGATAAATTGTTAGGCAGACTCACTAGCAATAACTTACCAACTTTTTCAGGGGATGCACTCGATTGGTTGCGTTTCAAAAATGCATACGAAATCACGACTAGGATTGGCCGTTACTCGGAGGAGGAGAATCTCGGCCGGCTCCAGAGATGTCTTCAAGGCCAGGCGTGGGAGGCGGTTGCTGCACGATTGATTGCAACTACTTCTGCGTCTGACGTCATGAGGATTTTAGAGATGAGGTTTGGCAGACCCGATTTAGTACTTGGTAGGTTGATCGCAGAGATGAGACGTGTGCCTAAACTGACTGGTATGCGCTCCGAAGTAGTGTTACTTGCAACTAAGGTGGATAATTGCGTAGCCGCCATACAGTCAGCCGGAAATATCGGATATTTACACAGTCCTGAGTTGATCTCCGACATTTTAAATAAGTTAACTGAACCTTTGTTTTATCGTTGGCTAGATTATTCTAAAAACACAAGTAAGAGTCAACCTCAGTTAACGTTACTTGCTAAATACTTAGTGTCAGAGGCTCAAGAGATTTGTAAACGCGGTGTTATTGAACCGCCTATTTTGAATAAAAGTAATAAGTTAGGTTTCTCATCATTCAAACCGCTTACTGTTATGACGAATACGGTGGGGGAAGAAAACCCAAGTGACGGCGTAGAAGAAAACCTAAGTGACGGCGTGAATGACAACCCAAGTGACGGCGTATTATTGACACGTGATGGCATTTCACATGAAACGATAAACGCGGTATCCTCTTCCAAAAAGGATGAGACAGGCTGTGTCTTTTGTTCGGAGGTAAGTCACACGATTAAGGCTTGCCCTAAATTTAAAGCTGAGCATATCGACAAGCGATGGGAGTGGATAGTGACGCGAAGATTATGTTTCTGGTGCCTCAGCTCTACTCATCGTCGTGACAGATGCAAGTCAAAAAATAAATGCTCCACCTGTCAGATGTCTGGTCATCACGCGCTCTTACATAAAGACAAGCCTATGACGACTGCACCACCTGTTGTAACACCGAGTGATAATAATCAAACTGCTGCCAACGTATGGTCAGCTCAAAGGAGGAAGGTACATCTAAAAGTCATTCCAGTTTTTATAGATGGTCCCACTGGTAGCGTTAGCACATTTGCCCTTTTGGATGAAGGTTCAACTGTAACCTTGGTGGAAAATGGAGTGGCAGACCAAGTTGGAGCCCAAGGGCCGGAAACTGGCTTAAACCTTCACGGAGCTGTTGGCTGTAGCAACGATATGCCTAGTAGAATAGTTTCACTGACAGTACGAACAAGTGAAGGATATCACCAACTGAATAGAGTTCGCACAGTAGAAAGGTTAACTTTACCAAAGTTCGTCGTAACAGAGGAACAACTGTCTTACGATCACTTGAAAGGGATTCCTCTAGAAGCGTATCACGGAAAGCCATCCATATTGATCGGCCAAGATAATTGGCACCTCATTGTGAGTCGCGAAGTGAGAGAAGGCAGGAAGAACGAACCCGTTGCGTCACGAACATTATTAGGCTGGGTATTGCACGGTTTTTCCTCGTCCTCTACTAAAAATCCATTTCAACTCTCTTGTCATGTTGATATTAGAAATGATGAGCTTCACAGTCTAATGCAAGATTATTTTCGATTAGATAGCATTGGCATAAAGTACAAAGAAAATTGCAGATACTCGCCTGATGAACGCCGTGCTCTCGATATTTTAGATGCTAAGTCGGAAAGAATAGGAAACAGGTGGCATACAGGTTTGTTGTGGAGAACTGATGACGTAAGATTCCCAAATAATCGAAGAAATGCAGAACATCGCCTGAGAATGATAGAAAAGATGATGGATTCCAATGCAGCTTTCGCGACTGACTATGCAAAGCAAGTTCAAAATATGCTAGATAAGAATTATGCAAAGGAAGTTCCAGGTGTTCTATCAGGCAGAGTTTGGTATCTTCCACATTTCGGTGTCAGGAACCCCAATAAGCCAGGTAAGCTGCGTCTGGTGCACGATGCAAAAGCAGAGACAAGAGGAGTGTCCCTCAATACTGAACTTCTTGCTGGTCCAGATCTTTTAAACTCTTTATTAGGAGTTTTGCTACGTTTCCGTCAGCGACCGGTAGCAATTACCGGCGACATTCGTGAAATGTTTATGCAGGTTAAGATTATAGAGGAAGATCAGAACGCCCAATGTTTTCTATGGCGTGGCATGGACAGAAACAACCCACCTCGTACCTACCGTATGACCTCAATGATTTTTGGTGCAAAGTCCTCTCCTTGTACTGCTACTTACATTTTGAGACGCAATGCTGCACAATTTATGGAAACGCATCCACGTGCTGTGGAAGCGATTAACAAACGTCATTACGTCGACGACTACTTGGATTCGGTTGATACCGAGGAGGAGGCAAAACAGTTAGTGCAAGACGTCATTATGATACACGAAGCCGGAGGCTTTGATATAAGAGGTTGGGCTTCGAACAAACCTGCCATACTACCTCAAGAAACTGACAAAGCCTGCGTAAGTCTATCTGGGACATCCGATAGCGTGGAAAGAACGTTAGGACTGAACTGGAAACCTGCTGCTGATACACTTGGTTTTGACTTGAGCTTGAAAAAAGTGAACAAGGAAGTGGTCGGCGGTTTACGAAAACCCACTAAAAGAGAGATCTTAAGAGTAGTCATGTCGGTATTTGATCCGCTTGGATTGCTCTGTCCCTTTATGATTAGAGGTAAGATACTCCTGCAACATCAATGGCGTAGCGGTAAAAGCTGGGATCAACAAATTGACGACGGTACGGCGGAGTACTGGTTTAGATGGATTCGTGAGTTAAAAAAGTTCGAAGGTTTTTCGGTTACTCGGTGTTACGGATTTCATACGGAGGAAAAACTACAACTACACGTATTTGTCGATGCGTCTGAAGAAGCATATGCGTGCGTTTTATACTTACGAAGTAATGACCGGGTCGTCTTTGTTGCAGCTAAGAGTCGTGTTGCACCGTTGAAATCGGCAACTATACCTAGACTAGAGCTGCAAGCAGCACTTCTAGGCGCGAGATTAGCCCATACTGTTATAAGTGAACAAACACTTGTCATTGACAAAAGGTATTTTTGGACCGATTCAAAAACGGTCTGGTACTGGATTAACAAAAATCCTAGAAAGAAAGAGGTGTTTGTCTGCAATCGATTATCTGAAATAGACGAACTTACCAGACCGCACGAATGGAGATGGTTATCCGGGTCCCTAAATGTTGCTGATGAAGCCACCAGAGCCAAAGAGAATTTAAGTGGTAGATGGCTAAGTGGCCCCGAATTCCTAGGCCTCCCAGAGGAACACTGGCCTCAATTCGAGCCACACCCATACGTAGAACCTATTGAAAAGGTTTTGCTGGTTAATGAAGGTCAGTCGCCCCAAAAATTTATTCTTGACGAGCGATTTTCTAACTGGCGACGACTTATCCGGAGCATGGCGTGGGCGATTTTGTACTTAAATAAATTTTACCTAAAAAAGAATATTGATCTACTAATTATTACTCCTGATTATGAAAAACGTGCTGAAATAATGATAATCAAACAAGCCCAAGTAGAAATGTTTAAGGATGATATCTTAGCACTGAGAAAGGGGCACAATCTTAAACCATCGAGCAAATTGATCAAAATGAATCCCCAAATTAATGATGATGGTTTGATCATAGCTAGGAGTCGATTGGAATCAGGAAGAGATCTCCCACCTACTTTAAAGATGCCGATCATTTTAGACGCTAGACATAATGTAACCAAATTGATTATAAGATATTATCATAGTAAGCTAGGACACAACAACAACGAGACATTGTACAATGAGTTGCGTCAATGTTATTATATTTTCCGACTAAGGACTACAGTTAGAAGTGTGATAAGTAAGTGTGTTACATGTAGACGTAGGAGAAGTCGCCCTGTACAACCAATGATGGCAGCGCTTCCAGAGCCCAGATTGCATCATCATTGTCGGCCGTTTACGTACTGTGGTATTGATCTTTTCGGACCAATGACAATCGCTATAGGCAGGCGACATGAAAAGCGTTGGGGTGTTATTTTTACCTGTTTTAGTACACGGGCTGTACATATTGAATTAGCATCTTCTTTATCAACTGATTCGACACTATTGGCGATACGCAGAATGGGTGCTCGTCGGGGGTTTCCTAAGCAGATCCATTCTGATAACGGAACGAACTTTCGAAGTGCAGACAAAGAGTTGAGAAAGGCTGTTCAAGATACCTTGTCAGGAATCGGCTTAGCACGACAGGTGAATGATCTAGGAGTCAAATGGACGTTCAACCCTCCTGATGCAGCTCATATGGGCGGAGTTTGGGAAAGACTCATTAGGTCCATTAAGACAGCTCTGTCCGCGACGTTGTCCACAATATTTCCGAGAGAAGAAGTCCTCTTAACACTTCTAATCGAAGCGGAGAATATAGTTAATAGCCGTCCGCTGACACACGTGTCTCTTGATATTGACCAAGAGGAAGCACTCACTCCCAACCACTTTTTGATAGGAGCTTCTAATCCGTTGCCTCGGCCTGGAGAATTCTCGGATGACGATTTACATTTAAGAAGACAATGGAGGTTGGCTCAACGTTTGGCTGACAAATGTTGGTCTAGATGGTTGCGCGAATATCTACCTAGTCTGCAAGTACGTCACCGTTGGACGTCAGACGCAGGAGTTAGTGTTAAATTAGGCGATTTAGTTCTGATAGTAGACTCAAACTCTCCTAGAAATGTTTGGCCTAGAGGTAGGGTCGTAGCGGTCACGCCTGGTCGTGATGGACGAGTGCGCATAGTAGAGGTGGCTACAAAAGGTGGTATTTTGCGTAGGCCTGCCAATAAATTGATATTGCTAGTGAGTCAGCCACCCCTAGAGTAGGCAATAGCGAGGAGGAGCATTGTTGCTGACTCTTTGGACAATATGGAATTTTGAATTTAAAATTAAGAAAAGTAATATGGTTTGAATTTGAGTGAGGTCAAATAGGCAAAATATAGATAAGTTGCTATGTGAATTTGTTATTGTGAAATTTTATTACAATTCCTTTATTACTTTAAAATATTGGTTTTATTGTAAATAAAACCACTTGAAACAATTAAATTGGAGTTATTGAATTTTGTATCAAACTAGCGCCCCGCTGACGACTTTGTCCGTAGATCCTATACTGTTTTTAAATGTATTTGTTGTTGTTGTATTACCGAATGGTATTATCGTTAAACGTTTCTTATTTTCGAAAATTGATACTTTAGACTTTTACATTTATTTACACACAAAGTTAAAATTCCCTAAAATAATAACTGATTACAGCGAGAACAATAGAGCCGGCTTGTATTGTTTTCACGACGCAGCTCTAACCGGACCGTCCATGTACGATGCAGCTCGTTTTCGACCATATTTCTAACCAGTTAAGAATGACTTTAGTTTGCAAATGCTTCTAACAGACTTGGCGTTACCAGTTTATTTCGTCACTTCTGTTTTACTTTTGTGGTGATCAGACGTGAAGTGCTTTGTTCCTTGCACTTATGACGACTTATGCTAGTGATTTTGGACTTTATGGATATCTAGTGGACATTATAAATTGATGTGATTTATAATTATTGAAACATTATTTGGGTGCTAGTTCACCTCTGCCTACCCCTTCGGGGATATAGGCGTGATTTATGTATGTATGTATGTAAAACATTATTTTGATAATAAAACTTCTTGGTTTTATTTCAAATACCTTATGGATTGTCAATCTAAAATACCTACGTATGTGTCCCAGTTGCCTCCGTGTAGGCATTAATTAATTACCAAAGAACCACTAGGAAAAAATAAGTTTCCTTTCAAACACGAATCATGGTCACCTCAACGTATGATTTTTAAGCAAGAAAAGTATTTCATCTACAGTTTCGTAGAATAAAATAACTTTACCTTTTTTGGTTCACTCCATACTTTTTACGAAATAAAACTTATCATTTACATTAATAATTAGACTTCTACAAGGTTAACTTTAGAAGTAACGGATCTCCGCGTATCAACGGCGCGGCCACGACTTTGAAGTTCAATATTATCTAAAGTATAAAGCTTTTAATGTTTTATGTACCTCCACATTTTTGCACAAAATAAAACCTGTAATTCACAAAAAGAATTAGCCTTCTAGCAGGCTTAGTTTAGGAGTAATGGATCTCCGCAGTTTTAACGGCGCGGCCACGACTTTAATGTTCAATATTTCCTAAAATATTAAGCCTTTGATGTTTTTATTACCTCCAAATGTTTTCACAAAATAAAACCTGTTATTCACAAAAAGAATTAGCCTTCTACGAGGTTTAGTTTAGGAAAACTGCGTGGCCGCGCAGTTCGAACTGCGTGGCCGAACAGTCACTTGCACATTTTTTTTTGCTCTTGACCATTAGAATTTCACAATTTTGCACTAAATCATGATAAAGTCGCTTTTCTTATTCTCCGTCGTGGCCGAGCAATCGAAACGGACACCTTCCCAGGAATACAGAAACGCTAATCTTGCTAACGCGAGTCTTGCTTAACATTTAAATGTTGTCATAATTGACGTTTTTCCATACAAATTCCGACAGGTAATGTCCATTTAACGTTTTAAGCAGTGTCCCAAATTTGGGTAGCGTTTCTATATTTGGGGGTTACTGCCGCACTCAGAGACGTCAATTAACTTTAATTTGTACATAATGTCAATGAAACGACAATTCAAAACTTGTTGCTATTCCTGCCGGGTCTATGGTCTAGATTTAGGTAAATAAAAAGATTTCACATCAAGTACTCATTAAAGTTAATTGACGTCTCTGAGTGTGGCAGTTATCGACAGAACTCTTGATTGTGTAAACGATCAAAACTTTATAATAAGAAACATTGAAATTGAGTATTAAGAAACGGTAGCACCACCGCGGAAGCTAATAGTTTCCCAGACAATCCCTTAACTCTCATAAACCAGCCGGATTCCTCACCTCCCCGGAGTGGATCACTTAAAAGTTTTATCGCGTCTCGTCACTTCCGGGGGATATCGGGGAGTGCGCCATTTTTCAAAACGGAAGGTGCTCCGGGCTAACAGGGCGCTCCGCTGTAGTGTGGGAAGCGGGCATCTGTGACCTGCATTCGGTCACAACTATTTTTGGATCTCGTTGAATTGACTTTCAAAAATGTTGTCTAATTTGAAGCTAATGTTGTTTGTCGATAGTTTTCACTATCTTTTAGATTGATAGGAGCTTGAGTGGCTGTGATTTGTAGTGAATTACGTAGAACCTTGGAGTTGCAATTTATCTAATGACATTATTTTAAACTCAATCGACTATGTGCTATAAATAAATCAAAGAATATAAATTATCAATCGATTGGTAATACTTGACAGTTTTGTATATTTTGACAGGGTGTAGTCTATAAATTGATATTTAGAATAACGAAAATAATCATTTACTATTACTTATTATAGAGGCATCTTCGAATAGACATCCAGCACTACTTACTTTTCTCGCTAACGAGTGATTTTATTTTAATAATTACATGACAATAAAAAAGTTACAACTTTTCTAATAAATATCGTGACACTGTGTTTGTTATCGGAAGCTTTCTGATCGATTTTTATGAAATTTTTGTGCATCATATTTATGAGAATGGGTCGTAGGCTATATTTATACCACTACGTGATGAGGGCAAAACAACGTTTGCTAGGTCAGCACAATCATTCATTACAATGCTACAATGCTACTAGCATTGTAATTTATAACTTTATTTCTTACTAATATTTTTTCTAAAATTTTATATTTTGTATAATGTTCATATAAAAAATATTAGAAATTTAAAAAAGTATCACAAAGAAGCTTTAATACTGTGTATCGTTTTCCTAGCTGACCGAATGACTGTGCTTATTTATTTGTAAATAAATAAATAATAGGTGAGCCTAGTCAACATCTGACAACTTTCCGAGGCTCCACAGTCTTTTTTGCCGTCCGTCAAAACAGGAAGTCGCCTAAAGCGCTTCCGGCCGATAACAACATCCGGCTCAAAGTTTCCACAAACTTTCGGAGAACTTTCGAGAAAGTTCCCGAAAGAGCAGGTGCTCCTTCGGATAAAAATTTCCACCTTTTGTTGGCTCGAAATCTTTTTATGAGGGTAGGCAGACGCAGTTTTATGAGGGTGGAAACTGTTTTTTTCCACGGAGATTACGCTTTTGAAGAACAAAGTTTGCGAGACGATGTTAACGATGATAATCGCCTTTTTAAATCTCTTGAGTTGATTATCGCGTTCAAAGCGAGAAATTATTCAAATTTGAAAGGTGTTGGCCGCTGCTGGTGACTGTGGTGAAAATACAGTCGCATGCGAAATACCTGAATAGTTATAGTAGAATTATGACCAATTTCAATCATAATTAACTTTAGAAAGAAAATCTTTCACATTATTAGTGTTGGCTAAACGGCTTGTTTTAATCCCTATTGAATCACTATAATAATATACAACAACCTTAGCTCCGTTCACTCGTAAATCTTCTTGCCGCATACAACAAGTCGGTAGTATACTTTGCTCACTAACTTTTATAGTAACTCATTTGACTGAGTAATTAAACATGGCCATCAAATTACCTCGACGATATAATTTCAATGTACTGTAGCCATTACAGCTCATCTATCACGGCACCTAAATCCGACGGCTAATCTCATAACTCCTCGCATTAAACAACAATTTGAACAGAACTCAGGTATCATAATAAATCTTCAGAATAGCCCACGGCTGGAACTGCCTCAATATTTCACTGAACATACTTAACTGCTCACCTGTGTCAAGCTATTTTCAATCTTAAAGGGTTGACATTAAAAGCACAGTTAGTGCCCCATTGGTTGTGTAATGGAGTGCAAAATGGCCGGCGGGCTTAGACAGGTACACAGGGTTGATTCCGTCAGATATTAATCCGTCAGATCTTGATTAGATTCAGTGGCACGGAGTAATATATTCGCAAGGTGCCACGCGTAGTGGTGTTAACTGTGAGGGGAATCGATTAAATTAATCGATATATTTCGTATTAATTTTCTTGTTTATAAAGTTAAGCGTTTTAACAACAAAGTAACATAAATTGATTCTATAGATTGTGACTTAGAATAAAATTGTATTTATTGTAATAATTTGTTATTGCAATAATTTTCTTCAGTCTTCTGTATTTTACCTAAAAAGTACTACAATTATAAAATGCGTTTATTTTCGTAATCTATAGTTACAACAAATTGCAGAGACTTCCCTATAAACCCTAAGATACTTGTGTCGAGAATCAAATATTGTTTGAAATATTTTCCAGATAAGCAGGGAAATCACTACATCAATTACATCAAATTCGATCCCTTGCTCGCGGGCATGCTAGGCGGACATGCCCGCGGACAGTGAAGCTTTAGTCCGTCAAAGTTAATCAATAACAATAGCATATCGACATCTTAAGCGCAGCACCAGCAATGCTAGCAGACAGTCCTCGCGCGTGCCGCGGCATCTGGCCTGCGTCTTAGCAGAGGTGGGCTCCACCTTCCGATATCGACGACACGGGAAACTTGCAGCGCTGTGTGTTTTCGAACTGACAGATTATTATGATGCGTTACGAAGGCGGATTAATTGAATGATGACAGTATCTTACGGCTGTTACATCAGCACAGCACTGGATGTTATTTTATAGAGGCTCTGTTGAAATGAACTCTGCATTCATAGGATTACCAGCTGATCCGGCAAACGTTGTTTTGCCCTTATCGACTAGAGGTTTATAAATAACCTACCTATGACTCGTTCGCAGGCCTACTAAATATAAACACAACGTACATACATAAATCACGCCTATATCCCCGAAGGGGTAGGCAGAGGTGAACTAGCACCTACGTTTCGCCAATTATGTTAGGTCCCATGTAATAGGTGGCGAGCCTATTGCCATTTATCGGGCACAAAAGTTGCAGTACTATTGCTAGGTGGTATAAGAGGAACACATATAAGGTATAAACACAAAATTACATTAAATTCTCCTAACGCTCCTGTACTAACTATAAAACAATCCTGGCTACAACATTCGGCAACCGGCACAAAAAAACGTTATAGGTAATTATATTAACTTTTCCGGCAAAGGAGATTATTTTTCAGAGCCAAACAGCTCCGCGGCCGAATTATCCCATTAAAACATGAAGGGTAATCAAAATTGGAACTGTTTCGTTTGAAAACTCTCCGCTGAGGCCTAATGAAGTAATCGGCTCAGACAGGTATGGCCGACGTATTTTAATTCGCAACTAATTTCAGCGCTTGACGACTAAGCGGATTGGGAAGTTCCTAATTACGGCGACAGCGAAAGTTACGCGCGGCCGACGGTTAAATCTGTTTTGATTTTTAGCGGGGCTCTACCCACTGGGGTACAGGAGTGGGTAGTGTCGTTACAGAAAAAAATTACAGCTTGCTTCAAATAAGTATCAAGCGGATCGATGTAGCATAGATTTTAAGCATAATTTATTAATGGGGAAATTCTTTATACTGTAGCAGTTATATCTAATCTATGCTAGGTAGATCTTTGGTTTATCAAAGCAGAACCGCTAGAAATTCTAGTATTAATAGCTGGTAACAATTCATTTCATTGACCTTGATAGTACTTGTAGTACTATCGTACTATTAAATTACATACATACATACATAAATCACGCCTATATCCCCGAAGGGGTAGGCAGAGGTGAAGCACCCACGTTTCGCCAACTATGTCAGGTCCCATGTAATAGGTGGCGAGCCTATTGCCATTTAGCGGGTACAAAAGTCGCAGTACATTGCTGGGTGGTATAAGAGGAACGCTGCTGCCCATTCCTCATCAATGATTTATCCTTAGTCGCCTTGTACGACACCCACGGGAGAGTTTTGGGGTGGTGACATTTGTATTCTACTCTGCCGTCACCACACGGCTTTAAATTTATTTATGATGTACTATTAAATTTACATCATAAATAAAACAAAAAATAACAAGAAGCAACCAAAATTTAATAAACACATTGAGTATGATTTTAGGGAAAGAATTCACCACACGAAAGTCTTTGCCAATTCACCCCACCAATTGGTGAGGTGTATCGGGAGCTTGTAATCCGCGAAAATTACCGTAATTACACCCAAGTCTGATTACAGGAGCTGAGTGCCTGTTGATTGGATGGCTCAGTATCATTTGACAAGCAATGATAACTATATTTACCTATATAAAAAGAAGTACTATAGTTAATTATTTTCATTTGAAGGTGTGCTCTCGATATTTTTCGCGGCAACTCAATAATTTTAGTATTTAAACATTGTGTTTATTTTTTAAAAGTATATAGCCTATAAAATACACAATTTAATATTTACCAATATTTTCGGTCCATATATAGTTTAGTAGCGATATATAGTTTAGTAGTAATATTACAGTGCTAAATAATTGTTAACCATAACCATCAATACGTAGCCAAAACGTTTTACTGGGTGTTAGTATAAAAATTGGTTGAAAAAGTTACTAGTTTTGCAATTTCATACTTATCAGTTGTTCACCCGTAGCACTCGTAGCGATTTGTAGCTGCTACGATTTTTAAGCACCTCCTTATTAAGAAACACTAAAAAAAATTATAGATTGTACAGTTGTTCAGTGTATAACAATGTTTAGATATTCTTTCATAAATATCAATTGTTACAGTTTGCCTTTTAACTGCATCAATAAACCCAAATGGTGACGTTATCACACGCGTAACAAATGGATTTACTAGCAACTAAGCAATGTAAGTGTGTATACAAGTCAAGTGTCCCATAACCGGGCAACTAGCTACCATCTCCCGAGACTCGTACAGGTGTAAGCAGGTGTCGTAAACGGCGCAATACGCTTTTATCGCAACCGCCCTCTGGAGAGACGAGACAATAACTCGGGGGTCGGCGTGGAGTTTATTCTTTTGTTTTGTTTTGACTCCGTGCATTGAAAACACGGCTTGTTTATCTACTGGACAGCGCGCACGTAACAATTTTAAATGTTTACTTCGTCTACAACTTTGTTTTACTTTTGTAAAATTTTATATGTTTGTTCGCTATTCTAAAGAGTTGACTGGCTGGAATGTGGCTTGATGACGTCTGACCAATATGAATGGAAGAGGAAACATACTGCGCTGACCCCAGATAGACTAGGAACAGGGCA
Organism: Cataclysta lemnata; assembly: GCA_963931975.1. Taxonomy (NCBI): domain Eukaryota; kingdom Metazoa; phylum Arthropoda; class Insecta; order Lepidoptera; family Crambidae; genus Cataclysta; species Cataclysta lemnata. The sequence goes on along the minus strand of OZ008347.1, from coordinate 15,934,307 downwards.
GGGAGAAGAAGTTCATTAACTTATATATGAAAGTTTCGAATTAAAATAAAAAAGTGTGTATTATTGCATCGAAAAATAATTGAAGGGGTCCGAGTCTTACATAGGCCACGACATTTTCAATTTTATTGTCTTTTTTAGGAAAAAAAATGTCATAATCATTCACCTGCCATGTTTCCAGGTTATCAGCGCGATAATTTTGTAAGTAGTTCCACACAACATTAGCTATCATTAAATTATCTACTCCCTTGTCATTTATTATCATAATATATCTATCATTCCAATCTAATTATCTTTATATTATTATGAGACTTTCAATTTCTCATATCAGGTCATGCCGTGGTGAAACTGAAATAGTAAATGTTTCATTACAAACCCCTTTTAAGCAGAGCAGTCGTTAATACCCACCAACCCGGACTGGGCGTGGTGGGTTATGGCGCAATCTCCCTATATTCTTCCATCCATAGGGAAGGCCCGTGCCCCAACAGGGCTGGTGATAATGATGAACCCTTTTTAACACGACTTCTTCTTTCCAAATAATTGGAATATCCGGTACGAAAAAGTTCAAAATATACAAAATGAAAACTAAACCGCCGACAGCTAGTTCGGCAGAAGTGGGGCACGGGTTTTGTACTAGGCGCAGTTTAGCACTCGCCGACGACAGAGGGCGCTAAGCACCTGGCCCTCGCGCTGAAAACGCTGACTCGTTCTCTCGACACGTGTGGGTAGATGTGTGGCAGACGTCGTATTTCGATATCGATGAAAATTAATTTATATTAAAAAGCTATTAAAATGGGACTGGGCCGTACATTTATGTATGCTTTGATTAATAGACTGGTCACCTCAGGCGTCGAGGTCGACCTAGAAAGAGGTGAAGAGACAATCTGGAGGCAGTACCGTCTTTACCATGGGGCCAGTGCCCAGTGCCCCTATCCTCAGGGGGCCCCGAAAGACCGACAATTATTTCTCTTGCATTTATTCTCAAAACGTTTTTGCCTAGGCACATAACACTTTATTCATACAAAAAAAATGTATAATTCGTTTTCTTTACATTCCAAAAGGGTTCCAAATTCTTGTGTGCCCAAGGGCCCCAGCAAAGCATAAGACGGCCCTGTCTAGAGGCATACTGCAAGACATGGACGGAATTGGCTCGGGATCGCTCGATGCATGTCCAGCTGGGGGGAGGCCTTTACCCAGCTGTGGGATCCTTTAGGCTAATAAAAAAAAGCAGGCACCCATTTGTTGTCAACTTGTCACACTAATTTGTCATACAGGTGTGATTAAGATAGATTTTTATTACCATAGTTTGGTCTCACTATTCCCTTGCCTCGAGGACCTCGATAGCGCAGTGGCTTAGTGCACTCGGCCTGCGATTGCGTAAACTAAGCAATGTTTATTAAGTCGGTCATTGGATACTCGTTACTCGTAGGATACTCGTCGATCTTTAACTTTATTATCTTGAGTTCCTCCGTGCTTCGGAAGGCATGTTAAGCCGTTCGTTGGTCCCTGCTCGAAAATACCCACCAACCCGCACAGCGCCAGCGTGGTGGGTTATGGCCTATTTTCGCTATATTCTTCCATCCACCTTTCTTCAGCTGTGTGTTGTGCAAATAAACTTTTGATTTGTTTCGATAGGTATATCGATAAACTCAGGTGCAGGTACGTCACTAGCTGCCCATCAAGCAGCGCACCTAGGAGTGGCCGATTGACCTGAAACGGCGATACATCGGCCATCGAGCACGCGCCGACACTCACCCACCTTTTAGCGACCGCTTACAACAGTTTACTGGGTCACTGGGACAGGTACGGCTAGGTTGCCACTACTTTTTGTTCGAAGACCTATTTCGTGCAGGTAGGATTACTGCCGCGCTTAAGAAAAACGCATTATGTACGATTTTTAGCGAAATTGAGTTATATACATATTTGAAATCAGGAAAACAAGCTCTATAACTTTCCCATGGAAACCATTTCAATATACTGAATATTCAAATTTTTACATCAATAACTAGCTCAGCTCCGGTCATACAAATGTACTAAGAAAAAAAACTTTAAACGCGTTTTTTTCATAAGTTTTAAAAAGGTAGATAATGCGTTTTTCGCAAGCGCGGCCGGCAGTATTTTGTGCAGGTAGGATTAGGTATAGTAGCTTTTACCATCCTATTGCCATTCACCGGGAACTTTAATCGCAGTAATTTGCTAGATGGTGCACCCTAATGTTACACAACCTAATGTTGTAACCTAATGTTACACACGGCATTGAATTAGACCATTATATAAATGTTAGAAAAAATATTATAAAGAAAGAGGTCAGAAAAAATTGTCCTAATGCGGAAACGAACTCCAGTCATCCACAAACCGGGCGGCTGCCTATACCTACCAATCAGCCAACCAAGACGTTCCCGCAGGACAATGATTTTTCAAAATATGGAACTCCTCCCCTCTTTTCTTTGTAATAATGAAGAAAAAATTAAATCAAGCATAGATGCCTGCATTATACATAAATCCTCTATTTTTCCCCGAAGGGGTCTTAACAACCACGTTCCGCCTATTATATAGGGCCCGAGCTATTGCCATTCATCGCACACATAGCTCGCAGAACATTTCTAGGTGGTATAAATGGCACGTTGCTGCACATTACTTATCGTTGTCTTAAGCCTTAATCGCCTTGTACGACACCCACGGGAGCTAGGGGTGGTTGACAATTGTATTCAACTTTGCCGTCAACACACAGTCAATTTTAGGTAAGTTAGCAAAGAGTAAAACCACTTAGTATTTATGTAAAATTTATTCGTGATCAAAGTAGTAAAATAAAACCGCTACTGGTGTCCACGCTACGTGTCTGGCGGCGGCCGCGCAGTAGGGAGATAATCGATTGTCCATTATTTTTACGCAATTGATCTTTAAAAAGCCATTTACATCTCCCCACTACGTACTGCCAAATAAAATAATATACAATATTTATTAATAATAATACAAATTACAAAAAACACCTGTGACAATTATTTGCGACTTAATTATCATTTGGTGAAAATAATATTCGAATGTCTAAATATTTTACAAAATAACTGTCACACGTGATGAAACTATAATAATATCAATACAAACTAATCACAAGTTCACAATACAAATTGAATACATAATGGCTAAACTAAACATAATTATAATACGGCTCAATTAAACATATTTTAATGTTAAGAAAAATAATGATCAGATCATTATGTACAACATAAATCTGTTTTGGACGGAAAAATAAAATTAATACACAAAAATAAAAAATGTCCTTAAAATTAGCAGTCTAAATAAAAATTCATGCGAGATTCTACAAGTAGTAAAAACGTGAATCTTAATTCTAGTTTTTAAGTTTGTCAATCACGGTTTCAAGTGTCACGTTCTTATTGTACCTGTCTATCTTACACAATTCATGCGCTTAGTTTATCAAAGTACAATTAATAATGGATGGGTTCGTACAAAAGTTTGTAATGTACACACTATTGTTACTATTTTTATAGGTGTATACAGTATATTAGACGCACTTAACCAGTTTTCTAATAGTAAGAAAGTTCTACAAATTGATTAATTCAAGAACAATCTAATTTATGGATCATAAAGAAATGAATGGATTTATGATTAAAATAATAGAAACATGTATTCTAAGTTTACTGCTATGCTTACATTAAGAAGATTTCTTATCTCAATCAGATCAGAGATCACAATCCTTTTAAACAACTCATTACGTTTTAAAAGTAGCTAAAGCTGCATATTTCAATAACCAAACTCACAAAATTACTAGAGAAGAGTACATCATTCGAAAAGAAATCTAGAAATGTTGGAAAATAGAAAAATAAAATCCGCCATATGGCACGATAAGGGAGAGATACTGTAGCAGGATATTGTGAGCGATTTATGAGCATCTTATTGAACCATTACCTACATTCCAAATGTCTTCTTCTAATGAGACAAAACACATATTCTAATGCTTCCATATGTCCCAATGTCGAATGCAAATGCCAAAATACTACAGTTATTCGCTTGTAAAAATATCATCTTTCGCTACTCTTTCAATATACGAAATGCTTGTACTCTGAGACGGTATCATCTAGTTTTATTAATTTCCAAAACTTCACACTATTCTATCTTAAGAACATCAGTAAAATTATTTCTACTAGCACTCAATAGAAGGAAGTACAATAGTCACGTAGAATGATGTATGATACGACGGTGGAAGGAAAATTATTCTTTCGTAAAAATAATTGCTGTATATGTTTACTACAAAATGTAAATTTCGACACCAATATTAATAACAATAAAGTTCATTTTATTTTATAATTTCATTTAAATCAAAAGTATCGAATGAATTCTACGGTTTAACTAGTTACGTTTTTATTACTATTAAATTTGGGCACTTGTGTGATGGCATTGTGATGTACACTAATTATACTTAACTATGATACAGTGTGCTTAACTATAGTTTCTCTTAACATATTGAATTTCCGTAAAGTATGTTATGGCGACGGTGATGATTTTATTTGTACAATTGTATCTTATTTCCATGTTAGTGGTTTGTTTAATTTAGTTAATGTCAGACACGACATACAAAGTGATTATTTTTTTTGTAGCTACCTCTAAACCACTCATGTCGAATTTATAAATATTATCCGACCTTTTGAATGGTGGCCAAAAAGTGACACTACGGTCGCCATGTTGTTTTCTCTGTAATACGTCACTTTCATACATTTGTAGGAGGGGGCAGGTATCTATAATTCAAGTGACAAGTCAAATATTTAAGTGACTAGCACGGGACGTGGACAAAATGTATCTCCACCACTTGACAGGTGTTTTGTCTAGGGATTGAGTGTAAATTAGAGCGAGAATAAAATATTTTCTTTTCGCCCCGGGAGATTTTGTCCACGTCCCGTGAACGTCGCGTATGGAAATCACAAAATAAACGTCAAGACAGGGCATACGGTATATGTATCACTGGAGTGGAATCTTCAGAGGTGCACTGGTTGGAGGATTGCCTAGATGAAGAACTCGCGGCGCTTGGTGACGCGCGGGCCGGTGGCGGCGGCCAGCGCGGCCTGGTCCTGGTCGGCCGCGCCTTCCGCGCCGCGCTCCTCCTGGCGGCGCATACATACACACATCATCACGCTATGTAGGCAGAGGTGAACTGGCACCCACGCTTCGCCAATTATGCTAGGTCACATGTAATAGGTGGCGAGCCTGGCGCCATGTATCGGGCACAAAAGTCGCAGTCCTTTGCTAGGTGGTAGGTATAAGAGAAACGCTGCTGCCCATTCCTCATCACTGATTTATTCTTAGTCGCCTTGTACGACACCCACGGGAGAGATTTGGAGTGGTGACAGTTGTATTCTACTCTGCCGTCACCACACGGCAATCATTCAATATCTCTTTCTTGTTACCAAGTAGACAACCGGACATTTGGCTGTGCGGGTGCCGGGTCCATAGTAGCAGCGCTTATGAGTTGTGACCAAAGTGTAGGTTTACGGGATCCCTTTTTAGTAAGATTCTGCGAGGGCCGCCTTAGACACGTGCTGGTGTAGACGAACTAGCGATAGTTTTAGACAAACTCTTTAAGCTATGCAGAATTATTTTTTTAAAGAGTTCATGTTCTGGTCGTAGTAAGCTAATAAATTCGTAAAATCTAGAAATTTGACTGAGTCTAAAATAGAATCTAGACATTGAATCATTGTAAAATATCGCTTTTATTATTAGTACAAGATTGCATAAAATTCCTTACATCCATCATCATAATAAGTAAGATGGAATGTTTTCCAAGTTCACTTCAAATGCGGTTTTCCATTATTTTCATAAGTCCAACTCACATCGAAGTAAAATCGATGCGAAGTGAAGAGTCATGTTTATAAATTTTCAAATATATTTATTTCATTATGTTACATAATGCGCAGCTATGTACGATATCGTAAATAAAAAAATGGCAGAACATTTGGATTCTGGACTCACCTGTGTCAGATATTCTCCCTTATGCCGCGAGAGCGCTCTCACTAAGACCACAGCTACAACCACGAGCAGCAGGAATATAAAGGCTAGGACCGCTGTAAACACATGATAAAGTTTTTAATAAATTAGATAATTTGGAAAATATACAAGAAAATTTGATAAACAAACAGAAAAGTTGAAAGAGAGCCATTTGGTGTAGTATGAAAATGTGTGAAATGTGACAACAGAAGCAATGGACATGAATGTTGATGGATGTCGAAGTAGAGGAAGGCGATGGATGGATAGGTGATCATCTGATTGTGTAAAAGAGGAGGATATGAACGTGATCGGTGTGGTGGCAGTAGACCTAGCACGGGACGTGGACAAAATCTCTCTCCACCACTTGACAGTGTTTTATCTCGGGATTTATGAAAATATTATTTTCTCCCCGAGGAGATTTAGTCCGCGTCCCGTGCTAGGCATCAGGGTGTGGAGGTAGAAGGTAGAGAGATATGCTCTGCTCAGGATGGCCTCGTCGGTCTTGTGGTAGTCGAGGCCGCGCCTCCGCCACCTCGGGCGGGTGCGTCAGCGAGAGATGGAGAGAGAGAGCAAGAGAGAGATACGCACTGCCCAGGATGGCCTCGTCGGTCTTGTGGTAGTCGAGGCCGCGCCTCCGCCACCTCGGGCGGGTGCGTCAGCGAGAGATGGAGAGAGAGCAAGAGAGAGATACGCACTGCCCAGGATGGCCTCGTCGGTCTTGTGGTAGTCGAGGTCGCGCGCCAGGCCCGCGTCGGGCGGCGGCCGCGTCTCCGCCACCTCGGGCGGGTGCGTCAGCGAGAGATGGAGAGAGAGAGCAAGAGAGAGATACGCACTGCCCAGGATGGCCTCGTCGGTCTTGTGGTAGTCGAGGCCGCGCCTCCGCCACCTCGGGCGGGTGCGTCAGCGAGAGATGGAGAGAGAGCAAGAGAGAGATACGCACTGCCCAGGATGGCCTCGTCGGTCTTGTGGTAGTCGAGGTCGCGCGCCAGGCCCGCGTCGGGCGGCGGCCGCGTCTCCGCCACCTCGGGCGGGTGCGTCAGCGAGAGATGGAGAGAGAGAGCAAGAGAGAGATACGCACTGCCCAGGATGGCCTCGTCGGTCTTGTGGTAGTCGAGGCCGCGCCTCCGCCACCTCGGGCGGGTGCGTCAGCGAGAGATGGAGAGAGAGCAAGAGAGAGATACGCACTGCCCAGGATGGCCTCGTCGGTCTTGTGGTAGTCGAGGTCGCGCGCCAGGCCCGCGTCGGGCGGCGGCCGCGTCTCCGCCACCTCGGGCGGGTGCGTCAGCGAGAGATGGAGAGAGAGAGCAAGAGAGAGATACGCACTGCCCAGGATGGCCTCGTCGGTCTTGTGGTAGTCGAGGCCGCGCCTCCGCCACCTCGGGCGGGTGCGTCAGCGAGAGATGGAGAGAGAGCAAGAGAGAGATACGCACTGCCCAGGATGGCCTCGTCGGTCTTGTGGTAGTCGAGGTCGCGCGCCAGGCCCGCGTCGGGCGGCGGCCGCGTCTCCGCCACCTCGGGCGGGTGCGTCAGCGAGAGATGGAGAGAGAGAGCAAGAGAGAGATACGCACTGCCCAGGATGGCCTCGTCGGTCTTGTGGTAGTCGAGGCCGCGCCTCCGCCACCTCGGGCGGGTGCGTCAGCGAGAGATGGAGAGAGAGCAAGAGAGAGATACGCACTGCCCAGGATGGCCTCGTCGGTCTTGTGGTAGTCGAGGTCGCGCGCCAGGCCCGCGTCGGGCGGCGGCCGCGTCTCCGCCACCTCGGGCGGGTGCGTCAGCGAGAGATGGAGAGAGAGAGCAAGAGAGAGATACGCTCTGCCCAGGATGGCCTCGTCGGTCTTGTGGTAGTCGAGGCCGCGCCTCCGCCACCTCGGGCGGGTGCGTCAGCGAGAGATGGAGAGAGAGCAAGAGAGAGATACGCACTGCCCAGGATGGCCTCGTCGGTCTTGTGGTAGTCGAGGTCGCGCGCCAGGCCCGCGTCGGGCGGCGGCCGCGTCTCCGCCACCTCGGGCGGGTGCGTCAGCGAGAGATGGAGAGAGAGAGCAAGAGAGAGATACGCACTGCCCAGGATGGCCTCGTCGGTCTTGTGGTAGTCGAGGCCGCGCCTCCGCCACCTCGGGCGGGTGCGTCAGCGAGAGATGGAGAGAGAGCAAGAGAGAGATACGCACTGCCCAGGATGGCCTCGTCGGTCTTGTGGTAGTCGAGGTCGCGCGCCAGGCCCGCGTCGGGCGGCGGCCGCGTCTCCGCCACCTCGGGCGGGTGCGTCAGCGAGAGATGGAGAGAGAGAGCAAGAGAGAGATACGCACTGCCCAGGATGGCCTCGTCGGTCTTGTGGTAGTCGAGGCCGCGCCTCCGCCACCTCGGGCGGGTGCGTCAGCGAGAGATGGAGAGAGAGCAAGAGAGAGATACGCACTGCCCAGGATGGCCTCGTCGGTCTTGTGGTAGTCGAGGTCGCGCGCCAGGCCCGCGTCGGGCGGCGGCCGCGTCTCCGCCACCTCGGGCGGGTGCGTCAGCGAGAGATGGAGAGAGAGAGCAAGAGAGAGATACGCACTGCCCAGGATGGCCTCGTCGGTCTTGTGGTAGTCGAGGCCGCGCCTCCGCCACCTCGGGCGGGTGCGTCAGCGAGAGATGGAGAGAGAGCAAGAGAGAGATACGCACTGCCCAGGATGGCCTCGTCGGTCTTGTGGTAGTCGAGGTCGCGCGCCAGGCCCGCGTCGGGCGGCGGCCGCGTCTCCGCCACCTCGGCGGGTGCGTCAGCGAGAGATGGAGAGAGAGAGCAAGAGAGAGATACGCACTGCCCAGGATGGCCTCGTCGGTCTTGTGGTAGTCGAGGCCGCGCCTCCGCCACCTCGGGCGGGTGCGTCAGCGAGAGATGGAGAGAGAGCAAGAGAGAGATACGCACTGCCCAGGATGGCCTCGTCGGTCTTGTGGTAGTCGAGGTCGCGCGCCAGGCCCGCGTCGGGCGGCGGCCGCGTCTCCGCCACCTCGGGCGGGTGCGTCAGCGAGAGATGGAGAGAGAGAGCAAGAGAGAGATACGCACTGCCCAGGATGGCCTCGTCGGTCTTGTGGTAGTCGAGGCCGCGCCTCCGCCACCTCGGGCGGGTGCGTCAGCGAGAGATGGAGAGAGAGCAAGAGAGAGATACGCACTGCCCAGGATGGCCTCGTCGGTCTTGTGGTAGTCGAGGTCGCGCGCCAGGCCCGCGTCGGGCGGCGGCCGCGTCTCCGCCACCTCGGGCGGGTGCGTCAGCGAGAGATGGAGAGAGAGAGCAAGAGAGAGATACGCACTGCCCAGGATGGCCTCGTCGGTCTTGTGGTAGTCGAGGCCGCGCCTCCGCCACCTCGGGCGGGTGCGTCAGCGAGAGATGGAGAGAGAGCAAGAGAGAGATACGCACTGCCCAGGATGGCCTCGTCGGTCTTGTGGTAGTCGAGGTCGCGCGCCAGGCCCGCGTCGGGCGGCGGCCGCGTCTCCGCCACCTCGGGCGGGTGCGTCAGCGAGAGATGGAGAGAGAGAGCAAGAGAGAGATACGCACTGCCCAGGATGGCCTCGTCGGTCTTGTGGTAGTCGAGGCCGCGCCTCCGCCACCTCGGGCGGGTGCGTCAGCGAGAGATGGAGAGAGAGCAAGAGAGAGATACGCACTGCCCAGGATGGCCTCGTCGGTCTTGTGGTAGTCGAGGTCGCGCGCCAGGCCCGCGTCGGGCGGCGGCCGCGTCTCCGCCACCTCGGGCGGGTGCGTCAGCGAGAGATGGAGAGAGAGAGCAAGAGAGAGATACGCTCTGCCCAGGATGGCCTCGTCGGTCTTGTGGTAGTCGAGGCCGCGCCTCCGCCACCTCGGGCGGGTGCGTCAGCGAGAGATGGAGAGAGAGCAAGAGAGAGATACGCACTGCCCAGGATGGCCTCGTCGGTCTTGTGGTAGTCGAGGTCGCGCGCCAGGCCCGCGTCGGGCGGCGGCCGCGTCTCCGCCACCTCGGGCGGGTGCGTCAGCGAGAGATGGAGAGAGAGAGCAAGAGAGAGATACGCACTGCCCAGGATGGCCTCGTCGGTCTTGTGGTAGTCGAGGCCGCGCCTCCGCCACCTCGGGCGGGTGCGTCAGCGAGAGATGGAGAGAGAGCAAGAGAGAGATACGCACTGCCCAGGATGGCCTCGTCGGTCTTGTGGTAGTCGAGGTCGCGCGCCAGGCCCGCGTCGGGCGGCGGCCGCGTCTCCGCCACCTCGGGCGGGTGCGTCAGCGAGAGATGGAGAGAGAGAGCAAGAGAGAGATACGCACTGCCCAGGATGGCCTCGTCGGTCTTGTGGTAGTCGAGGCCGCGCCTCCGCCACCTCGGGCGGGTGCGTCAGCGAGAGATGGAGAGAGAGCAAGAGAGAGATACGCACTGCCCAGGATGGCCTCGTCGGTCTTGTGGTAGTCGAGGTCGCGCGCCAGGCCCGCGTCGGGCGGCGGCCGCGTCTCCGCCACCTCGGGCGGGTGCGTCAGCGAGAGATGGAGAGAGAGAGCAAGAGAGAGATACGCACTGCCCAGGATGGCCTCGTCGGTCTTGTGGTAGTCGAGGCCGCGCCTCCGCCACCTCGGGCGGGTGCGTCAGCGAGAGATGGAGAGAGAGCAAGAGAGAGATACGCACTGCCCAGGATGGCCTCGTCGGTCTTGTGGTAGTCGAGGTCGCGCGCCAGGCCCGCGTCGGGCGGCGGCCGCGTCTCCGCCACCTCGGGCGGGTGCGTCAGCGAGAGATGGAGAGAGAGAGCAAGAGAGAGATACGCACTGCCCAGGATGGCCTCGTCGGTCTTGTGGTAGTCGAGGCCGCGCCTCCGCCACCTCGGGCGGGTGCGTCAGCGAGAGATGGAGAGAGAGCAAGAGAGAGATACGCACTGCCCAGGATGGCCTCGTCGGTCTTGTGGTAGTCGAGGTCGCGCGCCAGGCCCGCGTCGGGCGGCGGCCGCGTCTCCGCCACCTCGGGCGGGTGCGTCAGCGAGAGATGGAGAGAGAGAGCAAGAGAGAGATACGCACTGCCCAGGATGGCCTCGTCGGTCTTGTGGTAGTCGAGGCCGCGCCTCCGCCACCTCGGGCGGGTGCGTCAGCGAGAGATGGAGAGAGAGCAAGAGAGAGATACGCACTGCCCAGGATGGCCTCGTCGGTCTTGTGGTAGTCGAGGTCGCGCGCCAGGCCCGCGTCGGGCGGCGGCCGCGTCTCCGCCACCTCGGGCGGGTGCGTCAGCGAGAGATGGAGAGAGAGAGCAAGAGAGAGATACGCACTGCCCAGGATGGCCTCGTCGGTCTTGTGGTAGTCGAGGCCGCGCCTCCGCCACCTCGGGCGGGTGCGTCAGCGAGAGATGGAGAGAGAGCAAGAGAGAGATACGCACTGCCCAGGATGGCCTCGTCGGTCTTGTGGTAGTCGAGGTCGCGCGCCAGGCCCGCGTCGGGCGGCGGCCGCGTCTCCGCCACCTCGGGCGGGTGCGTCAGCGAGAGATGGAGAGAGAGAGCAAGAGAGAGATACGCACTGCCCAGGATGGCCTCGTCGGTCTTGTGGTAGTCGAGGCCGCGCCTCCGCCACCTCGGGCGGGTGCGTCAGCGAGAGATGGAGAGAGAGCAAGAGAGAGATACGCACTGCCCAGGATGGCCTCGTCGGTCTTGTGGTAGTCGAGGTCGCGCGCCAGGCCCGCGTCGGGCGGCGGCCGCGTCTCCGCCACCTCGGGCGGGTGCGTCACCGGCTCCACGCCGCAGAAGTCCTCGTGCAGCACGCCTGCGACACAAGCATGCGCTCTTTAACATTCTGGTGCCTAACAATGATACACTAACTGCCCCACTTGACTTATTCACAACTGTAGTCCGACAACTTCGTGCGCGACCCTCCGGCGGTAAGAGAGACGGTGGCGGGGACGGGGCACTCCAGATGCCAGCGGGGCGGGCGATTCGGGGAGGAGGGAAAACTCGCTCCTCCCCGCATCACCCGCCCCGGCTAACATCCGGAGCGCCCCGTCCCCGCCACCGTCTCATACCGTAGGAAGGTCCGCACGAACTTGTCGGGCAATATTATTATAAGCCCCATGACACACGAATAAGCCCCGTGTTCCAACTTCTATGGTGATGTATGGGCGATGACGCTCAAGAAAGCCGTTATTGATTTCAGTTTGTAATTAGTTTCTATTGAGTGACCTCGTGTGCTTTTCGCTATTCTTGACAGGTCTACGGTCTCCATTTAAATGAAATTGTTTGTTGCCTTAAATCAGAGGGAAAATATGGGAAATATATTTCTTTTTTAAAGACCACTTTAAAAATTTTGCTGGTTCCGCAGCTACATTTCTACAATGTTCCCGAAACTCATAGACATGCAAGTTTTTACAAGTCGGTGAGCTTTTCAAAATATTATCTGCCTACATGGGTAGGAGAAGTCGAGCTTTATTTTTTTACTATCAAAACCAGTAAAATTTTCGTGCCTCTCCTCCCTCCCCCCTTACGAATCGTGGACACGGTTCATGGACCCCCGCTTAAGAATCGTAGACCCCGCTTACGAATCGTGGACCCCGTTCACGGCTCGTTGACTTACGAATCGTGGACCCCGCTTACAAATCGTAGACTCCAACTAGTCATGGACCCCCAATTTTTTGTAACGCTAACGCAAACCCTCGTCGAGTCTCCCATGGACACCTGGGGGGTCCACCTGGACCCCTTCGAAAATCAAAGCCATATAATAAACAGAAAAAGACTGACCCCCCAGACTGCGCACGTTGGGCGGCGGGTCCTGCTGGAAGAGCAGCTTGAGCGGGTAGATGTCGTCGAACTCGACGCGGCTCACGCACCCCGCGAAGCCCTCGCCCATGGTCTCGTTGCGCCCGATGTACATGTACTGGATGTTGTTGAACTGCGCGTCCGCCGACTCCTTGATGTTGAACCGGTACTCCTGCGTCTCGTAGTTGTCCACCTGTGGGCGATGGGCGGGGCATAACACACCGGGCAGCAGAGACATTACTATCATCACCAGCCGTTTAATGTCCCCACTGCTGGGGCATAGCCATTCCCTATGGATGGAAGAATATAGGGAGAATGGGACAAAGCTCGCCTTAACGACCATTGCTTAGTTTTACACAATTGACAACATTTCAAAAATGACAAGCCCCAAAATAAAAATACCGTTTCTTTATTTTTCAATCCTAACTTCGTAATTTTTTTTAATTTTTTTATTACTTAATAACTGAGAAAAAAAAATGTAAAAAACATGCGATGACGTCACAGCCGGGGATGTATAAATAACGTCTGCCTTCCAAGATGGGAGGAAAAAAGAGTTATCATAGACAAGATAACAGACGTCAGTCATAAATAAAATCCAATGTCATTAATTGTCATCGTCGAAATTAACATTAATATAGTAGCAATAAATTGAAATCCTCATATACTTTAATTTAAAACGTATTTTATTTTGAAATTGATTTCAAACATTTCAAATAAAATGTTTTTATTTTCGACACCGGAAACGCCAATTCGTCAATTTTGACAAGTGATCTTTTTATTTTTCGCGTCAAGCGTGATTTCGCCATTCGTTCGTTACGGTGACGTCATTTGGCGCTTACGTCTGTTTAGAATGACCGGTATTTCAATCATGTTTTTTTTTTATGAAAACGACGGAATTCAATAGAAATAAAAAATACGGGTGTCTTCATATTCGGTTTAATTTAATTTAACATCATAACAAACGTATGTGGAATAAATTAAATGTTAACAATTGCAGGCCGAGCGCGTTATGCCACTGCGCTCGCGGGCCCCTCAAAAAGACTAGGATCACTAGTAGCTCGGCAACAAGCACGACGGGGGCGCGTGCGATCAGTTACTTTACATGGCAATGTATGGGCGGTGAAGCTCAAGAAACTCTTTAGTAATTTGATTTTGTAACTAGTTCCTTTTGAGTAGCTTCGTGTGGGAGGGACTTATAAGTCGTCAAAGGCCTGTAAGTGTGTAATCGTCATACCTGCAACACCATGGTGGCGCCGCCGTCCTTGCGCGAGAGGCGCACGTCGTGGTACTGGCCCAGGCCGAAGTGCTTCCCCTGGAAGATGATCTCCTGCCGCTCGAACCCGAAGTCGAACACCACGCGCAGGTGGCCTGCCGACACGGTAGACACATACACTTACTTACATTCAACATTCATCCATCCACATGTTCTTG